>CM060948.1:113555703-114285703 GCA_030765055.1 Mantis religiosa | reverse complement strand
CAACGTACCCACAAATGATTTACCTTCTAAAAATGTCAAGCATTGCTTCAACGTTACTAAAGAATCCTCATTTGAATTTTCATTCATGCTGTCTATGCTAACATACGTTAGGAATATATTCTCCATCTGGTAGGTTTTAATGATGATGGTAGAATCCATTTCAATTCACTTGAACTTACTATATAGTTGTCCACACAAATTTGGATACTAAGTGTGTCATCTACTTTTACACTTTTAACAACTTTAGGTATGCCTTGAAAACACATTTGATAGAAGCACACAAAGTCAGAGAAAACAACCTTTTGCCATTTGTTCAGATTCCTTATTTTATTTTCACACCTTTCACATAAATCACTAAAACCACTTATCACATCATCAGCCAACCACTGTTCATTTTTCCTTTGAAGTTCCTCATCTGCCTTTCGCCTTCTATCGTCTGGATTTGTTCGAGCAATGCCACTGAAGCTGCCAGCTGCTTTGCTTAAATACTTTGGTAGATTGGGGAACAAACAAGGCACAGCAGTATCTATCAGATTTGGACGAGCACGAGGAAATGTAATTTCATTGCCTTCAGCATCTTTATACACATCACATTTTATCACATCATCTGTTTCAAAGTGATTGATGCACATAACCGATCTTTTAGATGGATTCCAGTTCTTCCTAGGAATACATGTTACCCATTTAGTGTGCATTTCGGGGTCTGAAGGAAATCTGAATAGAGTAACATAACCTCCTTTACTGGATTCGTAATTGCTACTGCATTCAGGAACACAGCACTTATCAGGCATCTGAAAAGAATACAGGTGTAGTTAACATTAGTACCAGAGTAACTGAAAGCATATGAAGCAAAGGGCTTACCATTTATGTTTGGCATTTGAATGATTTCGTTTGTCATTCTAAACTTAACCGAAATGGTAGTATCTGAATTATTTTACAAACTATCACAGATCTTATCTTAAATCCTTGATTTTAGTAGTGTAGTATAAACATGTAACTACATAGAAAATGAGGTAAACGTTTCCGTACCGCACAGCAGAGAATATTCTAGAAATATTTTAAATTAGCAACTGCAAACTTCGTAAGACCAGTTAAAATCAAAGTAGAACAAGCCGTCTTCAAAGTGTTGCCGATTCTATACATTCTGGCCTATGTTTTTTTTTCCTTTTCTTTTTTTTTTTTTTGTTTAACAAGGCTTTAGGAGGGAGTAATGGGAGAAAAGTGGCGGGGTCCCACGGAAGCACCCCTGTTAGTATCGGTGGTAAGGGCGCAGGTGCCTGATGGGCACGTGCCTATAAAGGAGATGCGACAGGGGGTCCAACCATGACCAGAGGCCCTGGGTGGATCGCCTGGAATAGAAGGAGGGTTTGGGTAGAGTAGGGTATACGTTTATTTATTTCAGGTGTCTAGGTGCTTTAAATTAAGTTATGCGGCGTCGTTGGCGCGTGGTAGCGCTTGTGTCGTCAGTAAGGTGACGCACTGTGGTCCGAAGATGTTCGATGCGTGACTGTACTTCAGCTATGCGCGAGAGTATTTCAGTGAAGTATGCAAGTGAAGTGTCAGGGTGCTGTGGAGTGACTGCACTCTGTGTTCCCATCAGGTCATGGTTAAGTTGGTCTAATGTCTGCGTATGTGTTCGGTTGATGAGGTCCTGTAGGTCATTGAAGTTCTGGGTAATGATGTCCTGTATACTAGTGGTTCGGATGGATTCCTGCAGTTGTAGCACTTGTGATGAGGTGGTTTCTGAGGTCTGTCGTAGTGCCTTGAGGGATGAGATGATGCGCTCCTGGTGAGATGTCAAGCTGTCAGTCATGAGATGTTGGGTGGTCGTGAGTTGGTCTCTGACGTCAGTCAGTACGGTGCAGGTGGTGTCATGTCGAGCGTTGGTGGCGGCAAGTGAGTCCTCCAGGTTCCCCAGGCGAAGACTCATGTTCAGGACCTCAGAGTGGAGGTCCTGAACGTCGACTCTAGGAGTCCCTTGGATGGCTGTGGCAGGTCCGCTTGCCAGTTGCTCCTCGATAGAATGAAGCCGGTGGTTGACCTTCTGAACTTCATCCTTGAGGCAGTCCAGTGTTTGTCTCCAGTCAGGAATACCGTTGGAGTGAGCTGCTGGAGGTGTGGCGAGGCCGGAGTCCTGGCGTGGGCGAGCACGGCACTGCGCCTGCCCTGTATAGTGGCCGTAACCATTGCAGGTGGCGCAGTATCGGCGGCGGCGGCGGAGATCGTGCTGCTGGCATTCCCCGGTGAGAGTCGCGGCACCACAATAGTGGCACCGTGGTGTTGCAGTACAAGTGGCGGCTTCATGTCCGTACCTGCAGCATCGGCGACAAGGTACAAGACGCTCTGAGCGGCTGGCCTCGATTTTGAGATACTGCCCTAGTAAGGGCAGGCCCATCCTCAAGGCCATGTTAATGTCGGCTTCGTTGGCTAGCTGCAGGCGGACCAGGGATGTGGTGCGACCTCGTATGGTGATGCGACTGGCCCTCAGGGCCGAGGGCCACTGCTGTTGGGCGGCAGCGAGAATGAACCTGCACGGCAGGTCACGAGGCACATCCGTGACGACTACGGTCGCAGTCGTAAGAGGCGGAACTGGCTCGGCGGCTGATGGTGTTGAGGTTCTCGGAGCTGAGGCTGCGACTGCGGCGTAGGTTGTTGCTGAGGGAGCCTCGGCAAGGGACGTTTGGGTGGCGCGCGAGTTGCGGAATCGGTGTGACGGTGTCGGCTGGTGTTGTGCGACTGCGTCTGTTGATGTGTGAGGCCTCCTAGGGGAGGGACTGGCCCAGAGTCGGCTGGTAAGCCTGGCGGGCGGCTCGCTCTCGTCTGCCGATACTGGCAGCGAGGCTGGAGTCGGCGCTCGAGAGCCGGCCGGAAAGGGCTGCGGCGGAAGCGGCTCTACTGTCTGACCCTTCGCTGCAGCAGTGCTCTTCTTCGTCTTCTTCCCCATGATGCGGCGTCGGTTTCCCAGAGGTGAAGTGGACTCATCTGTGTTCGCGGCGACGAATCCTCCGGCCTATGTAGAGTCGACCTTCCAAGTCCAAGTCGTATACTGACAGGCTGTTAACAGCCAGAAGGTTTTTGCTGCGTACCCACCCAGCTTTTGGGTCTGACCGCAGGATGATAATTTTTATGGTTACAGGATGATGTTGTATTTTTTGTTGAGGAAATTTGTTGAGGTAGCTTTTTGCTCCGCTTTCATTTTGTACAGGATGCCAAACAGCTTTTTTGTTTACACCCTGGTGTTTTATTTTTCTAAAGTGGGGTAAATTTTGTAGCCAAACAGCTCTTTTGGAGATTTGAAATTTAGCTTGTGCTGCTGTAAGGATTAACTCCTTTGTTACCTCGGATGCCCGCAAGCCATACGGGGTACCCGGTAAAGCCTGAAGCGGCGTCTCGTAGCGTCGTAGTCTCCTAGAGACCGAACCAGGGCGCTTCTATGAGCAGGAATTTTAGCGTAAAATTTTGTCGCCCGGCGCCTAATTTCGTCCTCCACGTATGGGAGAAGAGAAGCTTCCTGAAGTAACCTCATGGGGAAAGAACGGCCCACAGAATAGATGGATCGGAGTCCTCTATTCTGTGCACGCTGATGGTATGATATCCAGCTATTGGCAGCCATGCCCCAGATTTCACAGGCGTACAACATAAGTGGGACTATCAGCGCCCGAAAGAGGTGTAGCTTTAAGCGGACTGGCATCGAGCGCGAACCCAGCATTGGGTACAGAGAGGCAATAGCCCCCTGCACCCGTGCCGATAGTTCCCTGATGTGTCCGCGGAAAGTTAGGCCTCTATCAAGATGAACGCCCAGGTACTTGATGGAATTAGTCCACTCTATCCTACGGCCTCTAAAATGGAAGTTGGGGCAGTCAGCGGGGGTGTGGCGCTTTGCAAAAAGAATGGCGTGGCTTTTGCCCGGATTTACGGACATCCGCCAACGCCTACACCACTCTTGTGTGAGACGGAGGTGTCTCTGGATTGGGTTGAAGGCTCTGAGTATGTGTCTATTTTTGCAGAACAACAACACGTCGTCAGCGTATTGTGCCATTGCGACCTGTGGTGGATAGTACAGAGCCTTCGGGGACTCCGCCTCTCACGGGTCTCAGTGTAGATGTTTTCCCCGCTACTGTGACTTTAAATGATCTGTGCCTGAGAAAGCTGTGTACGATGTTGTTTAGCTGTGTAGATAGCCCCAGTTGGATAAGTTTGAAGATCAGACCGGCATGCCATGTCGTGTAGAAGTCCTTTTCGACATCCAAAGACACCACTGCCGTGAAGGCGCGTTCCTGAAAACCCAGGGCCGCTGTCTCCACCACACGTAGCAGCTGTTGGGTAGTCGAGTGCCCAGGACGAAATCCGAACTGGTGGTCAGGAATAGCGTGAACGTCTCCCAAGATGGGAGTCGCTCGGGTTAGGATTAACCTCTCGAATACCTTCGAGAGGGTAGAAAGGAGGCTGATGGATCGGTAGCTGGAAGGATGTACCGGATGCTTCCCAGGCTTCAACATACATATCACCCGGGCCTCTCTCCACTCGCGAGGAAAGTGCCCTAAGGTGATGCACATATTGAAGATCCTGGTCAGGAAAAGAACGGCATTGAAGGGAAGGTGACGAAGCATGAGGGTTGTCAGCCCGTCCGGCCCCGCCGCCTTGTTTGATTTGAGGCGTTGGAGTACGCCCTGGACTTCGCTAGGGCGAATGACGGGAAGTCGTTCCGCGTCCGCGGGAGGGCGTCGAAAAAATCGGCGTACCTCCCTACGAACGCGTTCGGAAAAGATGTCGTCCTGGGGGTCCTCTCTTGGACATAGAGTGCGATCAAGATAGTCAGAAAAGGCATTTGCTTTGGCTTGGGGTTTATAGGCCAGGCCTTGGGTGCCGTGGATGGGTGAGGTGTATTGACCTTTGCGATTCCTGAGGGTTCTGGCGATACGCCACACGTCGCCATTTTCAACGCGCAGTCTGGCCATTGTGTCCTCCCACACTTGCACCTTGTGCTCACGCAGTAGGACCCTGACCAGTCGACGTAAACGTCACAAAAGCGCGAGATTATGTGGCGTGCGGTGTCGCTGGTATAGTCTCCATGCCACACAGGAGCGGCGGATAAGGAGGGTGATGTCTAAAGGAAGAACGTCTGGATGAAGTGGTGCAGGTCCGTGAACTGTTAGGTTTTTGGCAGTTCGCGTCAGGATAGAAGTGAAGGATGAGATTGCCCTCTCAATGTCCGGGATGTTTGTTACTTTTGGGTTCGGTGGAATGGAAGTGCGGAGGCAGTTCCTTACGCCTTCCCAATCGACTTCTCGCGGTTGAAGCGAGGTGTCATGACTGGCGACCCTGGTGTTGATTTCTGTCAGCACCGGATTATGGTCAGAATGAAGTGCGTTTAGTGACGTGAGAGTGAGATGAAAAGGAAAATGCTTTGTGATTGCGAAGTCAATGACTGACGGCAGTCCTCCACCTCGCGGGTAGTGTGTAGGTTGCCAGGGACCCTGCACTTGAAGCTGTGGGTCTCCATATATTAGTTGAATGATTTGATTGCCTCTTGCATCTGCCCGACGACCACAATGCCAACGCTGATGTTTAACATTGAAGTCCCCGGCCATGATAGCACTTGGGTGTAGGTTTAGGATAGATAGATAGTCGTTTGGAACGAACTGCCTGTTGGAGGGGTGATACACAGAGACCACCAGGACCTCAGTTCCGCCAAGGTCAAGACAGATTGCCGTGGCCTCTAGGGTTTGAAGAGGAGGGAGCTGAATGGGTTTATGGACTACATTTTGCCGGACAAGTATCGCTGTACCACCGCCAGGGCGGCCTTGGCGATCCGTGCGATGACAAATGTAGTCCGGGAAGCGGAAACGGATGTCTGGATGGAGATGCGTTTCGCTGACTAGGATAACGTCTAAGGCATTTGCTCGAGCGAACTGCAATAGCTCAGCCCCATTCTGTGATTGCTGGATACCAGTTGACAGTAGGGCAAGTCGCTATTCGCTCATGTGTCTAAATTCGCAATATATTGTCGTCCATTAACTCCTATTTTGACCCTGGGAGGTTCTACTAACTTCTCATTTTCTTATAACCTTTACTTAGTATTTGTACTACTTTGTATCATCATCATTTGCCCTCGAGAAACTCTAGTTTCGATGTACTCATTACAATTTATGTATCTCCCAGTTTTCACTGAAGGTGCGTTTGACTGGAATTTGCATTTACCCGCGTCCGACTTATAGCTCCGGTTCCAGTTCCAATATTATTGCTGGTTTCCGGCACTTGATTTTGATTATTTACTACCTACTGTCTAGTTGCATTAATTGCCTCGGTCCTTTCTGCGTTCTCAGGTGAATTCCGACCACCTCTACTCCTATCTCCCTTCCTCGGCGACCTCGGCCTGAACCCATAACTATCGTCATTCCTCCAATATTCACTACCAGAATATCTTCTATCTCTAAATCCTTGCCCCCTTCTGTTCCTATCAAATAGGCCTGCATTGATGTAATTTACTTGGATATTCCTTTCACGGTTCTCCCCATTCCGATTTCTATTGTTCCTGTCAGAGTTATTTCTACTTCTACCTTCCCAGGGGTTCATTTCCATCCTGGGCCCTGGACCTCGATATCTATTTCTCATGTCATTCCTATTCTGATGTGACTGTGTCTCTTGCCCGAAATAACTCAACATTTCTCTTTCGCTTGTCTCTTGATTTCTATTATCCGAATCGTTTCTAGGCTTCTTGCTTCCTAATGCCAACAATAAATCAATCATAGCGGCGAAATTATATGGGTTTAGCTATGATCAAATAATGCTTAATAGTCTCAGAAAAATGAGTCGTCATAAGGTATATCAATTCCTTTTCACTATTAGGGGGGTCCAACATTTTTTATTTTCTAGCTACTTTCATAAAACTGTTTACCATTAACTACTCGGTTCTATGGTTAAATTTCCCGTGGCTTATCTCCAGCCTTATGCTAGCCTGTCTGTTTGCTCCCCATTATCTACTCAGGAATAAATTAATAAAGGTCCCGAAGTCATTGCTACTTCCCATAGACAAATCTATCCAATTCGCAGCGTTACTTCTAAAACATTTTCTAGCTATTGTAATTTATACTCCTCCAGTATACATTTGATCGCAAAATACTCCTGTAAACATCCAATGAACACTTTGCGATCATCAGAATTATCGTTCTCAAAAAATGGTGGTACATTTTCACTCAGAATATGGTTAGGCCATGTCATACTCGGACCGCCATTTCTGTCTCCATTGTTGTATCTGGTGTCATTATTGGAGGTGTTGGCACCAATACTTAGCAGCGAAATGTTGGCTGAAGCATTGGGTATCGCCTCGTTTCATGCGTTTACCTCACATTACTAGTACTAGAACTAGGCACATTTCCACTTATTCTTAAATTCTCTAAGTTTTCCTTTACTCCTTTGATTTATATCGCTACCTCTTTCATTTGATCGATAATTTCCTCCAAGTTCCTCGTCTGTCTTCTACTTTCCCTTTCTGATACCTTTAATCTACTCCTAATTTCTTTTACTTATTTTCTAGCCATTTCTCTTTCTTTGTCTGATTTCTGTGCTATATCCTCCTTCAGTTTTCTGTTTTCCTTATCAGGTTTTTCATTAACTAGTTTCACAATTTTATTTTCAGAATTTTCTATCTCCCGACTAACTTCTTTCCTCACATCTGTTATCTGACCAGCTTCTTTCCTTACACTCTCTATATCCTGACTAACTTGTATTCTGACATTTTCCAACGCTTATTGTTAATTCTCTAACTTCTTTCCTAGTTCTACTTGTCCTATTTCTAACTTCTGAATACCATTTTCTATATTTTCTTCTACCTGGTGTAAACGTTGACTGTTACTGTCCATTTGTTCACTTAAAATTTTAATATTATTATCCATATCTTTTATTCATGCGAACATCTCCCTAAGTTCGCCTAACATATTTCCTTCAATTCCTACATTATTTTGTACAGATCTACTACACTGTGCTGCTTCGACTTCCTGCCTACTGCTATTATCAACCTCCTGAACTTCCATGTTTTCTACAGAATTTTGACTAGATATTTTACACTCCTCAAATACATTCACAATAGTTTATTGGAGAAGATAACACTCTGCACCTTTAATTTGCGTAATGTTTCCCGGTGATGTAGCTTATAATGGCCACCTCCTTTATACTTTGTAGTCGAACTCCTTCTACACTCCTTGTTGGGTCTAACCTCCTCGTATCGAACCTCCTTCTCGGGTTGAATCTCCTTCTCGAGTTGAACCTCCTTCTCGTACCTCCCCGTGTCGTGTCTCTTACTCATGTCGATCCTCCCTCTTGTGTCATGCCCCACGATAGTGCACCAGTTTGTCGTCGCTCTGATTAAGGTAAACCTTATGCCGATTGAAGCGAAGCGTGGTCTAGCCTCAGTTTAGGGCAAGAGGTTTATCTCAGGGTATGCGTGGATATATAGAAGTAAGGATGACACAGATAACCTGGAATCCAAGTTGAAGACTCCTTTAGTGACTGCTTCTACTTTTTTCAATGACATGAATCGCGAAGTTGCCAACTAAGGGAAACCAATCTATATTACGGTCTGGAGTTACCGAATATGAAGCGCATGTTACGCGATAACATGTAATTCGTTAGTTGCGCAGGAACAAATACATTCCTTTTTTGATCACGTCTGTCCACCGGTACAGTCAGTCCTGCTGTCATAGATTCCTTTCATGAAACTCTTGTTATTCACACCAAAATTCCCCTACTCAAGTCGATCTTTTGTCACATCTTTTGTCCATAATTTATCACGGTCATCATTTACTAAAGAAAGGTCGAGGAAGGCCACTTCTATTCAAGTCGCCCCGGGACCGCCTGCGATGATAGCTTTCCCTCCTCATCGTAAATTACTAAACTAACATCCAGTTCACATCTGACAAGTATACCCCATGTTCATATGTAATTTACTGAATCCCTAATTTCGGTATCAAGTTGCTTCAATGGAAAATATAAATAGAGTATTTATTCTTCAGAAGAAAGCAATTCGCACTATATTGAATTTAATATAAGAGAAAGTGTAAAGCCTGAGTTTATAAAAATGAAATTGCTAACCATTTCCAGTTTAGTAATATTCAGAACAGTACTACACATAAAACATATTGCAACAAAATAAACTCAGAAAATCGTGACTATAACACTAGAAACAGGAATGACTATAATACAATTGGTTGTTTCCGGGCTGTTTTGCCGTGGTCTGTTGGAGTAAGAACCAAACGTTTCGTCCACAACTACGGCAGACATCATCAGTGGCGCGGTCGAAGCTTTCTTGCAGAGAGTTGGGCAGCCAAACTCTCTGCAAGAAAGCTTCGACCGCGCCACTGATGATGTCTGCCGTAGTTGTGAACGAAACGTTTGGTTCTTACTCCAACAGACCACGGCAAAACAGCCCGGAAACAACCAATTGTATTATGGACTCCGGCCGTGAAAGCTTACGTTCTCTCAGGAATGACTATAGTTTAGTACAACATAGATTGGCAATGTTTGAAAAAAGTCCAAAATATAAAGGCATTATACTGTGCAATAAACTTCCTATAGAATTTAAGTCAGCAACCAATGTAAATACATTTAAAAAGGAACTGTATAAGTATTTAGTAAATAAGGCATTCTGTTATATCAATGAATTTATCAGTAATGGAGTATTTTTGTAAATATAATTTTATTTTGTAAATGTATATATTTCTATTTCTAATGTATATGATATATTGACAATATATAATGGACTTTAATGACCAATCGTGATTTATAGCATGTGACTGCATACGAAAGCTAAGCAAAAGGCGAATATCCCACTGTTCGCCAGTTAACGAAATTTGTGCATAAGCAGAGTGTTGGAAGTGATTGTGTGTTCCTATATAGCAAAAGTACGGTGTATAGCTTTTTAATATCTATGGGATTTAGGAATGGTGCTACAAAAAGGAAATGTATTAGAGGTGAGTAGAATGAAATTATTGCGTGGAGGAAAAAATAATGGAGGTCAAATCACTCACCTTCGAACGCAAGGTTACAGTGACATATTTAGATGAAACGTGGTATGACAGCAATTCCTGCGTATGAAAACTGGTCTGATGATAGCATCAATTGTTTTATAACCACGAACCTCAGTAAAGGTGATAAAAGGTTTATTATACCTTGTGGTGGAAGATAACGTTTTGTGAAAGACGCTTTATTTGTGACACATACAAATGTTGCAATTGCATCTGCAGATAATCGTTGACCAATAAATGCACAAATTCTTGAAGATTGGTTTGAAAATAGCATCTTACGGAGACTAAAATAGCCATCCCCCATTGTATTAAATAACGCTACTTCTCACAGTCGCGTCCTTAATCCGAAACTTACCAACTCTTGGAAAGAAAACAGATATTCTCGAATACATGGGAAAAATAACGTCCGTGTTCCGAATCTTACTTCCATAATGCCGGTTCTGATTGAATTAATTAAACAACATTTATCATGTGATAGGCTTAAAAGGTGCGTAACTGAGGAAATGGCCACTTTGTATGGACATATTGTGGTAAGGTTACCCACTTATCACTGTATTTTAGATCCAATCGAGGCGTTCTGGTCACAAGTAAAGCGTTTAGTGGCATCCAGGAATCTAAATAAGCAACCAGTGTGTGATATAATTGAAAATTTTAAAAAGGCATGCAGCGAAGTGACTACGACAGTGCCAGTAATACATAAAACACGCAGAGGATGTGGAAATCAACACAGAGTTCTTGAATCTTTCTTCGAAATGGTAGACAGGTTCGTAACAGGTAACGGAACGGGCCGGGAAGAGGCTACTTTAATTTAAAGTGTCACCAGAGCGTGGGATGATGGTATGTGTATAAGAGCGCCCAACTGCAGTGGTTATCAATGCTGATCATGGGATGGGGGAGCGATGTTTAGAATGTGCACAAACTGTAGTTCCCTCTGGAACCACAGACTATTATGTGCCAATATGCCGACGATGTCCTCATAATGGCACGTAACAAAAACCTACGATATTACTATCCTCCGCTGCAGCGCCAGCTCCGAACCATCGGCCGTTGGAGTGAGAGGTGGAGGATGGCCAATAGCTCAGGGAAGAGCTCCGTTCTTCTCCTGGCTAAAGTCCGAGCTAGGCGACCGGATTGGTCGCTGAGGTTGAGACAGAGACAAATCCCCTGGGTTCCCTCTACCAAATTCCTCGGCGTCCTCCTCGATCGCGGCCTCACCTACGCCCCTCACGTCCGGGTCAAAGCCGGACAAGGGCATGCAGCACTTAGGCAGTTGTACTCTATTTTTAAATCCCCAATGCCAACACACCTTAAACTACGCCTGTATCGGGCGATAATGACGCCCTTGACTCTGTACGGCTACGAAGTCTGGGGATCAGTGGTTCCGACCACTATTCGCAGGCTGCAGCGCGTCCAGAACAGGGCGCTGCGAATAATATACGATACTGGACATAGATTCCCGTTCCATATCCTTCACACCTACTCCGGAGTCCCATATGTCCCATATATTGTAGACGTGGTATAGGAGAGATCCCGTACCATCTACAATAAGCTAGATTCCCATCCTAATATCCTGGTGAATACTCTTGGCCGTTACGACCGTAGGGTTCCTCGCCGCAGACCAAGTTGCCGGCTGCCCAAAGACGCTTTGGGCGACCTAAACTGAGCAGGGCCACTTTCTGACTCTGTACCCCCAAGCCCAGAAATGGGCTTGGTATAACCTATACCTCAAGATTTTTTCCCTTTCCCTCTAACATGTGCTCAGATGCCTCACAGGCAGGCGGAAGAACGCAGCTAGCACTGGGTGCACACACCCCCCTGGGGCACTTGTGTCCACATATGGCTGGATATACCACTACCCAAGACAACCGCCAGTGACATAAGACAGTTCTTTTATACTTCCCAGATAAAGTCGCACTAAGCGGCTGGGTGCTGGGCAGCAAACACCCCGCCCATGTAAACCTGGGCGACTCGCATCTGCTTCTGGCCTGCAGAGCTGGTCAAACACGCTGATTGCTTCTATAAGCAGAGAGAGAGTGTCACCACAGCCCTGTTCTCTCTGCTTATTTGAAAACAGACTTAAGCGTAGGTTGGCGAACTTGATGCACATTGTCGAAAGAAGAAAAATAGGGTTGGTGTGGGTTGGTCACTGTGAAACCAAGAGTTTGACCACGAGTGGCTTGTTAGGAGGTATTCTAGAAATTTGTTTTTTGGAATATAGTCGTTTAAAATGTCGACTCTTGCAGCTCCTTTATCTGTAGCTGGTAGTAGATTTACTGGAACATCTGTGAGAACTCAAAATGGTGAGTAATACACAGTAGCAATGAGTGTATGTGTAATTTTAAAGTTACGGTAAAACAATGCTCGAATTAGTAAGCATTGGCCGCCTTTGTAGCGTAGGTGGTAGCGTGTCTGCCTCACGTAGCGTGTCCCGAGTACCAATCTCGACAAGGATAAGACATCTGCATGTTTTTTTCCCCCAATGTTTTCACTTATCCTGAAATATGAATGTCGAGTATGTCTAAGCTGTACGGATCCTGTGTTCATTTGAGCATCAGTCAACCCATTTCATTCATCCAATATATTTAACGTTGGAAGACATTAGTTAAAAAGCACAAGAGCTATATCAACCGCCATAACTAGATCAGGATGAGCCATCTGCATGTTTTTTTTCCACAATGTTTTCGCTTATCCTGAAATATGAATGTCGAGTATGACTAAGCTGTACGGACCCTGTGCTTATTTGAGCATCATTCAACCCATTTCATTCATCCGATATATTTAACGTTGGAAGACATTAGTTAACCGCCATAACTAATACATGTTTTCAAGATTAGTGGCTAGCTGTAAGTTTAAGTAGAGAGCATGCTTTGTCGGGCATGTCCCCGTCTCTAGTAAACCTCAGGGTCATACATTTAAGGTGAATGCATCTCTACACTAATATACCCAGCAGTACTAGCTTGCGTTTGTTTAAAAAAATTGTACATAGTATGTAAGATTTCAAAATTTGTGACATAATTCAAGCATTAACATCGGAACATACGTTAAACTGCAGAAAGACGGCGTAGACTTAGGTTGATATGGAACGACGTACGCAGACAAGCTGTTGCCAACTGCGGAGTTCTGAATTACGCCGACTCAGCGTTGTGTTGCCAACATTTTCTTGTTATAAACTAGACAAGTTGTTGCCAACTCGGTGTTCTGAATTATGCCACCTCAGCGAAGTGTTGCCAACACATTTTCTTGTTATAAACTAGCGATTCTATAATGGGTAAGAAATTCAGACAAAATAAGAGTTTAAACCTTCACTTCTAGTACTGTCATCTAAACTATTTTCCTGATAGTTTTGGATCCCTTAGAGATGAACAAGATGTGTGATTATATCAAGAAACCAGATGGACCGGAGATATCAGGGTTGATGGAACATTGTGAACGGACTACTGGTGCTTGAAAAGGGAAGTTCCTTAATTATGACTTAAATGTAAATAAGTACGACTTTCTGGCCAAGTAAATGTAATGTCACACCTTATTTTACAGATACAAAAGTATTTCTTTATATTCATAAATTTTGCCTTTTTAAATTTATTTTGTAACATACAACTATTACATAAAACACTGTTTTCAAATTATTTTGTGATTTCTGAGAAAATCTTATGTGATAGAGAAAAATGGACTGCTTCATTCAATTTAGCACATGAAATTAGTTAAAAATACCTTTCAGATCGCAATCCAGTGAACAAAAGTTATATTTTTCAGTTATTAGTGTAAGAATCTGTGTAATCTACTACTTTTAGTGAGTCGCTTATGCACTTTGAATATTTTTTCTGTTCTCATCTTTATTAACGGCATACTAATGCACTAATCAAATTAAAAGAAATTGAATCTGTCCAAACTAGTGGGTCAATAATAATACACTACTAGTTTCTTTATATATTACAGTATCACTTGTTTGCTTACATAGTGTTAGTATTTTCAGTGAAAGCATGCTTTTACTTTTGGCAACACTCCAGCCATGACATCATGCCTGCAATATTGCTATGCCGTCTTTCTGCAGTTTAACCAGAACGTGTATCACAATAGCTTAACAATAATGTAAATCATCAAAGCGCCTTCATATGCAGTCTGCTCCAAAATTCAAAAAATTTATTTGTTGACTGAGATATTAAAGAACTCCTATATATAGGAAGTGAGTATATAAAAATGGCTTCAAAAATTTCTTGAAGATTTTATATTGATTAGGATTGCCTAATAATTTTATAACGGGTATTAGATCAAAATAATAGTAAGCATGCACTGAAATATTCAACAGCTCTACTATTGCTGTAACTTCATTTCTGCCACTTTCTTTATTCTACTTAGGGTAGCCAGATTGCTAACCCAAGTTACCATTTTGAGCTACTACTGTGGGCCAATGTCACCAGATCCTAAATTTCTGTATTCTCTCCTTGTGACCATGCCTTTCATTAGGACCTTCCTAACCCTCAGCTAATATTGACTATTGAATGTTGGTTTGGTGAACTCCTTAGATGTGATAGGGGTGTCTGTTGGTATCTTGATGAACTTGAAGTTTGGATTCTCTTCAAAGGTGGTGTCGAAATTGAAGTGTTTTCTTTCCTATTTCTTTATGAATATATTTTCCCACTTGGTTAATTCAGTTGGACCCAGAACACTTTAATAAGTGAATTTCTTGTTCTATATCCTGATTATCATTCCAAAAATGGTACGCTACCGCCAATTTATTTATTTCTTTATTCCTGATGTTTCTAAAATGCTATTTAAGCCTAATGTTCAAATTCCTTTTAGTTTTTCCAATCTAAAGGCTGTCACAGCCTTTGTAGTTTATCCAGTACACAGCTGATTTTTTTGCCTGTATCTCCTTTGTATTATATAATTTCAAAAGTGTTGCACACTGAATTTGTTCTGTGGAGCCAAAGTAATGTTGTGGTCTTTGAAGACTTATTGGAAAAGGTATGTGGCTCTGGAATGATATGTACATTTTCTGTATGAAGTTTTATTACTGTTTGGGGAAAAAGTAGTTACTTGTTTGCATCTTTGTTGTCTTTTCAATTTATAAATTTTCTTTTTGACCAATTCAGCACTGAATCCATTGTATTCTACAGTGTGAATTATATTATTGTACTCTTTCATATGTTCCATCTTGTTTAACACTAGAAGGACCGACATTGCCTTGCTACCTAAAAGGACCAACATCGGTCATTTTGACCGGTAGCTTTTTCAATCGGTTTTTGGTATTTCATTTATAATATAATTTAAATCAGAATATGATATGCATTAAATAGTACCTTTACTTACATTTTAAAGGAGTTTACATAATATTTACTCATTAAACAACTTGAATGCATTACAGTTTGAAGTACACTGCTTACAAAACATGGGATCACATAAATGATATGCATACTCAGTTATATCATTTTAGCATTCTGGAGCAGTTTGTATCACTGGTAAGAATAGAGTGTGATACACATAATGATCACAAAACAGCTTTTTTTTTTTAAAAAAAATTATTTAGTCAAATCTGCCATCTTGGTTGGAACATACTGAACATTTCCTGAACACGGGCCACACACATACTTCTTACAGTTCATACACATATTCTTGGTTTTATTAGGACCTTTGCAGCCTCCAATTTTACATGTTTTACGTGCCCCACCTTGTTCGGTGACTCCTCAATTATATTTGTTGGTCTTTTCCTTGGCAACATATGTTGAGAAGATTTCTTCTGCTAGCTTTAGAAGAAGGTCATGCCTGCTTACTTTCTCTCCTGTGACATTCTGGTATAGGATCCATGCATTGATTCCAGCATGGTCCAGTACATTGAAGATAATATGCATTGGCAACCGCTGGCAACTAAACTTGACTGTGTATAGGTGACACATTTGATCCAGGATGTCAACCCTGCATTTTGTGGAGTTATAGAAGCTCGGTGTTTCTGGAAGTTTCTTCTGGGTTGCTTGATCAACATCCACACACTGATGCATTGAACTTAGCAGAAGGACATTCTTCTTTGCCTTTCCTTGATACGGCATGATGGTAATATCAGATCTGTACAAGATGGTGTAGTACAAAGATCCAGCGGTAGATTTTGCAGGAGGAACCTCTCTCTACAATTTCTTCAGTGTGCCTACCATAGTTGTATTCTTCCTTTTCAACTGATCAGCAAGATTTTTAGAAGTAAAAAAATTGTCACAAGTAACATACCGACTCATTACTTTCAAACATTCCTTCCGTTTGAAATGCAAGGTTGCGTAAGTCGTATAACATGCTCTGGTACTGACATGTTAGGTGGTCATTCATCATGTTTTCCTAAATAAGAAACTCATTCACCATAAACTTTGTTTCAGAATCTGCAGCAAGCCAGAACTTCAAACAAACTTATACAGTTTGTTACTCATATACTGAGTAAAGCAACATCGAGCGTTGCACGGGTACAGCTGCTTATCTATAGTAATAATTGCACCTGGATTGTAGCTCAATTTGCAGTTATGTACAAATGGGCTCTAGATTGGTGTGGCCGCTGCAAAGCGATCTATCTTCAGTCTTTCGTTGCATGTATATCATCAAATCTCAGGACCCTCATGATCTCAATAAATTTGTTCCTCCTCATAAGATGAGAGGAAAATGGTAGTCCTCACACCTATGACTACAGAAATTTCAAGGGGAAGTTCTTCCCACCATATTGTCCATGGTCATACAATATGGATATAGCTACTTCAAGTTGGTCTAGCTCAAGAGTCCAAGAAGTGACCTGAAGGTCTTGATAGGCCCTTATCTCGGTGCATCTTTTTATATTCTAGAGAGTGTTAGCATCCATCAATACTCACCATGAGCTGGCTTTGTTTCCACTCACTGTAAGTTTCTTTGCATAATCTGTAGGACCTGGCCTTTCTGTCAGTACATTGTGATGCCCACATCTGCCAGGTTTATTTCCTGGTTCAATTCTTGTACATCAGTAGCAGACTCATTACTTCCCACAGCTGGAAAGTTTATTTTGTAGATCTCGACGTCCTCCATTGAATCTGCCTCTCTTGCACGGGGCAGGGTCATGTGGTTCTGCAACAGCATGATCATTTGCTTCTTCCTGTACAGGTACTTCAATCATTGTATTATCACCAACATCCGATTTTGACTATTTGCTTTTATCCGATTGATGAGGAATATATTCAATATCATCATCAGATAATTCATCATCACTAAATATGTTCTCTCCTTCTTACACATAGTGTGGTAAACTATGGAAATAATTCAACATTTCATCTTCTTGAAGATACGGTGGTAATTATGATGTGACATGGCAATGATACAGTATGGCCTTAAAAATATTTTACCATTCACTATATTGACACAACTTCTAAAACATGTCTACTCTGGAGCTAAACTTTTTCAAACTAAGCTTCCACAATGATTGCAAACCTTGGATTATATTCAGACCCCATTGGTATCAGTTAAGTTACAACACGTCTACTCCAGCGCTAAACATTATTAAACTGTGCTACAACAATGACCGAAAGACTTGCATAACTTTTGAATACATTGTTACCACTATTTATGATGCATGCAAAATAATTGCACCGGTCAAAATGACCGGCTACAGTCCTTTAAAAAGCATGTATAGTTTTTTTAAAACCTGCTATGAAAAGCTAAACATTTTAGGGAATCACCCTTGCTCTATTTTGTCACGAAATATTAAAGGGATAATCACACTACCTCAATGTATATACTTTTTTAAAGAACATTAACCGATCAAAATGACCGGTATGGTCCTTCTAGTGTTGAGGGTTCATTAACCAGCCTGTAAGTTAAACTGTTGATAACAGCATGCTTGTGTTGTGGGTTATATCCATATGATTTTATGGAATTTATAATGTATGTTTCTTTCCTATATGTTCAAATTCTAGTTTTGTACGTTAAGGGAGAGGGAAATAATGCTTCATTGCCTTAAAGACTGTTAAATTCAGGTATTATGGCACTATGTAACAATTTCTCAATAGGTTTTATTTTGCACAGTTTTCCTAACTTGATTTCCCACTTAGTTTAATAGTAAGTTCACTAAACCTTTTCTCTTTCCAACTTCACACATATAAAACCTACACTAATCCTGTTAGCATTCTTGTATGGTTTGAATCATATTTGTCACACAAATTTGTTACCTATCAAGTAGCAAGGGCATCTCCGTTGTTTGTTGTTTATTCTTTGACAGCATGTTGCTTTCGGTGGTCTTAATGCACCCTGGCAATGGAACTGGCATGTTCAGTGATCTGTACTCTCAATGCTCGTGGTAGTCAGTGCTGAAAATGTCATCCATCTGCTGCAACAAATATGACATCTCCATATGAAAGGATGAACAACATTTTGAAGTTTCAAGCAGTGATGGCTTAAATGTTTTCTTTGTAATGAAGCAAATAAGTTACTTGTGTAAAGGTGCCCTAGGGCTTGTAATGTAGCGGAAATATAAGTCCAAATGTATTAATGCTTAGAAGGAAGTAATACAATAGCCTTTATGCTTACAGGTGTGGCATTGTCTATTATTTTGTTTTATGCAATACCAAATTAACAGCAATCATAATTGAGAAATAGGGTGTACTTAGCATAGATTAACTGTAACACATGAATGTGTAATGTATTGAATCAGCAAGAATGAGATTCAGGATGGCCAACTGTATTTTCACATGCATTTTAATGAGAAAAGTGATACATTTACAAAATTGTAACTGCAACACAAGAAAAGTTATTTTTAAGTGAATTCTAAAACTATATACTCTTCTGTTCAAAAAAAGTATATTTTACATTATGTAATAATACTGTGCATAGTTTTCTTCGTATATATCTTATATTCTATGGATTGGCCCATATTATAAAATGGTGTTTTAAGCAGGAAAAAAGTTTTGCTGAGGTGACACCAAACATTGTATAAATAAATCTTGCTTCCAGTGATTTGCTAGAAGAGTATGTGTAGGATATAGTATCAAATGACAACTGCTCTTAGTACACAGACACAAAGAATGAGGTTAATCCACGTAGGACAGAACACACAAATTAATCCAAAACTGGGATGTGCTTTCATGCTTTAACACAACAAAAACAATGTGATCTTCCAAGTCTTTAGAGCAAAGAAAGACAGCTTCATGTGGTGGGACATGTCAGAATGAAGAGCATGCCAATCAGTTTGTGTAATATCAGACAAGAACTGTGTAATACGAGGTATGGAACTCGAGGTTCCATAGAGTAATGTAATCACTTCTGCTCTGTTTATGGCTCACCTTCTGGATAGGATACAGATGCTAGTTTCATGTAAAATACACAGTGTTGTCACATAACTCACCCATGCATAATACCTATCACTGTAGTTATTGAAATGAGCATTAGATCTATCAGCATGGGTGACTCATATGCACTTTCATATACTCATTTCATAGTAAACAACCACTACCAGAGCAGATAAACAGTTAAATCCCTCTCCCTCTTTATGCCCCGCTTGCCTTCTTGTGGTGACAGACAGTAATCATCTCATCCTGTGTGCCACAAATGAATGTGAGAAATATAAACGAGAACATAATGCAGTATCATTGGAATTAAAGGAACATGCTAATGTGGAGGGTTATCAAAGTAGTGAAGTGTCCATCTGAGGTGTAAAATAGCTCTACTTGCAGCTAAGAAGAAAATAAGGTTCTTTACTGAAGTAAACTTTGTGAAAAAAATTATTGTGATGTCTGCTTAAGAAATATGTGCATATTTGGTGGAAGAGGAAATGTCTCTAAAACTAATATGCAATATATTCAGAAAAGGTGTTCCACAGGAAACTGTTATGGCTGTAATTGTGTATATTGTTTCACAGCTGTCATTGAGAGTGGTGACAAGTCAGATAGTGTGTAATTAGCTAATTTGATTAGACATCACGTTGCCCTAATACTTTTGGAAATTTTCAAAGGTATTGAAAGAGCTGTTGAAAATGCAAGACTGAATTGGAATATACTTTATGTTGCAACAGATGGAGCTCCCGCTATGGTAGCAGTCAGTTTTAGATTAATAACACAGGTGAAAGGAAATATGAAACATGTTCTTGGTGAAACACATGATGTCCTTGCAATCTACTGCATTCATCAAGAGAATCTTTGCACCAAGAACAAGCAAGTTATATTATATGCTGTGGTAAAAGACATTTCATCCAGTCAAGAGGCCTTGGACACAGTTTAAATAATTTTCTTAAAGAATATGGCATTCAGTATGGTTGATCTCCCTAATATTGTAATCACGCTGGTTGGGAAGGAGAACATTTGTTTTTCTCTGGGGCTAAGAAATAGGCTTATTATGACCATTTGTCAATAACTTAGTTACTAAGACAAAGCCTGGATTTTTGACTTGACTTTCCTTGCTGATTTAATAGCTCCTTGAACTATTTAAATATTTCGCTCCAAGGCATGATCTTCATAACATATTATAGGATTAAAGCCTTCAAAGTGGCATTGGATCTGTGGATGAATCAGCAGCTGGCTGAAAACATTGTGCATTTTTCCAAACGTACTTTCATGCTCCTGATTAGTCTCCAAAGAATGTGTAAATTCTGTAAAATCTATGTCTCCAGTGTCAGTCCAGATTTCAAGAGGTAGAAGCATTTTTTATGTTTCAACTCTGCAACCTTGTTCTTACCAAGTACAAAATGGAACTGTTAAACTTACAATATAAAGATTTGTAGAAAAGCAAATATTTGAGAGAGAGAGACTTGGCTGATTGTTACAAAAATGTCCCCCGATTTCTGAGATTGAATGCACTTGTTGCATAGATATTATGTATATTGGACATGTGTGAACAATCCCTTTCAGTTATGAAAGCAACTAATCTGAATCCCGAAGTACCTTGTAAAACCTAAAATGCGGTTTTTAATCATAGGTTTTCCCGACATGTCTTACATTGATAAACTAATTAAACAAAAACGAAACCAAAGGTGTTGAGAAATATCCATGTAATTTTATTTATAGCTTTCTTCTAACTTGCAGAGAAAATTTTATTATTTAGATAGATAGACTGAAATTCAATGCCATAGCTGGGATTTGAACCACGGAACTCCAGGTCTCCATCTGTTTCCTCTTAACCATTGAGCTACCCTGGCCAACATACCAGTGTGACAAATTCTCCAACTGAGTCATATTTTCCCGGTAAACTGTCGTTCTTTATACAGTGAGATACACCATTTGTGACAACTTACTATGCCATAAGTACTAAAGTCCCAGGCTTCATAGTTCCCACTATTAGGATAATTGATGGAAATTAATCATTCTGTGGCTCAAATCCCGGCTATTGCATTGACTTTTTCAGTCTGACTCTACCTATCTAAATCTTAGCCTTCAAACGACTAGTGTGGAAGAATGATTCATTTCCATAAATTGTATTATGTTCTGTTCTATATACATTATGTGACTGTACTTTGCATAATTAGAGGTGTATGTATTTTCTCAAAGCATAGAGCCAGAATGTAATTGCTCATTATCACTAACTATATAATTGAAAGTCAGCGTTAACATTACATCTAAGATGTCAGTTGTAATATTAATATTTCTGGGTATATTTCTGTAATATTTCTGGGTGTTTGTAGCACAATGACTACAAAAACCGGTCAACAGCTAGTGTAATTTAGGGACATGTAAGACTGTTGGCAGCATTGCGTCCAGTGGGGAAACAAGGATAGTTTGGCTGCACTGAATTCTTCAGTATGGCTACATACACAGTAGAAAATAAACAATAATATTAAAAGAATGCCATTCAGCACAAAATTGCACTAAAAAGTAAATAAATCATATTAAAAATCATGGTTGTATATAAAAACATCAAAAGTATGAAGGAATTAGAAATAATTGCTGTGTAGCATATTAGAAAAGCCATTATGCTCTTTCAGTTAAAGGTTTACATAACTGTCCCTAGCTGAAGTCCTACAGTGATGAGTGTGTGGTGTTTTAGGGCCTGTTGACAACAAGGTCATTTGGGCCCGTCCTACAGTGATTGGGTCCCAGATTCTTATACACTAAAATGCTTAAAATTGTTTTATGTGCTATTGATTTTAAAAAGATGTCATAAAAGTTGAAAAATATTTCCCAAAAATATAGAAAAAAGAACTTAGGAAAACCTCAAACTTATAGAACAATAAATATTGGAAGTTGCCAATTTGCAATTAAACATGAGATTTCAAGATCTAGAGTTGCAGTATACAATATATTAACATATAGCGTTCGTAACGATGACAACAGCTTTGTTTCCGGCTGAAGATATGTAAAAGTTTACATGAAATCATGACTGGACAATTTATAAGAAAATCATTTCTTATAAGATAAGTGAAGTTTTAGGTTACAAATTGTTATATTTGTATGCTTCACTGTTAAAAGCTTCATATTTTACGTATGTACATCACATGTCAACTTTGCACGTTTGAACATTTTCAAGTTCACCTTTGTGTTCGCCTTCCAAAATTTAAACCACTGTTCTGAGAGTTTGGTAGCAACTGTTTTACTCAAAGCTTGAAATTTCTTTCTTACAATGTCAGCTTTTGAACTTGAGATGTAAAATTGTTTTTCAACAAACTGTATTCCTTTAACTGAATTACTTAAGTGTACAGAAGTTTCCAATTTATTTATTGAATGAATCAAAATTCAAAATTGGAAGATATGAGATTGGGAAGAGATTGAAAATGGAGGCCAGGGCCTTTGAAACTAGTCTCTCATAAATATATGAAAAAGTAAGTGACGAGTGTCAATAAACCAACCACAAATAATTTTTATATTAATTTTGACGTCACTGTTACTAAATTCCTCCAAACACACATCAAGATTAATACTTTTAAAAGTATCAGTTCTTGATGACTAACAATCTTTCTCTCTTTTCCCCCCTCCAATTAGAGAAACTTATCGATAGTTTTGTCGATGGCAATCAGATTTTCACAAATGGACCTTAAGTGATGTTAATCTTTTCTCAATACAATTTGGAGAATAATTTTCCCATAAGTGTCAAATCAGCAGAATTTATACTTGTATAATTCGTAAGACACTTTCCGAGATCAGGATTGTTCGCCTTATAAAGGTGTCAGCTGAAATAAATGCTTTACACAAATTTGAATAAAATTCTGAATGTTTTGGTATATCAGAAGAAGTGGATGCTTTTGATTCTCCTATAAGAAATTGCCACAACAAAGCATGTGGTGCAGCTCCCATGTGCTTAATTCCTGACAATTGTTGCACTACTTGGGAAAGTTGATCTCTACTAAAAGATGTTGCACAAAACTGGCAAGAGTATTTTTCCCTTCAATGGTATAAGTGCTTTTAAATTTTGATTCATACTGATAAATATTTGCATAGACTCAATGTCACTTTTTGCATTTTTAATTCATTTTGCTAATTTTACACACCCAGCTGTGTGTGTGTGTGTGTGCATTCGTGCTCTGCTTGTAATTCAGTAATAAGCATTCTGAACTTACTATTAAGGTGCATTCAAAAAGAAACGAGCCAGAGACATAACAGAAACCAGTACCTGTATGTTAGAAGTATTGGCCTTGGCTGTTGAGACCCTTGTCACACTAACACAAGGCAGTGAATGGCTGTCTCGTGAAAGTCCCGGGGCTGTGATGTGAGCCAGTTCCGCACGTACGGCTGGACATCGTCATCCGAGGTAAATCGCTTGCCTCTCAGAGCCTTTTTAAGGGGTCCAAAAATGGCATAATCATAAGGAAAGAGGTCTGGACTGTGTGGAGGGTGACCGAGAACCTCCTATTTGAATTTCTGCAGGAGTGCTGCAACTGTGTTGACTGTATGAGGCTTTGCATTGTCGTGGAGCAGAATGACCCCACGGTTAAGATTGCCTGGTCATTTTGATTTGATCGTTTGGCTAAGGTTGGTCAAGGATTTCTAGTAACGCTGGGCATTCACTGTTGTCCTGTGCTGCAGGAAGTGTATCAGGAGGAGGCCATCTTGGTCAAAGGTCAGCATAACCTTTCCTGCACTTGTGTGGATGGCCTTGGCTTTTTTTGGTAGTGACCATGGATGCTTCCACTCGTGCCAGGAGCATTCCCCTCCATAGCATAGTGCTGCAGATGACCAAGACAGTAGGCCATTCAACATGCTTCCTGGTGTGGTTGAAGACTGTGGGGCACCCATTGGGCGCACACTTTGTGCAAGAGCAGTCATTCATAATGGTGTGAACACTTCCTACGCCCGCCTCGGTAGCGTGGTGGTAGCGAGTCTGCCTCACGTTCAAGAGGTCCCGAGTTCGAATCTCGGCCAGGGTGAATTACCTGGATAAGGTTTTTTCCGGGGTTTTCCCTTATCCTGAAAGACGAATCTCGGGTAACTCTAAGCTCTATGAACCCTGGGCTCATTTGAGCATCATTTCACCCATTCCATTCTTCGTCCGATATGACTTTACGCTGGAGGACGTAAAATTACAAAAAAAAAAAAAAAAAAAAAACTTCCGACGCACAATTCACACTCTGTGGCTATGGCTTTCACTGTCACTCGGCGGTCCTGGGTAATGAGTGCATCAACCAGCTCAATGATGTCATCGGTAATGCAGTGTGGTGCTCCAGACCATGCATCATTGGCTAATGACACCCATCCTCCCCTGAAGCATTTGTGCCACACCTTGACCCTTACAAGGGACATGCAATGTTCGCCATACACTTGTGGCATTCGTCAATGAATGTCTGTTCCTCCTACTCCTTCGCTGTCAGAAAACAAACAACACCTCTTTGCTCTTTTTTGATGCCTCCATTTCACTGTTTGCAATGCGATTGGCAGCGTTGAACGATTGATGCATGCTGCTGCTAGCTTTGTATAGTCATGTGACATGCACACATGCCCTCTAGCGATGGGCTGTAAACATCCATGTTCTGGTCAGAACAACACTTCGTTACACACACCACGATTACCAGCCTGTCACCAGTTTGCGTATACCAGACTCCGGCTCGTTTCTTTCAGAATGCCCCTTATATATTACATCATTCTTTAGCCGAGATTAACAAACATTTATGATGTAACCGTGGGGTACAATTCTGTACTAGCCCGGCTTGTACATGCAACCTAATCAGCAGATATCAAGTGCCATAATTAATGAACTTCTAAAATTCTCATAAGTTATTAGATTAAGGTTTTATGTCCTAAATTTAATGAGGAAAGCCCTAAAATACATGTACTTGCAAAATGTTTGAAAATATTTATTCATGTGTGGATTTTCTTTCATTTTTTTAAACAAAAATGTGTTTCTGTGAAAGTTTTGCAAATACACTTCTTTGACCTATTAGGATATTAAACTTTTAGTTATGTACATATTAAGGAAAAAGGATTTTCATACAAATCTTTGCCCTAGTGATAATTCTTCTTTCATGTTCGTCCTTAGGAAAGTAAGGCAATTGCTATTGTTTTAATACAAATAGTGAACTTTCACTGCTATTTTATTCAGTTTTCATGATTTGTTGATCTTGGTTATGTGGATTAAAGAATTTATTTTCTTTAATTTTTAACTTAAATACTCAAGGTTTAGTACAATTATACAGTAAGCTTGTTCTACTCCCATCTCCTGAAAACTATTAGTAATCTGTATGGCAAATTTTAAATTCTTATGCTCTCCTATGGACATCACTTGTGTGAACATTTTTCTCAATCCAATAAAAAAAAAAAAAAAAAAATTAAATTATTGCTAACCTTTGGTGCAGATGACCATAAATAAAATCATGTGCTTAGAATATATATATGTAATTTACGTGCTCCAACGTTGTCATATCGGACGGTGAATGAAATGGGTGAAATGATGCTCAAATGAGTCCGGGGTCCAAGGAGCTTAGAGTTACCTGACATTCATCTTTAAGGATAAGGGAAAACCCTTATCCAGGTAACTCACCCTAACCAAGATTCGAATTCGAGACCTCTTGAACGTGAGGCAGACACACTACCATCTACGCTACCGAGGCGGGCACTTAGAATAGTCATAATTGGAGTAAATAGCATTCTTAGAAATAACCTACTTAGAATAGTATTGTGACTTTGTGAGTTCTTGGAATTAAAAGTCCAATTTGCCGAAATTCTAAATGTTCTTTATTTCTGCAGAAATACATTACGTAGCAGCAGAATTACATCACATATCACAATCTACAACACCAAGGTCGATGACAATAACAAACAGCGTTCTGATTACAGCCCTCGTTACAACACTACAGCTGTTCTCTGCTTACTCACGACTCCTCTTGGCGATTCGTTGCCTTCTTAAATACCTCATTGATAAATTCTAGATATTTCCGGAATAATAAACCGAATATTCTATCACCTTCCAGAAGCGTAACTTAATCTATGCTGGCAAGTCCTTTATCCCAGCTATCTTTATTTGCCGGCTCTTTGTGTGCACTAGCTGCGCTATCATAGATAGCAGCTTCGCGACACTGCTCCCTCCTCAAGGTTGGTCATCCCGAACAGCACCATCGTAGTGGGCCAGATCCAGGTGTACCACCAACATCTTCCCTCGGTGCACATTCTGGAAGCGATAGACCATGTCGTTAATCCTCTTCACCACCCGGTACTGTCCTTGCCATGGCTGTTGAAGTTTAGGGCAGCGTCCATTGGTCCGGGCAGGCGGTACAACCAGACCAGGTCACCTTGCTGGAACCCTTGGCTATCGGTTTGCCTGTCGTATCGGGTCTTCATGCGGTCACTCGCCGTCTGGATGTTCTGATGAGCCATCTCATGCATGTCGTGGAGATGGTTCACCAGGTTCTTCACATACTCGTTGGCTGTTTTTCGTCCGGGAGGCTTCCAAAAGCCAGATCACAAGGGAGGCGTAACTCTCGGCCGAACATTAAGCTGGCTGGCGTCATCCCAGTGATGTGTGTTGAGGAGCGGTAGGCCAGCAAGAACAGTGGCACCAAGTAGTCTCAGTCTCGCTGATGGCTGGCCACGACCTTCCTCAGGTGCTCTTCTAAGGTCTTGATGTATCTCTCCACCATGCCGTCGGACTGTGGATGTAGTTGTGTTGTGTGGGTCTTGTTCACCCCAAGTCTTTCTAGTGCCTCCTTCAGGTTGGATTCAAAATTGGTACCCTGGTTGCTGTGGAGCTCTTAACGGCACTTAACGGCACCCCAAATCGGCAGAACACTTGCTCCACGAGGCAGTCTGTAATTGTCTTCGCCTCCTGGTTCGGGATGCCATACACCTCCGTCCACTTGGTAAAGTAGTCCACGACCACCATCAGGTACTTGTTGCTTAGGTCGGACACTGGGAATGGTCCAGCTATGTCTACGGTGATCCTTTCGAATGGCGTTCCGACGTTGTACTGCTGCATGCGACCCCGGCTCCTATTCTGGGGGCCGCGACTCGCCGTGCACACATGACATTGACGGCACCATCTCTCAGCGTCTGCTCGTAGCCTTAGCCAGTAGTAGTGAGTTTGTCGATTGTTTGGTTTGCTCCCAGGTGTCCTGAAGTACCGACGTG
This sequence comes from Mantis religiosa, assembly GCA_030765055.1. Classification (NCBI taxonomy): domain Eukaryota; kingdom Metazoa; phylum Arthropoda; class Insecta; order Mantodea; family Mantidae; genus Mantis; species Mantis religiosa. The sequence continues at coordinate 114,258,210 of CM060948.1, read as the reverse complement.
CACTTCCTCCATGACTTCCTCCTTACTTTGGGGAAGTACCAACTGTTCTTTCTGCGGCTTCCCATCAGGCGATTCCGATACCCGGAACAGCATGCCGTCTCTTGTTTTCAGTGTGTCCCATTGGGCCCAGTAGGACTTGTATGTGGCGCTCCTTGGTGCGATGTCCTCCCAGGTTTGTCTTATCCCCGCCTCCACTTCTCTCAAGAGTAGCCCCAAGTCTGCGTCCTCCAGCTGCTCCCTCAGACCTGCGCTATCCCAGCCATCCGCAGGCACTGCTGTGACTACCCGGGCTGCTCCGACACGCTCCTTTTCTTCCACTTATGTGCACTGGCCGCACTATTCTGGGCAGGGTCTTCGGGACATGGCGTCTGCATTGCCATGGCTCTTCCCTCTATGATGCTCGGAGTTGAAGTCGTATTCCTGCAGCCTCTGTACCCAACGGGCTGTCTGGCCTTCCAGGTTCTTAAAACTAGGTAGCCAGGTTAGAGTGGAGTGGTCAGTCCTCAGGTGGAATGGCTAACTGTACAGGTACTTGTGGAAGTGCTCCAAGAACTTCACTACCGCCAGTAACTCTCGCCGGGTGATGTAGTAGTTCTTCTCTGCATTGGATAGCGTCTTCCTGTAGTAGGCTATCACCCGCTCATGGCCGTCCTAGACTTGGGATAAGACGCCTCCAATGCAATGGTTGCTGGCATCGTTGTCCACAATGGTGTTGCCTGGTTGTGGAAATCCCAGAATAGGAGCACTACACATTGCCCTCTTCAGCTGCTGGAAAGCGTCTTCGGCATCATCCGTACACGCATGAGGTCGGTGTTCTTCTGTCAGGCGGGTGAGGGGTTTGGCGATGTTGGAGAACCCCTTGATAAAAATGCGGTACTAACTGCACAGTCCCAGGAAGCTGCGTTATCATCTCTTATCCTTCGGCCGAGGCCAATCTCTCACGGCCTGTGTCTTCTCCGGGTCTGTGGCCACTCCGGTTGGTGAGACTATGTGGGCCAAGTAGTACACTTCCTTGCGGAAGAGCTGGCACTTCTTCGCGTTCAGCTTCAGGTTGGTTGCCTGCATTCTCTGTAGTACCTTGCTGAGGTTTTCGAGATGGTCTTCGAAGGTCTTGCCAACGATGATGTCCAGGTATAGCAGGCAGGCGTCATAAGTCAGTCCTCTCATTACTGATTCCATGAGGCGTTGAAATGTGGCTGGTGTGTTGCAGGGGCTAAAGGGCATAACTGAACTGCCAAAGCTCTTGGCCTGTCGAGAATGTGGTCTTCTTGTCTCTCGTGTCTAAAGCCACTTACCAGTAACCTGACTTCAGGTCCAGGGTCGAGAACCATGTGCACCAGCTAGCGTGTCCAGGGTGTCGTCATTGTGGGGTAGGAGGAAACAATCCTTCCGGGTGACAGCCTTCAGCTTCCTTTAGTCCACGCAGAAACGTAGCTTGCGTTCTTCGTCACCAGGACTACGGGGGAACACCAAGGGCTGTCAGACTTTTCAATCACTCCCCTGGATTCCATGTCATCTACCATATCACGTACCGCCGCTTGTTTTGCCAGTGGAACGTGTCTAGGTGGTTGCCGAATTGGCCGGGCGTCTCCGGTGTTGTTGCGGTGAAGCACTTTGTCCATGCGGCCGTAGTTATTGTTACCTTGGCTGAAGACGCGCTGGTATCGTCTCAGCAGTTGTCGAACTTTCTCCAGCTGTTCTGCGGTCAGGTGTTCGGCCGCCCTCTCCAATAAGCCTTCCAGTCGGGGCCCCAGGTGTTACGTCGGCACCGGCTCCTGTGTCTTGTCGATTGTTGTCACACTCACAACAGGCTCGCATGTCCCCAACTCCGTCCTGGATGTTATCGGTGTCCGTTGGGTTTAGCAATCTTTCTGGCACCTCCTCTCGGCACGGCAACAATGTCCTGGCTACACAGAATCCGTGCACTGGCGTCTTCTGGTCCAGCATTATGTTCTTCGTTCGCTGGCCTTCCAGTCGCGCCATCACCACCACCTCGCTTCTCGCGGGGCCACCACGCCTTCCTTCAAGATGACCCTGCAGATTCCCAGGTGCTCTTCGGGTTGCCGGAGAATGACCTCTTCTCCATTGAGCCGCAGGACCTTCCTGCTGACGCCGACCGTCGCCTCGTGGCTCCTGAGGGCATCCAGTGCTAGTATCACCTCCTCAGCCACCTTCGCGAGGAAAACCAACAGACGCATGGCACTTCGCCCAAGGTCAACTTCAGTAGGGCCTCCTTCATTTCTTCCATCTTCTCGGTGTTCTTATCCCACTCCTGACACCAGTTGTGACTGTGGGTTCGTAGGATTAAAAGTCAATTTGCCGAAATTCTAAATGTTCTTTATTTCCGTAGAAATACACTTACACTTCAGCAGCAGAATTGCATCACATATCACAATCTACAACACCAAGGTCGATGACAATAACAAACAGTGTTCTGATTGTAGCCATCGTTACAACACTACATCTGTTTTCTGCTTACTCACGAAATTTGTCGGCTCTTTGTGTACACTAGCTGCGCTGTCATAGATAACGGCTTCATGACAGTATAAATATTCAGCCCAATAATGCTTAAATTTTAACTTTTGTTATATATGTTTTCAAATATCTTTATTGTGAATTCAATCCCTTTTCAGTTCTTTTTATTTGTCATGAATTAATGTTTTCTCAATATTCACTTTTTCTTTCCTTCTGTAGAAACAAGTACAATTCTGTTATACCTGCATTATTAATTGCACAGTGAAATTTAATTGCATAAATGTCATGTTTTAAAGCAGTAGTACTGACTAGTTAAAATTGACAATGCATGAAAGATATATAATTTTCTTAATATTCACTTTTCCTTTCCTTCTGTAGAAACAAGTACAATTCTGTTATACTTGCATTATTAATTGCACAGTGAAATTATATTGCATAAATGTCATGTTTTAAAACAGTAGTACTTTACTAGTTAAAATTGACAATGCATGAAAGATATATAATTGACGCATCTTTTCCCTTCCATGGAATTTCTAGCTCGTTTACTTTTGCAGTTATTTTTAATTGAATTTCCAGTAACTGCTTCAAAGGTCAGCTGATATAACCCATTGTAGCTTCTTTTGAGTGCCTAAAATTGTGCAAATGTTTGTAAGTGTTTATGGAGGGACAAATTCTCTTCATTGTAATGCTTCTCAGTTGTTAGGTAAAGACATAAGTAATTTTGTTACTCATTGTACCATCCATAATGACTATTGTTACCTACTTGACTTAAATTTTACTCTGAACATAGTTTCCTATGAAATTTGAAACTTATAAAAATATGCTCAATTTTCAGTGATGGCAGCTTGCTCCATAGCAAATATCGTCAAGAGCTCTTTGGGACCTGTTGGTTTGGACAAGATGCTGGTGGATGATATTGGGGTAAGTATTTTAGAATCTATTGCAGTGCAAAATTTGCATTAGCAAAGCAAAACTAATGTAGTTGATTAACTGTGTGTATAACATTTGCTATCTGAATAGGATTGTATTATGGGAAAGGTTTAATTGTTGAAAAAGCTTAGTTAGAGCTTTTTTACAGATATGCATAACATTCTGCGTAATTGTAATGGTAAGAAACTTCTAAAATATTTTTAAGAATTGAATATAAGAAATTTCTAGGAAATATAATACAACAGTTAATTTGAGGTAATAGGGGTTTGAGGGTACTTGGATTTGGGATAACTTGGATTATATGGAACACCATAGAAAAAAATCTTAAAAAACTGAAACCGAAAACAACTCAAGGTAGTTATTTATCATAAGGGTTTAAAGTAGTAATTGTTATCAAAAAAGACATAGCACCTTCATTTTGGACTTAAACCATATCTGTGTTTTTTGGCAAGGGCTCAAAAAAGGATTAAGAAATAGGGCTACCCTAACACTACAGCAGGAAAGGCACATGTCAGGCATTAGCAATTGAAATGTCAGAGTTGCAATATCTTTAAAATGTAATGGAATGTGAACTTTGGTTTAATATCTTTTTGGCTCAGAATTGCTTGTTATGATTGTAAACAATGACCTGAATCTGTAGGCCAAAGAAGGTATCAGGAACATGCGTTAATCTTTATATATAAAGCATAGATAAAATATCAAAATATATTTCATATTTTGTAGCACTAATTACACCATGGAAACAATGTTAATCTTTACTTTGAAAATGCATCATCATCTTGTACTCAATTAAAAGGGGCTGGCTGTTCATTTGTTTTCTCTTTCTTCAACAATGTTGTATATAGTTAGGTCAATAGTTTTAATTTTCAGTATCCTTTATGGCATTTTGAACTAAGGCTCCAATTGCAATATCATTTTTATTTTCCAAAGGCATTATTGGATGCAATGTTTCTTTTCAGTTCTGAGCATATATGTACTATGGGATTCAGAGTACAATAATAGGAGGAATTCTTAACAACTATATGACTATGCTTAGCAGCCAATTCATCAACAGCATGCATTTTGTGTTTTGTGTTTCTTCTATTTTTATTTATTTGTGTACTAAGCTATTACAATTGTTGAGCTGATCACCAGTATTTGGCCCAGGCCATTAATTGGTGGGCAGCCCGTTGAATTACAAAATGTGTAGTACACTACTTACATTTCTATTACTACTACCATTACTACCATTACTACTATTGCTTACACACTATTGTTCATTTCCTTTTTTCACAGTTCACTTCCATTTATTTTTCACTTTATCTAAGAACTGTCCTACATTCTTGAGATTTTTATCTATAATTTTACATATATCAGGACTTCGCTTAATTTTTCTCCAGATGTATTCTTTTCGCCAAATCTCTTGTTTCCCTGCATTCAATAAGGATATGTTCCACATCTTCCTTACCCCCACACAATGGGCACTTGTCTTGCACAAACCCATTCCGCTGCCCTTTTAGCCTCCACACTCCTGCTCTCAGCCATGTTATCCCCTTCCTTTCTTCATTAATGGTTTTATCTATATACTGCTCCCTTCCCCAGCCACTTTTTAACTCAACATAATATACCAATGACCTCTTTTCACCTAACTGGCTGAACAGTTTTTGAATCTCTATATCTTCAAATCTTTTTCTAACACCCTTCCAGAAACCTTTATAATTTCTCTCTCTTTTTCTCCAAATATCCCTAAGCCATTATTTTCTAAATTGTTTCGTAGAGTGCTTGCCGAGCTTTGCAGACTTGCTTCTTGATATTTTAAACATTGTTGCAATAAGCTGCCTTCATCTAAATTCAAGATCCTATGCCAGTATTTCAAGGCTCTTTCCATTATTAACCCTTTCCTTGTTACTCTTCCCATTTCAATATGAGCAACTTCGTTTGCTGTTGCCATTGGCAGCCCCAAAACTTCCTTACAGAACATCCTGTGTATCTGATCCACAACTTCCCACCCATTCTCAAGCCCCCATATTTCAATGCCATATAGCATTCTGGCCTCGACTACAGAACTATATACTCTTTTCAACCATTTCATCTCCATCTCCGGCATTTTATATAGACACCCTCTCACAGCCATCATTGCTGCTTTCCCTTTTGCCAGTGCTGATTTCTTTTGTTTTTCCCATTTGCCTCCTGCATCTAATTTTAATCCTAAGTACAGTCACGCACTACTTTGTATTCAGCTTCTCCCTTCTTCCACTTTTCATATTTACTCAATTTAGTTCCTTTTTTAAATACTACAATTTGAGTTTTTTCGCTGTTTACCTTTAAGCCCCACTCTGAACAGTATTTCTCCACCTCTTGCAAAGATATTTTTAACCCATTAACGGTAATGGACATTATTACCAAATCGTCTGCAAAAAGTAAACCTGGGACTTGTAAGTTGTTTATTACTGGTATGAGACTATTATTCTTACTTATATTTTGTAGTACATCATCAATAAATAAATTGAATAAAATTGGACTTAGCTTGCACCCTTGCCTTAGTCCTTTTCCCTCCAGTTGTATTTCTTTAGTTAGTGTGTTTCTTCTAAGTTTTAATAGTCATAGTCTAATAGTTGAGGGTTATGTGGGAAGTTTAATATTGAAATAATGTAAAGTCTGTTAAATCTTTTCTGTTCCTCAGCATTGACTCAGCATATGAGAGTGATATTCAGCATTTTGCATTACGAGTACTGATTCTGGGGTACGGCATAGCCTCAGCCATTCTTGAAATACTGAATTCATGGTAGTTTGCTGGTGACTCCATTTAACTATTAGGTTTGTGAACAAAGCATTTGTCACAAATCCATTTTTACCTCCAATGTGTTAAATCTGTTCTTTTCAGTTGTAAACTTTTCATCATAGCAACTGAGCCATCATTCTGACGTAAAATACCATCATTTGTATCGAGATTTAACTGTATTGGAACACCACAGTGAAGCGAAAAATTATTAATTTTTAGATGAGTCGAATTTATTACACATCTGCTTCACTTTCGCGAAACATGTCCTCAAAATAGGTACGAAAGTGAAGCAGATGTGTAATAAATTCGACTCATCTAAAAATTAATAATACCATCATTTGTATTTCATCCAAGTACATCCTGACAATCTGGATATCCTTTTTTCTCTGTAATATAGAATTTGATTGACAGTATTCATACTCCATGAGATTTTTGTGATCATTCTTCTACCCTGTGACTTGAACTTAAAGCCCATAGATTCAAGTACATCAAAGTGTGCTGTCCTTCAGTATGGGAATTCATAGTTGTTTTCTGTTTCCCTTTTGACCTCGGAATGGTGGAGTAGCCTTCATATATGGTTAAATGAATTATTCATTAACTGTTTGGGGAAATTTAGTAATTTCTTCACACTAATCACAGTTTTTAATTTTAGAGGATCTAGTTTCTACGGTAGTAGCTTTCATTTTCAACCTCAAATGTCCAGTTGTTGGTTGTAGTTGCCTGTAGCCATCTCCCTGGTGGTGGAACAATCTTTACTAAAATGTTGACTGGTGGGATTTCGAAATTTCTGCTGCTTTAACTGTATATTCCATGGAAGATGCACTTTGTATCTGTTTTAAAATATTTATGCACATCTTGTATAATGTGAGCATCTTGTTTATGGACAGGCTTTCCCGGGCTTATGGTTGACATTAATAAAGGTCATAATTGGTTTTGTGCATTATTATTATTATTATTATTATTATTATTATTATTATTATTATTATTATTATTATTATTATTATTATTATTATTATTATTATTATTGAAGTTGTACTACCTGCAGAAGGTTCCTCCCAAGGTTCACTTTTGTATACCTGATACAAATTTTTCAGTGAAGTCATCTTATACTACTCGTTATAGAAACAGGATCATTTAAAGTCACCTCCACTGTTTAGCATGGATGTGTCCTATTTTCTCGTACTCCACCTGCTGGCCAAAAAAAAAAGTACAAATAGGCAAATGTTTTTTTCTTATGAAGCATCTATGCCTCTTGTCATTTCTGACTTGCACATAGCACAGTGCTGCTTATAACTCAACACATTAAAATCCTAACCATGACATATTTTTGCTGCTCTTTCTTGTGAGTCTCTCCTCACCTGTCGCCACTATTGGATTTGAGAATGCAGGTCTAACTTGTATTTTAGTGTTAGGAGCATTCCTAACTTTTTAGGCTTTTTGTTTGTAATCTTTTTTTAATATTCTAACCTCTCCCCCCTCTTTAATGTTTTAACTTCATTGTTTTGCCATGAAAATTTTAAATTTAAGATTTTAAAATTTTGACGTCAGGCAGAAATGAACTAGCTGTTGATGGGCCCTTATGCCCTATGTATGCATTTGTTCATTTTCTTCACTTGGATCATTCAACATTTCAACAAAAGTATGTAATAAATGCAGACCAAGTGGAGAACGAAATCCCTTCAAGTAGCTGAGATTTAACAAGGTCTTGAATTTTAAGACATTATTGTATATACAAAACGTTTTTACAAAACCTTCTAGTTTAAGATCTTATTCATTGAAACAATTTAATGGTGTGTTGCAATGCAATGTCTTAGCATTGGAGGATCTCAGTTTTAAAAGAGACAATTATAACTCAAAATAAGTGAGGCTTTGGTTTTTGTGCAGTTCCTTAGTTACAGGTGTGATTATTTGGCAACAGATAGAATGAAGGTGTCTTATATCAAAAGAAGATCTTGGTACTACTAAGAAACTGTTTCAAGATATTTTCATTATTTAATACTTCCCACATGATTTTTTTTTATTGATGGAGGTATTTAGCAACAAAATTCTGTCTGATGTGACTTGTGACATTGCATAATGCACTGTGTCAAGTACTACATGGCAAAGTGTAATGACTGCATAATGCTCTGTTCCAAATACTACATGGCAAAGTGTATTCACCTTCACTGAGAAGCAGTATATTTGCTTGTTTTCTTGTATATTAGAAGAGTGAGATATTAGTAACTCGGCGTACAGCAAGAGATGAAATGCAAATAAAGCACTTGGGAGGTCTTTTATATGAAATGCTGTGCAATTAATTACACTGTCCTGCAAAATATAACTTTTGTTTGCCGGTTTGCGATCTGAAAGGTGATATTAAATTTATGTGTGCTAAATTGAATAGTGCATTCCATTTTTCTCATCATATGAGGTTTTTCACAAATAAAAAAAATATTATGTAAATAGCATTTTTATGTAAACAATGTGCATTATAAAATTACTATCAAATTTGTGAGTAATAAATACATAAAAATACCTGTATACTGGCAACCCTCAATGGTACCTCTTGTCTATCTCTTTGACTTTTTGATCAAATCTTTTTACCTTTTTCGTCTCAGGGATCCCAAATTATCAAGAAATCAGTTTAGATGACAGTAGAAGTGAAGTTTGAAACTCATATTATACTCCACTCATAGCTTTTGTAGCATGTTTTGTATAATTTCTTCATATCACGGATTTTTTATATTTCCAAGAAGCTTATCACCTACTAGTCGGTCTTGGGAGCTCAATGGGTAAGAGCGATTGGACAGAAACTAGCCTATATACGGCTAGTATGAAGAAATGATTAATTTCCATCAATTAACTAAAATAAGAGTTAGGTGATGAAGCCTGGGACTCAAGTACTTATGATATCTCGAATGTGAGAGCCCCTAGTTGTTTACCGGGGAAATATACAAGTCAAATGGAGAATTTAATGTCATGACGGCAAGTTGGCCATTAGTAGCCCAATGTGTAGGAGCGACTGGATGGAAAACAGGAGATACGTGGTTCAAATCCTGGCCATGGCATTGAATTTTTCGTGTTGACTGTATCAAAAACCTTAGTCTATATATGGCTAGTATGAAGAAATGATAATTTCCATCAATTAACTAAAATGATTGACTACCTGTTTCAAATCACACTCCACTTGAAGTTTTCTATCATTGTATCATGCAATAGCCTTCATTAGATGTCTTCCTGGAGATCCATCAAATATACCCTCTTATCTTAAACTGGAGACAAAACAAGAAAATTTACTGTATTTGCAACACAAACCATTCATGTCCAGTGTTTTCACAAAGTGTTTCATAATACTTAATTTTATATTTAAAGGAGGCAGTAACATTTTCTTAGGATCAACTAGACTGGTACAAACGAGCAATCAAATTCCATAGCAGATATAGAAATGGCAGTATAAAACCTTTCAACAATAGAAAAAAAATAGAAAGGTTGGGGAATAATTATTTTTAATTTATTATTTAAATTTGCTTTAACAGTAAAGTCATATCACAACTAAACATTGAGAAAATACATTTAATACAATATATTGAAAATACATTGGATTAGTAAGTAAAACAATTATGCAGTTACATTGTTCTCAGTGAATAAAATACAGGCAATTTATTCTGAATTTAAACATTAAAATTGCATGCCTTGATAAAGTTAATTTTCCTGTGGTATTGTAGATCACCCAAAGCCAGCTGAGTATTTTCAGGGACTCCATACTGAAGTCACTGGCTAGTGTATCTTGGCCAAACAGTGAGCAGGTGATGAACAGTGAGAATAGAATCACACAGAGTACATGTAGGAGGAAGTTTATGGGCCATAATATAGGAATGAGTAAGCACAGTTTGACCACTGCAGTCAGGTTATTAGTACCTGGTCTCAGTGGCTTAGTGCTCTAATGGATGTAGACAGGTTAGTTCTGTCTGTCAATCTGTCTTCCAGCAGGGTTGTGTAGGATAGTTCTTTTAAGATATTGTATATAGTCTTCATGTGGAAGCTTAAGATATGGTAAGTTTGAAGGATGTAAGATTTGAAGCTTTCACGGTGAGCATTATTAACCGAGGCTTTGCGGGATATCAGCCGTGTCAATTTTATGAATGTCGAGCTTTAGACCATTGTATACTCCATGGCTGAAAGCTCGACATTCATAAACCTGACATGGCTGATCACCTGTGAAGCCTTGCTTAAGTTTGAACGATGCTTGGTAGCTTCTTTGGCAGCAGTGTCAGCAAGATCATTACCTGGTATGTTACAGTGGGATGGCATCAGTGTTTCCGGATGAAATAAGGTCATTGTATAATTCACAAATCTCCCTTACCAAGGTTTGGCAAGGAGATTGTTATATAGCAATTAATGCACTCAGGGAATCTGTGTATGTAGTGAATGGTATGAAGTCTTCATTCGTTGATATAAGCTCACCGGACAAAAAATTAGTTACCCCCTGTAGAAATCAGCGATGAATCTTTAGAATTCGACAGATGGTGCTGTGGTCACGTCATGTAGATAACTGCAAGCCCACTGTCACTACATGATAAGAGGGTTGTAGCAAGCTATGGTGTGTGATGTGTCAAGCATTCAGTGTAATTCAATATGGGGAAAAGTAAAGACGTGAAAGAGTGGCAAAAGGGGCCAATCGTGTTTGGCCGTGTCCATGGCCATATGGTAGGTGAAGTGTCGGGATTTGTTGGTGTGTTGAATTAGACTGTCCAACACATGTCCAATACATATGGCCATGAAACATATTGGAGTTGTGGTCAGGGGAAACAAGTTTCATGGCTAGTAAATGCAAATCGCTTCCAAACCCAAAAGAAATTGCTCCAGTCCTTGAATGCAGGTCCATCCTGACCGGTTAGCTAGAGGACATTGCAGCTGGAACTACATTCCAAGAAATTTGAAGTCGGACACCTCTAAGGAGGCCCCTGCTCACTAAGAGAGATACATCTGCACAACTTCAGTGGGCTAAAAATCTCCAAGCGTGGACAATATGTGACTGGTAGAATGTCATGTGGTCTGATGAATCACGTTTTTGCCTCTATTTGAATGATGCATGTCATCGGGTGCACCGCCAGCCACAGGAAGCATTTCATCCAGATTGTGTACAGCATAAGGTACAAGCTGGAGGTGGGTCAGTAATGTTTTGGGAGTGTTTTTCTTACTGTGTATTGGGCTCTCTCCATCAGGTGACCAATACGTTGAACTAGCATGTTTACATGAAAGTTCTGAATGAGCAGGTGTTGCCATTACTCGATATCTCTATGGTTGTGTTATTGCCTCCCCTATATTTCAAGATGACAACAGCAGGTTTCATTGGGCTAGAAGAGTGTTGGACTGGTTTGAGGAACACACATGTTCCTTATCACATCTCAATTGGGCTGCAAACTCAACCCACTTGAACCCAGTCGAAAATTTGTGGGATATGTTGGAATAGTGGGTGAAATGCTGAAATCAGCATCCCCACAGTTTGGTGGAGTTGCACAATCAACTCATATGCAAATGGTGTCAGCTCAATATGTGGCATACTTGCAGAATCTTGTGGACTCATTTCCTAACTGAATCCAGACAGTTATCAGGTCTAGAGGTGGTGTTACGCATTATTAAGTTGACCAGGCGTGACTAATTTTTTGTCCGGTGAGCTTGTAGTCTATGGCGAAACAGATAGCCAATAGTTCACTAGAGAAGATATGAGCGTGTGTTGTGTTCTGCATTTTAAACTTTTTTTTAACTAATAGATGATTTTTTTTTTGTACTGAATTGAAAAATAATCTCCATTTTCTCCCATGTGAGGTTTTCAAAGTATTCATAAATAACAAATGAAATTGTGAAATGTAATAAAAATTACTTTCAACAAGAATTTTGTTTGAAAAACCATGGTGAGTAGCCACAAGCATTGAAAACGTTTGAGCAGTGCACTGACTATGCAATTGCCCTGTGGTTCATGAAAATTCATAAAAATCCTATATCTCCAGAACAACCAGAATCCAATAGTTACATTAAAAAAGAAACAGTAATTGAATGATGCTTGGGCCATGTAAAACAGTCCTTGCCCATATTGTAGAGCAAAAAGTGCTTGTCATTGAAAAAGTGCCTTCAACTATTGTGTGTTGCTTTCGCATATTTACTAAAGCCTGATGATAAAGATTACACTGTCCTGAAAGTGAACGAAAATGGTCAGAAATCAATAGTGTATCACTTATTTTAAAGAGAGGAAATGAAAGTGAGATGAACATTGCTAAGATTGTACTGGATTTCAGTAAGAGTATATGAGTAGGTAACATCTTGTCACCATACTGAAACACTTCTGCAACTTTTAAGAACTAAATTGTAATCAGAATCACATAACTTTCAAATATATTTCTCATTAAAGGAGGCTTTTTCACAGTATAAAGTAAATTGAGTTACTGTTAACAATTGTATGTGTTTGGAGGAATTTAGTAACAGTGAAGTCAAAATTAATCTCAAAAAACTATTTGTAGTTGGTTTATTGATACTCGTCACTTACTTTTTTATATTAATGAGAGACTGGTTTCAAAGGCAAACACCGCCATTTTTAATCTCTTTCCAACTGGCATCTGTTGTCTGCTCTCTCTGGTGGTGGAACTATGAACTTTTTTCTCAAATTATCTACTGGTGGGATTTCAAAGTTCATTATGCGATCCTTATTTTTCCATATGAATATGTTCTTCTATGTTGTCAATTTATTTTGGTTTATCACTCCTTTTAATAATTTTGGATTTGGATCAATGTCATGATTTTCATTTTCATTTCCTGTGTCGTCAACTTTGACATTTTTGCAATTGTACCGAATAAACATTTAGATGATGCATTAAAATTACTCATTCTGCAAGAAAGGACTTCAAAATTCACAATAGAAAAGGAAATCAATAGACAACTCTCTTTTTTTGGATCTAAATATCATCAGGAATGACAAAAATAAAATTTGGAACTTACAGGAAACCAACACATTCAGAAAATTGCATAAAAAATAATAGCCACAACCCAATTACACATAAACATGCAATAATAAACAGCCTTACGCACATACTAGTCAACATACCCATGGAAAAAGAAGAATATTTCAAAGAACACAAAGCAGTAATACACATAGCAGAAGAAAAAAAGTTTGGTGTTGAAGAAAATTAGAAATGCTAAACTAAAGAAAACCATTAAGAAAGCAAACATATTTACAAAAGAAAAAGAAAGCAACAGCATATTCAGTTCATTCACATATCACCCAAAAACATTTAATAAATTTAAAAAGATCTTCAAGGAACAAAATATCACCTTGGCACCTACTAATAGATACTCAATTTTAAAATTGCTAAATTCAAAAACAAAAGATGAAATCCCATCAGTTAACAGATCTGGAATATACCAGATAAGTTGTCAGAATTGTGAAAAATGCTACATTGGTCAAACTAAAAGAAATCTAAAAACCAGAGTCAAAGAGCACTTTAAAAACATCAGATTGAAACAAGAAGATAAGTCAGTAGTAGCATTTCATTTTTGGAATGAAAATCATGACATTGATCCAAATCCAAAATTAAAAGGAGTGATAAACCAAAATAAATTGACAAATGGGAGAACATATTCATATGGAAAGATAAGGATCGCGTAATGAACTTTGAAATCCCACCCGTGGATAATTTGAGAAAAAAGTTCATAGTTCCACCACCAGAGAGAGAGCAGACAACAACAGATGCCAGTTGGAAAGAGATTGAAAATGGAGGCGATTGCCTTTGAAACTAGTCTCTCGTTAATATAAAAAAGTGACGAGTATCAATAAACCAGCTACAAATAGTTTTTGAGATTACTGTTAACAAGACTATTAGCACTTTCAACACTGGTTGTGCTTTCTTACGCAGTTTTCTCCCTCAGGATTTTTTCCTTTTTTAGTCTCAGCACTTGCTTCTGTAATACTTCGCATAGTAACTTTGTTTCCTCAGCTTCTTCAAAACTGCTAATTTGAACCAAAAGGTTAGAAACAGTGATGTATTTAACATTTGAAAGTTACTTTCAAACTGCTAGTACATTTATCTGCTGTCTTAGGAAGTTCTCTAATGAAGCTGTATGTGGGCATGGGAATTGAATTTGGACTCATGCTTGCAGATGCCTATATCTATAGTGTGTCACAGTCATTAAGCCCTTTAGGTGGTGGCCTCATGGTACTAATGGCAACTGCCCCTCTAATTTACAGATAATCAAATATTAAATTAACTGCAATAAGATCTGTATTTCAACACTTAATAGTCAGGTATGACCAATATGAACCAAAATATGTTGGTCTTGGTATTACCTTTCACTTTTGAAATTGGATTGCTGTGAAACTGTAATTCAGTTTCTCAGAATTAAACAAATAAAACTTGAAATGACAGAAATAGACAAATACTTCAAGAAATGTCAAAGAAACAATGCCAAATAGCCAGAAAAATTGAGAAACCACAGCTAGCTATTGAAATAAATGAAAGACAAGATCGGTAGCTGCTGATGTAACCCTAAAATGATCAGTTAGCTACTGAAATAACTAACACAGAGCCAGTTAGCTACTGACATGAATAGTAAAATAAAGGAAATTATATTTGAACAAGTTAAATTTCAGTCAATTTTAAAAATCAAGAATATATTCACAGAGGGTGCAGAACTACTGGAATTGTGATCCTAGCTGCGAGTCTAGTAGTTCTTTACAGTTAGCTTACTCTAAGTGTTGTGATACTTTGCTTCCTTAAGGCTGCATAAAGTATTCTATATCTGGTTGTGTTTTCAAAGAGAACAGTAAGTAATACTTATTTTAAATTTGTGATGTAACTATGGCTCCTATGTTTTCAAAGTTAACTGGCAAGGTATTAAAAAGAGCAGGGAAATATTTGGCAATATCCTCAACTTCATGAAACAAGAGGTAGAGATGAAGCAAAGAATGAAGATGTGGTGCATAACACTGGGCAACAACAAAATTTTTTAATGTTTCAAGCACTTCGTGAGGCAATTCCTAGTAATTTTGGGTTGAGAAAAACAAATGACAATGAAAAATTATTAGCTCTAATTTCTATGATACACAAGGTGGAAGTATTACATATTAACGGATTGAGAGAAAAGGATACATTTTAATTACATGCATGCTAGCAACAATGAAAGTGCATTTGATTTTTTTTTAACTGGTAATTACATGCTAAGAGTTCTAAATTGCTGGAAAAATACTTTGCAGATAGTCATATCTGAAGAGAATCATGTGGTGGCCTATTGACTTCATCTTTTAGCTTGCCTCTTGTGATGGAGTTCCGCAGAATCCCTATACAAAGACCAATAGTAATCTACAAGCATTACTTCATTCCAACGGCCCTGATATCTTTGTTCCATAACAGACATGTCCTGATGGAATCTCTCCCCATGTTCATCACTAACAGCTCCACAACTAGGAGGGGAAAAAGTCTTGGTGGGATTGGAGAAAATAGATCTTAAGGGACATGTTGCATCCAAGGTTACAGTATTTTTGCAGGAGCATTGTCACCAAATGCTTGTAGTTGTCATCTTTTTTGCTGCCTAAAAATCCATGAACAACACTCTTGAAAGTTTCCAAGCTTCCTTTTCATTCCCCTCCAAAATTTGGTCAAATTAAGGATCCTTTACAAGTTCTCTTTGTGGTCTGACAAAAATGCGTTCCTTAACTTTTTCATCAATTAATTTCCAAAATTTGTCTCTGATTGTGTTTTATTTGACAGGTGTGCCAACTCCCCCCCCCCCAAAAAAAAAAAAATTCCCCCAAATTTAAAATCTTCACTCTAAAACATGAAATGTCACTATCTTCAAAACAAGAGCTAATCTATCATTTTTATGGTGATTTTTTTAATTCAGCCAATGGAAATACATGTAAATTCACAATTTTTAAGCCCGAAACGTTTTCATTGTTGCCCAGTGCAATTATTAAAGAAAATTTTCCTTTCTCCAGCCAGGAATAGAACCTTGGACCTCCTGAATGAGAAACCTGATTGTCAAAGTTTAATCAGTAATATATTTTGCATTTAGAAACAAAGCAGCATTTTGTATTACTTGAGTAATTTCTTAGGACCACTGATTTTGTCTTACCTAGATCCATGGCCGGTCACTTATGCGGGTACCTTTTCCTTTTACTATCCTGTGTCAATGGATGGTTATTATGTCCACTAATCCCCCCAGCCGCTTGCCATCATTTCACCCTTTCCTCCAACTGCCATATCCTGTTACACATGTCCTAGAGAATGTCCTGTTATTGAATGTCCATGTCCTGTTATTCATGCCCTAGAATTACTAACTCCTGTCTTCACCAGCAGGGATCTATCCTCTCTCTGTGGTTCTTTCCCACAGTCTCAGTGCAACTTCTGACGTGTGCTCTACAGAGTTAGAAGGTTCAAAGGTTGGACTGAATCTTTGGACTGCCCTTATGCATAACTTTTAGATCGGGAGTCTGTCCACATCTTCATGTACACCCATGCAGCTCCATGAGGGCCTGGCTTATGTTAATTGCCCAACTGGCATTTAGTTAGTATCATGGGTCAGACATGTTACATGTTACTCTGAATTTGCAACTGTCTTATACACAGCACACCCTACAGTGGCGGTTATTCCTGTGGTAGGAGCTTAAAGGCAGAGTGTGCATGTTGAAAGATTTATCCATATGGACAAGCAAGAGATTGGAAGGTAGTTGCTCTGAAGTACTCTGAGATCGATCATGGGAGGGTCTTCATGAAGGTGCACACTGTAAAGGTTTCGTGTCTTTCTTTAACTCTCGAATGGTAGGCTGAGGCTGAAGTTTCCAAAGAGAAACAATTACAGAATGTATCCCTGCAAAACTCTTCATTTATTCTTTTTTGGCCATGAACTTGGCGTGTGAAGGAAAAACAAAGTTAGCCCATTTTATATAAAGCATGAAATTAATAGGATCAATGGCACTGGAAAGAATGCCACACACCTGCATGACAGTATGTTGTTGATCAAGACAAATAATGCAGACAGCTATAGAAATTATTGAAAGTGAGTGTTTGAGCTCCTACCCCAACTAGGTAGTCCCACACAAATCACTTAACTTGTGCAGAGGAGTTCTCACCACCACTAGTTTGGACGATCTGACAAACGAGGAGCTGTCTCTCAGACTAATAAGTGTTTCAAGGTACTGGTTAATTCAAGAACAGAGTGACAGGGTCCCCTCATTTACAGAATTTCTGACACTTTAAGTGTACCAAGTTACCAGAGTACATTTTCTGCATTTATGAACTTGCCAGCATGCATCACGTATGTTCCAAATTCTGTATGTTTTCAATGCCAGAGGTTCGGACGTACCAAAGGCTTGTGTACCAGTCCTATTTGTGAACATTGTATCCTACTTGCACATGAGGATCAAACCTGTTCTCAAGCACCCTGCTATGTAAACTGTGGAGGGAGCCATTCTTCTAGCTCATGACAGGAGGAAAAATGTATGCAGGAGCTACGTTTTACAAGAAATGCCTCACATTTCCTGAAGGCATGATAGCATTTCGAGCAGCTTAAAGCCTGCTCCTGCCAGACTTCTGTCACCACTGTTGCATGCAACATGTACCTGTTTCAGATGCTTATTCACAGATTTGCCAGCAAATACTCCATAATTGCATCGAACCGCATCTCACCACAAACTACATCTTTAGCTGTGTAGACTTCAGCTCCCAAGCCAAAAACTAATAGTACCAAAACTATGTTGCCTCTCGAAGGTTCTTCCATGCCTATACAGAGATCATGCAGTCATACCCCCACTCTTGCTCCATGAGCTGCAGGGAATCTTAAGACTTCCGAAAATCACAGGAGCCGCAAGAGAATGGCGTTTAGTCCTTGATCTGAAGTGAGCTACGGTCTGTGAGGTTTAAGTTGGCATATTCTCTACTATCCTTATCTAACACAGAATGCTGTCCTTGTCTAGCACACGTGGGCGGGTCAGCAACCACTGCTTTGTCGTGATTCGTGAAATGTAGATGCTCGCAACCCCCATTCCGTTGTGTGTTTGAAGGTTGTCAGTGGCGTATGAGCTATAGAACTGTGAATTTGTTTTATGGATTTACATGATACACAGTGTTTTCAGTGTTGCAACATATGGATATAATGTTGAATTATTTTCTTGTAGTTTTGGTTGTGTTTGTTTTGTTTCAAGTTGGATCTCGAGGGAAAGCTCTTAAATCAGATTCTAGGGAAATTGTCAAAGTTCACAGTTTCTTCAGTGATGAATGTGAAGCTTTGAAATGTGGAAAACTGACTATTTCAGTAACGAGTATCGTTGAGAGAACTGCTGCTGCTACGGTTATTTCTTCTGTTCTGTCCAAAGAATTTTAAAAGAACACAAAAATGCAGAAGCTAGCGGCAGTAGACTGCAAACACCAGGCAAGAAGCGCCCTAATAGAAGACCGTGAAAAACAGAAATTGATTCATTCACAGCTGCTGCTATTAAGCAAACAATCTATTTGCTGTATTGTATGGACTTTCTGCCTAGTTTACTGGACATATATGAGGCTTTAAGAGCTAAAGACTTACTTAAAGGAAGCATGTGGTCCTTAAGAAAAAAATCTTAAAAAAGCTTAATTTAAGTTACAGTAAAAAGTTGCAAGGAAGACGCTTTTTAATGGAACAAATGGATATTGTTTCTAAAAGATGTAACAGTAGTTTTGGGTTATGTTCAGAAAAATTATGAAAAGTTTATAAATTTATAAACATATATGTGATTATGTGATTGGCTGAAGTAATAATTGGGTGACATAATATGACGTAATGTGGTGACGTGCCATTAAATCGACCAATCACAAAATTAAGATAGGAGTAACGATAGTTACGAAAAATCAATAATCTTGGTATAGAGAGATGTTTTGTAATGGTGAGCGTGATGAATAGTGGTGCAAGATCAAGAACATTTAAATAATAGTTTGAATCTGTTTAAATACAACAAAGTAAGAATTTATCGATATGTTGGAAGTGATTGGGAAAGGAAGTTCAAGTAAAATGTAATCTAAATAATACAATTAAATAGTTACAAAATTTGACTTCTCTGGAACTTTATTCCGAACCACGCCTTAAAACCAAGAATCTCATGACTCTTAGTTAACCAAGTACAATCATCAAGAAACAAATTAAAATACAACGAATTTGTTATTTCTGGCTTCTCGACGTGGATCTTCGAAAAGTCAACGTGCATCCCATCTCAAACATAGAAATCCCATACCAAATTGCGCCCGAACGTGTGGCTGATGAAGACGTAGATAAATTAACGACGAATAGTCCCAAATTCCTGTCTTAAAGATTTAAATTTTTAAGACGAATGAAAGAACTGAGATGTACAGGTAGGCCTATAGTGTACCTTGACAAAGCGTGGGTAAATACAAAACATACAAGAAATAAGGTGTGGAAGTGCATCGCCGATGAACATGAAAGTGATTTCCCTCTGAAAACCCCAATCGGCAAAGGACAGCGATTTATAGTTGTACATGCTGGATGTTCAACAGGATTTATTCCTAATGCCTTGCTAACTTTTAAGTCAAATTCGACCAAAGACTACCATGAAGAAATGGATAACATTTTCAAGGTTTGGTTTGTTAATAAATTACTACCTAACATCCTGTCTAATAGTGTCCTCATTATGGACAATGCCCCTTATCATTCCATAGAAATTAATAAAGCACCCACTTCATCTTCACTCAAATCCCATATGCAGGAATGGCTTCATAATAGGAATATTGTGTTTTATCCATGAGCAACAAAACTAGTTTTATACGAATTAATCTGAAAAAAGATAATTTTAAAGTGTATGAAATAGATAAGTCTCACAGAGGTACACGGTCATACCGTAGTACGATTGCCACCTTATCACTGCGATTTTAATGCTATAGAACTTATATGGGTACAAGTGAAGAATAATGTTGCCAAACATATTTCATTTAAAAGTGTCAATGTAAGAGCCTTGTTTCATAATATGATTACAAAAGTGACCCCAGAAAACTGGAAAATGGCGTGTGAACATGTCCAAAACACTGAACAGTTTTATTGGCAGAAAGATGGTCTGATAGATGAAATTACAGACAGATTAGGTATAAATTTAGAAGACTCGGAATCGGAAGAAGAAAACAAAGATTTGTTTTAAATTTCTGATTGGGAATCGGGGGATGAGCAACAATCGGACAAAGAAGGGGCGCTTCGCCACTGATGCATGCTTGGCTGGGGTGTCTGCTTTGCCTGCTATGTCATAGAGTGAGACAGTGAGTATTCCTTTCTCTTTCTAAACAGCACACGACTAGTTAAACCTCACATACTGTAAGCTATAAATGAAAATAAAAACCCTCTGTTGATCTCTTGGCTTTAATTCACAAGTCTTTAACATTTATTTGTTTTAGGAGAGTGTAAGATTTTAAAGATTTATTGTGTAATTTTGATAATTGTATCCTTTTATATTTATAGTCTTGATTTTATGCTTTAACCTCTTATTTTAACTTCATAGGACTAAATTTTATACGTGTTTTCATCTTTTAGGCTCAAATGATCTAGCTGTCAATGGGCCCTTAAACCCTAGAAACTCACTCTACATTCACTGATCTCTATTTTATACATCAAATGTTTGCTTAAGAAAGATGGAATTTTTTTTATTATTTATCTTTTGATTAAAATTTATCAGTAATCGCTTTTTAAAGATATAACTAACCATGTTATTACCAAAGTAGATCCTTATCAATACCTTGTGGTTATTTTCATCACCTTAAAATTGAATTTAGCTATCTCTAATAGTTTGTGAGAAAATGGGTCATTCATTCAGGAATACTCATTTTTGTTAAAGCACAAAAGAACAAAACAAATTCACAATTTGCAAAGCCAGAAGCAAAGCTTGTTGATTGAGTACATAGAAATTGCTGTAATTGCTCCATTTTGAAGAGCGAAACTTCCCCTGAAAAATGTGCTGAAGTTTACTTCTTTTGACTTCAAAGTGTGTTGAGAGTTTATATTTCCTCTGGGCCCAAATGACCCAGTTGTCACCAAATGCTTAAATCCAATACAGTCACCCACTTGATATTTTCCTGTGAAGTAGTTTGGAATTTGGAGCACAAAATAGCAAATGCAGGACCATTCTTAAAAACTAATTTGTTTACTTTTGTATGACTTTCTGTACCCATGTTTCAACAAAGAATTACAAAAGCTTATTGATCTATTTCATGTTAATATAAACATTTGCAGAAATATTTTATCACAGAATTTCCTTGTACATACAGGGAGATTTGAAGGATGCTGTAGGCATAAGGGGTAATCAAATCTTTCAAGAGTAGGTCATTATGTGGTAGCATTTAAATTCTGATTTTTGCATGACAAGGAAAACATTAATAGTAATTTTCTGCATGGATGTTATGAAAATCTCTTAAATATGTGGTATTTTAATCAAAATCATTAAGTCATTTAGAGAAAGTCAAAGTTAACAAAGTTCACGTTTAAAAGGTGATCTGGATTGGGGGGATTTGCTTTAAAATGTTAAACATATCTGTAAATTTTTATTTTATATATACTGTGCATAGCTTCACATGCACAGATCTTTTTCTTGAAAATGCTTTCTCGGGGATTTCAGAAGTATTTTAGTGAAATAATGATTTGTGTTGGGTGAAATACAATACTTCCTCTATTTACTGTTATTGAAAAAAGATCTATTAGATCTAAGTATTGTGCCTACAATGATGAAATGTCAAATATAACAAACTAGGTACTTCTGATGAGGTCCCAAGTTTGATCTCTGGTGACTGCCCACTATGAACTTTCATTTTTCAATGGTTTTCCTTGGCCAACATGGTGAATGCTGGGGTGTTAACTTCAGGTCTTCTCTTTCCCATTTCCTGTCACATGTCCCTTTTCCATGTTACCTGACTTACAGGGTGTATGTTGATCAATAGCTAGCAGATGGCACAGTCTGGTGATGCGGAACTTCTCTCTACTAGAAGTTTGCTGTTAGTCTGCACTACCATGTCTGGCTTTTTCTGGTTTCTGCTAATGGGGAACCTATGAGCTACTCTTCTATGTCTTATGTGGGTCATCTCTGCCAAGCATCTCAGCCAGGTGGTCGAGCCTGTAACTACTAGGGACGTCTGTGCTTCTCCATTATCTGTATTGGCCAGTTCTGTAACTCATACATATCTTGCAGTTCATTCTTGTCCCCTGTTCCTCCTAAAGGTGTATGCACAATGGATCCCATTACCTGATCATTTTATCTATATATGTTTAGCAGGAAATACCATTTCAAGTTTAACTACATTGATCAAATTAAAACTTAAGTATGACATCTGCATAATATTCTTGCAGGATATTACTGTGACCAACGATGGGGCAACCATTCTTCGTCTTTTGGACGTGGAGCATCCTGCAGCTCGTGTTCTGGTAGAATTAGCTCAGTTGCAAGATGAAGAAGTTGGTGATGGAACTACTTCTGTTGTAAGTAGCATATTTACTACTTTTAGGTATAGATTTTAGCTATTTCTATAATATTCTTAACAGAGCTGTTTATTAAGTACTTAAATCAGCTAATATAAATATTTATGTTAAATATAGTTGAAAAATCAGTTTTGAATAGCCATTTAGTCAGTGTTAACAAATTATTTTGCTAAAACAGTTACCTCCGTCCAAGATAAGTAAACCCCAAAATATCTAACAGCAAGAGAAAAATATTGATTTAGATATCCACCTGTAAGCAGCAAACAGTCCTCAAAAGCCATGACATTTTGGGTTTCAGCGACAGGTACAAGTGTTCTTAAGTAAATGCTGTTATATTTCAGCCACCCTCTCTTTAAACTAAGGGAAATTGCATATGAAGTTACACTTTCTATGGTGATTCTTGTAAATATATTGTAACACCAAATAAATTTTAGTTAATTGATGGATATTAATCATTTCTTCATACTAGCAGTACATAGGCTAAGGTTTTTGATAGTCAACATGAAAAATTCAATGCCATGGCCAGGATTTGAAATACGGATCTCCTGGTTTCCGTCCAGTTGCTCTAACCCATTGAGCAACCATGCCCAACTTGCCATCATGACATTAAATTCTCTATTTGACTCGTATATTTCCCTGGTAAACCACTAGGGGCTCTCGCATTCAAGATACACCATTTGTGGCGACTTACTATCGTATGTTGACTATCTATCAAAAGTCTTAGCCTATATACGGCTAGTATGAAGAAATGATTAATTTCCATCAATTAACTAAAATAATAAGTTAAATGATGAAGTCTGTGACTCAGTACTTACGATAGTAAGTTGCCACAAGTGGTGTGTCTCGAATGCGAGAGCCTCTAGTGGTTTACCGGGGAAATATTGTCACACCCTACATTAGAATAGATTTAATATTTATTAGCTTTGGGGGGAATCCGTAGCGGTAGAGCTAAACTATCTCAACAAACACTAGTTACACCACGCGGTAGGGTGGACATGTTATTTTACTGATAACTAGCTTACCTACATGGTGGTGAAAGGTGGAAGGTCCAGCGAAGGGAAACTCACAAATGCATTTTAAAAAAAGAGGTTTAATAATTCCAGACAACTTACATTCAATGAGGTTTGTCTTCCGGAGGGTTGCTACCAACACATCCTCTCTCTCTGGTGGCGGCTGGTCGTCTCGCGGAAGAGGAAGCCAACCCCCTCTCCAGCGCAACCAACGAACAAAGATCAGCCAGTGGCGCCAGGTCTGACAACCCATACAGGGTTGCCACACCTCCCCCCGGACCACAAGCTGTTGACCCAGGGTCAACAGAACAATTAATAACAAATGAAAAGAAACTCGCTCGAGTGATGGAACAAAAAAAAAAATTAGCATACAAACATCACAAACAGTATTACAAACATAAATCTTCTCTTGACGTTACACATTCGTTTCTTTACTCCAGTGTCTGTCTATAACTTTAATTAAAAAGCCCTCAAAGAAAAATAAATGAAGTTCAGCACTTTTCACCACTACTGCACCAAGCAAAAAAAAGTTTCACAACCTGCCTGAACAGTACATTCCATTCCCACTGGTCTCACAAATGTAATAAAAAACTTGAAGCTTGCACTGCAGTCACTGATGAATAAAGACCACTGAATTGAGCACAATTGTACTTGCTCTACACTGAATAACAATGTGGGGCATTAATAGTTCTTCTGCCCCCAACACAGGTACGAAGTGACAGCACTAATAGCTGCCAAAGCTCTGACGAACAGTGGTCATAAAGGGCGGACCAGAGCCCGATGACACAAGGCAGTGTGGCAGGTTTAGCACTCCCATGGTGCAAACAGTTCGGTAGGAACAGTGTGGTGCAGCAGGAACGCAGATAAATAGGGCTGGCTTGATACGTATCATCATACTACAACATTATTTCCAAAAATATAAGTGTACGTCAATTACAGAAGACAACTACATCATTAAAAACAAACTTCACTTCTGAACAATAATAAATAATACAAAAAAATTAGGTACACCCCATCTGGGTAGCAAGATACATGATAAAACTAAGATAATTTCCATCACTCGGCAATATATATAGCTTACAAATTTTGACAAGATAAATCAAATAATCTTCACAAAATAATCTTCACAAAAGAATACATAAAACATAGGAATTTCACAATCAAAACTTTACAAAAACCCCTTAGGGTAGAAATAATACAATACACACACAGCACAAAATAATTTGACCTTCCAAAACATTGAATAAAAATATTACAAATTTTCAAAATACCAAAACTTACAATTAGAGGGGTACCCCAAAATATTACACGTGGCCATAAACTTTTTAACAAAAACTGACGTGTACACTTAAACAAAAATGAGCTCAGTTTTTCTCTTTGTTTTACCATTATAATTTCAATCATATTTATTATGTGCGCGCACTACTTAATATCATCAGTACTACTACCTTTCAAATCAACAAAACTACTTACAATCTACTAACATCAACATTTTGCATGCCAACAAAACTACTGTCACATTACTACACCAACGAAAAAAAAATCGTTCTACAACACAATACATAGAACAAAACTGAAAGAAAAATTAAGTTCTGGGGCCTCAAAATTTCACATCCTAGATACACAAAAGAGAAAATATAGTATCATGTCTTAGCCTATTCTAAAAACTTTTGTATACATTGAAGGGTACTTTTGCTTTTCAACATAAAACTTAGAATTCAATAAACCATTAAAGCATACTGGTAATCACACAACTCCAAAATATATATCACTCTTAATCCAAAACAATTTTATCAAAATGTTCAAACTATTAGCATCCTGCAATAAAGAGACAAAGTAAACATCTGTACTAGTAATGTGCTATCTCACAAATACCTGGTAACTATGGCGAGGATGACAAAACAGAACATCCCCAGGTCTCAGCTTCATAACAGTCATTCACAAACCTCTCTGTGATTCAGGTTTTCCTCATCATCTTAGCATGCACATTTCAGCACCAATGCTAAACAAAACTCAAAAAATACACTTAATTACTTGCATCGATAAGCACATTTCAGCCATTTATCGAGCCTAAAACACTGGATTAACGGGCACATTACAGCAACCCCATTAACCAGATAAACTTTACCTCTACATCTTTCACATAATCACACATAATTTCATTCATCCTTCTTATCGAGGTAGCACAGCACTATTCCAGAATGTAAACTTAAAATTAATAAACAAAATTTCAATTTTCTAATCATTGCAAAATTTATCATAAAATGAGGTTATTCAACTCAAAACAGTTATTAGGGAACATATACTTTTAATATCAATTAATTGTGACTTTCAATAATAACAATTGTATGTTCAACTTTTGACATCTAATTCATCAAACATCTATCCAAGTATTGCCATTTGCCAATCATATACATCATATTCCAAAACAAAATAGCTTAGCACACTATACACTAAATCTCAAAATTCTCACTCAGAAAACAAGGGGCAATATACTTTACATACAACCTTTTTACATTTAATGTGACACAAAAGAAAAGCAAAATGCATTTACAGTCTATATGGTCCCACAGGATCAAAATATGGGAATATCCTAGAAACATGTACTGATTGTTCCTTAACTCTAGGAGCATTTGGTCGACGAACCACATAAGTAACAGGAGTAATTTGTCGAACAATTTCAAAAGGCCCAAAATATCTATGAAGCAATTTGGTACATTTTCCCTTTTTCCTAATTGGAGTAAAAATCTTAACAAGCTGACCTACTGCAAAATGAGTATCTCTATGCTTAGCATCATATCTTTCTTTCTGTTTAATCTGTTGCTGATTAATATTATGGATGGCTACTTCACGAGCTTTCTGAATCTCTTCCAAAGTTTGCCGAACAAATAAATCATTTGAAGTGGCCTGAAGTTGCACCTGATTTGGTAAGGAAGGTTCACGACCATATATCAAATAGAATGGTGAAAATTTTGTAGTTTCCTGAACAGAAGAATTGTATGAAAAAATCACATATGGCAAAACATTAGACCAATTGCGCTGATTTGAATCCACAAAATGACTAAGACAATTTAGTAAAGTCTGGTTAAATCGTTCAGTAAGGCCGTTGCATGCAGGGTGGTATGAACTAGTAAAATGAGGGGAAACTGACAAAGCTTTCAAGAGTTCCTGGGTTACTTCACTCAGAAAGACACTACCACGATCAGACAGTAACATGGCAGGGGCCCCATGCCTGCAAATAATCTGATGTAAGATGAACTTAGTAACCTGGGGAATGGTAGCCAAAGAGAGAGGGGCAGCTTCAACCCACCTAGAAGCATATTCTGTAGCAACTATGATATACTTATGACCCGACGTAGAACGAGGCAAAGGGCCTAACAAATCTATTCCCCAACGTTCTCCAATAAAGTTAACTGGAATAGGCTGCAAAAGACCAGCAGGTTTTTGATTCATAGGTGCCTTCCTAGACTGACAACTTGGACAAGTTTTCACAAAATGCTCAATATCTTTTTTCATACCTATCCAGTAGTATCTTGAATTAATCTTACTAAAAGTTTTAGAAAAACCTAAATGACCAGATAGTGGATCATCATGACATGAGGACAAAATTTCATGCTTTAACACCTCAGGAATGACTAGTAAATGCAAGGGACCAGTAGAACTCGAATTTTTCCTGTACAAGACATCACTTTTCAAAATATAGGTAGAAGCTTGACGTTGAACCTTAGCAGGAGCAGATTCAGGATCCTTAAGGGCATTAATAATTGGAGTCAGAACTGGATCATCATTTTGTTTCTGAGCAACCTCAACCGGTGATAGCAAACAGGTAATTAGCTCATCAAGTTGTTCAATTTGATGCTCTTCAGGCTGTAACACAGGGAACCTTGACAAAACATCTGCGTCATTATGTTTCTTACCAGATTTATAACATATATCATAATCAAATTCCTGTAACTTTAGACTCCATCGAGCCAACCGGCCTGTCAAATCCTTTAAATTGTTCAGATAACAAAGGGAGTGATGGTCTGAAATAACATGCACTTTATAGCCATACACAAAAGTCCTGAAATGTGTTAAACCAAAAACGATTGCCAAAAGCTCTAACTCTGGTACACTGTAATTTCTTTCACATTTTGACAAAGTTCTAGAAGCATATGCAATAGGTCTAAGATTATCATTTACTTTCTGTAGTAAAACACATCCTATTCCTAGACCACTAGCATCAGTGTGTAATTCTGTATAGGCTCCAGGATTATAATGAGCCAACACAGGAGCAGAAACAAGAGAGTTCTTTAACTGCTGGAATGCTGTTTGCTGATCCGGGCCCCAACTAAAACTTTGACTTTTCTTGGTCAGCTGAATCAATGGATGGGCAATGTAAGAGTAATTCCTAATAAATTTCCTGTAGAAATTGAACAAACCCAAAACTTTTCTCACGTCTCTAACATTCTTTGGGCGTGGTAGTTCTTTGATCACTGTAACTTTCTCAGAATCTGGGGAAATTCCATCTTTAGATACTTCAAAACCCAATAACTTTATCTTTTCCATAGCAAAGAAACATTTCCCAGGTTTCAGTTTAAAATTATGCATTTCCAAACGTTGAAAAACAGCTTCTAAGTTTTCTAATAATTGTTCAAAAGTTTTGGCAAAAACAACAATATTGTCCAAATATGCTAAAGCTTTCTTAAATTTCAAGTCTCCTAACAATTTCTCAGCAACAAAACTGAAAAATCTTGGTGCATTAGCAAGCCCAAAAGACAAACGTTCAAATTCATACTGCCCTTCATGAGTAACAAATGAGGTATACTTTTTACTATTCTCCTCTAAAGGAATTTGAAAGTATGCTGACAACAAATCTAAGGAAGCAAACCATTTAGCTTCTCCAAGGTAACTAAGGAGGTCATCAATAAGAGGCAAGGGAAAGGCTGAATTTACTGTAACCTTATTCAGTTGACGATAATCTACACAAAACCGCATAGAGCCATCTTTTTTCTTTACCAACACAACAGGTGATGACCAAGGTGACTGAGAATCTCTAATAATACCAGCATTTTTCATTTCCTCTACTTGTTGGGAAATAATCTGTTTCTGCTTATGAGCTACCCTATAGGGTCGTTGCTTAATAGGTTTTTCATCCTGTACCTCTATTTTAAATTCAGCTACATTAGTTGAGCCTAAATCTTGCAATGAAGTGGCAAAAACATGTTCATATTTTAACAACAGATTATGAAGATCTGACTTTTGAGCTTCACTTAAGTTGGTATTAACATTAAATTCAAACTTTGGAGCGTTCAATGGAGTAACATCCTTAGGTGAAACTGAGTTACTTTGAACAAATGCAACTTCATGAGCATTAGCTA
Source organism: Mantis religiosa (assembly GCA_030765055.1). Classification (NCBI taxonomy): domain Eukaryota; kingdom Metazoa; phylum Arthropoda; class Insecta; order Mantodea; family Mantidae; genus Mantis; species Mantis religiosa. The sequence goes on along the minus strand of CM060948.1, from coordinate 114,229,213 downwards.
ATACAGTTTTAGCAAAAAGTGTTTGAGGAACAGCTGAATTATTATGTACTGGTATCACAAAGTCCTTTGAAGATTTGCAAACTACAGGTGGAATAGAAATATTCTTCTTATGCATAATACTGGTAGAAGGCTCGAACATAACCTCATTTGTAATATCAGCTGAAGGCTGCACTGCCACAAAACAAGTAGTAAGCGGTGGCAATTTAACATCTTTTACAACAGAAACTTTATTAACTATCTGTACCTCATCGTTCAATGGAATCACAGCAATATCTGTAAAGGGACCACCACATGTTGTTTCAAAAGGAATGTGTACCATTTCTCCCTCATGAGTTTGAATCTTAACTTCTGCACAAGAATAATCAATGGTAACTTTATGTGAAGTTAGAAAGTCATTACCCAAAATGAGATTATGTGCCAAGTCTTTTACCACTAACACATCTTCCTGAAAAACAAAGTCATTAATTTGAAATTTCAAATTTGTTTGATAAGGCGCATCTAATAACTTGTTACCAGCTGTTTTAAGCAAAATCTCGACAGGTTTCATTTTAGAAATGTCATTGATATGAGCTGCATTCACAATGCTAACTGCACTTCCTGTATCCAACAAAATTGGAAGTTTTGACTCCCCAATGGACCCCAAAATTTGCAAAATTTGACCTGGAAGAGAAACAACATTAGACACAGGTGAACTTACTTTGGGTACCTCTAGGTTATGTCGTTGGAGGCTGGGCCTCTCGAGTTTTTTGAAGCAGATGGTGAAGTCCAGCAATTACGTGCCATATGACCACGCTTGTTGCAATTGTAACACACAATAGGTGCCTGTTGTCTCCTTTCATGATATCTTGGAGGCTTAAGTGGAGGTGGCTGCACAGTAGATGCAGCAGCAGCGAATTGAGACTGAAGTTGTTGCATTTGGGTAGCAAGTTTAGTGACCTGTTCACTCAATGTGGAAACAACATTAATAACTGGTTCAGAGTGATTTACACTTTCAAACCGTGATAAAACAGGTGCAGATGACACAGGTGGAGAAGTGTAAGTTGATGTTTGTGCTTGTACTAAATGTTGTCTATGTTGCACATAAAAATTAGCTTTATCAACGCTTTTAATAATTTGTAAAACCTCCTCAACTGTTTGTGGATTTAATGGGAGCAAAGCTTGCACATACTGAGGTTTCAATCCTTTCACTAAGTTTTTTACCTGCTCCATTTGTGTCATTGCAGCGTTAACTTGGTCACACAAGGATAATACATCATAAATGTAATCTAATACAGGTTCATTTTCTAATTGTACCCTCTGCCTAAGTTTAATTTCCAACAATTCATCTTGATTGGACATTTGAAAAGCTGCCAAAAACTGTTGAGTTAGAAAATGCCAATCATGCTCAGGGTGTCTATGGCAAAAAGTTCGGTACCACAGTGCTGCTGTGTCTCGCAAGTAACATGGGAAAAACTTCAACTTTTGTACATCTGACCAACCATTTGCTGTAGAAACTAAGTTAAATTTTCTCAAAAATTCTGAAGGAGATATCAGTGCTATCCTGTCAAAACAGGGTGGATCAATAAAAGGCCGAGAAACTTGCATTGTCTGAGTCTGATTAACATTAGGTGCCATGGATACTTCTAAATTACTAGGTACATGTGCACTTTGATTAGCTAAAGCAGAAGTCGAAGCTATTACATGTGAATCCATTGTAACTGGCACATTGGATGATTGCCGCGTTTTCTTAGGCATTTTGACTTACTTTTAAGTAACACTGGACACCAGAATAAAATAAGCAGAATTACCAACTGGAATGAACACAAAAATGAAGTGCATACTTCACAAAAACACCAAAAAAAGAAACTATTTACTTTGAATTTTACTGCCAAAACTCACACAGCGTCCCTTGAAAATCAACACGTGACCACGTGGTGTCCATTATCAATTTCCATGTAGTTATAAAAAAAATTTTAGCACAATATTATGAAATAAGTTTACTATTGAAGAAATCAAATAAAAAACAGACCAAAAGTTAAAGGATTACGAGACGATGACCAGATTAGAATTTCTAACTAATTGAACACCACGCGGTCGGCCATGTTTCCTCCATCTTTCACCACCGTATACATTCGAATTTTTTTCATAAAAACCGGACTAAAGCAAGGAGAAAAAAAAAAAATTTTGAGATCTTACCCGCGTCTCCACCAATATGTCACACCCTACATTAGAATAGATTTAATATTTATTAGCTTTGGGGGGAATCCGTAGCGGTAGAGCTAAACTATCTCAACAAACACTAGTTACACCACGCGGTAGGGTGGACATGTTATTTTACTGATAACTAGCTTACCTGCATGGTGGTGAAAGGTGGAAGGTCCAGCGAAGGGAAACTCACAAATGCATTTTAAAAAAAGAGGTTTAATAATTCCAGACAACTTACATTCAATGAGGTTTGTGTTCCGGAGGGTTGCTACCAACACATCCTCTCTCTCTGGTGGCGGCTGGTCGTCTCGCGGAAGAGGAAGCCAACCCCCTCTCCAGCGCAACCAACGAACAAAGATCAGCCAGTGGCGCCAGGTCTGACAACCCATACAGGGTTGCCACAATATACGAGTCAAATGGAGAATTTATTGTCATGACGGCAAGTTGGCCATGGTAGCTCAATGGGTTAGAGCAACTGGACGGAAACCAGGAGATCCGTATTTCAAATCCTGGCCATGGCATTGAATTTTTCATGTTGACTACCAAATTAATTTTTTAACTTAATTTAAAGAAGCATTTTATGTGAAAGAATATGACACATAGGATGCTATGAATTAAAATGAGATGCATCTCTGAAAGGATCACCATCTAGGTGCACGTTTTTTTTATTCTTCCTTCATTAAGTCATATTGGATGATGAATGAAATGAATTGGATGAATTCTCAAATGTGCCCAGGTTCCATACAGCTTAGAATTACCTAACATTTGTCTTTCAGGATAACCTAAAACCATATTCTTCAAAAAAAGAAAAAAACTTATCCAGACAACCCTGGCCAAGATTCGACCTCTTGAACATTAGGGACTTTACCACCTGCGTTGCAGAGGTGGGCCCATCTATGTGTGAGATTCCATTCGCCAATTATAAAGCATCTGGAGATGTGGATATATAAAATTTACTTCCTGCAAAAGCATTGCATCACTTGATATGTAACCAAACACTAGAATCTGGTGTGTAACAGTTATTGTCAGAATAGTATAAATAGACAGCTCCTAATCAGGGGAAGAATTCACAAGTCCCATGTGCTTCCTCCATCTTTTAAACTTTTTCTGATTTAGTTTGCTTCAAAACCTTAGCAATGAAGGCAAAAATTACAAATTTCAGTAGTGTTTCATTGATAGGAAGTATGATGTTACCAAGTTGCATATAATATCGCATATATGCATGCACAAGAGGACCACGTAATTGGTCACATACGTGACTAATGTAATGACTAAATATCGAAAGAGCTAACAAAGATGAAAAGGATTTACGAATGTGGTCTGAAAAGTTTCCGACCTCAACGTGCATATATTCATATTCATATTTATTGCAACTTAATACAGTGTTTGAACACAATAAAGCCATGTCATTTGTAATACATACTCTCTCTTAAAAGTAAACGATTAGAAATGTCAAAAATTGTCATTCGTCCTCTCTCTCTCTCTCTCTCTCTCTCTCACACACACACACACACACACACACACACACACACACATATACACACAAAACATAATTATTCAAAATCATCGAAGTTGTCATCAAAATATTCATCTATACTGTAATAGGCTCTGCTTAACAAGAATTTAGTCAGTTTAGATTTAAACTTAGCAGCTGACACATTATTTTTTAGGCTTTCCGGAAGCTTAAGTAGTTTTGGACCAAAGTATTTGGGCTTATCTTCAAAAAGTTTTAGCCTGTGACCTTTAACTATATAGTTATTCTTTCCCCTTGTTTCATATGTGTGGACATCGGAATTTGTGGAGGTTATATTCCTGCTATGTACAAAAAGTATTGTTCGCAGAATAAATATGCAGGGAAGAGTGTGTTTAATTTTTTAAAATATGGCCTGCATGAACTCGTACTTTTTTTTTTTTTTTTTTTTTTTTTTTTTTTTTTTTTTTGCCAGGTATCTGATGGCTCTTTTCTGTAGGAGAAAAATTCTGTTAAAATTTAATTTGGAAGTGTGTCCCCACAGCTCAATGCCATAAGAAATGTGTGAATATATTAATGCAAAATATACTAACTTACTAGTATCTACTGAGAGAAATTTGGCTAAATATCGCAACACAAAAAGTCTTGAGCTTAATTTACTCTCTAGTTTTTCAATGTGGTTGTTCCAAGTTAACTTGTCATCAAGGTATTAAACCTAAAATATTTACACTTTTTACACACTGGACTAGACTATTGCCTATATTAAGCTGAAGTTCGAAAGGACTTCTCTTAAAATCAAATAGAATTAATTCGCTTTTTTGTGCATTAGTGCACAGCCTGATATTAAAATACTGTGCCACGATATTGGAGGTCAAATTTGCATCGATTTCTAGAGTTAGTAAGTTGCTGTTGCTGAAACCTAGTGTGGCTTCGTCTGCATACAAACTTAAAGCTGCATTACCCTGTACCACAGTTTTTATGTCGTTAATATACAGAATAAACAATAAAGGTCCCAAAATAGACCCCTGGGGCACGCCAGACTGTACCTCTACAGGTTTTGAAATAGTCACCTTGTTTACATTTCAGTTGTACATATTGTGTTCTGTTAGTCATGTAGGATTGTATCAGGTTATTACTTAGGCCTCTGAGTACAATACGTTCAAGTTTATTTAATAGAATTTTTGTATGGACACAATCGAAAGCTTTTGATAGATCTAATAAAACCCCAGCTGCAAAATAACCTGCATCACTGCTATCAATTATGTACTCAAGAAATGTTGAAGCTGCGGATATGGTAGATTTTCCATGGACAAATCCATTATGGCAGTCTGATATGAGGTGAAAGCTGTCAAAGAAAGTAACGATTCTAGAATAAATTACTTTTTCCACCACCTTGGCTAAAGAGGGTAATACGGAAATAGGCTTATAATTGTCCATCTCAACTTTATTCCCTTTCTTGAATACTGGAATAACTTTAGCTACTTTGAGACTATCAGGGAAAATTCTATTTGCTAGTATTGAGTTAATGTCCACTAGAGGACTAGCCATGGATTCTTTGCAAACTCTTATTAGTTTTATTTGGATGTTGTCGTAGCCAACATTATTTTTAGTTTTGATGCTTCCTATAGTGTTTATTATTTCTTTTTTGTTGGTTGGATATAGGAATAATGTATGAGTACTTAAACTATTGAATTTCACTGGTTTATGCTGCCTCAGTTGTGTTTTGGAGACACTTTGACCTACTGAAACAAAAAAGTTCTTAAACATGTTTGCCATCTCTGAAGGATCCCTGGTAACGTTCCCATTGGACTTGATTTCAAAGTGAGTTTCTTTCTTCGGTTTTATGTTACCTCTGAAATTATTAATAATGTCCCAACTTGTACTGCTTTTGTTTTCTGAGTCAGATATTTTTTTACTAAGGAAGTCTTGTTTAGCTTTAACAACCTTTTTATCATATATATTTTTGAAATTACTGAAGTTTTCGCATTTCAAATTACCTGATAACATTGTCTTTAGCAATGTGTAAGAGAGTACAGAGTTTTTATTTCGGGTGTGATCCAATCACCAATTTTATTAGTTTTGAACAGTATTATTTCTAGCTCTTGTTTTTGGACAATATAAATCAAAATAATGGATTAATGTACTGTGAAAAGTATAGAATTTCCTGTTGGTATCTGATTCACTATATACTTGATTCCAGTCCAGTTCACTTAGGGTTCTATTTATGGCTGACAAGTTTGATTGCAATTATAGACCCATTTGATACTTATAGGTGTTGTATTTCTTGCGAGCTTACATTTTAAGTTAAAATCTGACATGACTATTGACTGAGCAGAATGATCTGAAATTGCATTATCAAGTTCTTGTGAGTTTAAGTATTGGGAAGAAATATTAAGTATATTATCAATCGCAGTTTTACTTGTGCCTGTTATCCTTGTGGGTTCATTCATAGTGTATATTAGACCAAACTGGTTTAAAATGTTAGGTTTCTATATTCACAGGTATGCATTTCTAAAACATATTAAAATCTCCAGCAAGCACCAGATAACAGCGTGTTTGTGGCATTAAGTTTTCTAATAGTTTGATTAATCACGAAAAAAAATACCTTAAAACTACCACTAGGAGGTCTGTATACCCCTATAATAAAAAATGGTATGGCTCCATATTTGAATTTAAGACCGGATAGTTCGATATCATCTTCAACACTGTATTTATCTAAACAAAGAGTAGTTGGGCAGTTGCCATTTAAAAATAGTTCGCAATGATTTTTTGTGTAAATAGCAACACCACCTTTGTTCTTATTTGACCTGCAATATCTGGCTGCTAAGCTTAAATTACACAAATAAACACATTCAATTTCAGGGCTTCTTAGCCCATGTTCAGTGAGCACTAAAACATCAGGGTCCTCTTCTTTAATTTAAAAGTCTAACTGGTCTATTTTGTTGGTTATAACATTGACATTTTGATGAATTAGTTTGAGAGTTTGGTTACACTTCTTCAAAAGTCAGTCCTTTTTTTCACCTTGCATGGGAGTGCCAATTACAGTAAATTATTCTGAAATAGCTTTGCCTAACACATTACACAGTTCTGTTTTACCTAGTTTACTAAGGTGCATTCTATGCCTAGTATGATAATCACGTTTTATGTTATACATATTGATAATTTTCACGTTTTTGTATAATTTACAGTTTGAGGTTATGTCTGAGTTTGTCTGTACAATTTGCTCATTTATTTTTGAGTTTAGTAATTGGTCATACCTGTGTGGAAGTTTTATTATTATTGCATTTGTATGATTTAACTTGTCAAGCACTACTTTTAATTTGTTTGAAATCTCTTTACACTCACTACTTCCCATATCATTAAAACCATCTATAATAACAACACTGTCATTTTTTTGTTAAGTTTGCACTTATTTGTTCGATTCCACTTACAACCTCACTAAACTTTGCACCAGGCTTGATCACTGCAGATACTTTGTGAACACGATTGTCTTGGTTAAGTTGAATTCCAAGGTTTCGTCCATGGCTGTCTGCTAGTAGAATAACCTTTCCCTTTGGCTTTTTAGGTGCCAGTTTTATGGTCTGGCTTCTGTTGGTTATGTAGCGTTGGGTATCTTTATTTCTAACAGTCTGCAGAGGTTTGAAGCGATTTGGATGAAGATAACTTATGTTTGTGGCTTGAGCTTTCGTTTTTGCCATGTGTCCTGATCAGCGTCCATATCTAGCCCGGCGACTGAGCACATTTTGCAGCTCCATTCATGTTTTAGAATGTTATTATATTTAACATTAAAGCATTTCTCAAAATGATACCAGTAATCACAGTTATCACATATTATTCCATTCCTAACTACCTTTGAGCATTTTCTACAATTCACTGACTTTAAAACTTGTATTTTATTGCAGCACACTTTCGATACCATCTTTTTACTTTCCGCCATCTTGCATAATTGTGTGTGTTTAATTGTATATTTTATACAATGAGAGTGATACTAACAATAACCTTCATGCTTACAAATGAATGTTTTATAATTGTTGCATAAGGAGGGGAATTTCTCGAGTGGCTTCCTTTGATAATGCTGTTAATATATATTCTATTCTGATTCTAGCAGAACTCTGTGCCTCAAATAAAAGATGGGGCATTTATCTGTACGTTGTTGTATGTAATGTGTGAGTTCACTAAGTGCCTATGTAAAACAGCTCATTCTTGTGTAGGTTAGAGTTCCAAGTGCCCCTCTCTTTGTAATAGCCTATGTGTACAAGTAAAGTCAGCTTTTTGCTTTATCATAATTTTAATATGTATTTTTATGGTATGAAGATGGTAGCACTCATAAATAAAAGCTAGTGAATTTATTAGTTCATCTGTTGAGTTACTCATTAAAGTTTCAGTCATTTTGAATGCTCAGTTATTATGTAACAGTCATTTGAGTGAGTTGATGTGAGTGTTTTTATGAAACTGGACAAAATCAAATATTGAGCTGTCATTAAATATTTGTTTTTGAAAGGCAGTATGCCTACTTAAATCAAAGATGAGTTGGATTCTGTGTATGGAGACTGCACCATCATTTATCACAGTGAAATTTTGGGCAACTGAATTTAAACATGGCCATAAGAGCTTTGGAGACGGAACATTCGGGACATCCAAAACCTGCAGCTGCCGACAAAAACATCCCAAAGTTCACCAAATGGTGCTAGACGACCACCAAATTAAAGTGAGAGAGATAGCAGAGGCTATGATCATGTCAAAAGAACATGTTTATCACATATAATAATCAACATTTAGGCATGAGAAAGCTGTCCGCGCATTGGGTGCCTCGTTTGCTCACATTAGACCAAATACGTTTCCAACGCTCTGTTGGCGCAATTTAGGCACAATAAATTCGAGTTTTGGCACCAATTAATTATTGTAGATAAAATTTGGATACACCATTATACGCCCGAAAGAAAAATGCAGTCCGAACAGTAGACTGCAAAGGGGAAACCGGCTCCAAAAAAAGCAAAACTGTTTTTTTGGCTGGGAAAGTGATGACTGTTTCTTAGGATAGTCATGGAGTTATTTTAATTGATTATCTTCAAAAAGGAAAAACCATTACAGGAGCATACTACACATCATTACTTGACAAGATGAAGGCGAAACTTAAGGGAAAAGGCCACATCTGCAGAAAAGAAAATCCTGTTTCACCAAGACAACACACTGTCTTACACCTCAGCGGTTGCAATGGTGAAAATCCACAAATTATGGTTTGAACTGCTTGACCATCCACCTTACTCACCAGATCTAGCCCCAAGTGACTTCTTTTTGTTGGCTCATCTGCAAATTGTGCTCGGAAGACAGAGATTTTCGTCAAATGGAGAGGCAATCACCTTCGTGAACAATTATTTTGCAGAGAAAAGTGCCAAGTACTATTTGTACGGGTTGCAGAGATGGGAGCATTGCTGGAAGAAGTGTGTAAAGTTACAAGAGGACTATGTTGAAAAATAAAAAAAATTCTGAAAATATGTCTTTTATCTTTATTAGGTCGGAAACTTTTCAGACCACCCTCGTACATATAGAAGCTGCTCTGCAAACCATCTTAAATGTTCATTCTGAAATTCTTTGCTTTAAAGTAATGCATGCCAATTAAATGTTGGAGTTAGTACATTTTTGCACAATGGAAATATATTTAGTTAATTCTTGCATATAACTTGAGTAGCATTAATATATATTGTATATAATTTTATAAACTATCTTAATTTGTAGATCTTCGGAAATTTCTAAAACATTCTTTGATCATAATATTATAAGAATTAATCGAGTATGATTTCTTTGATGCTGGTGACGGTCATGTAAATGTGCATAATATCATTTAATTATAGTATACATTATGAAGCATAATACTGTGCCACATTTTGAAAAGTTACATAAAACCTTTTTCAAAATTTAAAAAATCAAATTTCATCTTAGGGGTATTCAAAACTTAATTAGCAATTAATGATGCTTTAATGAATGTTAGAGGTATACTTTTCCTTTCTCTTATGAATTTACAGTAAGTCAAGTAAGTATTGTATTCCACCCAAAAGTTTGGTAGCAAGTTTTCCCTGAAAACTCTTTGAACCCAAAAACGTATTATTGCTTTCTTTACTGCATACCTATAGTAAGTATATAAAGTACTGTATTCCAAGCAAAACTACCTAGATTTTTTGAAATTTTCAATTTTCTTAGAAATAACTATTTGGTTTAAATACTATTAAATATTACAATTCCTTTCTTGGAAGTGTTGAAAACAGTGTTATAATAAATTAATTTAATAAACTATTAAATATATTTGCATCACAAAATGTATATTTCAGGCCTCCCCTGGAGCCTACTTCGTTAGGTACAGGATTGGCAATCCTAGGGTCCCGAGCCAAATCTCTTGAATGGGTGCCTCTGAGTGGTGAGAGAGCTTATGCCAAACACCCAACAACTTTGGTCCACATCCGTGCTTGACACAAACTTTTACCACCCTGAACACAAGTCTGATGGATACCTAGTGCAGGGGGTGACTGGGTAATGCATAAGTCCCAGGCCCTAGTTATCATCTAGGACTGTGTTAATACCCAGTGATAAATGTCAGTCCCGGGGAGGGGCCATTGCATGAGCTGATGCAGTCCTGAAGGTGATTGGGATCCCTCTTTCTTTACATTGGAAGGTGAGACCCTGAGGTGAGCAAGGTCCAGTCCAGGACTCTCGCCTAACCCAGGGCGGCACCCAGGAAGTGAGCACACTATTGGAGACACTTGCAATGGTGGAGGATATTATTGCCATGACAAATAAATCAATAAAACTACAAAGAGCAATAGAAAAGAGTAGTTAAGTCCAGTGGTCCTCACTACTTGGTCATTAACAGAACAAAGGAAGACCGTAAGTTTAATTCAGTAAACCCATTTATTATTCAGAAGGGCTTAGATAATATTGCTGGTCCTATACATGATCTCTCAAACCCACGCTCCTGGTCGAAACTTTTTCAGCGACACAGGCTGCAAAAATAATGAAGGCCAATATGCTTATGAGCTACCTGGTTCATGTTGAAATACATAGGACTGAACTCCTCACATGGTGTTGTAAAAGAAATCATAAGAACAACGCCTTTAAAGCAAAATTCCCACCATCTTGCACTCGCCCGCCTCGGTAGCATGGTGGTAGCATGTCTGCCTCACGTTCATGAGGTCCCGAGTTCGAATCTCAGTCAGGGTGAGTTACTTGGATAAGGTTTTTTCCGGAGTTTTCCCTTATCCTGAAAGACGAATGTTGGGTAACTCTAAGCTCTATGGACCCTGAACTCATTTGAGCATCATTTCACCCATTGCATTCATCGTCCGATATGATGTTGGAGGACGTAAATTATATTAAAAAAAATCTTGCACTCAATAGCTTAACACTTCCCTCGACAATGAAAAATATAATATCTATTATACTCCTTATAGCTTAAGTCAGTGGTTTCAGTCCTAATACTATAAAACACAAGTTGAACAATTACAAGACTCAACCACATTGAAATTTCAAAAACAAATTCTCCAATACAGAATATTCACATAACCCCTTATGCAGATCATAAATTTAAGAAAGTAGTTTACTCTTTTTCTTATCTAAGCTCCAGGTTTCCTCTTGTAAAACTCTTTATTTCTTGCATATTTGAGGTCCTTAATACTTCAGTGATAATAGTGTAGTGATGCTACTCTTTATATTCATCAGTTAATGCTGCATTTGTCACTTTGTTTTGCTCCATCTGTTTTTTTATATACTGCTGAGTACAATAGTTGATTTTTTTAACTTTCATTTAATTTGCACCTTCACTGCTCATATTTATGCTATTCTTTTAGTGTTATTTATATACTTCGTTCTTACACCTTCTATACAAATTTCATAACCTATGTCTGTACTCCTACTTGCTGCTATAATCATAGTAATTAGTTTGCAATTTCACTGACATTGACAGCGAAAACATGTTTAAGTATCGAGATTTAACTGTATTGGAACACCACAGTGAAGCAAAAAATTATTAATTTTTAGATGAGTCGTATTTATTACACTCTCAGCTCCTATATTGGAAAACTTAATAAATAAAAAGCCAGGAAACCATTTGAAACAAATTCAGATAATTAAATCTTTAAGGAAAAAGGATGTAATCTTCTCAAGGGCTGATAAAGGGAACAAAATAGTAATCTTAGATACAGCTACATACAAAGAAAAAATGTTAGAGTTACTACAACAAAAAGAATTCCAGGAAATAGATTCTAATCCACCCAACCGATGCATAAAAGATGTACAAAAAACCATCATTAATAGTAAAATTTTAACAACTGCAGAACAAAAAACTATCAAACCGGACAACCCTACCCTTGCAAGAATATATGGTTTGCCTAAAATACACAAACCCAACATACCCATGAGACCCATTGTAAATAATATAAACACTCCTACTTACCTTCTGGCAAAATGGCTGTCCAAAAAATTTGTCCTTTCCACAATTCCATACTCTGAGCATAAAAAACTCTTTAGACCTGGTAGAAAAAATTCAAAATCTTAAACTAAAACCTCATGACACTTTAGTATCCTTTGATGTCCGCTCCCTCTTCCCTAGCATTCCATTAGACAAACTTTTGATTCAACTGAAAAAATGGCTAAATTCTATAAACCTAGATGCCAATGCAATAGAATATTTGGCAATGACTGAAATATGTGTTCATCAAAATTATTTTGTCTTTGATGGAAAATATTATAAACAAATTTCAGGACTAGCTATGGGAAGCCTGCTATCACCATTTTTGGCCAATCTATACATGAGCTTTTTCGAAACACACAACTAAAGCCTTCCCTCATATGTTTAAAACATGGTACAGATACGTAGACAACATCTTTGCAATAGTGCCCTACAAACAAATAGATGATGCTTTGAAATTACTCAACCTGCAAGAACCCAGCATACAATTCACAGTGGAAACTGAAGAGGACTGTACTCTACCTTTTTTAGACCTTAAAATCAAAAAAAGCAATGAAAAACTAGAATTTGGTATCCATAGAAAATCAACACACACAGATAATTACATCAAAGCAAATAGTCTCAACCCAATTCCACACAAACATGCAACCATCAACAGTCTCACACACAGATTAGTAAATCTACCTCTCAGCGAGCAAGAATATCAAAACGAATACCATCAAATCTTAAAAACTGCAATTAAAAATGGATATGGAAAAAACCTTGTAGATAAAAAACTAAAATCATTCAAACTTCAAAAGAGAGTAAAACAGATCACAGCTCTCACACCAATAAAACAAGAAATTAGATTTGCTAAATTTACTTACCACCCCTGAGCCACAAAAAAGTTTCAAAAAATATTCAAGAAATACAACATAACATTGGCACCAAAAAACAATTACAACATTAAAAACCTACTTAACAGTAATAATACTGATAAGATAAAACCAGAGGAAAAGTCAGGCATTTACAAGATTAAGTGTAAAAACTGTGAAAAAATTTACATAGGGAGGACAAAAAGAAACATAGGCACTAGAAAGAAAGAACACTTCAGGCACTTAAGATACAAAAATATTGATAAGTCCGCAATAGCAGCTCATTTCTGGTCTGAAAATCATGAAATTGAATATAGCACAGAATTACTAAAATACATAAAAAAATATAGTGAACTCGTAATATGGGAGAAGATATACATAGAAAAACATAAAAACCAACTTATGAACTTTGAAATCCCGCCAGAAGAGAATCCCACATTTCAGTTCATCACTAAATCAACAGATGGCAGCAGCAACCCCAGAATTACCCACACCGCTGGATCAAGCTTTAGTCGCATAAGAGCCGTAGATGCAAACGATGATTTGCGAAACATGTCCTCAAAATAGGTACGAAAGTGAAGCAGATGTGTAATAAATACGACTCATCTAAAAATTAATAATGTTTAGGTATATTACTACATTGCAAGAAACAGTGATTATATTTGTCCCTTTTAGCTTACTGACTGCTCCAGTGTACTTGATCCCTTTGGCACAATAGAGCAATTGTGATTAATTGGTTGGCATTAAATACCCTCAGAAATCTCAGCCATGTTAGGCTTTGTGTGTTGTGAAGTTAAAAAATTCATATAAATTCAAACAATATAACTTTCCTGAAATTTGCATGCCATTTGCATGATACTGGAAGCATTGATTAGCCAATTTTGACAGCCTAATGTGATTGTTGAAAGGAGGTAGATCTCAAACGGTTCTTTAAATGTAGGACTACAACCGTTTTTACCTTGCTAAGCAGTTTTGCTATTTCTTTTTTATCCATTGCAGGCTAGTGTATTAACCACACATTTAGTCCTAAAATTACTTCTTATAATGAAAACACGTATTTTGGGTATTCAATCAAAATTGATTTAAATTTTGTTTAAAGGTTTCAGATTTACAACAACTTGAATTTGAGAGTTTTAGAATAAATTTGAGTAACTTTAATGACAGAAAGTTTTGTATTAGTTACAGACTGCAGTCAATTTTGCCTTTATTTTGAACAGCTTGAGATGGACTAGCCCATATAGAAACACTTAACATGCAAAGCAGCTTTTATTTAAGGTTCTTTTGAACTATATGCTTAATGTTACCAGGAAATATTGTTTTGACTAGATTACCTTAAAGTAAAAGGTTACAATTTTTGTTTTAGGTAATAATTGCTGCAGAATTGTTAAAAAATGCAGATGACCTTGTGAAACAGAAGATACATCCAACATCAATCATCAGTGGTTACCGTCTTGCATGCAAGTAGGTACTCCATAATTCGTAGAAGCATACACTTGAGAAGTTGATGAATAAACATTTATTATTTTAAATTGAAATATTTGTATTGCAGAGAAGCATGTCGATACATTCAGGAAAATCTAGCTGTTGCAGTTGAAGAATTAGGACGAGAATGCATTGTTAATGCAGCCAAAACTGCAATGTCGAGCAAACTCATTGGAGCGTATCCTTTTTTATTCAAATAATATTAGTTATATGCACTTGTATTGTGGTTGTACAACACCTAAATATAAGGCAACTTTGTAATATTTATTGCAAGTTAACAAAGTTTCGATATTTTTCACATATAGTCTCTTGCTTTTCTGCATTTTAATTAATATTTGAGTGCCTGTGTTAAGACATCAGGCATTTCCAATTGTATGTCCTCTCGTTGGCTGTAATTGCATCTGCAGTAAACTGTAGTGATCTCTAAGTGTTTCAAAGTAAATTTATAGCATCTGTTGGTTATAATATAATAATATTTATTGAGGTACTAAGCTTTTACAATTTTTGGACTGCCCTCTGTTTTGGCACCGGCCACTGCTACACAGGACAGTCCATTAAGTATATTTACAGACGTGTTACAATATGTATTATTACATATTGACTATTTCGTAATAATACATATTGTAACACGTTTGTAAATATCCTTAATAGTCGCCTATTATTCCTTTCGTTTTATAGTCCATATCCACTTGTTTTTTTGCCTTAAAAGCTGCCCTATGTTTTTATAATTTTTTTTAAAACCTTGATTAAGCTGATTCTCCTATTCATCTTTGGTATTTGACATTCTTTCCTCCACATCTCCGTTTCCTTACAATCAAACAGTATATGTTCTACATCCTCTTTGTCCCCACATAAAGGGCACTCATCTTGTGGGTATCCATTTCTTCGACCTCTTAATCTCCATATCCCTACTCTTTTTCTTCTTCACTCCAAGGGCTAGGCAATGTTGCCTGTTCCGGCTTAAAACTTGTCTGACCATCGTTTTCGTGGTCCTCCCGGATGTCTTTTTCCTCTAGGTTTATAGTTTATAACTCTTCTTGGGATCCTATCTCTCGGCATTCTCTCAATATGCTCTCTCCATTCATTTCTATAATTTATTAGTTTTTCTTCTAAAGAACTTATTTCTAAATCTTCTCTTATTTTTTCATTTGAGATTTTATCTAAAAGAGTACATCCCTTTACTGCTCTTAAAAATCTCATTTCGGCAGCCTGTATCTTGTTTTTGTCTGCTTTTGTTAATGTCCATGTTTCAGAACCAAAAAGAAAAGCAGGCACAGTCATTACTTTATAACATTTCATCCGTGTTTCTTTTCTGGTTTTAGTTTTTAGGCTTCTATTTATCATGCCGCATATTTGTTGAAACATTGTTAATTTATTTTTAACATCATTTTCATATATATAACTGACATATGTTCCCAAATATTTAAAACCCGTAACTTGCTCTAAGATAATGTCATCAATTACTATTTTGGTTCTAACAGTGTCTTTACCTCGAAACACCATTGTTTTTGTTTTATTTTTGGAAATTTTGAAATTATAATTCTTACATAACTTCTGTAAAATATATACTGCTCTTTGCAGCTCGTCTTCAGTTTTACTTATAATTATTTGGTCATCCGCAAATAGAGTAAAATTTGGTGCAAGATGAATGCCGCAATTAATCTTAAATATCCACTCTATAATCAGATCATATATATAAATTATGAATAAAATAGGAGACAAACTGCAACCCTGTCTTACACCTTGATATGTATGTATCCATTTACTATACATTCCATTTCCAATATGTATGCTGATTGTTGTATCCTTATTTATATTTCAGAACTTTAATGAGATGATTTGGGTAGCCTCTTTGAGTCATGATTTTCCCCAATTTTTTCCTATTTACACGATCAAACGCTTTTTCATAATCAATAAAAGCTATATGTGTTTCCAGATTAAATTCTCTTCTTTTTTCTATTATCTGCTTAACTGTAAAGGTAGCATCTGTACAGGATCATCCTTTTCTAAAACCATTTTGTTCTTTTAAAAGTAGAACATCTGTACATCTGTACAGAACATTACAGATCCCTACTCTTAACCATGCTAACCCCTTTCTTTCTTCACTGCTCGTGCTATCTATATACCTCTCCCTTCCCCTTCTATCTTTCAATGGAATATAGAAAACAAGTGATCTCTTATCTGCTAATTGACTAAACAGTTTCTGGATCTCCATGTCTTCAAATCTTATTCTAGTCCCTTTCCAAAAACCTTTATAATTAGTTTCTCTCTTTCTTCAAATATCATCCATACCATTATCTTCTAAATTATTTCGTAAATTACTTACCCATCCTTTATTTGGTAATCTTAGTTCTTGATACTTCAGGCATTGTTTCAATATATTCCCCTCCTCTAAATGCAATACTTTATACCAATATTTTAGTGCCCTTTCTATAACTAACCCTTTTCTTGTAAATGCTAAATAGAAGTGGCATCACTTACATCTAGGCCACAAATTCTTCAACAGCACAAAAATTATCTGAATAAAATAGAGCAACATTTATTTATGCACCCTATTGCATAATTGGTTCTGATGATAAATGTCTTTCTGGAAGCGATTTTCTCTAAGTATTTACTCATATAGGAGCTTTTAGAAACACCTTCTTAGTATGTAAAAAATAGATGCTAGCAACAGTGAAGCAACAAATATTGCACAAAATATAGTTATTTGTAACAAAACTTCACTTATCTTTAAGGAAATTTATGAAAATGTCAAGGAATTATGTTAAAACCGGTTTTGTAAACATTTGTTTACATCCTCAGTTACTGTTGTTGGAAATTTTCATCAATTTCCTTAGAGATAATGGAAGTTTTGTTACAAATAATTGTATTTTGTGTAGTACTTACTTAGTAATTGCAATCAAGGTATTTACTTAGGAAAACCATTCCCTTACTGTGTTTGCTACTTGTTAAATCCATGTATAATTCAGGTAACATGTATTAGATTGGAATAAAATGTTTTTAGATCCAAACCAGCACTCAGCATATAGGATGTGGACTCTGAAAGAAAAACACGGAACTTGTCACTTCCTTATGTCCATATTACACTTAGTGCCACTCACAAAATGCACAATAGTAAAGTGGTTAGTTCTTCTAAGGCCATACATGCTATCAAATAAAGCATTCCCAGCTCTATTTCACTTACTTTGCCAATGAGAAAATTCATGATGTAGTGGCCACATTATCTATCTGTACTTTCAACTACACCCCATATAAATCACTTTCAAAATATTTTAAATTTCAATTATTGTGAATGGTAAGTCATCTTACTGTGAAATTTTGACTCATTCAGGAAGGTACAGTTGCAGTATTTCTTTAACAAATCCTGGAAATGTTCATATTAGTGAATTTCATGGGATATATTTGTTGTGACTAGCACATTACATAAATTGCTAAAAAATGCATTTCTGTTAGATGAAGTACAACTTTATTGTGTAAGTGAATTCTGCTTTGAGGTGATGTATCTATCTTTTGCTGCAATATGTGGCTTAGTAGTTAAATGTTGTGTTGACAAAAAATAAATAAAACTCACTTTACTGCCATTGTGCAATCTGGTGATGCATAGTGCTTAAAATGTCTTAAAAGTACACTTCCATTGCTTTTATCTTTCGGCATTTATAACACTTTCCAAACATTTAAAGAAAATCAATCACTGGCTACCACTAGTGGCTACAATACGGTAACACATTTGACTTACATGGCAATCTGTTGTGATTCCCTGTGTTGATGTCACTGAAATACAGCTTCTGACCACAGATTCATTGTGCGGTCTTTGGTTAGTAAGCAGAACTGCACAAGTATGTCAACTCTATAAAATTTGTTTATATTTAAAAATAACCTTCCCATTCTTAAAACTGTTAGATATATGCATTATGCATATCAAAATTGCAAAGTATGTGCCAACACCATAAATATTCTTTTTTATGCACTATGCTTATATTAACCAGTGATGATAAAACATACTTGTCTCCTTTCCATATCGTCTGTAAGAGCAGGTAGAATATTTATTTCCACATAAATCCAATGTGTAGTTATTGCATAGTTACTAAAATTAGGCAAGTGAGTCAACCTTGTATATATAAAGTATACAAGGTTGACTCACTTGCCTAATTTTAGTAACAATGGCACTCCACTTTCTGAAATACTTCTTTTTATTCTATATTATTGCATAGTGTTACTATATTTCAACTAAACCTATTATGAACCTCAGGAACCTACAAACGCACTAGACCATGGCCTATAAGCCTAAATAATATGTTCAGTCATCTAGATGCCGACCACAAAAGCCCAGACTGTATAAACCTATTATATTTAGAATAAGCACACATGATTAGTGGTAAAAAAATCTGTTGTTATACATTACAATTTTTAATTTGAACTTCTGAAAAATAATTTAAGAGGTGGAGCCTATGATAGAGGAGGTTTCTGGAGGTATATTTAAATTTTAGTTATGCATGCAAAAATAAAACATGGGTCTCCACTCCTCTTTTTTAATTCAATCTGCAGAAATGTAAATGAAGTAAATGCATTGGTGCTGAAATATGTTCTACATCCATAGAGATGGTACCTCAACATTTATCTGAGAGGATAAGTGAAAATTCTTTTTATGTAAGAAAAAATCTTCCATGCAACTCACACTCAAGATACTTTCCAGGATAGAAGGCAGATACACTATTATCACACAATAGTTAGGTAGGTCAAAGCCATTCATCTTTCTCAAACTTTGAAATTGCTGCATATGTTGACAAAACAGAAGACAGGGTAAAAAATCTCCAGGATATTCAAGTACTAGGTTGTTGAGTTTGATTAAAGAGTCACTATGTTTACATTCAATTTCACTTACTATGTTGTATAATAGAAACGTTTTCAAGATCATTCAATCTCATCCTCAGCTGTTTGGTGACTAAATGAACATTCTTCTACCTCCACTACTACGGTGCTCCGATCCAACTGCCATCTGATGTTCTAGGCACAATTTAATCAAAGCCAAAATGGAATGTCTGGATATAATAAAACAGTTATCCCCAAAATACAATAAAACTTACAACAAGATAATAAGCAATTTAAATAGGAAGCCAGTGGTATACCTAAGAGCCGACAAAGGTAATTCTTTAGTAATTATGGAGACAGAAGACTATATTCAGAGAGTAAACCTTATGTTAGATAGTCCAGAATATGAAAAAATTCCAAAAAGATCCATTAACCCCAAGTATCACTTCTGTCAATAAAGCTTTATCAGTTACAAAAATATTAACTACATCTGAAAAATACAACTTAAAATCTTCCAACCCCACACTACCAAGGTTGTACTGTCTGCCAAAAATCCGCAAACAAGACAATAGCATGAGACCCATCATCAATGGTATCAATTCACCTGCGCACCACATTGCAAAGTGGTTAGTAAGAGAATTAAAATCATACGACAAATTTCAAAGTTTGGGAATAAATAACTCCTTAGAATTGATAAATCACTTACAGAAGTACAACATCCTAGAAAATCACATACTAGTTTCTTTTGACGTTAAGGCACCTTTTACTAGCATTCCGGTGGATAAAATACCTACACTCCTCAAAAAATGGCTAACTCAGACTACAACAGACCCCACAGAAATAGATGACATCAATCTTACAGATTTATGCACAAGGAATAATTACTTCATGTTTAACCAAAAATTCTACAGTCAAAAGGATTAGCTATGGGGAGCTCACTTTCGCCTATCTTAACAGAGCTATACATGAGCTATTTTGAAACACACATAATAAAGGCCTTCCCACAGATTTACAAATTTTGGCAGAGATATGTTAAGGTTTTTGCTATAATTCCGGAAAAACTTAAAGAAGATTCTCTAAAATTACTAAGCCTGCAAGATAATCATATCCAGTTTACTATGGAAGTAGAAAGAGACAACACCCTATCCTTTTTGGACCTCAAGATAACTAGAAATCGTCATGGTTTAGATTTTGGAATATACAGGAAACACACACGCACGCACGCACGCACGCACGCACGCACGCACACACACACACAGAGAGAGAGAGAGAGAGAGAGAGAGAGAGAGAGAGAGAGAGAGAGAGAGAGAGAGAGAAATTAATACAACCCAGTTTCACATCAACTAGCTGCCTTTAGAAGACTGAGTAAGGAGGAGTTTTTGAAAGAACAACACATAAAAGAGATAGCAGTATTAAATGGATTCAACCCAGTCATCATAAGGAACATGATGAAAAAAAAGGAAAAACTCAAGATAATATCAAAAAAGACCACTCTGACACCGCAAAAAACACAAACTGGCAATATAGAAAATTCACCTACCATCCACGGGCTTTTAGAAAATTTGAACGAATCTTCAAAAGACTAAACTTAAAACTAGCACCCCAAAACAAATTCAGTCTGAAGAACCTGCTAAATAAACCACTAAAAAATACAATCCCCAACACTTCGAAATCGGGAATTTATCAGATAAACTGTGAAACCTGTGATAAAAGCTACATAGGAAAAACTAAGAGAAACTTGTTAACCATGCAAAAAGAACACCAGAGGAACATAAAGTTGAAAAAAAAAAAAAAAAAAAAAAAAACAGAAAAATCGGCAGTGTCACACCATTTTTGGACAGAAAACCACATTGGCCATAACATAAAACTGTTAAAATCTTTAAGTACACCCATAGAATTGTATATTTGGGAAAAAATATTCATAACCAAAAACCGAGATAAAAATCCCGGCATTAAATGAAGTTTTAAAACTTAGTGCCCCTAACACCAGATGGCAGAGGGATCAGAGCACTGTAGTAGTGGAGTTAGAAGAATGTTCATTTAGTCACCAAACAGCTGAGGATGAGATCGAATTACAAAATCTATGTTAGTATCCCAAGAAAGATATTTGTCTATGCTCATTCCAAACAGATTTACACTTAGACTGTATTGAAATGCTCATACCTTTTTTTTTTTTTTTTTAAAGAAAATAGAATACTCTTGTGTGTTAGTTTGATTCATGTAAAAGCCATTTTGATCAAACCAAAGTTTCATTTGTTGCATATTTGTACTAACTGATTGAGCAAGTAATTCAAGAATGAATGTAATGAATATCTGTACAGCACTGGTCAACTCATATGTCTATATTGCACACCTTAATGTATAGAAAATAACAGGTGACTTGTGAAATAGTGGTAGTAATAGCATTTGTCAGACTGAATTACAGTTTCTGACATAAAATATTTATAGTTTACAGAAGCTACTCAGTTGAATTCATCCAAATTGTTTAGAACCTGACTTACTAAATGCATTTTAAGCTTATGTTTAAAAATATTGTCACACTTAGTTGCTTTATACATACCTGTTACACTAGGATCTTTGTGGCAAATACTTGATCGAAAGCTTTGTCTATAGAAGTCTTCATGTCTGGTGTTGTAATGGTGCACATTGTTATTTCTTACATTTTCTGTTTGAAAAGCATGTCACAAGTAATGCCCAAGTTGCCCAACCCTTCTGTATGCTTAGTGTATATATAGCTCTCTTTAGAAATGCTAGAGTTGAAGGGTGACTTCCAGCCATATGTACTTCCCTTCTCACCTTAGTTTGTCATCAAGAGTAGCATTTAGGTAAGAGTCACAAAGGATAAAATATTGTCACCTAATTATCGGAAGGCACGGCCAGCTAGCAGCAGGGTAGGGCCAGACGGGAAGCATTCAGGCCACACCTACCCATTTGTTTCGTGTCGCAAACTGAAGGGATCGCAGGCCACTGTGCTGTCTCTTTCCCCTCCCCCTGAGTTCTGGAACATCCAGGATATTTCATCTAACCCGGAACCTTCTAGATTGACCAGCTGGTCCTATATAAGCGACACGTCGGGCTGGAGGAGGGTTCAGTTCTTGTCGAGCAGCCGTGAGGAGTGCGCAGTGAGAGAACGGACCTGAAGACTGTGAACGTGCATCAGAGGAGTTGTACGTAACTGAGCGTGCAGTGGACCTGTGACAGACGAACTGGTGAATTGTAATTGTGTGCATTACGTAATTCTGTGTAATCGGCAAGTGTTCTGACTGTAATTCGGTGGAAATAAAGAACATTTTTGAGTTGTGCAATTGGACTTTTAATTTCACGAACCCACAAAGTTACAATATTCACTGTATTGACTTTCTTATTTGGCTAACCTGCATTCCAGGTAAAGTTATTATTGCTTAGTTATGAGCAGATGACAAAAAAATGCACAACATAGTTGCTCTACGAGGTTCATCAAATAAATTTCACTATTTTACAAAAAATACAAGCGGGTTATTTACTCTTGTGAAATATTATATTTTCATTCCACAACTTGCACACTACTTCTCCACGTCACAATTTCTGTCCAAACATTTTTGGTATCTTGGTAACAATTTTTTGATACCTTCATCATACCAGGTCGGGTCCGGTCTCTGTAGCCAGCAGTTCACCTTCGCTTCCACATCAGTCACAAACCGTTTGCCTCCAAGGTGCGACTTGAGTTGTGGAAAGAGATGAAAATTACTTGGAGCAAGATCGAGAGAATAAGGTGGATGGGGGAAAAGGTCCCATTTGAAGTTCTGCCTTGATCCATTGTTGCTTGAGAGCATCAGTAAGCAAACATGAGACCCATCTTGAACAGACTTTTCAGTATTGCAAGACATCTGAAAGGATCATTGCAATAGAGAAACATCCAATTTCCATAACTGGAGGCAGTCAATTCATTGTCTCATCAATGCTGATGCATTGACCTTCGTCCACCACATTCCGAATTGAAACAGTGGTTGCATTGCATGTAGCAGTAACAGACCTGCTGCTTCATTCTTCATCATATACATTTTGCCATCTTTCCAGGATCCATGAATGGCAGAGGTGAACCATTTGGATGTTCATGCATCCTTCACAATAAATAGACACTAAATCCCAATGAATATCAATAGCCATTTTATTCTTCGCCGTGAAAAAGCAAATAACGTAATGGAGTTCAAATGTTGACATGCTTTCATGGAGTAGCGCCATGGTAGCTGGCGCCATACTGGTGAACATGGAGCAAACTCATGCTGTTGAAAGTCAAGCACAGCCACCATACTCCATTGAAAGTTTCTGCAGTACCAACTTAATTTTAAAACATGTTTGCAGAGAAAAAAGTAGAAAAACTTACTTATTTGATGACCCTCGTATATCAATATAGTAGTCAACAAGCATTGCCATTCCCATTCTTGGTTTACTGTAAATCAAAAGCCTTACAAGGGTTTTGTTTTGGTTTGTAGTTTAATTAAGTTTTCTTAATTTATTGGAGACAAGTCAAAACTAATTTTCACAGCATATTTATAGTTTACATACTGATTACAGTTGTCCATTGTTTCTATGAAGTACATGTCATTGTTTTCCTTAATATATAATTCAGAGATGCTACTTTCTTTTCTGAAATGGCTGTGAATGCTGCAGAAGCAATTAAAATATCTGATGGCAAGGGTGGGTTTTTATACCCTATTAAAGCCATTAATATTCTTAAGGCCCATGGGCGCAGTGCTCGCGACAGTGTACTTATTCCAGGATATGCTTTGAACTGCACTGTAGCATCTCAAGGTAATTGATAAAACACTAATGGTTATTGAGAAATATAATCAATCTTAATACATTCTAATTTGTTGTGTGGTTTATTAAAAGTTTAATATTTAATAGGAGTTGGGATAATATTTAATATATTTTGATTATCAATTAGTTTAGTTGGGGGTTTTTAGTTGAATGTCAAATGTTATAGTTTTTGTCAATTAGTGAATCTTTTTAACCCTGAGTGTTTTTTTATAGACTCCGAAAACTGTTCATGCCCTCATCTACACAAAAATAGCTTATAATTCCAATGTCATTTCCTAACATGGTGGAGGGCAACATAACATGTGCATTCTTAATCAACTTTCCTCACATAGAAACTTTATCCCTTTTTCCTTATTGTGACACTATGATGTAAAATCAATAGTCATGAACCCATTATCTATGATAGCACGGCTTGTGTACACAAAGAGCCGGCAAATAAAGATAGCGAGGAGTTAGAAGGCTGGCCGGCACAGATAGGGTTACGCATCTGGAAGATTCAAGGTTTCGTCTAGTGATATCAGTGAGGTATTTAAGGAAGCGGCGACTCGCCAAGAGTTAGTCATAAACAGGAGTAAACAGTTGTAAAGACTTGTATAAAATATGTTGTAAATAGTGGAAGTTCAGTAAGCTCTTTGTTGTGGTCATAGACCTTGGTAGATTGTGATTGTATATGTGACGTAATGCTGTTATGTAAGAATTGAACAGTGTATTTCTACGGAAATAAAGAACATTTAGAATTTCAGCAAATTGGACTTTAAATTCTACGAACCCACAGTCACAATTGGGTCAGGAGTGGGATATTCAACGATGGAAGTGGCATTGGAAAAGATTTTGGAGAAGATGATGGAAATGAAGACCGAACTGACCTCGGAAATGAAAGCGGCAAGTAATATCCTGGCCGCGGAACTAACAGAAATGAAGACGGCTAACGACAACCTCACCGCCGAGCTGAAGGAAATAACAGCGAATGACAACCTAGCTGCGAAGACGGAGGCGGCAACGCGATGATCAGCGCAGAGATGACCGAGTTAATGAAGACGGAAGCCGCAAACAGCCTGGCCGCGACGATGACTGCGATGAAGGCCGAATTAACCACTGAAATGAAGGCTGCGAACGAGGCCCTCGCCGAAGAATTTGAAGAACAGTTGGCCGGCGTGAGGGATGACATCAACGGGCTGGGCAAGCGGATGGGCCAAGTGGACGAGCGCGTCGAAGACCTGGCGAACCGCTTTAATGACCTAGAGGGAAAGGCCAACAATAACACCAAATCCCTCGAAGACCTGGCGAGCCCTGTTAATGACCTGGAGGGAAAGGCCGACAGCAACACAAAGTCTCTGAACACCTTGGCAGGAGGTTGAAGGACTTAAAGGCCGACGCGCCAGGACGCAACACATCTGCGCACGTCGATTGCACGACAACTTTCGAGGTCTTCCGCCGCCATTTGGACAGTGGCCAAGCACAAGTGGTCACCGGAGGAAGAGGTCGCACAGCTAATAGCCAGCCTCGAGAGACAGGTCGCAGAAGTCCTGAACGCGGTCTACAGCGGCGGCGCCTAAGGACATCTGGGAGGCCCTGGAGAACCGCTTTGGAAACCACCGCTTAGCCACAGCGTACCACATCCAGTTGAAGTCAAGGTCACAGCAGCCAGGGGAGGCATTGCAGGAGTTCGCCCTGGCAATTGAGCAACTGGCTAGCGAAGCCTTAGTCGACCTCCCACCAGAGTTCGTATCCCGGGAAGTCGCCTACACATTCGTTGACGGGATACGAGACAAGGAGATTCGTCAGCGCCTACTGCTTGGCGACTACAAAACCATCCGCGAGGTGCTAACGGCAGCATTAATGATGGAGGCACTTGGCTACCCCGACGTCGAGAACGAGTATCTGCTACCCTGGAGACTGAAGGCCAGCCGAGGGACGCCGTCGAAGACCTAGTGGCTTGTGTTGTGGGGGATAGCCACCTGGGATACCTGAAGAGATACAGCCGACACCAGGAAGAGCAGCCAGAGGAACGAGTAGCGCCCGGCGAAGTTGGGGCACGCTGGCTGCGACATCACCATTCCCTCGAGTGACACCGCGCCGTCAGCCGACGTATGGATGACAGGCTCATCGCGGATGGTTGGGTGAGATGATGATGTATATAAGGGCGCTCAAATACAGCGGTCATCAGCGCCCTTTAAAAAAAAACTCGTCATGGCAAAAGCCAGATATACAAATTTCTAAACACTATACAAGAGTAAATAGACCTATTGGAACTACACGTACTTTAAAAAAAATTAATCAAAACCTACTAAAAATATCGTTTACTAAAAACTAAAGTCTAAACTAGAAAAGAATCTAAAAAGCTTCTCCTCTACTGTGTTATCGTCCACTTGCATTTCTGCAAAGCTGGCCGGCAGCTGCAGAGATGCCCTAAGGTGTGCTTGGGAAAAACACTGTAGCAGCACATGTCGGACAGTTAACGCTTCATTGCAAAACGGACACAGTGGAGCAGGCTCCTTTTTAAAAAGAAAACTATGAGTAAAAAAGCAGTGCCCAATATGCAACCGAGCCAAACTCACCTCCTCACGACTTGACTACCGACAGGAGGTAACACAGGGAATCGGAAGTTCTTTTACAGATCTAAGCTTATTATTGCAGAGAGCGAACCACTCTTCCTGCCAGCAGGTTTGCACAGCTCTCTGCAATACGGCCCTAAAATCTTCCGATGTCACAGATGGTACTCGAACCCTGGGCTTCATGGTAGCCGTCTTGGCTGCCGAATCTGCCATTTCATTCCCGCACAAGCCTAGGTGACCAGGGATCCATTCACACACCACGCTAACACCAGAAGCATGTCAAACGTGGAGGGCATCCTGGATACGCTGCACAATAGGGTGGTAGTTGTACAGCTGCCGTAGGCTTTGAAGTGCACTGAGGGAATCACTCAGGATTAAGCAGTCCCCCAACTTTCGTCAACGTACGTGTAAAGTGGCCCGGTATATTGCATAAAGCTCTGCAGTAAAAATGGAAGTGCTAGTGTGGAATCTGAATGTATACGGTTCGGTTCCACACACGTAAGCACAACCAACACCATTTGAGTTCTTGGAGCCATCAGTATAAATTACAAAATGGTCCTCATATCGCGATAAAAATTCTAAAAAGCATGTGCAGATTTATCATATTTAGTCATGTCAAGATCAACGTGGGACGCTCTGCACAACCAAGGAGGGTATGTCCTCTCCCCCCTAGGATACATCTTGGGCATTTGAGTGTCAAGATGGCTGAGGAGCTCCCGGAAACGAAAACCAGGTGGCTTTGGTTTAATAGAAGTGTTCCTATAACGCACGTCCAATAAGGTGTTAAAGAACGGCATAAATGACAGATGTGTGGGCATGCATTTAAGTCCACAGCCATAATTTGCTAATATGTTGCGCCTGTACTGCAGAGGAGGTTCTGCAGATTCAGCATACAGGCTTATAACTCGGCTTGTTGGAAATGCCCCAACTGCTATACGTATGCCACAATTATGGATTGTGTCTTAATCTCTTCAGCACAGATGGTCGTGCTGAGCCATAAATGATACTACCATAATCTAATTTGGAACGGATTAGTGCGCGATAAAGTCGCAATAACACTGTACGATCCACTCCCTACGATTTTGCACTTAGTACCCGCAAGATATTTAAAGATCGGTCACATCGTGCTTTCAGTTGTGCTATATGCAGCGACCAACTAAGTTTTCTATCAAATATCAATCCAAGGAACCTCGTCTTATCTGCAAAAGGTAGTAGATCAGCACCTAGCTGGAGCTTTGGAGGTAGTCGACTCTGCTGATGCCAGAAGTTAACACAGATTGTTTTCTCAGCGGAGAATCGGAAGCCGTTTTTTAAGCTCCAACTCTTAAGGTTGTCCAAGGTGGTCTGTAGACGGCGCTCTAAAAACGTTAGCTGAGATGTACAGTAGACGGCAAAGTCGTCTACAAATGGGAATAACGAGACCCCCGGAGGTACACATTTCGAGATAGAATTAATCGCAATAGCAAACGTAACACTTAGTACCGATCCCTGTGGTACACCATTCTCTAGAACAAAAAGGTTCGAAAAAACCGAGCCAACCCTTACTTGGAATGCGCAGTCTTTCAAGAATTGCTGAAGGAAGAGTGGTAGGCATCCATGTATATTCCAGGCGTGCAGAGTACGTAGCAACCCTGCCCACCAACACGTATCATAAGCCTTTTCGAAGTCAAAAAATATTCCGACAGTTTTTAAGATATCCGTTCATTATCTGTGTCGACATGGACACAAAATGATCCAATGTTGAATGGCGTCATCAAAAACTGCACTGGATGTTATTCCGTAGGTTGTGCATTTCCAGCTACCATACCAACCGCCCATTTATCCTGTGTTCCATCACCTTGCATGCGCAATTGGTGAGGGAAATAGGACGGTAGCTAGAAGGGAGGTGATGGTTCTTGCCAGCTTTCGAGATAGGTATAATGGTGGCTTCTCGCCACTTGTCAGGAAACGTGGCATCAACCCAAACACGGTTATAGACCTCGAACAGGAATACCTTACCTTCAGGTGAGAGATGTTGTAACATTTGAACGTGGATTCCGTCCGGTCCTGGTGCTGTCAGTCGCGATGATGAAAGAGCGTGTTCTAACTCTGCCAAGGTGAAGAGGCGGTTATAATCTTCAAGGTTTTTGGAACTAAACACGAAACCTTGAGATTCTACCTGAGTCTTAATTGAGATAAACTCAGGAGCATAATTACTTGAGCTAGACACCTGGACGAAAGCACAGCCAAAGGTGTTAGCCACGACAAACGGATCAACAACTCCTGCAGTTGTTTTCAGACCAGCGATTGGCAAGTGGGTTGATTTTCCGGCCACGCGCCTTAACCTATCCCATACAACAGATGAAGGCGTACATCTGTTAAAAGATGATACAAAGTTGTTCCATGAGGTCTTTTTGCTATCCTTAATTATTTGCCTAGACTTTGCACGTGCTTTCTTGTACTCAATTAGATTGTTTAGGGTAGGGTGTCGTTGGAATACCCTTAGAGCATGTCTACGAGCACGAATAGCATTCCGGCAGTCGTTGGTCCACCATGGGACAGGAAATCGACCGGGTTGGGTAGCCGAACGTGGAATAAATTGTTCTGCAGCGGAAAGAATTTTCTCTGTGAGATGATCAACTAAATTATTCACAGAATCATGCTCGTTGTGATCAAAGACAGCCAACTGGGTGTAAAGGTTCGAGTTGGCACGATCAAAGCGCCATCTAGGGATACGTGAGGGAGACACATCTTGTGCTAAGAGACTAAGAAGACATGGAAAGTGGTCGCTGGAATGTAAATCAGAGATGACATTCCACTGTAATGAAACTGCTAACTGGGATGAACACACTGCCAAATCGATGTACAAATAAGTGTTAAAGGCGTCTGAAAGGAACTTTGGCTCTCTGGTGTTCAGGAGAACCAAGTTATTGCTCTCCAAGAATTTTGCAATGAGGTTGCCTCTCGAACATGCCCGATTTGAGTCCCAAAGTGGGTGATGGGCATTAAAGTCTCCCACTATTAGAAATTGTGTTGAAAGTTGGGAAACTAGATCTTCAAGGTCAGTTAACAAGAGGTCATCTGATGGCAGTACATATACATTGCAAATGCAAAATTCGATTGATGGCAGCTTAATCCTTACAGCTACAGATTGTATGACAGATTGTAGCTGTAATGGATCTACAAATATGTCATCCCTGAGGAGCATCATAGTGCCCCCGTGAGCAGGAATGCCCTCTTCTGTTTCAATATCACACCTCAGTGGTGTGTAGCATCTGATTTTAAATTTGTCTTGTGGTCGTAGCTTAGTCTCTTGTAAGCATACCAACTAGGGGTTATGCTTACTGAGCAGAAGTTCCAGTTCTGGTCGATGTGCTCTTAAACCTCGTATGTTCCATTGAAGGATAGCCATGGCAATAGTAATGGGATATGTCAAATAAATAAGCACATTACGTAGGTTTAGCGGTGGTCGGATCAATTTGCCCTTTTTCTTAGGTGTAGGGCTAGTTTCTGCAGGTTTATCCTGCCTCTTCTGTGCTGCAGATGCAGCAGCATGGTCAGATATTTCCTGCTCCATATCTTCTATGGAAGAGGACCGTTTTCCTTCTACAACTTTCGGTTCGAGAGGCTCGAGGCGATTGGAAATTCAGACCGACCTAGATGACTGTCGCTGGTCGGAGTCCTCCCCAGAAGATTACTACGACAATGATCTCGGAGATGCTCTTGAACTTTTCTGGAGCAGGCTTTGTGTTCTCTTTCAGGAAGGCAGTTCTATCATACTTAGTCTTGAACTTTATCTCTGGTGCTTGGTACACAATGGGCAATTTCGTCCTGTTGCTAGACGTCGATGCTTTGTCAGGTGACTTCACTGACTTGTTCTTATTTTCAGTAGTCTTAGGTGGTGTTCTTGGAGCTTTACAGGGTGTTATTGATGCTCTTGGTGGCGATCTAGGCACTAGAACTTTCTCTGATATAGTTTCTCTGTTCTTATCGGATGTTTGGGTACCAGCCTCCCGTTTTGGTGACTGAGTATCCGCCACAGAGCTGTAGGTGCAGGAGGTAGTTGAAGAGGGCTTGTGGATACAAAGAAGTTTCCGGGCTTCCGAAAAGGATACTTTTTCTTTAACCCAGATTTCCTGAATAGCTCGCTCTTCAATATAACGGGGGCATTCTCGTGAACTTGATGGATGTTCACCACTACAATTAATGCATGCTGGAGGTGATGTACATGCATTTTCATGCATGCCGTCTCCACAGCTGACACATGTAGGTACGCCTTTACAGAATGCACTAGTGTGACCGAACCGCTGACATTGGTAGCATCTTAGAGGATTAGGTATATATGGTCTAACCTCTATCACTTCATATCCTGCCCTGATCCTTTGAGGGAGATCTACCCAATCAAAGGTCAATAACAGGGTACGAGTAGGAACCATTTCCCCTTGCTCTCTCCGCTGGACACGATAACTGCTGTTACGCCTTGTTACCTGAAGGTTCTCCTGAATATCCTCGTTGGACATTCCATCCAACGTGCTGGTGTTTACAACACTGCGTGAGGAATTCAGGGTCCTGTGCATCTCCACTTTGACTGGATAACTGCCCAGCGTGTTGGCTTTCAGTGTCTTAGCTGCCTGGGATGCTGTAGTTGCTTCCACCAGCAGCATGCCATTTCTAGATTTTGTACATGATTTAACAGCACCAGCTATTTTGTCAAGACCTTTCTGTATCATAAACGGATTAATCAATGAAAAAGTTCTACCTTCCTCTGTCCTTTTGATAACTAAGTAGCGAGGACCACACTCAACTACTTGTTTACAGTGTTCTCAAACATGTCCTTTCCACGTTTCATATTTTTTTGGGGGTGTAGGTTTACCATAATAGTTGGTCTAAGTTTCATCCCCCTGTGCTCCCCACTCACCACGGAGCCCAACAAGGGATCATCCCACTGGGATGACAGGGCTACACAGGGGATATAGCAAGCTCGCCGTCCCACTCACCCTGGAGTTCGGTACAATACCTAGTCCTGGCCGATTGATTAGGGGTGGGTTGGTCCCTAACCTCCCATTTAGGTGAAGCAGAAGCCAAAGTAGTGTATTAGAAATGCGCACCCTCCCCGAATTCAGAAGAACACTGTTACGAGCTCAGATACGCATCCCTCAACCACCAGGACAAACCTTTTCACCGACACTGGTCTCCACGCACGGCCTACACGTGGGTGGGCCTGTTGACTGTCTCCCTCAACCACAAAGAGGAGCCCACACGAAGGAGAATGTTGGCTCGCGACCCCGGGTGCCCCAGACCTGTACCTACCAAAGTAGGCCCCTAGAGGGGGTTGGGTGAGAGGAGGGGATAGCCGTACCGTGTGCTCGTGAACACCGGGGCAGCCGTTACCAGCAGACCTGATGTGGCCAAGGGTGTGCCATCGAGAAAATCGAGTCGACCATACTAGTTAGTGACGGCATTGGGCGACACCTTGCCTGTGGAAAAGGAGGATCTGCTGAATTTTGATCTGCTGAAAAGTTGATCTTGGGACAGAGTGCCTTGTGTCAGTATATGTTCGTCGCGAAGGTGGCTGAGGAGGTAATACTGGGACTGGATGCCCTCAGGAGCCACGAGGCGACGGTCGACGTTGGTAGGAAGGTCCTGTGGCTCAATGTGATACTTCGGCATCCTGAAGAGCGCCTTGGAATCTGCAGTGTCATCTTGAAGGAAGACGTGGTGGTCCCTGCGAGAAGCAAGGTGGTGGTGACAGCGCGACTGGAAGGCCAGCGGACGAAGAACATGATGCTGGACCAGAAGATGCCTGTGCACGGACTCTATGTAGCCAGGACATTATTGCCTGCCGAGAGGAGGTGCCAGTGAGGCTGCTCAATCTGACAGACACCGATAACGACATCCAGGCCGGGATGGAGTTGAGGACGTGCAAACCCGTTGTCAGCGTAACACCAATCGACAAGACACAGGAGCCGGTGCCGATGCAACACCTGGGGCCCCGGCTGGAAGGCTTATTGGAGAGGGCGGCCGACCACCTGACTGCGGAACAGCTCGAGAATGTTCGACAACTGCTGAAACGATACCAGCCCATCTTCAGCCAAGGTAACTGTGACTAGAGCCGCACGGACAAAGTGCTTCACCGCATCTACACCGGAGACGCCCAGCCTATTCGGCAACCACCTAGACGCATTCCGCAGGCAAAACAAGCAGCGGTACAGGATATGCTAGTGATATGAAATCCAGGGGAGTGATTGAAGTGTCTGACAGCCCTTGGTGTTCCCCTGTAGTTCTGGAAATTTACAAACGAGCAAAGGAACACTTTAGGAACATAAAATATAAACAATTAGACAAATCAGCAGTTGCCACACATTTTTGGTAAAAAAAAAAAAAAAAAACACAACATGAATCCAGAACCAAAACTAAAAAAACTACTAAAACATACATCAGGAAAACAAGAACTATCCATATGGGAACAAATCTTCATTTCAAAAAATAGGAACAAAGTATTCAATTTCGACATCCCCCAGAAAGATTTGTTCAGCAAGTTCCTTGAACTGCCACCAGAGGAGAGCTATGACAAAATATTGTCAACTACACCAATGAGAACCAGTTGATGGCCGGTTGAGGATGGAGGCAAAGTCTCTGAAACATGTTCCGGAAAAATTTAAAAGTGTTGTTTAGTGTCATTAATCGACTCCCCTTAAATTTAATTTATTATAAATACGCTGTTTTCAACACTTCCAAGAAAGGAATTGTAAACATTTTCTATTCACCATGTCATACATGATGACCAATCAGGTATTAATGTAAGCTCACAGCTAGTGTGAAAAAACTTACATCACATCCTTCAGTGAAATGCATATGTTAGGAGCAATAACTTTAAAACTTGCTTGTAAAAGTACCAATAAATCCTGTATTACAGTAAAAAATTTAGATGTGGAATGAGATCCTTGCCTTACGCTTATGAGGTGAAGTATTGCATTCATGAATGTGCTGAATTGCTTAACTTCAGAATAAATGTATGCAACTGCTTGTATCTTGAACTTTTGATTGAAATCTGCACTAAAATAGCACTTTTCATCTTTTACAAGACGTTCAAATCTGTATAATTTAAAATCAGTGTTTAGTAATATTTATTTTGTTTCATTTGCAGCGATGCCCAAGAAGATAGCTGATGCCAAAATTGCATGCCTAGACTTTTCACTTCAGAAGGCAAAAATGAAGTTAGGAGTGCAGGTAGAGTGTACTGTTATGTAATAGCATATAACTAGGATAACAGATATAGTATACATAAACATTTGAGCCCGCCTCGGTAGCGTGGGGGTAGCATGTCTGCCTCACGTTCAAGAGGTCCCGAGTTCGAATCTCGGTCAGGGTGAGTTATCTGGATAAGGTTTTTCTAGGGTTTTCCCTTATCCTGAAAGACGAATGTCGGGTAACTCTAAGCTCTATGGACCCCGGCCTCATTTGAGCATCATTTCACCCATTTCATTCATCGTCCGATATGACTTAACGTTGGAGGATGTAAATTACAAAAAAAAAAAAAAAAAAAAAAAAAACCTTTGAACTAATTTGAAGAAAGTAATAACACCATCTCAGGTAATTAGAAATACCTATGCGTAGATTTTTTTATCATGTTCAGTGAATGATGTTTACAACTAAACTAATAGCAAAGGCTTGACATAAGCTTAAGAAAATGTAATGAATCTTATCTGGCTTACTGTAGCAGAAGTTTGAGGATAGGCCAATAACCTAATTTTACCATTAAAGATGTCCCTTTTTGTATCAAAACCCAGTTTTATCAATATTTTCTGACTTACATGTAAATGTATTTATTACATACTAAGCTCAAGTTACTGCCCAGTAATGGCCCTAACTATTCACCAGACAATGCACTAAAACCTCTTACAATTATGAAGTCACTTTCATATTAACAAAATTTCATCTCTTGAAGACAAAAATTCAGTCAACTGTCCTTTCAGCAGCCATTTCCATTTATTTTTAACCTTCCACTGAAATTTTCTCACACTTTTCAGTTCTGATTGCTCTTTAAAATTTTTTCTTACCTGCAAGTCTTTGTTTCTATTCAGCCGTTTTCTACCAATCAGTTTTTGTCTCCAAAACTCTGTCTCTGAGCATTCTAATAATAAATGAATAATCTCATCTTCTCTTTCCTTACATATAGGAGATCTTTCCTTTAATATACTCATCTCTCATTCCTTAATTTCCAAATTACCAAACAAAACCATGTAATCCCTCCCCGTTTTATATATATATATATATCACACCTTAAGGTATAACTCCTTGCCAAATTCGGGTTTCCATTCCGTATAAAAACTAAGTGTCTTTTTAATCCCTTATTTCTGTATATATTTGCCTATCCATAACTTCTAATGTATCCCTAATTATTTTCCAGCTTCCTTTCAATATGTATCCTGGTGCCCACATATCCTCTAATCCATGTCATTAAAATCTCTTTAATTTCTCCAAACCATGTTCTACTATGCTCGTGTGTGGTTTGAAAGTTCAAGCACTGTTTTACAAGCTCACTGTTTGGCAGTTGCTGTATCCTAAAGCAGTATTTTAATATCCTTTCAATTACTAGGTCTCTAACACTCACTTTTCTCAATTCCAGTACACCTCTGACATTTGCAGCATTTTGGGAAAATCCCCAAAATGGATTTACAAAACATTGTTAATATTCGATCTCCACTTAGCCAACCTTTAGAAACTCCTCATTTTCTTCTGACTTACTTAGTACATGCTAGTTATAACAGCCATGTACATGCTGTGTATTTCAAAAATATTTCAGGAAACACAATTTGCATTGTAAAGTATAAATCAACACATATAAAATTAATATAATGAAGCACATTTAAAATAATAAAAACATTAATGGAAAATATGGCCATAATTCCTACTAGACAGCCAAAATATGAATGCACTTGAAGGAGGGCAGCACTGTTTCTGTTTAGTACTTGAAGCTTAGGGAACCGCGCGGAGCGAGGGAAGCGAGGGGGGGAAAGGCGATACTGGGAATGTACAGTCACACAATTAACAGTCCACACCTGCTGATGTCTTCATGTTAGTTCTTGGAAGCAGCAAGTCTGGGAATGTTTGTTTCAGATCATTCATCTGCTATATTCGTGTAATTGTTCCCTTTATCAGCTGTATCACTGGCATTGCGTTCTTTTGCTTCAATATTCATATTCTCAAAATAACATTCATTACGATTGCAATCTTCGTCATCATCATTGCTTTCTAGAACCACGTTTATAATTATATCTTCAATTGTTTCCTCCATTAACCCATCTAGGCACTTAAAATCTTGCTCAATTCCTTTCATGTGTCTGCATATTTCTATCCAATCATTTTGTGTAATTTGAGCTATGCAGCTTGTAGTCATAGCCTTCAGATTACTTAAAGTGATTGATGATACATCTTTTGTTTAATTAAATTCCAGATAACTATAGGGTTAAGGTCACAGTGGTACAGAGGAAAGCGTAAGACTGTAAAGCCCCTTTGTTCCATTATTCTATCAAGCCAATAAACAGGCTTTTCTAAAATTAATTTTCACTATCTCTAGCTCATTTTTTGTCATTTACGGATCATGTTTAATTTTCTTTTATGTTAGCCAATGAATAACCTATGCTTTTCAAGATGAAGTGTTAGGGGCTTTATTTTTCTGTACGGTATGGCACAACAATACCTTCAGGTGGAATATTTTATATTAATTTCTCTTCTACCCACTTTTTATAATTTTGAATTTTCATTGCATCATGGTAATTCGAATCAGAAATCAATTCTGCTCCGTCAATAAATCCCATGGACCCCCCAGCATATACACCAATTGTTCTTTGACCAGCACTAGCATTAGTCAAAACACCTGGTACTTCGTCTTCCCACTCTTCAGCCAACCCCCATGACATACAGCAAATCAATCCTCTTCATATTGGGTGTCCAGTCTTCATTATCAATTGCTGATATCAGTTAACTGAGAAGATGTTGGCAATAGCATTTCAAGGATGTCGTAGTACATTGCCTAACAAGAATAATCACATTTGTGATTAAAGTAAGGCTTTGATATCTTTCTGTGAATTCGTCATTGACAGGATGCAAAGGCATATTATCAAGAAGCAGCATAGCTTTTCTTGTCATATTGTCTTTCAAATATTTCTCTACAGCTGGTACAAATATACTTTGCAACAAGTTTTAAAAGATATCTGAATTTTTCCATTCTTTCTTTTGATGAGTGTAATATGGGGACAGTGTTTCCTGAATTTTTAGGTTTTTGAAAGTCTAAGGTTTCCATGAATTTTGTTACTAATGTAAGCCTAAATGGTGATTGCTGGATGTATTACTGCAGGCCAACCCTGTGACTCGTTCCTTACTTTTCTTACATCCAGTGCTTCTTTTGAAGCAAGCATTTTCTTAACGAGCATCTTGTAATTCTATCAGCTCTCATCACAGGCAGCTGTTCCCCAGAAATTCTATTGCCAGTTAACTTTGAAAGATAGTTCTAAACAATGCCACAGCGGTCAGCAGATAAAGCCTCTCTTCTAATGGTAATCTGAATACCGAATAATTTCTTTCACCAATCTCACTATCCACCACTGTCATATATTGAATTTTCTCCTTCTATTTGTTGCTCAAATTTCAAGGATATTGCTTTTCCCTGCAATATTGGCTTAGTAACATGCAAGCCTTTCCTTTTTAAATATTCATGCCACAAAAGAAAAGCTTCCTCAACATATTTATCCTCAGTGTCTTTTTCATTTTCCAACTCTTTACTACCCCTAACTCCAAAACAATGGTACCATTTCGGAATCTTTAATTAAAATATGTGCACAAAAAATAGCATAACATGTGCACTTTGTACAGTCAGCGCTAAAGGAGGGCTTTCTAAGTCTTTTTTGTTCTTAGTTTTTCTCACAATTTAATATTAATAATGCAGTACTTTATTTTCCACAACCACCAGAGAGTTTTTAACAGTAAATTATTCTTCATTTTACTGTGGAGAATAATTGTATTAAGTAGGCCAGATAATCACTAGCCAGAGATAGCAGCATCCGTTATATTTCAAAATGAAGAGAGAAAGAGTTCGGAAAATCTGATATCTATTGTGGCACACAATTGAAAAACATTTTTGCAAGAAGTCCTTGAAGAGCTTCCTGATAAGCATTCTTCCCAGCACCGTGTTGCAGCGTCTGGCATCAAACTCGGGCCGCCTTGGTGAGAGTCAGGCTGTCTAACCACTTGGCCACGTATTTATCAGCTAATGAACCACAATTTTCTTCACTTCTGTATTTAATTACCTAATCTGATGAGGTAGATTGTATAAATATTTGGCATTGCTTTCAATACACTTGGTACCTAGTAAGCCTTCACCATACTTCAGTTGGAGAAAAAACAAAGACTTAAGGGTATTGAGTGTACTGTGTCTAAGCTCATCCTAATGAACTAATGAAAATGCAATTTTTTATAACTAGCAAGTGGCTTATCATTCTACTCTAAAGAATTGTTATGCCTATTATACATTTTCTTTCAGGTTCTAGTAACCAATCCAGAAGAGCTTGAGGCCATCAAGCAGAGAGAAGGTGATATTACAAAAGAACGTGTACAGAAAATCCTTAGTGCTGGAGCAAATGTGATTCTTTGTACTGGTGGAATTGATGACCTGTGCTTAAAGGTAAAGTATCAGTGAGAACATTCTGTAAAATTCTATTCATTAGAAATTTTGTTGTTATAGGAAGAGAGAAAATTTTGTTTTATTCCTTAGTTGATTCACTGTCGGGTAATTTTTCAGTGTCATAATGTTTCTTTGGGGCTATAAAGTTGATTCCAGTTATTCTTTTACACCATATTAAAAGTTGGTGTATTTAAACAAAATCCATCTTTTAGTTTTTTAACCCTTTATTGCATGTTGTAGTTTATTTTGCACAATGGTAGTTTTAAGGTGTTTTCTTAAATTTCATATTATACTAATCTTGAACTATTAAATACAAGTATTTATAGTTGTCTAATACTGTAAAATAATGTAGTATTGTAATGTGACAAAATGACAAAACCCCAAGTTGTGCTAAACTTTTATTTGTTACAAAAATTGATAATGCAGTGCTAATGATTCTTATACCACTGTTGCACATCAACTCACACTGCTTGTAGCTTCTTACTCTTGACTGACTAGGTTGGGCTCTAGCACTTCCTATAAGGGAGATTGCCCCAGTACCAGTCACTTAAGCCTATATCCGTAGTTAGGGCAAATCAGATAATTTTTTTTCTTTTTTTAATTTACGTCCACCCCAACATTAAGTTATATCGGACAGTGAATGAATTGGGTGAAATGATGCTCAAATGAGTCCAGGGTCCATAGAGCTTAGAGTTGCCCGACATTCGTCTTGAAGGATAAGGGAAAACCCTGGAAGAAAACCTTATCTGGGTAACTCACCCTGACCGAGAATCGAACTCGGGACCTCTTGAACGTGAGGCAGACATGCTACCATCTACACTACCAAGGCGGGCAAATCAGATAATGAATTTAAAGAAAACCAAAAGCTGAGGATAGAGGACATGAATAACAAGTAGTGCCATAATTTGAAAAAAAATAATGTACTTTTGATCACACATAATTCATATTATTATAAATATTCAGTTAGTGCCTTTAAAGAAAAATTGTTCCCATTACCAGTAACTTTGCTTTGCATGGAAAAATATTGGTACAACTTAATAGGTACATAAAATTTATGACAATAATAGAATTAAGTCTTTTGATTTGATACTATCACTCTTTAGACATTTTTTGCAATGCTCACACACAAAATATATTTCATTGCTATGTGCGCAACTTACATATGCCTAACCACAACACCAGCAATACTGCACCCAATTGTCTTCAAAAAATTTTCCAAAAATAATTCATTCATTTTCCTCGTTGTTATTTTCTTTTTGTTGGGTTCACTTCCATTAGCAAACCGAAGTTTTTATTTCATACCACCTGAACTTCTTTTTTGGGCAATTCTTTCCACATTTTTCTTCTGTCATTTTATTTCCCCCTTTTCTTCTAACATATTTTTGCAACCACTGGATGTCAGAATTGTGCTTTTTTCTTCTCTCTTTTAGCTATTGACAATTTTTCTATCCACATCATCAGCAAAAGGAGAAATCTTATCAATGGCCTTCTGGAAGTTTGCAGATCTAGGTACACAAGTCTTCAGCTGCTTCCCTCAGTACAAATTTTCCCATAACATACCATCAACAGCATTTTTCATATTTTTTGTGCCCCATTTTCCCTTCTTGGTTGCTGCCATCTTGACCAAAACAAAAAAAAAAAAACAAAAAAAAACTTGTGTGAAAAACAATGTTAGTAGGCTTCCTTTCATGACCAATAATGGGAATATACACACTGACCGGACACAGGTCAATGCAAGAGCAATTATAAAATAATAAAATGAATACTACACAACATGATTTTCTGTAATGCAAGTATGTAAACTCATTGTTTGGGTATGTTAGGAGTATAATAAAATATAATACATAAGTTAAACTCGTCCACACACAGCCAATACAGTCCTAACTTTTAGTAGTATGATGTAAAAACTTAAGTCTTCCACACTAGACACAGGTTTCCTCTAAAATGGCGAGACAAACACGGATTCTATGCGAGGAATAAAGCTCTTGTTTCTGCATATCACTTCATAACCATTTTATGCTGCTATTTAGCTTAATGTATAACTAGTAGTTGACCGGTAACGAGGCCTGATCAGCAGTGGGGCAATCTCCCCTATTGTTGCCTAGTCTCAGTAGAATTATTTCTAGAAACATCTGGAAATCATAGACTCTAGAATTGTCTGAGTCAATTATTGTGTCCACAGCAACAGAACTAAAGGAACATATGCCTCTCACTAGATCTCACCTGTGATCTATAACACCTTACCAAAAAAATTAAGAATCAAACATGAAAGAAGCGACTTTCTTAAGGAAAAAAGTAGGACTGGCACCAAGTCTGTAAGCCAGCAAAAAAATCTGCGACCATCTCCTCCGAGATGGTCTTCGTATGAATCTTACAGAGAGGAATCTGATCAGCGATTATCATCGTTGTCGATCTCAGTTTCCAGTCTGTTTGAGACCCTCGAACCGAAATTTTTGATTGGAAAAGGGGCCTCCTCGGTGGAGAAGATGGAAAGAAGGATCCTGTCCAAACTGGCAGAGTGGCAGTGAAAAGGAGACAGTGACTGGAGTCGGCAACAGCTGATGATGTTAGATCTTAACGAAATGCGTTCTAGGTAAATACTAGTAATAAGTGGAACATTGAGTAGTAGTAAGTTAACTACACGAGAGTAACTGAACCAATGACCTTTAGAGCACCAATTTTTGGCGTTATGGTTTGTGCCTCCAGAGCACTTGCAGAAACCTCATTAAAATAGGCTACATGATGCGAGAAGGCATTAATCGCTGTTCATTGTTGCACTGGCAGGTGATTAGTTTGAGATTTGAGTCGTCTTTAAGGCATTAAATCTTGAACACCAATAACAAGCTACTAAGAATCGCAGTCCATGCATAGCCTATCTCAATTTGCTTGTAATAGTCACATCTACGGTGGCTGAAATTATTTCTGTGTAGCTCATTAACACCATATATAATCACATAATTCTTTATTCAGCATGTCACTTCTGAATGTAATCCTGTTTTTAAGCAGCCAATCTTGCATGTCTTTTTTGTCACCAATATGGCATTTCTGTGTAGTCAAATTGTATGAAGCATTTACAAGTAAAGAAGAATGACAATTTGGAAGAGGGGTTTAAGTTTTACTGTAACCCATTTCAAGTAATTTTCCATTTCCATAGACATTCATTATGTCTCTGTTGTAGACAATAGAGTAATCTTCCTGACTGTATTTTGTAGTAGTATACAGAATCGAACTCAAGTACATTAAAACCTTACCAGTTTTGAAAAACAGAATTATGTTATTAAAAATTATAGATGAGTCGTATTTATAACACATCAGCTTTACTTACGTATTTAGCATAGTAAATGAAGACTTGTTTTACAAACAATAAATTGCTATTCTCAGTAGGTACTTCACTCAAATTCTCTTGTCAGCAGACATATTCATTACACACAAGCCACATGTTTTGGAGCAGGTTGGAAGAAGTGTGGAAGATTTTATAGACATTTTTAAAAATATTGATTGCTGTTTCAATGTTGAAGACATAGACAATTTGTTGGAAATTGACAATGACGGAGGTTATAAACCTATTACAGAGGAAGGCATTATTGCATCATGCAGTGTTAAATGAAAAGAAGAGTATCAGATCCAGACAGTGTTGATGAACCAGCTGTGGTTATGATCCAGGCAAAGCAGTAGTAAATATAGAGAAATTGATGCTTTATTTCGAGAGTCAAGGGTCACACTGCTCATGAGCAATACACTAAACAGAAGCAGAAGCTCACTACTTTTTTTTTACTACTAATTTGTAGCTATATTGTGTATAGTGCAAATACATAGGGTACTACAGTGCATACAGTGTATGTGTTTTTAGATGAAAGTGTGGCATAGTAATTTTTAAACTCCATTACAAATATTTAATAATAAGGAAAGTGCACTTGAAAGAGTGATTTCAGTGATGTAATTATTCCATCATTCTCTGGATAACTCAAATCAGCTCTGGTCCCAGTTGATCCGTGTAAATGAGGTTCTACTGAACTTTTAATGTCATGCATTTCAATAAAAAGGAGTATTCTGAAGCAGTTTCACCAACAAGATCCAAGACGCTAGAACACTTTATGCAAGCTTGATCCTTTGCCTTTGTAGCAGATTGTTTCTCCTAATTTAACACAGCTTTAATTGTAGACACTTTTTATAAATATAAATTAAATCATCCAGGTCTGAGTAAGGTTTGGGTCTATTTTATTCAGTTTTAGAATAAAGGTGGAAAAAACTGGACCACTCTATAAATCAAACATCTTGGTGTTCATTGTGGATTTTGAAACACCTGTTGCTGCTGCAGTACACCCATGAATCTTATTCATAGGCATTACAAAATTATTTCCATCTGGTCCCTGTTACAAAAATGTCAGTGCAGTCCTGCAATAAACTTAAAGCAGTTGATTGCCTTAATTCCCTTGCTTCACTGTATTACATAACTTGGGCAAATATTTTTATTCTTGAATAAAACATATGTTAAAGTTAACTTTTTAGAAGTGCACTTTTGCACATATAGATTAACATTTAGCAAGAAAGTGGAGTGGAACTAGATGGCAGATGCTAGTGTTACTTGAGACTTTATGGAAGCACATCTACCTTAAATGGTTTTATTGAAAGATCATTGCTGTAGAAATTAAGCAGCTGGAAGGTTTTACAAATCTGTACATTTGAATAATATAACCTAGTGAAATACAGAATTTTCCTAAATTTGGTTTACTTATTATTACAGTATTTTGTTGAAGCTGGAGCCATGGCAGTTCGCAGATGTAAGAAAGTTGATCTGAAGAGGATTGCAAAAGCTACAGGAGCTGCATTCGTTACATCTCTTTCAAATATGGAAGGTTTGTTAAATGCTGTTTATCATCTTCCAAATAAATAATTGAAGGACTGTGCAATTTTAAAGACTTGTGTCTCAAATGTTTAAATAAGATACTCAATTTCATGTATAAAAGAGCAAAAATTCATAGTATTTAATTTCTTTATAACTAAGTGTTCAGTAGAATGTTCAAATATTGGTGCTTTAAGCGCAAACCTTGATAATCTATTTTTTTATCTACTGGCAATGTAAACTTGTGTGTACTGAAGTTCAGTATAATTGACTCAGAAGAAATTGCATATTGTATTTCCAGATCTCCTGCTGTTGTGTTTGGATTGTTTCCTTTCATTTAGACTAACTGTAGTGGAGAAATTGAGACCCATAACTTTTACAAATAAATGCAAATTCTAGCAGCATCTCTTGCTAGTGGAACATTGATGGAGCAAAGAATAAAACCCAAATATTATGTGGTACTGACATAAGTCTCATTTTCAAATGTTATTGTGACTTTGTGGGTTCGTAGAATTAAAAGTCCAGGTTACAAACACCAAAAGCTGTTCACGCATGCGAGTTCAATTAACAACTGTCTGCTTTGGCGGGCAGCGGCTCCCTTTTTATAGATTACTCACTATCTGGAATGTTCTCAAACAATCAAGACGGCGCTAGAACAAAGACGAACTCTCGAGAAATCCGTCTCCTTCCCCCCACCGGTTTGGCGAGCTTTTATCTCTGCACTGCACTGCCCATCCCTTTGAACTCGTCACCCGTGCTGCCTCGAATCAACAATGCATTTGCGACACTGCTCCCTCCTCAAGGCTGGTCTTCCCGAACAGCACCATCGTATCAGGCCACACGATCCAGGTCTACCACCAACATTTTTCCTTGGGGCACCTTCTGGATGCGGTAGACCACGTCGTTAATCCTCTTTACCACATAGTACGGTTCTTGCCATGGCTGCTGAAGCTTCGGGCAGGGTCCTTTGGTCCGGGTAGTGCAGTACAACCAGACCAAGTCATCTTGCTGGAACCCTTGGCTGTTGGCTTGCCTGTCGTACCGGGTCTTCATGCGGTCACTCGCCATCTGGATGTTCTGACGGTCCATGTCGTGCATGTCGTGGAAACGGTCCACCAAGTTCTCCACATACTCGGTTGCTGGCTGTTTCGCTTCCGGGGGCCTCCCAAAAGCCAGGTCACAAGGGAGGTGTA
This sequence comes from Mantis religiosa, assembly GCA_030765055.1. Lineage (NCBI taxonomy): Eukaryota > Metazoa > Arthropoda > Insecta > Mantodea > Mantidae > Mantis > Mantis religiosa. Next base: position 114,184,902 of record CM060948.1, on the reverse strand, counting down.
ACTCTCGGCCGAACATTAAGCTGGCTGGCATCATCTCAATGGTGTCGTGTGTCAACGAGCAGTGTGCCAGAAGGAACAGTGGTACCTTGACGTCCCAGTCTCACTGATGGCTGGCCATGACGTTCACAGATGTTCTTCTAGGGTCTTGATGTACCTCTCAACCATGCCATCCGACTGCAGGTGTAGGGGTGTTGTGCGGGTCTTGTTCACCCCAAGTCTTTCCAATGCCTCCTTCATCAGGTTAGACTCAAAATTGGTGCCCTGGTCACTGTGGAGCTCCAACGGCACCACAAAACGGCAGAACAGTTGCTCCACTAGGCAGTCTGTGCCTCCTGGTTTGGGATGGCATACACCTCCGGCCACTTGGTGAAGTCCATGACCACTATCAGGTACTTGTTGCCTCGGTCGGACACTGTGAATGATCCAGCTATGTCGACAGCGATGCATTCAAAAGGCACTCCAATGTACTGCTGCATGCGACCCCGGTTCCTAGTCTGGGGCCTGCGACTCGCCGCGCACGCGTGACATTGACAGCACTATCTTTCAGCGTCTGCTCGGAGCCTCAGCCAGTAGTAATGCTGCCGAAGTTTGTCGATCATTTGGTTTGCTCTGAGGTGTCCTCTTGAAGTACCGGCATGCACTTCCTCCAAGACTTACGGGACCTTACTCCTGGGAAGTACCAACTGCTACCTCTGTGTCTTTCCATTGGGTAATTCCCATACCTGGAACAGCACACCCTCATTGATCTTCAGTGATTCCCATTGGGCCCACTACGACTAGTGCGCAGCGCTTCTGTCCTCCCAGGTCGGTTTCTTCCCTGCCTCCACTGGTTCCTGGTCGGAACAACACTTCGTTACACATGCCACGATATTACCATCCTGTCACCGGTTTTTGTATATCAGACTGTGGCTCATTTCTTTTTGAATGCTCCCTATAGAATTCTATTTTGTAAAGCATGTGAGTAGGTGGGCAGTGAAGAATGGTTTCAAATTTTGCAGGGTATTAACATAAGGAATTAGTAAATAAAAAAGCGTGACAAAAATGACCTGAAGCAAAAACAAATTGAGGATTGGTTAGGTAGTAGGTTAATGCAGTTTTCTGCAGATTTGTGTGAAGCTTTTTTAGTATGTGATATTTCTCTCTTTTAAGCTCAGTAATCCAACACAGAAATTTTCTTCATAAATACACCAATGAACATGTAGCAGATGAAAGCACCTTGTGGAAAACATATGTAACTCAGTGTTACAACAGTGTAATATCAAATATTCAGAATACTCTTAGGAATAAATTTCTGTGGGGTAATGTTTATGAAACGACAGATTGCAAAGGTCGTTACATAGCGAATTTTATAGTTGGAGCCCTTTGTAAAGAACAGCCCACAACTGCATATCTTCTTAATGTTACAGAGTTAGATGTTACCAACAATGCAACAATTACGCAGTTTGTCAGTGTCAAGGAAACTGTTGTAGCCCGATGGGATTAAGTACTATAATGTGCTCCTGTTGATTGCAGATTCTGCTAGTTATATGATAAAATCCAGCACAACACTGAAGAATATTTTGCTTAATATAGTTTCATTTAAGATGCCTTGCACATGGCCTCCATCATATAGCAGAGATTATTTGGTTATGTTACCCCTTAGTGGACAAATAAGTGTCTGTTAAGAAAGTGTTTAAAAATGCTCCCTCCAGAGTTCATAAATTCAGAACAGCACCCAACATTGCCTTTCCGCCTCCGCCAATTTTAACTCTGGGAAAATAGCTGGAGGCTGCTCTATAATATGCAGAACACGTTTCTCAAATTAAAGAGACTGTAAACAGCTTTGATTCAAATGAAGCAGCATCTGTTGAATTAGTCCAGAAAACTCTTATTAGACAAAGACTAAGAAGGCAAACTTGTGTTCATATCTCATTTTCATTTTATTACTAAAGCTATCGGGACATAGGAAACAAGTGGTGTTCTGTTACAGCATTCTGTAGTAGAATTCAAAAGAACAATATCCCGTTTAACAACAGTTACGGGAACTGGAGATTCTGTGGGGGGGGGGGGGGAAGTAAACATACTTTCCAAAAACCCTGGCTATCATGAACTGAATAGAAATTCGTGATATTCTTGAAGGAAAAGCTACCAAAAACTCAACAAAGTTTTCTGTAGATCAGGTTGCAGTGTTGATGCAAACCCCTGTTACTTCTTGCGATGTAGAATGCAGTTTTTCGCGCTTTAAAGCAATGTTTAGAGGCAATAAGCAAAGAGCTACAACAGAAAACATACTCTTTTATGTGGTGTTTACTTAGTGGTGAACTGTAACAGCAGTAATGGAAGATTCAGCAACGAGGCAGGCACTTCAAAATCCACAGACTAAACATAAGTTACCCAATAACCTATTATTTTGTTCCAAGTAATCTTAGATTAATGTGTACTTTGTGGCATATTTGGCTATTTTTAGGGCATAAATGCATACATATTCATATTTTTATGGCATGAACTTCCAGTCCTTATACATAATGTGACTTTGTGGGTTCGTAGAATAAAAGTCCAAGTTATAAACCCCAAAAATTGCGCTTTATTTCCGTAGAAACACACTTTTATCAACCTTTACAGTCCAGAATTACATCACATACACAATACAACTTGCAAGGTCATCGACCACTCACACAGCTGTTCACGTGCACGCGTGCAATTACCTTCTGACTCACTGTGGCGGTACTCACTATCTGGAATGTCCTCAAGATGGCTAGAACAAAGACGAACTCTCGAAATCCGTCTCCTTCCCCCCACCATTTTGGCGAGCTTTTATCTTCGCACTGCACTGTCCATCTCTTTGAATGCCTTGGCCGTGCCGCCTCATCGCAATAATACATTCGCAACAATAACATCCAAAGTAAAAACTAAACATGTCTGCAGTTATTTTACATGGAAAAGCATAGTCAAAATCTCCTACCATGACTCTTTCAAAGACATGTCAGAACTTTATATCACGATGTCATACTCTGGAAGTGAGTTGACTACATGAAGTAATTTCTTGCATGGAGCAAACCCTTCAAATGTAACTTCATAGAAAGGGTCTCCTACTCCAGTCTGCCCATATATTCATGCCGTAATTCTGATGTTGGAATACAGTACCCCTGACGTGTTTGTAGAGCATAAACAGATGTTTCTGCATATTAAAGATAATGTTCCCTAAAAGTAATACAACCATATCAACTGGCCGATTTTTATTTGAAGTTATTTTATCAACTATCTCGCTCTCAGAAAACATTCTTGGTACTAAATGAAATCATTGGTAAGCTTCATTGATAATTTTTTGTGAGCTTTGCCTGCTGTAGTTCAGCATCACCAACACATTATCTGCAATTATAAAGCTGAACATACAGGAATTCTGTGCTGTGGTCCTCACATTAAAATGTCTTAATATTTTACATGCCATGTGGACTGTCCAATGTACCCACGATAAAGCAGAATAGTACAAAGAACAAATAGTCATATCACATAACCGAAGAAAATGGCTATACCAAAAGTCTGGTATGTAAGAGAATTAAGAAAGCTAAGCTGAAGAAAATGTTAAGGAACCAAGCACATTCACTAAAGTAAAAGAAAGCAACAGCATATTCATTGGATTCACATACCACCGTAAAATATTCAATAAATTAAAAAAGATCTATAAAGAAAATTATTTTGCACCTACAAATAGTTATTTGGTATTAAAATTTTTAAATTCAAAAACAGAAGAGAGAAATTCTACCAATCAGTAGATCTGGAGTAAAGCAAATAAGTTGTAAGATTTATGAAAAATTCTCCATAGGGCAAACTAAAAGAAGCCTAAAAACCATTTTAGAAATTACAAACTGAAACAGGAAGACAAGTCAGTAGCAGAATTTCACTTTTGGAATGAAAACCATAACCAATTGACTTCATGGGAAAACATCTTAATATAGATATATAAAGAAATATGTCAGACCTTTGAGGTTGAAAATGGAAGCAACGGCTCCCAAAACTAGTCTCTCAAAAAATTAAAATGTAAGTAATGTGTGAAAAACAAACTACAAATAGCTTTATTAATTTGGATGTCACTGTTCCTAAATTCCTCCAAACATGCACAATTGAAGAGTGGGTTTTTTAATCATATGTTCCTTGAAAATCAACAAATGTTGCTAAGGTATCTAATTTTTTTTTTTTTTTTTTTTTTTTTTTTTTTTGCTTGCTTACTTGTACATTTCCTTGGTGCACATCATTGACTGCTGCTATCATAGAAACCATACAACATTTTTAAAACTACTTTTAAAGGCTTACCAGCTTTATGAGAGGAGATGCTGAAACCGACCACCGTCGTCAGTGCATTTTTGGTACCTCTTTAGAAAACTATGCATCGCTCACCTTAATTCACATTAGAAATGCTGGCAATTTCCTGCTGGATGTTTTGTTTTAATTCTTCTAGGGTGTGTGGGTGTATCTTATGCACTTTGAGTTACCCAGAGGTATTTTTTATGAACAAGGCTTGGTTAAACTTTCACGGATATGTGTGCACACAAAATAGTTATTAGAGCTCTGAGAAACCTAATATTGGTTATGAAGTACTCCTTCATGATGAAAAAAATTGGTGTATGGTATTCCATTAACAGAGAAAAGTTGCAGGGCCAAATTTTTTCAAATCAGAAGTTGACATCTGTACATACATGAATATAATTTCGCCCCCCCTTTTTTAGAGAATTAGCAGACAGTGATATTTTGCCTTTTTTCAACAAGATTCTGACAGTTCATCTGCAGATATTTTGTTAAGAACAATTTAAGGTGTTTCAGGCCAGGATTATTAGTAGATTTGTGGCCCCCTTGGTCCCCTGACCAAAACCTGGAGTAACTTAAAACAAAGTGTACTAGACAACACCTGGAAGTATTGAAGCAAAATATGCACCAGGAGATTGCCAACATTTCAAAACGTGAACTACGTTGAATGATGGGTAGTTTCCTAAAGAGGTACCAAAAATGCATGGACAACAATGGAACCAGTTTCAGCAACTCCTTTCATAAAGCTGGTAAGTAACATCTTTATAAGTAGTTTTTAAAATGTATGGTTTCATTTCTTTGATAGTGGCAGTCAGCATCAAGCTTAACTTGTCAATCTCTTGTACACAATATATAGAGTCAGCAGTTCAAAGTGTTGTCTTATATAGGACATTCTAGAAGTTCTCATTCTTGTGAAGAGATGTGCTGAAGGTAGCCAAATGACTGATAGTTGAGCAGTATTTAACTAGTGTGCTATAAAGTTTCAGAGAGAAAGAGTAGTCACTTGTGATAATGACATATACCAAGTAACATTTAAATGACAAAAACTGAAATATCTGTAGAAAGTCATTTGTAATACAATAGTAATACAATAGTAATACAATAGGAGTGTTTAACCTGCTTAAATACAATTCCAGTATGTTTTGCTTATTTTTATAACCATAGATGAAACATTACATGCCAGAAATGAAAGAACATTCCACACAGTGCTTGACAGGTGCAAGTGGACTAAATAAAGCAAAAGTTTTCTCGTCTTGCAGGAAAAGACAGCCATGATTTTTTGTAAGTCTCATGTTATGCCATTCATTGACTACCTTAAAAAGGGCAGGACCATCACCAGGAGGATATACTGCAGATCATACCAATTGCATTGAAGAATGCTGTTCAAGTTCACACCTAGTAATAATGAAAATACTTGAATCACAATAAATCTCCTTAACATCTGGGTTTATTTCGAACTGTGCAATTTGATTTCTTGCAATTTTTGTTCCCAAATCTAAAAAAATGGCTGGTTAGACAAAGATTCACATCAAATTTTATGAGATTGAAGCCAAAACAGATGCTTATTTTGCATGGTTTGGCAAATTCTCTTAATTCAGGATCGCTCATGTCACTTGTTGGCACGTGATCTCTCCCTTGTTTGACTTTTTGCTAACAAGATGAGTTTCTTAATGATGAAAAAACTATTTGTATTCAGTTTTTCGACACTTTGTCACTTACATTTTTATATTATTGAGGGATTAGTTTTGGAAGCTGTTGCATCCATTTACAACCTCTGTCTGACTATGGATGCAACGGCTCCCAAAACTAATCCCTCAATAATATAAAAATGTAAGTAACGAAGTGTCAAAAAACAGACTACAAATAGTTCTTTCAATTTATTTTGAAGTCGCTGATACTAAATTCCTCCAATCACGCATATTCTTGTCTTATTTTAATATATATCATTACAGTTAACATATGAGTTGCATGAGCAGTATTGTAACTATCTTTAAACTACTATGAGCCAAAGATATATCTATGAAATTATGCACCACAAGGCACCTTAAAGAAGGTTGACTTTATTTCAAAATCTGCTTGAGGACAGTCTCATGTAGTATGTGAATAACACTGAACCATTGTCTCTAATTCATAATTTGTACATACCACAATATGAGCAATTTACATTATCAGCAAAGAATAATTTCCAATAATCTTGCATTCTATACTTGGAAGCTGTGTTATAATATTATGGCTTGCAATGTTTGTTGGCAGAGCTTTGTTCTTGAACTACTTTGTGTCATGTTTACCCTCATACATTTCGCCATTTCCTAGTTTTGGAGTTGAAAGAGATGCACTACCAGAGTTGTTGTCAGATTGTTCTCTTGCTGTATCAAGTTGTTTGTGTTCAAATTGAGCATTAGATTTGGAGTCTAGACCGTCTATGCCCACCTTGGTACCGTAGATAAGTGCATAAGTATAATACGAGACAAACCACAAATCAACAAGTCTATCAACATAAAACCTCCCTATGCCAAAAAAAGTATATTGCACTGTGATATAGAGATATACAACTCTCTTCCAAAATTTTTAAAGGTAATGAAACAGGAAAATGCGTTCAAAAGTTCATTAAAGGCACATCTAATTAACCACTGCTTTTACTCAGTTCAGGGCTTTCTAGTTAACGAATGTAAAATCTGCCTTTATATATATGTACATGTTGTGTTCTTGTAAGTTTATATAAATTTTATTGCTGTAAATAATTTTATTCTTGTAAATTCATAAATTTTATTTCTAGTTAAATCAATACACAGTATTTCTTCAGCTTATTAATCTGTAAATATTTTTTATGTATCATTTGCCGTGTCCAACATTGATTGCACTTCTTTGTACTAAACAATTAACTGGATTAATAAATTACTTACTAGATGGCAGCCAATCTCGGTCAGAGTGAATTACCTGGATAAGGTTTTTTCCAGGGCTTTCCCTTATCCTGAAAGACGAATGTCCATTAACTCTAAGCTCTATGGACCCTGGGCTCATTTGAGCATCATTTCACCCATTCTATTCATCGTCCGATACGACTTAACATTGGAGGACATAAAACTTGGAGGAAAGAAAGAAAAGACCCTCTATGTGTATATCATCCACTCTTCCTCAAACCCCACCAGGGGTCTACTTCGGTAGGTACGGGTTTGGCGCACCTGGTGTCCCGAACCAACAGTCTCCCTCGTGTGGGTTCCTCTTCGTGGTTGAGGGAGACAGTCAACAGACCCACCCACGTGTAGGCCGTGCGTGGAGACCCGTGTCGGTGGAAAGATTTGTCCTGGTGGTTGAGGGATGCATATCTGAGCTCATACCAGTGTTCTTTTGAATTCGGGGAGGGTGCGCATTTCTAATACACTACTTTGGCTTCTGCTTCGCCTAAACGGGAGGTTAGGGACTAACCCACCCCTAATCAATCGGCCAGGACTAGGTATTGTATCGAACTCCAGGGTGAGTGGGACGGCGAGCTCGCTATATCTGCTGTGTTGGGCTCCGTGGTGAGTGGGGAGCACTGGGGGATGAAACTTAGACCAACTATTATGGTAAACCTACACCCCCAAAAAAATATGAAACGTGGAAAGGACATGTTTGAGAACACTGTTAAACAAGTAGTTGAGTGTGGTCCTCACTACTTAGTTATCAAAAGGACAGAGGAAGGTAGAACTTTTTCAACGGTTAATCCGTTTATAATACAGAAAGGTCTTGACAAAATAGCTGGTGCTGTTAAATCATGTACAAAATCTAGAAATGGCATGCTGCTGGTGGAAGCAACTACAGCATCCCAGGCAGCTAGATACTGACAGCCAACATGCTGGGCAGTTATCCAATCAAAGTGGAGATGCATAGGACCCTAGGTCCATAATTGGGGCACACGTATAGCAGTTGGGGCATTTCCAATGAGCCGAGTTATAAGCCTGTATGCTGAGTCTGTAGTACAGGCGTAACATGTTATTAGCAAATTATGCTGTGGACTTAATCGCATGCCCACACATCCATCGTTTATGCCGTTCTTTAACACCTTAATGGACGTGCGTTATAGGAACACTTCTATTAAACCAAAGCCACCTGGTTTTCATTTCCGGGAGCTCCTTAGACATCTTGATACTGAAATGCCCAAGATGTATCCTAGGGGAGAGAGGACATACCCTCCTTGGTTGTGCAGAGCATCCCACGTTGATCTGGGCATGACTAAATATGATAAATCTACCATGTCTATGTCTAGTATCTGCACATGTGTTTTAGAACTTTTATCGCAATATGAGGACCATTTTGTAATTTATACTGATGGCTCCAAGAACTCAAATGGTGTTGGTTGTGCTTACATGTGTGGAACCGAACCACATACATTCAAATTCCACACTAGCACTTCCATTTTTACTGCAGAGCTTTATGCAATATACCGGGCCATTTTACACGTACGTCGACGAAAGTTGGGGGACTGATTAATCCTGTGTGATTCCCTCTGCATTTCAAAGCCTACGGCAGCTGTACAACTACCACTCTATTGTACAGCGTATACAGGATGCCCTCCACGTTTTACACACTTCTGGCATTAGCGTGGTGTGTGCCTGGATCCCTGGTCACGTAGGCTTGCGGGGGAATGAAATGGCGGATTCGGCAGCCAAGACGGCTACCATGAAGCCCAGGGTTCGAGTACCATCTGTGACATCAGAAGATTTTAGGGCCGTATTGCGGAGGGTTGTGCAAACCTGCTGACAGGAAGAGTGTTCCGCTCTCCGCAATAATAAACTTCGATCCGTGAAAGAACTTCCCATTCCCTGGGTTACCTCCTGTCGGTCATCTCATCGCGAGGAGGACAGTTTGGCTCGGTTGCGTATTGGCCACTGCTTTTTTACTCATAGTTTTCTTTTTAAAAAGGAGCCTGCTCCACTGTGTCCGTTTTGCAATGAAGCGTTATCTATACGACACGCGCTGCTAGAGTGTTTTTCCCTAGCAGACCTTAGACGTCTCTGAAGCTGCTGGACACCTTTGCAGATATGCTGGTGGAGAAGGTTTTTAGATTCTTTTCTTGTTTAGACTTTAGGATTTAATAAACGAAATTTTTAGTAGGTTTTGATTGATTTTTTTTTTATGTCCGTAATAGGTTTAGTTGCACTTGTATAGTTTTTAGAAATTGTTATATCTGGCTTTTGCCATGACAAGTTTTTTAAAGGGTGTTGATGACCGCCATAGTTGAGCGCCCTTATATACATCATCATCTTCCTCAAACCACTGGAGAATCCGTTTTTCTCTAGTCATGTTGATAACTGAAAAGAACAGGCATTGTGAAGGCCATTGGTAAAAGTTGGAAGAAATTATGTGGGGGGGGGGGGAACACACAGAAATGTAATAATTTATGGTGCTGCAGTTTACGTTTCTCATAGGCAGGACAGTTTGTTGAAAATATTCACAAATAAACATAACAGTACTTCAGAATAAAGTCCTATGTGTCAATAAAAATCAACAAGACTCTTCTATGTTAGCATTACTTGAACAGTTGTCGGTTTCATTCCAACTACTACCAAGGAAAGCAAATGCAATGGCCTGATATATATGCCTTGTGTCATGTACACCAACTACAGAACAGTGTTAACGCAATAACTCTCGTGTTAGGAAAGATCTAAGAATCCACATTGCTTTGAATAATGCTGCTCTTAATGTTTGCTTTGTATTTATACACTTAGTTCCACTTGAATGGTATTTAGAAATATCAACTGAGGCATTGTTAGCTCTAATTCTATTTGTTCGAAAAAATAAACAAATAAGAGCAAATATACTGTCAATTGTTAGATTTTAACTAACAACACAAGTAATCATGGGTTAGTTCTTGTTCTTTCGGTCAGGCCATGAACTATTAGAACACATTTTACTTACATTTTATATGAGTCATTTTGGCTTAATATGGCTACTCATTTTCTTTCATTTTTCCTCCATATTGGGCTTTTATCTCACGTTTTCTTTTGTATCTTATATTATCAATGAAAGATAATATTGCAGAATAGAGTCAGTCTGAAAAATTCAATGCCATGGCCGGGATTTGAACCATGGATCTCCTGGTTTCCATCTAGTCGCTCTTCCCCATTGAGCTACCGTGGCCAACTTTCCGGCATGACACTAAATTCTCCAATTGACTCAGGTTGACTCTATCCAAAATCTTAGTTTATATACGGCTAGTGTGAAGCAATGATTAATTTGCATCAATTAACTTAAATCACATGCAGAAGCTTTAAGAATGACAGCATTCATTTAAATTGTAGATATAAAGAAAATAGTGTCAACATTTACAGCTTATAATATGTAAGGCATATAAATGTTATGTTTCTGTTTTTTATAGGAGAGGAAAGCTTTGATCATTCCTCTTTGGGTGAAGCAGAAGAAGTGGTGCAAGAGCAAATTTGTGATGATGAACTTATTCTGGTCAAAGGGTAAAGCAACTCATTTTCTATAGCATATTTTACATATGCCTTTAGCTCAGAAAAAGTTATCTTCAGTTTCAAAGTAAAACACTTAACACCTAATAACTTTTTGTGTGTAGTTGTTCTTCAGTACTTAATGTTTTCAAGAGTAAAAATCAGAGCTAAATAATGGGTCATTTGTGCTAAATATTGTGACAAAGATGACAAAGTTCACCTTAAACTCCTTTGTCATTAAATTCTTAGCACAATGCTAAATTAGTCGTCTTCCCTTTTACACGAGTGCACAACTTGCGTGCACCAACTTGTGCTACTAATAATCTTTGTGACTGATATCCAGGCCCACCTCTTACACAGAACTCTACACCCGAACACAACTTTATTCCACATGTAAACTGCTTTGCTGCCTGTTCCACTGCCCATCGATTCCTCGCCATGGAGCCACACTTACTGACTCATGTACTGCTTTCTGCACTATTCCATGGTCTGTCAACTCCTCACCAGGGAGCTTAGAGTACACCACACTTATATGGACTCTCACTGACTGATGACTGATTGGTGAACTTCTCCTTGGAGCTGCACTTGTTGACTGGCACTCAAAGCTCAAAACACACACACAAACTCAAGCTGTCATTACTGTACTTTTCTGGACCTTGCACTACAGCTCGGTTCTAGCTTCATGGATTCAGTTGGAGGCTGCCCTTCAAGATATATCTTCTGCAACCAACAGAAGACAGAGCCCAAGTGATTGCCCCACCCACAGTTAACCCTCCTACCGCAGACAGCAATGGCAACATAACCTCTACAGGACACGGGATGATACTACCTTGTAATTTTTTTAAGCATTTTGCTAAAATTGAAGACTTAACGATTAAAAGGAAAAAAGGGCATAAGATTTTAATTTACTTATAGAATGTAGCTACAATATTACTTTCTCTACTATTTACTGAAAGAAAGTAGAGGAATCCATCCAATCCCAAAAAAAGTGTTCTTAGAAAATGGTGTCTTGGGTGCCAGCACACCTATCTGTGAACAGCATAACTAAAAAAAAAAATTTGTTTAATATATTTTCATGACAAACGACTTGCATATCTTTAGCTTTCTGGGAATGGCCTTAAAATCATCATTCTGAACGACTTTTCATAACTATAGTTCGGCCGCTTGTTCTCCGGCTCTGACATTTCTCAAGAGGGGGAAGCAGGCTGTTGCCACTTCTTTAGCAGGAATTTCAAGCAGATGAACATGCATATTTTAAATGTTTCATGCATTTGCATATTTCACGAACCAGTAGCCATATTATTATAATAGCGATAATAATAGAACTTACGAACACTAAACATCAGAATTCACGCACGCACAAAATAGCAAAGAAAGTTCACCAGCGCAAGCAGCTAAAGCCACATGGTTCAATCAAATTTAACCTTCCAACATGGTGTTGGGTTCGGAAGCCACGTCTAGCAGCAACAGTGCTGATTTGCGCTAGCAAACAGTTTTAACTTCCTGACCACAAAACCAGATGTAGACTCCCAGTACTACCAACAGAAGCAGTTGGTGTGCGTGAAGGGTATGAACAAAATATTTGAATAGAGTGATGTAATTAATATCTTGCATGATACTGAAATTGCAAGTTGGATTTCAATGTTTTAAAGCTAATATAGTCCTATATTTTCATTCCAAAGATAATTTTGAGGAATGTTTTCAATTGCTCATTACTGTATGTTGGTACTAATGGCCGTACTATAGTAAACATTAGAGGAAAAAATCTTACTATACAAAAGAGACCCTTAAGAGCACACAGTTGTCCTTTTTTTGTGAAGCTGACCGTTTCCAAAATATGTTATTGGTTTGAATTTTCAAATACTTGTATTTTCTCAAATTGGAAGTTTTTACTTGTTATTACTTTTTGTACCATGTACAATACTTAGGTAGAAAAACTATTGCATTCTATCAAAAAAAAAAAGTTATACAAAATTTCAGTGGATATATGTTTTCAGGTCCCCTGAATCTAAAACAGTGTTTATGCGCACATGCATGAATAGTATAATTCAAAAACAAGTTCAGCATCTTCCAAGGATGCAACACAAAGGTTTTCAGGGATATCCTTCCATCCGAGACAACCTTTACATGGAACATTTTTTTTAAATTTTGATTTTCTCAAAAGTGACTTAAAGATTTTAATTAAAATACCTTGTATTTAAGATATTTTCAGGACAAATGAAATGTCTTGAATTTTGTGGGAATGTTCTCAGAAAAGCTCTTCGTTCGGAATGACTTTTACATAACTCATAAACTGTAAGAGACAGGCAAAATCTCATTGCCCAAAAAATATAGATCTTGTTAAAAGACACAATTTAAGTCAAATACCGATTTTGTGGAATGAACGATTTCCAAAATATTTATTTGTCTTAATTTTTCAATACTTATAGATTCCTCAAATGGGAAGTCGTTTTTTCTCACAGCCATACAAAGAAAATGGAATCTCAAAGTCATCACATAGCTACCAGCTTTAAGAGACTTGACTATAAATAAAGTCTACTGTATTTCCATATTTCCCTTACACTCAAAAGAAAATTAGTAATAAGATAATTTCTGTAAATGGTTATCTCATTATGCAGTAGATGGAGAAATAAGCATATGTAAGAATAGTTTCCATAAGAGTAGACAAAGTCAGTGAGTGCATCTTAAGTTCTTTTATACCCTGTAATGTGCTAGTGAATTTTAGCTCTGGTATTATGATCATGAACGTCCTCATTTGTGTTAAAACTATTTAACTGCTTTTGTTATTACCAGCATTTCATATATGTAAATATCAATATCCATTCCACAGCCAAGGCTACTATACGCTCATACTCCAAGAAATTTAATTTTATCTGCTCAAGTTAATATTGATCGTTTAAAATCAAGAAAACTTACACTATTGTTAACTCTATGATGAGCTCCCAAAGCGGCTTTTATTTTTATTATAATTTTTTTTAACCAATATATATATATAATGTGTTACCACTTAGCTGTAAGTACTTGTTTATCTCTAGCAGAAATTAAAACACTTTTGTTATCTGTGAAAGAACTAAATGTAGCATTAATGAGGTTACTGTTTTCAGCTAGGTAATTAATATAAAGTAGAAATAAGATACCCACATTATATTTAGCAACTAAAGTGAGAAGCTTTAATTTTGAATTGAAAAAACTATTTGTCGTAGGTTTTATATTATTGAGCGACTAGTTTCGGAAGCCATTGCCTCCATTTTCAACCTCTTTCCAACTAACGTCTGTTGTCATCTGCTCTCTTCTCTCTGGCATGGAACCATGAGAGAAGAGAGCAGACGACAACAGACGTTAGTTGGAAAGAGGTTGAAAATGGAGGCAACGGCTTCCGAAACTAGTCCCTCAATATTAAAAAAAAAAAGGTGACAAAGTGTCAAAAAAACTGACAACAGTTTTTTCAATTAATTGTGACATCACTATTACTAAATTCCTCCTATCACGCATTTTGTTTGAGATGCTGTCTACAAATTCACCTTAAGTTAACTGCTAAGGTATAATTTAAACCGTTTCAAAGGAGTTCCTCTTATACCTTAATTATACAACTTGTGAATTAATATATCATGGTTAGCCAGATCATAAGCTTCTGATTGATCAACAAATATTCCCTTGCACTTTTCCAATAACTGGTATTTTATGACATGTTCTGCAGTATCCTACTTAATAATGTTCCATATCACTTTTGACTTCTGTATAGGTTTATTCCCTGAATTACCATTGTTTATATATATATATATATATATATATATATATATATATATATATATATATTTATGTCGTTTGTGTAATGTTTCATAAAATAAATGACAATTTTTTTTAATTTACTTAAGAGATGTAACCTATCACATAACATGAATTACTCTTGTAGTTCAGCCGTCCGTTCTCCAGCTCTGACAGTTCTCGAGAGGGGGAAGCATGCTGTTGCCAGTTCTTTAGTGGGAATTTCAAGCCGAAGGAACATGTGTGTTTTAAATAATTCATGTATTTATAGATGGTTACTTTGTAAATGTACGTGGACAATGTGCATATACATGTTCCCAGAATCGTTACATATGGAGACAATATACCATTAACCGGAAAAGAAATAACAAAAAGCTATGTTTACTGAAATTGGCTATTAAACAACTTACATTCAGTCCAGTGGGAAGACAGCGCAATCCTCGTAAATATCCATATCTTCAAATTCATCACTGAAGCCACTGCTGTCATCTTGGCTGAATGAAATTATCAGCTCCTCCACAAGTGTTTCCACTATGCCGTTGTCTTCCTTGGCTTGTCTTAAAAGCTTTTAAACCGAAAACCTAGTTCTGTCAGTGCTTCACTTAGGCTGGGTTTTCCGTCGTTGAATAAGCCAGCTTCCTTTAGAGAACACAGCAACTTCGCACGAGTGGGAAAGTCCTTTCTGATATATATATTGATACACATGTCGCCTTATAGCATCCTTTTGAAAAGCATCAAGTGAAGATTGCTTTCCTGGTGTATGCAGAACTGCAGACGGCGAACTTAAATCAGCTGGGCAATTTTCCTTGGTCACGGTCTTCACAGTGGTTTTTCCCACCTTCAAGGCATCACAAACTCTATCCAGCACCTTGGTAATAGGTAGTAGGGGTCCACCGTTGTCCCGCTCCTTCTCAAAGTAAACGAGCCTGAATATAAATTCACGACTTTGGCTCTTATAAGAGCTGATTTTTTTCCCTTGAATTCTGATGAACCAATAGCCATATTACTATAATAGCTATAATAATGACTTAGAGACATTACAAATCAGAATTCACGCACGGACAAAATAGTAATCAAATTTCACCAGCACAAGCACCAAACGCAACTAATGTCACGTGGTGAGTGATTTAAAGAATATCTTGCATGATAATGAAATTACAAGTTGGATTTCAATGTTTTAAAGCTAATATAGTCCTATATTTTCATTCTAAAGATAATTCTGATGATATGTTTTCAATTACTCATATGTTGGTACTATAACCTTCCCCTCCACCTCCTGCAGCCGCAAAATGTCAGAGCTGGAGATCCAGTGGCCGCACTGTGGTAACCTACTTTTGCCTTTTATAATTTCATCCACACAACTTTGACAGTGGCCTCAGCCCAATTTTCTGTGGAGAGTAATTAAAGTACTTGATATTGTCTTCAGTTATGCTGTTCACTCACACATAGACCTTTTTCTAAGAATGCTGTTTTAGATTCAGAGGACCTAAAATGTATCCCCATTGAAATCTTAATGACAAATTTTTCAGTGGAATTGAATACTTTCCATATTTATTGTAAGAACTTAATAGAGGAAGTAAAAATAGATACAGGTTAGACAGAAGACAGGTGAGATATATTGAGACTATCATGTTCAATAAAATACAGCCTAACTTAATGCTACGGAAAGGTACTTATACTGGTAGGTTTCAAGGTGAATGCTGATTAAGGTGTTATTCTTTAGCTTCTATTAATCTAATATTCACAACTGTATTCCCTGTACATACTACATACCTCACAAGCTTAGAGCATTATAATTCATTTAAAAGCAGTAAGCCTTTGATTTTGCTTCAGCCGTAATGAAACATAACCAAGGGAAACCATTAAAAAGGTGGTAAATGACGTGCATTGTTCTGTAGCTCTCTCAATTTATCATTAAGTTAATGCTACTATATAGTGCTAGTGTTACGAAACTTACGTGCGCACATGTAGCATCTAACACGTGACTCTACCTTGTTTACAGCAGGATAGAAGTAACTTAAGAAAGAGTATAGATAATGCTTTATGTAGTGAGAAGTTTTATACCTAATTTTAAGATATTAAATGTATAAGGTAACAGTATGCATTTCCCAGTGAGTATAAGTCTGGTAACTAAGGAAAAAAATAATTTGATGGTATAATTGGAGTGCTTTAAGTGCAGTAATGAGAAGCAAGAGTAGTTTTACGTGTGTTTGATTCTGAAATGGTTGAGCTATGTATGGGATGGATTCTTAAGATATCCGGCACAAAGAAAATGTAGCTTTGGAAATATACATATTTGCGTTAAAATGGGCCAAGAGAAATATTTGTAACTTTAGCCATAAAGTTAACATGATCAGTAATTGTTTTGATGAGTAATGCAGGATTATGGGGAATTCATTAAAAAGGACAGTAATATTATGGAGAGAGAGAGTAATGGAAAGGAGGAAAGGTAAGTTTCTTTGAAATATATATTTAAAAAATAGTGTTTTGATGTTTTATTTAAAAAAAAAAAAAAAAAAAAAAAGTGTGTTGTAAAATTAATCGGAATGCAAAATTTCTTAGTAATAAATACATACAAATACTTACACCTCCAGAAAGTGTGAAGTTTCTTCTTCCTTGGTGGGAAGGATGGCTGCACTGATTTATGTTTCATTTCTCTTTGTTCTTTATCCACATACTTCCCTTTACCATATGTTGTTTGTATTTATATGATTCTAATAATTTTTTCCCCATTGTGTTGCTCAACAATTTTTGTATTTCTATATCTTCAGAACTCCTAACTCATTTCTAAGAAAAGCATTTACATTATTTTTCCTTCTCCTAATTTCCCCAAATCTACTATTTTCTAAGTTGCGTTAAATAATTGCACCCATTTTTCCTCAAATTATTTTCTTGAAATTTTAAGCATTGCCTTAACAAGTGCCTCATCTAAATTTAATATTCCATACTAATATGTAAGAGCTTTCTTCATAATTACATCTTTTTTTCCGCTCATCCCATTTCAGTTTGAGGAAATGTTTTTACTGTTGCATTTGGCAAATGTAATATTTCCCTGTAGAACATCCTGTACACCATATGCATGACTTCCCAAACACCATCTAGTCCCCTACTTCAATTCCACATGGCATTGTTGCTTCAACTATCATATATATTTTTTCTAGTCAGCTATTTATATCTGACATTTTTTATTTATACCCTCTAACTGTTGTCAGTGCTCCTTTCCCTTTTGCTAAATCAACTTCTGTCTCTTCCATTTGGCTCCCTCATCAATTTTCACCCCTAAATATATACAATCTCTAATCATATACATGAGTGTGGTCTATGATACATTGAAACACAAAATTAATATAATTTTGAGTCAAACTAGTGCTATATCCTCCATATATTACTAGTGTTTACCTAGAACACATTTTGTTAGGACCTTCCTAACATCCTCAGCTAATGCTGACTGTTGAATTTCGATTGGGTGAACTCCTTGGTGGCTTTTGGGGCATCTTTGTTGGTGTCCTGATGAACTTCACCTGTTGGTGTTCATCAAGGACACCAACAGTGACGCCCCAATCACTACTTAATCTAACTTTAAGTTGACAATTAGCTGAAGGTGTTAGGAAGCTCCTAACGAGACACTTTCTAGGTAAACACTAGCAATATATGGAGAATGGAGTACTAGTTTGGCTCAAAATTATGCTAATCTGTAACCACTTCATATTCTTTAATTTCTTTCCTCTAATTTCCATACTTGCTCAATTTTGCCCTTTCTTAAATACTATAATTGAGTCTTCTCCATGGTATAGTGTTTTAAATTTTGAAAACAGAACAATCAAAGTGATTTTCATTCCAAGTATATTTTAGTGTTAAAATATGTATGTCACTAATGCTCTGGAGTCAGCAATAAAGTCATTCTCCTTTTGACTTCCCAGTACTTAGAAGATATATCTTGATAATTTTGTAAAGCTGCAGAGCTTTTTAGATGTTCTCTATGCATTTCTTTATCTTGAGAGCATAATATACAATTTGCATCAAGTTGTAATATCTTGGAACTTTGTGATCATGCTGAAGATGGAGACAAATGTCTCCAAAAACATCCCAACATTTCACAACTTGATGTAAATGAAGTTTTAAATGAGTTCATTAATTCAGACATAATATTTGCATACTGAATTTATAATTATCTGTTTATCTAGGCCAAAGGCTCGAACAGCAAGTTCCATTATTCTCCGGGGACCAAATGATTTCTACTGTGATGAAATGGAGCGTTCCATTCATGATGCTCTTTGTGTTGTTAAGAGAGTTCTAGAGAGCCAGAGTGTAGTCGCAGGTGGAGGATCTGTAGAAGCAGCATTATCCATATATCTCGAGAATTTTGCAACTTCACTAGTGAGTAAACATAAGCAATGTGCTATTTTTTAATATTTAATTTTTTCAAGAGTCGTAACTGCCTTTGCTCCTATCTTGCAGTTCTGATAAATTCAGGAACTCCTATTGGAATGCATGTAGAAACCTGTGCACTTCCCATCCCTTATGAATTATTTAGCTGTTTAAATGTCTTGTGCTTTTTTTATTGGGTATCTGTTCCCAACTTGTACAGGGTTTAAATGGTCATCGTTGAAGCAGCTATCAGTACAATCCCAGAAATTTAAGGCAAATTGAAATCAATCCAAATAGCTTGGTATCAATTCAAAGTAAAAATATTCCCCACCTAAACAGTTATGATAGCAGTGGTGCTAATAATAATAGTAATAGCCGTCTATCTGTATTTCACTAAACAAAGTAGGCGAACTCGCTATTAATCTAATAGCATGGGGGGGGGGGGGAACTGCCACACATTTTATGCATTTTGGAGCCTTACCTGATACAACAGGAATTTCAACCAATTTCATTGCATGGCTACTCTTTAGAAGCAGAATACTCGAGAAAAAAATTACATGAAGGTGGAGTTTGTATAATGTTAGAAATGATGTAATTTGTAAAGGAGATATATCCAAATTATGTTGTGAAAAATACCTCAAACTTTTTGCAGTTCAGTTAAATGGAAGTCGTAGGAATTTAGTCAAGAATTTTGAAATATTTATAAAGCAACTAGAATATCTGGACTTTTTATTTAAAACTAAAAGAGAATCATATGTGGTGATATAAATGTAGATCATTTGAAATTTAGTCTTCAAAGGGAACAACTTAGCTCTTTATTTACTACATACCACATGACATACAGAAAAATTTCTAACAAGAATCCAAAATAGTTCATCCACCTTTATAGATGATATATTTGTAAATTCAGATAGAACTAAGTTTTGCACTATGTCATCAAACACTAATGAACTGTCAGATCATGATGCACAAATTCTGTGGATTGATAAAATATATTTAAAACTCAGGCCAAATTATATGCATATCGTAAAGGTAAAGAAATAAATGAAAATACTCTGAACAATTTGGAAAGATAGGGTCAGTCAAGTGCCATAGCCAGTATTTGAACCACAAATCTCTCAGTCTCTGACCGGTCGTTCTTAACCATTGAACTACTGTAGCAACTTGCTAGCATGACATTAAATTTTCCAACCAACTCATTTTTTCTGGTAAACCACTAGGATTTGTTGTATAAATATGAAACAGCTTATGGTGAATCTCAAACTATTTGTAGTTGGTTTATTAATACTCGTCACTTGTTTATATTAATGAGAGACTAGTTTCAAAGGCATTCGCCTCCATTTTCAATCTCTTTCCAACTGGCCTTAGCTTATAAAAGTAGCTTATGGTGACTTATAACACATAAGTACATTATTCCTATGAGTAAGGATTGATACAATGAAGCACAAAATTAGTATAATTTTGAGCTGAACTAGTAAATGCTCCATATATTGCTAGTATTTACCTAGAACGTGCTTCATTAGGACCTTCCTAACATCCTCGGCTATTCAAGAGGTCCCGAGTTCGAATCTTGGTCAGGGTGAGTTGCCTGGATAAGGTTTTTCCAGGGTTTTCCCTTATCCTTCAAGACGAATGTCAGGTAACTCTAAGCTCCATGGACCCCGGACCCATTTGAGCATCATTTCACCCATTCCATTCACCGTCCGATATGACGTAAGGTTGGAGGATGTAAATTACAAAAAAAAAAAAAAAAAAAAAAAAAAAATCCTCGGCTAATGTCGACCTGCAAGTACAGGTTGATTCAGATGAGGTGGCAGCTCTCTAAATATGTACAGAAGATTTGATGAGTTCATCTTCTGTTAGGGAAGGAAACATCAGTTCTGATTGCGAGACACACATGGTAACATATATCAAGAGGTTGCTAATAATCTTTGGAGTTCTTTAGGCTCATCCCCAAGTTATAAAATTTGAGTGGATGCACATTTTATAATGTTAATTACTGTTATAAATGCTGTGTGTGCGTGTATGTGTTATTTAGATCTGCACTTATAAAAAAAATTTCATACTTTGTTCATGAATATTTGAAAGTCATTAATGGTGTACAAAACTGAAAGGAAGATGCTACATTCATAAACACGTGAAGTGGTAAGCAGTGTGTATAATTTCATGGCAAAATATACACAGTGTGCTGTGGTCTATATTATAAATGTTGGGAAAAGATTATCAGAAATAAGCATTGATGAACTAAAAGACCAAGAATGTAAATTCCAGTGCTTCTGTCTTCATGCACCATAACAAAATGCCCAGCAGATTGCACTGAGCAGCCTTAGATAGTTTCAATGAGTAGTTGAAAGTTTGGTGAACGGTCAATAAATTCTACAGTGCCGAGAAACAAAGACCTATATTAAGCAAGGTGCATGCGAAGTTAAAACATTCCATAGATTTTGAAGGAAGTGTGTCTACCCTAAGAAGAATACTTCTAAGGTTAGGCTTCAAGTGCAGGAAGACTAAAAGATCAGAGCACGAGATCGCCGTGAGATCAGAGCAAAGCGACTGCATTATCTCAGGATAATACTGCTATACTGGAATGAAAACAAACCTATTATATACATCAGTGAAACTTACATTCACACTTCCCATACTTCAAAGATGGTTAGAGTGATGACAGTATCTATGGGTTTGTCACCAGTCTCATAATCATTCAGTCTGAAGGGGAATAATGGTTTATCTCTAATATATATAGAATGTTTACTTTTTTTTTTTTTTTTTTTTTTTTTTTTTTTTTTTTGGAACACCACAGTGAAGTGAGACATAGTTAAATTCAAGATGAGTCGTATTTTAACACATAAGCTTCACTTATGTACCTATATTGAGATTAGCAAACTATTGCTCGCATCTTCAGCTCTGCTGCAACTGATGCTAAGTCAGTGTGAATAGTTTTCAGTGTGGTGTGGATAGTTTTGCAGTTGTTGCTACCATCTGTTGATTTCTTGATGAATCTAAATGTAGGATTGTCTTCTGGCAGGATTTTAAAATTCATTAGGTGATTTTTGTGCTTTCCTATATAGATTTTCTCCCAGATGACAAGCTCCCTCTGTTTTTGTACATATTTTAGTAGTTCAGTTTTCTTCTTCAATCATGATTTTCGGATCAGAAATGGACTGCTATTGCAGATTTCTTGGTATTCTTGTATCTAAGATGCCTGAAAACATCTTGTTTCTTTTAGCCCTTCCTATGTAAACTTTTTCACAGTCTTTACACTTCATCATGTAAATGCCTGATTTTTCTTTTAGTTTTAGCCTGTCTATATAGTTGCTGTTTAGTAGGATTTTTGTTATTGTTTTTTAGTGCCAGTGCTATATAGTCCTTGAATATTTTTTGGAACTTTTTTGTGGCCCAGGTAAATTTAGAGAATCTTATTCTTGTTTCAGTGGTGAAAGAGCTGTGATTTGTTTCAATCTTTTTTAATGTCTGAATTATTTTTTTTTTCCCCCTTCTAGGCTTGCTCCATATCCATTTTTTATTGCAGCTTCTAATGTTTGATTGTATTCTAAGTGATATTTTTGCTGTCTGAGGGGTAGGTTAACTAATCAGTGTGTTAGACTGTTGATGGTAGTATGTTTGGTGTTAGGTTGAAACTCTTAGCTTTGATGTAATTATCTGTGTGTTGCTTTTCTGTCTATACCAAACTCCAGTTTTCCATTGTGTTTTGAGATTTTCTATATGTTGTGTACTATTGCAAATATGTCTACCTATTGGTATGTTTTAAAAATGTCTAGGAAGGCTTTAGTTAGGTGTATTTTGAAAGAGCTTATGTATAAGTTGACTAAAAATGGTGATAGCGAGCTTCCAATGTATATGTTCAATTTAAGTCTCATTAAAGACTGGTGACTATCATAGCGGCTGCACTGTGGCTCAGTGGTTAGACTGCTTGGCTCTCACCAAGGCGGCCTGGGTTCGATCCCAGGCGACCGCATTTGTGGTGGACAACACGGCGCTGGGGCGGGTTTTCTCCGGGACCTCCGGTTTCCCCCGCTATCTCATTCCACCGGTGCTCCATCTTCATTTCATGTATCATCCGTGTCACCGCCAGTGGTGCCGTATGTAGTAAAATTGGGCGTTAAACACTACACATTTCACATTTTGGTGACTATCATAGTGACATGAACTGTGCAAAATATGAGATGGCTGAAAAGCAGCCGATACCCAACCTGCCTCCAAATTCTGTACTAGTAGTGGATAATATTCCTAATCACATTTTCTCATCCATAAAATTCCCACTTCCAGATTCAGTAGAGATGAGATTTAATGATGCACTGACTTAGGCAAAACCTTCTAACAGATCAGTTCCATGCCATTAAGTTCTCTACTGTTCTTAATCCGGGACATATATAACTTAAGTACTTCTGTAACACCCACATGTACCACCTACAAAATAGTCTTCTCCACCAACACAATTGTAATATTTTGTATCTATCTCTTATCCTGAACTGAACCTCACTGAACTTATTTGGGCTAACATAAAAAACTGGGTGTGTGACAGAAATGTTACATTGAGGATATAATTCAGCTAGCTGATGAAAAATTTTCCAGCATTTCAGCACAGGAATGGCAAGAAAGATGCAGGCATCTGAAGAAAATTGAAGCAGAATATATGCAGAAAGAAGGATTGGTGGATGTGGGGCAGGAAATAGTAATTCACTTGGAGAGGACAGCAATGATTCTTCTACAGATTCAAGTGGGGAGGATTAAGATGAATTTGAAACAGAAGAACCATTGAGAAATGAAGCAGCCGCTTATGAAGATTTAAATACAACATGGAGTGCAATAGCAAAAAGTGCACGAAATGAGCTTCAAGGTAAAAGCTGTTATCTGCTCAGCTTGCAGTGAGATAAGAGAGCTTGCGCACGTCTGCAAATTCCCCTATCACACTACTCCCTACTCCTCTGTACATCGGACTACCACCTCATGTGAATCAAACTGTACTTTTAGCCCCAGGCTCTATAGTTCAGACTATTGTTAGGTCAGTGAATAGAAATTATTCTTTCACACTACCCATGTGTAGGGCAAGGTGTGGAAAGGTAGATCCAGGCTGAAAAATTTAGTGCCATTGTCAGGATTTGAACCACAGATCTCCTGGTCTCCATTTTACTCTACCTTTCCAAACCTTGCCCTACACATGGGTGGTGTGAAAGAATAATTAATTTCCATTAATTGATCCAGTACCCTGAACAAGTTTAGTAAAAACCTTAAACTTGAAACATGCAAAAAAACTATTGAATATAATTTTGTGCTTCATTGTATCATAGTCCTTACTTATAAAATACTTAATGAAACTTAATAGGACCAACAATACATATAATAGCTTTCCCCATTGATTCAAAACTCACTTTCAATTTTGCTTCCATTCAAGTCTAAAAAAATATTTAATTTCTAAAGGGATAGCCTGAATCACTTTAGGAATTAGAACCCCTTGCAAGCATAAAAGAGAACTATATCAGCAGGATAGAATCAATAACAGTTTAAATTTTTTAAAAATGTAACGAAAAGTATTGTAAACTTATAAAACAGGTAATAAAAGCAGCTAGAATATTACATTATAATAAACTAATTTAGCACTCTGGCAATAAAATAAAAACCACTTGCAACGTAATAAAAACTGAAGCAGGTAAAGACTCATTATAAAATTACTCAATAACAGTTAATGTTGACTATCATGATATTACCAAACCTCATAAAGTTACAAAAATATTTATAAATTCTTTTTGGATGTAACAAAAAAAATATATATATTAATTATGGAAGTGAAGATGCAGCATTAGAATTTTTGAGATCAAGTTCCACAAATGTAGTGCCTACATTCAAAGTCAATCCGACTATGCCTTCTAAAATAAATAAAATTATTTACTCTTAAAACAAATCCTTCTGGCTATGATGAAATAACTATAAAAATATTAAAATAGTACTTCTCTCAAATTAGCATTCCCCTTTGTTATTTATGCAATGAATCTCTTAAAGACTGGAATTTGCCCTGACAGGATGAAATTCTCTGTTGTTAAACATCTTTTCAAAACAGGTGAATGCAATGTTTCAAATTATAAACCCATATCCCTTGCCTATTTTTTTAAAAAGTTCTTGAAAAACTGTTCAACAGACTGTATAAACACCTCATATAACATACTTATCAGTGATCAATTTGGATTCAGAAAAGAAGTATCAACAAATAACTTAACTTATATATGAAGTGTTGACTGCCTTACATGAAAAAATACACATAGGTGGAATTTTCTGTGACCTAGCAAAGACTTCTGATTATGTTAATCATTACATATAGCAAAATTGGAATTCTGTGGACTATTATGTGTTTTAAATGGGAAGAGTTCTGGAGTCCAGCTAATCAGATGCATTAGCACACTCAGCATTGCCAGCTTGTTAACCCCACTCATTTTATATTTCCCTCTCTCTCTCACACACACACACTCATACAACGTGCAGGTCTGCTTGGCGCTAGACATAATGGTAACCAAAATAAATTTTCCAAACGTTTATAATGATGCAGTTGTCAAAATCAAAATTGGGAAAAGCATTTTTGCAAATTATGTATATTTTAAAATGCTATAATTATAGTTTATGAATTACATGTTTTTCTAATCAAATAGAACTGCTAGTGGCTCATCCATATTGCTGTCAAGCTGTCATGTCAAGGGACAATTTGTCATTTTCACTGTCTTCATCTGAGTCTTGCAAATTTATGATCATAGGTTCCAAAATCTCATCACATGCTATGTCCTTGAAATCGTCTTCATGTAGGTTTTCTGCATGTCTCACAGTTTTCCCAGTCCTGTTGTGTTACTTTGTCAGTTTCTTCGTGAACAAGTCGTACAACGTCCGTCAGTTTAAAAGTATTATTTTTGTTTGCAACCCCCTGTTTAATTTGAGCCCCCACCAACTCAATTGGATTATATTGGCAGTGGTAAGGTAAGAGGCATATTACCTCCTGTCCCATTTCAATTGCAAGTTGATCCAGCTGATACACATTTTCCGTGTTTTTAAACGGAAGTACTGTTTCTGAAAATTCAACCCCCCTTTTTTGCAACCATTCAACATTTTGTTCTTTCTGCTGGCCAAATTCATTTCATTTGCAATAATCAAATGATACAGCACATTATCCATTATAATAATGCTTCCCTCTTCTAAATTTAAGAATCTGTTAAGAAACCATTCTTTAAATGTATCAGCTGTCATATCTTTGTGATAGTCTGAGGTACTTTTGGAGAAAAAAGTCCATTTGCTTTCTGGTAGGAACCCTGTCTTAGCAGATCCTGCATGACAAATTATGAGCCGACTGCCACCCCTTTTTAGAGGATCTTGCCAGATTTGACTTTTGAGTGTGGTTGTTGTTTACCCATGTCTCCTCTAAGTAAAAGATAGGTCTCGCATCACCAGAATGTCTAATTTTGTGCATTTTGCGTAAGAATTTTAATCTTGCCGCAACAATGTCACTCCTCAAAGTATAAACTTGAAAGAAGCGTAGGGACAGTGAAGCACAAACTAGTACAAAATTGAATCGAGAATATATTCTCGATATATATTCTCGATATATTCTCGATTCAATTTTGTACCAATGTCACTCCTCTCCATTAAAAATTGGCGTCTTTCTGTACCTGAATCTTAATCCCCTCAAAATTCTGGAAGTCAATGATTTTGACCCAGTGTATGAAATTTTAGTTCTAAGAGCGCAAGTTTTCTGTATAGTTAGAAATTCACCTTGGTCATAAAACTCAAACACAGTTCTACGTATAACGTCCCTGTCAAAGTCACTTAAATTTGTAACCCTCTTCGGAGGACCAACATGTTTTCCGGGAGACACACACTTGGGCACCACTGGGATCAGATTTTCTTGCCTCCACAAATACTGGATACACTTACTTTACCTTCACCACACGCTTCAGCAGTAAGCAGTTGAGCATTTTTTAAATCGAGCTGATTTCTATATTCCTCATTGCCCAATTCTTTTTAAGAACATTAGACCTTAAAAATAATACTTCGAGCCTGACTTAGCAATATCTGCCTCTTTGACTCGCCACTAAATTCACTGCAAGAAGCCAATGCACTGTTCAACTCTTACTCTACTGTTGGCTAGAGTAGCTAAAATAAGAATGAACATGTGTTCAGCCAATACAGTGATCATACTATCTTGGTGTTGCCAGTTCCACAGCTAGCGGGTGACAGATGGAAGATATATGTCTGTCTCACCGAATCCACTTAGTGAGTGATATGAGATGTACAAACATCGCAAAAACTATTTGTAGTTGGTTTATTGATACTCGTCACTCTTTTATATTAATGAGGAGGCGATTGCCTTTTAAACTAGTCTCTCATTAATATAAAAAAGTGACAAGTATCAATAAACCAACTACAAATAGGTTTTGCGATTAATTTTGACGTCACTGTTACTAAATTCCTCCAAACATACAGTACAAACAGATGCTGACAGAGAAGTTCGCTTAAAATTTCAGCATGTGTGTGACAATATATACGATGATTATCGTGTGGTAGCATAATCTGAACCTTGAACCAGAGAACAGTTTGCTTACATAGCTATCATTCATATACTCACAAAACAAAATTGCTCAAATTAGATGGGTTCGACAAAAGGTATTTAGTACAGTGAAACAAAATAGTAACATTTCAACAATTTAATATACGAGAGCTGATCAAAGACTGAGACCTTTTTTTTTTTTCCACAGATGTTTATAACTGCAATCCAATGTTTACATGATCTTTTTCAAAGTAGTCCCCTCCTACTTCAATGCACTTTTTATGGCATCTCTGCCAGTCCTTGAACACGTGCTGCAGACCATTCTTTGTCAGGTCTTTGAGAATCGCCTCACTTTTCTTGAGCACTGCTTCAGAGTTCTCAAATTGAATACCCCTAAGCTTTGCCTTTAGTGATGGGAATATTTTATAGCTCATTTTCAGAGAATTTTTTGGTTAACAACTTCCGGAGCCTAGTTATAATAAAATAGTACTTTATTTGTATTAGGAAAACTATTTGAGCTAAAAGTATGGGGGTTTTATGGTTATGTTAGATACATTACACTACCTTCCACATGGATCAGTTTTGGCAAAATCTAAGCGCTTGTCACACACCACTTAGGGGAAATGCAATATGACAACACCACAGAACTCCGATTGGTTGCTCATCTAGTAGCGCTCAAGGACAAACCATTTGAAACAGACGGTAAATGGTGCACATTTAAGTTGGTTTTTATCTAAATGAAAGAAGAGTATTGAAGTAACTAGTGATGCTGTGTGAAAAAATAACTTAAAGTTGGAAAGTAGTAACACATGGAGTACCCCAAGGTTTACTGTTTAGCACCTTTACTATTTCTGATGTAAATAAAATACCTCTCACTTTAAAGAATATTACAAGTATAGTTCTGTTTACTGACGACATTAGTGTCCTGGTGACCAGTAAAAATTTAAATAAGTGTAATTAAATTTAATTATGTTTTGAACTGTATGTCATGTTGGTATAAAGCTAACAAAATTATCTCTGAATCTAGACGAAACAAAAGTTGTTAAATTGAACTTACCGTGCATGACACAATCCAATAGAAATTGGAATTATGTATTAGAAGAAATTGACAGCATCAAATTTCAGGACCTTCAGGTAAACATATTTTGATTGGTAAGCACTCATAAAGTATATCTGACCTAAACTTAGCTCTGCCTGTTATACTATCCAAGCACTGTTTAATGTAAGTTCTACTGATACACTTAAATTAGTGTATTATGCATATTAACTGTTATCATGGAATATGAAGTATTTTGGG
This sequence comes from Mantis religiosa, assembly GCA_030765055.1. NCBI lineage: Eukaryota > Metazoa > Arthropoda > Insecta > Mantodea > Mantidae > Mantis > Mantis religiosa. Next base: position 114,156,215 of record CM060948.1, on the reverse strand, counting down.
GCAACTCAGTGGAAAGTAAACAAATATTTCTTGTGCATAAGCAGGTTATAAGAATTATTTCTAACACCCATAGCAGACCTCTTGCAAAGATCTTTGTTGAAGCTTGAAGATATTAAACCTTTCTTGCATGTATATATTCTTGTTCCTAAAATTCTTTGTAATTGGGCCTCATTTATAACAAACAATGAAATTCATAGAATAAACACAAGACAAAAGTGAACTTTCTTGCTTTCAGAAAGGTACGTGTTATGAAACCATCAAAATATTTAATGCTCTTCCTAATGATCTTAAAGGAAAATTGAGATTTCAGTGCTTTTAAAATTGCTGCTAGAGAGTACATGTGTATTGAACTGCCAATAAATGCTATCCATTGCAAATCCAATATAAAATGTTGAGACGTACTGGCAATAGCCAAGTGAAAGTTGAAGTATAAAAATAAATTAAAGGTACCAAAATGTCGTAAAAACTATTTGTACTTGTTAATTTTTAGATGAGTCGTATTTATTACACATCTGCTTCACTTTTTGGAGAGAACAATTAGCTGTTGTAATTTTTAAGAAATTAAATTAAAAAAAAAAAAATGAAAAGTGAAGCAGATGTGTAATAAATACGACTCATCTAAAAATTAATAATTATTTCGCTTCACTGTAGTGTTCCAATACAGTTAAATCTCAATATTTGTAGTTGGTTTATTGGCACTCATCACTTAGTTTTTTACATTATTGAGGGACTAGTTTCAAAGGCCATTGCCTTCAGTTTCAATTGGAGTTGGACAGAGGTTGAAAATGGAGGCAATGGCCTTTGAAACTAGTCCCTCAATAATATAAAAAAAGTAAGTGACGAGTAGCAATAATACGACTACAAATAGTTTTTAGGATTAATTTTGACATCACTGTTACTAAATTCCTCCAAATAGACGTAACAGTACCAAAAATGTATTTGCATATAAAAAAACAGATTTGCAAGTCTTCTAACTGTAGGGGAGTGTTGGACTTCGTCACATATAATTATCTCTGCTTGTTTTTGATATTGTCTATACGTAGTGTCTGTTATTTTCAAGTAAATATGCTATTCAGCTGTACACCTTTTTGACATGTTCAATGTTCACAGGCCTTTGTGGCTATTAGTGAGCTCTGAACGTAAATCAATCTAATATGATGCTGAAATTGTGTCATGTGTTGCATAACTTGAATCTCCAAGCAGTAGATATAGCATTTGATATTCTTCCTTGTTGAAACTTTGCTTTTAAACCTCATTTGTTGAATATTGTCTGGTCATGCACAGTCCCTTGCTGCTGGCAAACTGTATCATTAAATTCTAAGTTGCATAGAGTTTGAATGTTTTATTTCATTTGGGGCTTTTAGAGCTTTATGAAAGCTGGTCCTAAATTAGCTTAAGCTTTTAATAATTACACTTGCTGTACTCTTTATCAATAAATTCCACTTCTATCCATATCAACAGCATGCAGGAGTAATTCAGACATATTTTAAATGGTCCAAAGGCACAGAATCTAAGAGTAAGAAGTAACTGACTGGATGACACCAAAAGATTTCTGAAAAGAAAATACAGCCTAACATAACTTCATCTTTTCTGCCAGGTTTCTCTTACACATGTTCCCCTTACATTTTGTACCTTCCCAATAGTAGTTAATTATATGATCTCACTGTATCGTGCTGTTAATGTCTGTATTGTGCATGTGTCATAAGTCATCTAATAAGAGGTTTTGCTATTCAAACAACAAAAAGAGTTGATGTGCTGTCACAAATGATTTTGTCTACGGAATAACACAACTTTGCATTAGATTGGCCTTAACTATCTTAACAATAATACAAGAACAGAAGCTATAAATGTAAAAGTTACTCATAGAATGTATTAAATAACCTTATGTATTTTCGCCATGCAACCCTTTCAAAATTTTCTGGATTATTACAAATAGCCTATCTTTGCTCTTAAATGTTTTTAATTTTACAAAATGAAATCCTATTTTCAAACGTTGCATAGTAATGTCTTCAAATACCATGTCTGGTAATTTATATCCTTGTGCTTTACTGAATTCATTGAACTGCTTCCTCACAGTCTGTCAGTTTCTGTTAGTGGTTTCTGGTTTTGTATTTCTTACTGTTTCATCTACTTCTTCATATGAGGATTTGCCAAATTGTTTGCTGCCGTCCTTACTATTATTTCTAGTGTAATCATATGATGGCTACTACATCAATAGTTTAATCAAAAAATTTATATGACTAGATATAGTCCATTGTAAATTTTAACACAAAACCAGCAACTGGATTTGTTGCCAGCACTGATAGAAAGTCTTAAGACTATCAGCATAAAGCCATTGATTATCAGGACCATGAGTTAAATAATCTTAGTATGTAACTTTGACTTTTCCATTTAATATTGTGCAGGTAGTACTCTAGGTACACAATTCTGTTTTAAATAGTAACTTAGGATTGCTTTACACAGTTGTCTGTAATGTGTCTCAAATTACTATTGAGATTTCACAATGTATCACAGTATCCTTTGTTAACCTGAAACGCATGATAGTTCATTTTGATATTCATTTACTAAGTTTTCTCTGCAGCATATTGGCTTCAGCTCAATATTATCAAAAGTTTGTTATGAAAACATTTGTCAATCAGAAGAAAAATCTGTACCAAATACCGAAGGAACCATTTTCCTTTTTATAGTACTCTGTACTCAGAATAACATCTTGTTTACATGGTTTAAGCTATTCCATGATTATTCACTTTATAGATTGTATTCCAGTGTCATTCAATACAGTTTAGTGACTGACTATGGAATAACGTCTTATCAAGAGTTTATTCAAAGATCATGCAACTGGATCAGAAGGAAAAATGATTAAAGAGTAGCAGCCAAAGAAAATAAAAAAAAATATACTTTTGAGCCGAACTAGTACTTAATGCTCCATATATTGCTAGTGTTTACCTAGAACACGTTTCATTAGGACCTTCCTAACATCCTCGGCTAATGTCAACTATTGAATGTTGGTTTGGTGAATTCCTTGGAGGCGATACGGTCATCTCTGTTGGTATCTTGATGAACTTGAAGTTTGGGTTCTCTTCAAAGATGGTGCCGAAATTGAAGTTTTCCTTCATATTTCTTTATGAATATCTTTTCCCATGTGGTAATGCAGTTGGATGCTGAACACTTTTTAATAAGTGGATTTCTCATTCTATATTGTGATAATCATTCCAAAAATGGTATGCTACTACCGATTTATCTATTTCTTTATTCCTGATGTTCATAAAATGCTCTTTAAGCCTAATGTTCAAATTCCTTTTAGTTTTTCCGATGTAAAAGTTGTCACAGCCTTTGCAGTTTATCCAGTACATATCTGAATTTTAGTCTGTGGGTATCTGTGTGTACCAGATAAACTGCAAAGACTGTGACAACTTTAACATCGGAAAAACTAAAAGGAATTTGAACATTAGGCTTAAACACTAGCAAGTATATGGAGCGTTTGACTCAAAATTATATTAATTTTGTGGTTCATTGTATCATAGTCCTTACTCATAGGTAAAGAAGAAAACCTTGATAGAGGAACATCAGAATCATTATGAAAACAGACAAGGAAACAAGAGGATTATGTTACAATGGAAGATATTCACCATGGCCTAGAAATTAGGATCTGCAACCAAGAGTTAATGGATTCCATTACAGATTTTGGCCATTTTGCAGGATGGTAGTGACTGGCGTACCAGTCTGTGATGGATTTATCATCAAACTTTCTTTCCAAAAAGTTAGCCCAAACTTATCATTGGCATAAGAGGGGAAGTAGCATTGTTTCCTTAGCTCAGCATCCTACCATTGACATGACAGCTGGCAGCATAGTATTTGAAGGAGCTATAACATGCTTCCCAATGCAAATTGTAACCAACAAGGGATTTGATGGATGGAGTCAACATGAAAAATTCAATGCCATGGCCGGGATTTGAACCACGGATCTACTGGGACTTAAGTACTTACAATAGTAAGTCGCCACAAACGGTGTATCTCGGATGCGAGAGCCCCTAGTGGTCTACCGGGGAAATATACGAGTCAACTGGAGAATTTAATGTCAGGAAGGCACGTTGGCCATGGTAGCTCAAAGGTTAAGAGCGACTGGACGGAAACCAGTAGATCCGTGGTTCAAATCCCGGCCATGGCATTGAATTTTTCATGTTGACTCCATCCATCAAATATCTTAGCCTATATACGGCTAGTGTGGAGAAATGATTAATTTCCATCAATTAACTAAAACAACAAGGGATTGTTTAACACAAGGAACAAGCAAGTGACCAGAAGAGGCACAATATGACTATGTGTCAAACAGTGCCAGATTGCATGAAAGTGACCTTGTGTGCCTCTAGCTATAATTACACAAGGGCTAAAGCGAAGTTGATCAAATTATGACATTCCTGGGCTGATTCACATAAAGCTGTCACTGCAGTTAACACATTCATTGCCAACCAAGATGGAAGCTGGTGGTGATTGACCTTGATTTCCTTGACCCATATTGTGGAGCTACACTAGACAACTCGCTTTGAGGAGCAAGTCATGTGCAGGCATCAATGGCTGCTTACCTCACCTTGGACAATTTGTATCAGTACCATCTGTATATGGTTGGTTGCAGAATTAGGATAGGAACTCTTCACATATCAAACTTCCAAAACTCAATGCAGCTAGAAACCTCCACCTCACCCCCTCCCTTCTGGCTCCATGTGAAAATTTAAGAAGATGCTGTTCGTGTGTAAAAGGAAGGCTAGTCAATTCACTCTACATTCAGTAACACAGATGCAATTTTACTAGCAGCTAAGGCTGAGCTATTGTACAGCCTCAAAGAAATGTGTGGATAAATAAATTTTCAATAGCAAACTCAAATAATATTTTTCTGAAAAATCAAACACCACTGGTGCTCAAGCTATTCCTCCTTGACCAGTAGCCATCTAGAAGAATCTTTGCTTCCTCCTTTCACTTCAGATACCTCATTTATACCTATTATCCTGCAACCCACATCCCATTTATAAATGGCTAAGCCCTAACAATGGAAGTGCACTTAATTCACCTACTTGATCTGCCCACAGTCTGCCTAATAAGTTTGTCACTCAATTCTACGTTGTTTGATTCAGTTCTGTCCTGCAGTTTCCGTGGCAAGTTCTTGTGTGCAAATAAATTGTCTCTGTAAGGAGATTCCTGAGTTGAACAAGTTAGTAAGTGACAAGAGGAGAGAGAGGCTCAGCTGCATGCCTGTAAATTAATGCAGGAAATCAATAAGAAAGAACAGTTCAAGTCACAAAAAATTTTACTCGTTACTTTAGATTTTGTATGCAATACTTATCAGGTCCCTGATCATTAAAAACAAAAATGATAGTTACAACACCAAGTTTTTTGCAGAATTAAATTATAAATGTCATGTACTGAAGTATCCACATTTCAAATGGTATTACTGTTAATAAATTACAAGTAATGTTTTATCAATCATTATATAAGACACTTTTTTATAGAAACAAACAAGCAGTTGTAAACTAAACACATGAAACACTGTATTTCAGAGTTCTCGAGAACAACTGGCTATTGCTGAGTATGCCAAATCTTTGCTGGTTATTCCTAAGTCACTTGCAGTAAATGCTGCTCAGGATGCAACAGATCTGGTAGCCAAACTCAGAGCTTATCATAATTTCAGCCAAACTAAACCTGATCACACTCACCTCAAATGGTAAGTACCAGATTTCTTTGTCTTTTTTATCTTTATGAGCACATTTAGGGGTGAAGTTGTAATTGTGATACTAGTGTACTTCATAAATGGAAATAGTCATTTGAGTCACAATTACGAATCTGAAACTACAATCTGTTGATTGTCTGCACCACACTTTTTGGTTTTCATTTGGCTGAAAACAATAAGGTAAATATCATTTGACATACATTATGTGAAATGATTTATGTTTAGTCAAGAAAGTTAAAAATCAAAATAGTGTGTTCATTTTGTAGTTTACGTCCTCCAACGTTAAGTCATATTGGATGGTGAATGAAATGATGCTCAAATGATTCCGGGGTCCACGGAGGAAAATTTATCAAGTTCTTTGGCATTCCAAGTGAAAACACTGTTAGCTTTCTGGTAAAATCAAAATCCTGATAATGTACCATCAATCTTTTTTTTGTAAAGAGTACAGTTTTTATACAGCATTAGAGTATATTTTAATATTAATATTTCGATTTAACCCTCATATGGAGGGCTTGCAACCAGGAGGAGAGATCAGTTTTGATAACTAGTATGAGGTTTTATATATATATATATATATATATATATATATATATATATAGTTTGATTTATGAGTCACTATGTTTACACTCAACTTCACTTACTATGTTGTTGTATAATTGAAATGTTTTCAAGATCATTCGATCTCATCCTCAGCTGTTTGGTGACTCACTTATGGTATGCGGGTGTTGAAGCTTTTTGTAATTTACATCCTCCAACGTTAAGTCATATTGGACATTGATTGAAATTGGTGAAATGATGCTCAAATGAGTCCAGCATCCATGGAGCTCAGTTACCCAACATACGTCTTTCACGATAAGGAAAACCCCTAAAAATACCTTATCCAGGTAACTCACCCTGACAGATTTGAACTCTGGACCTCCTGAACATGAGGCAGACATGCTACCATCTACGCTACCGAGGTGGGCGGTGTTGAAGTGGATGATATAAAATGTCACTGCACTGGATGAAAGGAAAGGTGATAATGGAGCAGTTGGTGGTCTGAGTGCCGGGGGAAAGCAAAAAACCTACCCAGATGTTGCTCTGCAAATTCTGTTAGAAAATAGCAGGCAAAGAATTCAGTTATTTTAGTTAATTGATGGAAATTAATCATTTCTTCACACTAGCCGTATATAGGCTAAGGTTTTGATAGAGTCGACATGAAAAATGCAATGCCATGAGTGGGATTTGAACCACAGGTCTCCTGGTTTCCTCCCAGTCCATGGGTTAGAGCGACTGGATGGAAACCAGGAGATCCGTGGTTCAAATCCCGGCCATGGCATTGAATTTTTCATGTTGACTCTCAAAGAATTGTTTTTTACCTAATAGGTAAACATTCCAATTTTTCTGCTATACCACAAATCAGGAGTATCATGTTGCTCCGATCCTCGTCAGAGGGAAAGGTGCAAGATTCTTAACCTATTAAACAGGATGACAGGAAGGCAATGAGGAATCAATGGATTGGATGTAGAAAGGTATACAGCAGCACCTATCACGAGGTGAAGGTGTGCCCCTTTCTGATGTGCCTAACCAAAAATATTGGTGGATCTGTTTTAAATATTTTATTTTATACCATCATTATATACAGGCTAATATATATACCTTTTTTATTCCTTCCTTAGCATGGAGTTTAGTCCCTTAGATATTAATTTACCAATAGTTCTGATCTTACGAGCACAGACCCCAGGCCAGAAACTAAAAGCACATTTTACAAGAAACAAATTATTACATGGTAGAAGACTGCCACTCACTACTTACCGCCCGGTGAGCCACTTACGTCGAACTGACACAAGGGTGCAGACCCACTAGAGAGGAAAGCTTGGATCATGCACCCCAGCGCATCCAAGCGCTTAAAAAAAGCACAGCAACTCCAGGCTAGCCACTTACGTCGAACTGACACAAGGGTGCAGACCCACTAGAGAAGAAAGCTTGGATCATGCACCCCAGCACCTCCAAGTGCTTAAAAAAGGCACAGCAACTCCAAGCTAGAGCACCCAGCCAGTAAGACAGGGAGCGGTCGGCTCAATGTGCTATAGTTTAGCAATAAGATAAGAAGATAAGATCAAAAAATACCACTCTCACACCACTTAATAACACAAATTGGCAATATAGAAAATTCACCTACCATCCATGGGCTTTTAGACAATTTGAACGAATCTTCAAAAGACTAAACTTAAAACTAGCACCCCAAAACAAATTCAGTCTGAGGAACCTGCTAAGTAAACCACTGAAAAATACAATCCCCAACAATTTGAAATCAGGAATTTATCAGATTAATTGTGAAACCTGTGAAAAAAGCTACATAGGAAAAACTAAGAGAAACATGTTAACCAGGCAAAAAGAACACCAGAGGAACATTAAGTTGAAACAAACAGAAAAATCTGCAGTTTCACACCATTTTTGGACAAAAAAAACCACAACATTGGCCACAACATTAAACTGATAAAATCGTTAAGTACACCCATAGAATTGGATATTTGGGAAAAAATATTCATAAACAAAAACCGTGATAAAGTTATAAATTTTGGAATCCCGGCATTAAATGAAGTATTAAAACTTAGTGCCCCTAACACCAAATGGCAGAGTGATCGGAGCTCCGTAGTAGTGGAAGAAGAGGGAGGTTCATTTAGTCACCAAACAGCTGATGATGAGATCGAATGATCTTGAAAACGTTTCAATTATACAACAAGTAAGTGAAGACTGAGTGTAAACATAGTTACTCATAAATTCAAACTTAAATAATTAATCTGCCCATATGCTGGGCCTGAGTTGTCCATGACACCTTTTTTTTTCTTTTTTTTTTTTTCCATGATAGAAGTGCTCACCAAGTTCATCCTTGACATTGCCATAATTTCAGGCAAGTAATACTGACGGAAGTGAATGAAATAGATTTTTAAACACATATTGCAGCTAATTTTCTCATACACAGTCAGTAAATTTTATACACTTGTAGTTATCACTTCTACATTTGCAAGGAAATTGTACACAAAGTCCTGAGTGGATTCTAAGCAGTTTTTTCATAACCTTCCAGCAGTAAATCAAATTATTTCCTTCTTAAGGTATCTTATTGATGAACCAATTGTTGAACATTGCATGCTTTGATAGAAATTTTGTTTACAGAACAATTAGATAACATTTAATTTTTAAGCCTTCAAGTAGGACAGATATTTATATTGAGAAGCTTATACTAAGTACAGTTGAATGTAAATCCTTTCATGGAAGTGTTGAAAACAGTGTTGTATAAATTGAATTAATTGGGAGTCGATTAATAACACAAAACAACACTCACTTTTAAATTTTCCCGGAACCGGTTTCTGAGGCCTTCCCTCTATCTTCAGCCGGACATCGACTTGTTCTCATTGGTATAAATTCACCAACATACAAACTTGCAAAGTGGCTAACAAACAAATTCAACTCATTTCCAAAATTCGATAGCCTAAGCATCAAAAACACCTATGAACTTATAGAACACATTAACCCTTTCACCGATATGGACGTCATATGACGTCCAAGTTAAAAGGCCCCAAACCGATATGGACGTGTATAGACGTCCTGCGCATACATGCATTTAATGCGTATTTAATTATAATTCTTTTAAACCTTATGTTTTACGGTAAATTTAAATAAATTCTATAAGAAGTAAAAGCTTACCTTTAAAAGTTTTTTCTTGAATGGTACACCTCAAAACATGGATAAACACACAAGGGCACATCTCCACATTTACGGCAAATCGTACTAGTTTCCTTTCGGACACCTTTCTTGCGGCACACCAAACATTTTCTGAAGGGACGCGACTTTTTTGCTGTGGGTGGTATCCTTTTAGGAAAATGTTTTCCTTCAAGTCTGAGGGGTGCTGGGGTGATGGATTTTTTACCCCCAGTATGGAGAGGTCTCTGAATTTTATACTGCTCAATTAGGCTGCGAGCTATTGATATGCGAAAGTCCAGGTACGTCATTGTCTTCCGTGGGTTTAGAGCTCTCCAAATTACTAAACAATTGTATATGGTTATATCTAGCTGGTGTAAAAATACTTTTTTATACCATTTGATTGTTTTTCGCAAAGAGGGATATGCGTGTAATACCTGATCTACTAGATCCACTCCACCCATATGCATATTATATTCCTGGATAATATCGGGCTTGAAAATTGACATTTTGTTACGAGCATCAATTTTTCCAGTGTCAATCATCAAAATTTTAGAGCTGCAATTGGATAATGCTGTAACAACCCTCCTGTCTTGCCAAGCAACATAGGTCAAGGGTGGCAGCTGATGCACCTGCATTTCTCCTCTTCTTAGAGCCTTCGTATTCACATCTTTTGGCAAACCAATACGATTTGAACGTACTGTTCCAATTGCATTTGTTTTTCTTTTGTGTAAGGCCATGAATAATTTAGGGGAACTGTACCAATTATCTAAATATACAGTCCTACCCTGATCAAGTACAGATTCCATCAGGTGCATTACTATGGAACCAGATAACCCCAAATCTTTGTCTCCGGTGTTATCAGTCCCTTGGCCAGTGTATATGCAGCTATTGTAAAGATATCCTGTTTTACTTTCACATACATCAAAACTCTTTATGCCAAATCTGGCCCTCTTTGTTTTGATGTATTGTTTCCAACCTAAACGGCCCTTCCAAAGCATCAAGCTTTCATCAACAGTGATCTTTTCACTAGGCACATAATTTTCTTTGAATTTTGAAATAATGTAATCAAAAACTGGTCTGATTTTGGATAGTTTATCATTCACATTTTCTGTGCAGGTGAAATGAAGGAAGCGCAAAATGGAAGTAAACCTGTTATTTGACATGCATTTCCCAAAAAATGGGGTAGCTAGCATGTCGTCTGTAGACCAGTACATGTCTAGCGTAGGTTTACGAATAACACCCATGAGCATAATTAGACCAAGTAGTCTGTAAATCTCATTCATTGTTACTTCTGTCCACTTCTGCAATCTACTCTTAGGTCCTAAATTGCCTTTAGAAATCAGGTCTTCCTTCACCCTACTCGCATATACATTTGTTTCCGAAACAATGAGAGACAGTAAGTCAGTAGTAAAAAATTTTGTGAAAATGTCAATTGGTTGGCTGTCAGAAGTTAGTTGAGTATGCGGTTGTACACCAGAGGTTGTGCTCGTGAACGTATGTCTATTAGTGTTAGAGTTATTTTGACACCTCCATAATGTTGATTCTTCACGAACACCTGTCGGAAATGAGTCATTTTCCTCCTCACTGCTACCTATATCCTCAACACCCCCCTCAAAATCTGAAAACTCGCCATCAATGTCCAAATCACTGTCTAACAGCAAAAAGTCTTCCACATTTTCTGATGTAATATCAGAAGCCCGCACTCGTCCTACACTAGCTAATTGATTTGCAACATTACTAGTTGAAGCCATGATTAGCACTGAGAAAACTATTTCAACTGTGATTTAGCTAAAGAAATTGCTTGGAACTCTGATGCAATCTAAATTACAATGTCAACTGAGCGAAGAAAGAAGTTACGTCAGCTAACATAAACTTCCGTTGTGCAATTAGAGGGATGCTGACGGAGTTTCCTTCCAGGGTGTATAACGCAATATAAACAGTTATTATTACGTGTTAGCATGAACTGAAACCTAGAAACCTTGAACCCAACACTTCGTTTATTCAGCTGATATACACATATAGCTTGTAAAACAAAAGTACTCAGAATTAGGCGCGTTCGACGCAAAGAATGGCTTTCTTTACGTGATACAAATTAATGAAATTTCATCGCTTTATTAATATAGTCTCTATTTTAATGATACCGCAGATGCATACAGCTTTTAATGGGCTTTTAACCAGTTTTTGTTTCCCTGAAATAACTTAGAAAATACGGAAGATACGAATATTTATTTATGAAGACTTTTTGCAGCATTTAACAATTTAAATGTCTTGTTCTGTTTATTGGGTATCCGTTCCCGGCCGTGCAGGGTTTAAATGGCCATCGGCGAAGCGGTTAAGGATACTGAACTAAATGAAGAAGACACACTAGTCTCATTTGACGTTAAATCACTGTTTCCCAGCATACCAGTTAAACAACTCCCAACATTGATAGAAAAATGGCTCAAATCACTGGGAATGTCATCACTTGAAATTTCAGATTACATCGAACTTACCAAATTATGCATAGAACAGAATTTCTTCCAGTTTCAAACAAAATATTTCCATCAAACTTGTGGTTTAGCAATGGGCAACCCCTTATCACCCTTCCTGGCCGATCTGTACATGAGTGCACTAGAAATAAGGATCACTAAAGGTTTCCCATGGATGTTCAAACTCTGGCAAAGATATGTAGATGCCATATTTGCCATAGTGCCAAAAAAACACATCAGTGATGCACTAAAACTTTTAAATATTCAAGAAAAAAAGCATCAAGTTCACTGTAGAAGTTGAAAAAGACGAGTATTTACAATTTTTAGATCTAAAAATAATCAGAAATAAAAATAGAATAAACTTTGGCATTTACAGAAAACCAACACAGACAGACAACTACATAAAAGCTAATGGCTACAATCCAAGATCCCACAAACAGGCAATCTTTAATAGTTTAGCACACAGACTGGTCAACATCCCTCTCACAACAGAAGAATACAAAATAGAATACAACAAAATTATTGAAATAGCACAGAAAAATGACTTTCCCAAATCACTAGTAGACAAAAAAGTGAACTTAGCAAAAAAGAAGAAACTACTAAAGGAAACCACAACCCTCTCAGCTACAGAAACTAAAATGATCTTCAAAAAATTCACTTACCATCCATGGGCCTTTGATAAATTCAAAAAAGTCTTCAAAAAACAAAACATTCAACTAGCTCCAGTGAACCATTACTCCTTAAAAAACCTAATTTGCTCAAACATCAAAGATGCCATTCCATCTAACAAAAAATCTGGTATATATCAAATTGAATGCTGTGACTGTAGTCAAATTTATATTGGAAAAACCAAAAGAAATTTAGAAACAAGAGCAAAGGAACACTTTAGGAACATAAAATACAAACAATTAGAAAAATCAGCAGTTGCCACGCGTTTTTGGGAAAAAAACCACAAATAAATCCAGAACCAAAATTACTAAAACATACAACAGGAAAAGAAGAACTGTCCGCATGGGAACAAATCTTTATTTCAAAAAATAGGAACAAAGTATTCAATTTCGACATCCCCCAGAAAGATTTGTTCAGTAAGTTCCTCGAACCGCCACCAGAGGAGACTGATGACAAAATATTGCCAGCTACACCAATGAGAACAAGTCGATGTCCGGCTGAAGATAGAGGGAAGGCCTCAGAAACCGGTTCCGGGAAAATTTAAAAGTGAGTGTTGTTTTGTGTTATTAATCGACTCCCAATTAATTCAACAGTTGAATGTGCTTTATACATAACCCAGTTCTAAGTAATTTGTATTTATATGTAAAGAAATATTTGTAGGTCCAGAAAAAATGTAATTTGGAAACATATTAATAGAAACTTCTTCCCACCCCCCTCCTTGTTCCATTTATACCCTGCCTTTAACTGCTATGGTCATATCGGCGGCCGTTCTCCTTTGGAACATACTGAAGGTGTTAACTCGTTATCTTTGCTTTTTAATCATTAGATCACGCACACATTCACACTCTCATTCATACTTCCAGACTCTGGGGAAGATGGGGAATTATCTTGGTCGAAGAAAAATCCCCAACCCCACCGCCAGGAATCGAACCCGGGACACCTAGCACGGCAGGCAGGTGCTCTACCTACTGAGCTACGGTGCCAGCCAATAGAAACTTATATACGTATAATACAGTTATATGTAATTAAATGAATATACTGCATACACTATCATAAAAGAAACTCAAAATGCATTTTCCTTATAGCAGAATGTAAGCTGAGCAGGCTACTTTCAGCCGCAGAAACAAAAGACATTACACCTTTGGCGCAATATCTTAGCAACAAATGAAAATTAAGATAATTTCCGGTAATATGGTCCATACTGTTGAACAGTAGTTTCGTTTCTCAGTTGCTTTTATTCAGCTAAGGAGAAAAGAAAAAGAAAATGCTATATGCTGGATGAGAAACTAAGATTCATATGAGAGATGGCATTTACTAAATACAAAATCAAAACCAAAATTGCTTCAGAGCTATAAATCAGAAATCATACTGCACTATGTATAGTCAGTAAAATGTCATTTTGGGTACATTTTCAAAATTGGTGCAAAATCAACTAAATGCTGATTTGGAAATGACACTTTCCAGTTGAAACATGCTTAGTGGTGACATGCTGAAAGCAAAAGTGATAAATTTAGCCAAAATCATGAAATCCAGGAAAAACAATTTGCAGCGAGTTGAATACTATGGATGACATCACAGTGCATCACTGGAAGCAGGTTCTACTGAAATTATAAGCAATTATCAGCCTTAAAACATCTACAGCAGTAATGACTGGCCTGTTCTACAATCTTGTTCCCATCAAAGCATTAGCTGAAAAGAATGACTCGTCCCATGGAGGGAAGAAAAGTAACATTTGCATAACACCTTTTTTGTTACCAATGCAGACAGATCCATTTCTCCCACTTGCGATAGGAAAGTCCAGGAATCGAAGTTATTTTAATGGCAAGAAAACAAAACCTATGTAATATTATTTTAATGGGACTGTGGTTAAAGACAATGGATATTTGAATGAAAAAGAAACAGAAGAAGATTGTCTTTTTATGGATCAATATGCAGCACAATCATCTCAAATAATTTTGGAAAATGTTCACAGTGGAATGTTCAAAGTTCATTATAGAAAACTGCTGGTTCAGCATTTAATAATACTGATGCAAGAAATTAAAATCTTGCCATTAATTTTACTTCAAGCCATGGAACTTATTTAGGCTGCCTGGAAACAGGTGTCATCCTCCACAATCAAACACTATTTCTTTAAATTTTGAGGATCTGATGAAATTGTGCTCATAAATGATCTAGCTCTATGGAAGGGTGCATATTTTGATACCACTACCCTAGATTTATGTTATACTGAGCCTTTCCTTTGAAAACAGAATCTGTCCATTGCCTTAGTCATGTCTGATAAAAAATTCTTGTTCCTCCTAACTTTGCATTATTTAAAATTTTCTGTTTAAATTAAACTGTTGTGAGTTCTGCAGTTGTAGGGCTTGGGTTGCTCCCCTTCTTCCTACTCTAAATGAGAATAGTTTACTATCCTAGTTCAATCTTCAGTTTATTCATCACAATATCCTCCATTTCACTTCTTTTGAAGTTTTCCATTTCTTTTTTTATTCTACATTTGCAACCAGTCTTACCTCCATTTGCTTTATTTGTACCGTGTCCTCCATGATTCTCTTTAGCATCATCATTACATCTTCTGACCCTGATCTAGGATTCAGCTCCACTCCACCAGGTTATCAGTAGGAATGCCAGAGCTACTTGCTTTCCATAACCATGCCAATGTTGTCGCTTTACTCTTATTCCCATCTTTCCTCAATTTCACTCTGTTAAATGCACCAATTCATAACTTGAGTAAAACACCCGTCATGGAGCACATGTCTTGTCTCAACTGCTTCTTACCAGCAACTCAGAAGGCCTAGTGAACATTTAAAAACAAAGCTTAAGCATTGCAAGTATTATATTCTTATAGCTGCAGGAAAGGTTTCATTTTGTTTCTGTACTTAATTACAAAATACTGCCTGTTTTGTTTTCATATTGTCTGTCTTTTTATGCTCAGTATTCAAATCTGATGTTTATGTGCAACTAAACTGTACATATCCTTGACATGTTCACTGTTCACAGGCATTTATGGCTACTAGTAAACTCACTGAATGCAATCCAATTTAAAAAAAATATGTTTACTGTTAAGGCATGCCAGGATACACTTGTATTTCATTTTCCTCCTTTGGTTTATAAGACACATTTTATTTAACTTGCCTTTGCAGAAACAAGTGATTGTAATGATGCTTATTTGAGCCTCTGGTCCACTGAGCTCAAATTTACCAACCTTTGTTTTATGGGAAAAAAATCCTATCCACATAATTTCCCATTACTAAAATTTAAGCTTGGTATCCCCAAGTTGAAAACCTTTTTTTGCCCAAATTTGCCTAAAACTCTCAGATTTAATGAAGATGAAATGTACGAGGTGTGTCTGTAAAATGTCTCCAAGGCGCTGGAGCTGTGAGGAATGTTATTACGCGAGATCTGGCAACACTGGTGTGTTACTTGGTTTCAGCCCTTCAAATCCCCACCATAACGAACCCGTTGCAACCATTAGTCTTGACTTGGCACCCGTTTGCTATGGAGCTTCCTATCACTTCTGTCGCCAAGTGCGAGTTGCGTGCAGTAATCCGCTTTTTTGCGTGCCAACGGCACTACCCCATTGAAATTCGTCAGTTATGCGAAGTTTATGGGCCACAGTGTATGGACGTCAAAAAACGTGCAAAAGTGGGTTAGAGAGTTCAAAAACAGACGTACAGACGTCCATGACAAACAGCATTCTGGCCGCCTTCGGTTTCAGCCGAAACAATTGCAAAAGTGGAGCAAAAAAAAGCTTAAAGATTGGCGCTTGGCATTTCGCAAGCTGTGCAAACTTATTCCTGAAGTCAATAAGACTACGATTGATAAGATTTTGACCGAACATTTGCATTATTGTAAGATGTGTGCGAGGTGGGTCTCCTGGCCCAGTTTGGATGGGACATCCTCACCCATCCCCCCTACAGTTCAGACTTAGCACCTAGTGATTATCTGTTTCCTGACTTGAAGTCACACCTGGGTGGAACACATTTCCAGACCGACGATGATTTGAAACACGAGGTTGAGCGCTACCTGCACAATTTGGCGGGAGAGTGCTATGACAAGGGTATACAAAAACTGCCACAGCGCATGCAAAAGTGCATCGTTCGCAATGGTGATTACGTTGAAAAATAGCTGTAAGTTCCGCCTTTCCATCAATGTAACATTCATTGACAATAAAGATATTTTCTATATTAAATAAAATTGCAGACCTTATTTTATGGACACACCTCGTATATGCACTAACTACTGTCTACCCACCACAAGGAGGCAAGTGGAGGCTGAAGAGAGAGAGATTGGGCTTGAACCATTTAGCTGCTCTGGTAGTGGATCTGTTTATTACAAAATAGTGTATGAGAGTGCATGAGTCACCCGTGCTGCCAGATGTAATGCTTGTTTCAGTAATGGGTATTATACATGGGGAATTACATAACAACACTGTCATTTAGATGAACCTAGCATCCTTATCATATCTAGACAGCAAGCATAAACATAATGCGGACAGCAAAAGTGATTATATTACACATTCCTTTGCCTTGCCTTCTTGTGTTGGGTAGACAGTATTAATTATATTTTAGTTAATTGATGGAAATGAATTTCTTCACACTAGCCATATACAGGCTAAGATCTTTGATAGAGTCAACATGAAAAATCCAATGCCATGGCCGGGATTTGAACCACAGATCTCCTGGTTTCCGTCCAGTCGCTCTAACCCATTGAGCTACCATGGCCAACATGCCATCATGACATTAAGTTCTCCTATATACGACTAGTGTAAAGAAATGATTCATTTCCATCAATTAACTAAAATAAAAAGAGTTAAATGATGAAGCCTGGGACTCATGTACTTACGATAGTAAGTCGCCACAAAAGTACCTCGAATGCGAGAGCCCCTAGTGGTCTACCGGGGAAATATACGAGTCAAATGGAGAACTTAATGTCAGGACGGCACGTTGGCCATGGTAGTTCAATGTGTTAGAGCGACTGGACGGAAACCAGGAGATCCGTGGTTCAAATCCCGGCCATGGCATTGGATTTTTCATGTTGAGTATAGTATTAATTATAGTTAATAAAATCATTTTATAGCACAGAATATGCAACATTTTTGCAAACCTACTTGAGATTAATAATCTAGACTCCTCTTTATCTTAGCTTAATCCAGTGAACGAACAGCAAAAATCAAAATGATTGAAGAAGTTTCAATGCTGCATGTTTGGTATCATTTCATCCTATAATTGCAGTAGAATTTATTTTATTAAAAGGTATTACACTTTATTACATAATTGTTCTTATTCCTTTTAGGGTTGGACTTGATCTCTATGAGGGAACAGTGTGTGACAATGTGAAAGCTGGAGTTATAGAACCTGCCATCTCTAAAATAAAGTCTCTCAAATTTGCAACTGAAGCTGCTATAACAATTCTTAGAATTGATGAAATGATTTGTTTGGATCCTGAACGCAAGGATAAGAGCTACAGGGATGCTATTGAATCTGGAGAACTTTAAATCAATTTCCTTTAAGCAACATGCATATTTGTTATCCTACACATATTTTATAATTTGTGTTATATAATTTTTTTTTTCAGTGCTTGATTAATATTACTTTTCTACCTAGATGCACAATGCACAGTGGTGAAGTTAAATGACAAACATAAGATTAATTTGCTGAGCTATATGCTACAATATCCATCCTTGAATGCTACTATGGGCAGTATAGTTACTAAACTGAAATTTGTGAAAACATTAATAAAACATTAATTTCAAAATATTGAAGTTTTATTGTAGAATATAAATACCCATTCCTGTATCTTAAATGTGAGGAAAATAAGCTCTTTATTCTTGCTATTACTTCTATGCTGTGACATAGTTTATGCTACATTAAAACAAATTCTCTGAAGTTTGTGATGAGTAGTAATATTTTCCCAATTGGCTATCAAAAATACTTGAAAACACTTAGAATAAAAAGTGAATAAAATGCTAAGTAAGAAATGAGATAAAGCAATGAAACCATGCAAAGGAATCATATAAAGAATAAGTATTAAGTTCTCTATGTATTAAATATTGTTACGGAAAGCAAATGTATTTAGCTAGAAAAAACAGAAGGTTGTACAGACAGTTGGAAAAGCCAAGTCATCTAAATTCAGTTGAGCAGATAGAAAATGTAGTCATACAAAAATGTGATAATTCCAGATGCAATATATCTGTACTTTCTAAAATGTATGATCCAATAAAAATGAGTTAGAATTTGTCATGTAAATCAGTAAATGTAGTAAAAAACTACCTTACTAGTAAAGGAACTAGAAACTGGTCATGAAATAAAACATTTATGTAGCTTAGGGGCTCAGTATCTGATGGTGTTCTCATCGCAATTTGCTGCTATATCTTGTTGCTCAGACAATGCAAGTTATTAGCGAGAGTATGACATGGCAAATTTCACTGTCAGCTGAGCTGGATCTGGGAAAATTGTTAAAATGAAGGAAATACACTGAAGTAGCATTAAGCTGAATAAATTAGATGCAACCTTAATTATTTTGTTTTGAGTGCAGGATTTGGCAAACATGAAGTCTTATAATTCCTTTCTTGGAAATGTTGAAAACAGTGTTGTTATGATAAATTAACTTTAAGGAGAGTCGATTAAAGACACTAAACAACACTTTTAAATTTTTCCGGAACATGTTTCTGAGGCTTTGCCTCTATCATCAGCCGACTCTCGACTGGTTCTCATTGGTGTATTTGACGATATTTTGTCACAGGTCTCCTCTGGTGGCGGTTCAAGGAACTTGCTGAACAAATCTTTCTGGGGGATGTCGAAATTGAATACTTTGTTCCTATTTTTTGAAATGAAGATTTGTTCCCATGTGAATAGTTCTTGTTTTCCTGATGTATGTTTTAGTAGTTTTGGTTCTGGATTTATGTTGTGGTTTTTTCCCAAAAATGTGTGGCAACTGCTGATTTTTCTAATTGTTTATATTTTATGTTTCTAAAGTGTTCCTTTGCTCTTGTTTCTAAATTTCTTTTGGTTTTTCCAATATAAATTTGACTACAGTCATTGCATTCAATTTGATATATACCAGATTTTTTGTTAGATGGAATGGTATCTTTGATGTTTGAGCAAATTAGGCTTTTTAAGGAGAAATGGTTGACTGGTTCTAGTTGAATGTTTTGTTTTTTGAAGACTTTTTTGAATTTATCATAGGCCCATGGATGGTAAGCGAATTTTTTGAAAATCATATTAGTTTCTGTAGCTGAGAGGGTTGTGGTTTCCTTTAGTAGCTTCTTCTTTTTTGCTAAGTTCACTTTTTTGTCCACTAATGATTTGGGAAAGTTATTTTTTTGTGCTATTTCAATTATTTTGTTGTATTCTGTTTTGTATTCTTCTGCTGTGAGAGGGATATTTACCAGTCGTGTGCTAAACTATTGAAGATTGCCTGTTTGTGGGATCTTGGGCTGTAGCCATTAGCTTTTATGTAGTTGTCTGTCTGTGTTGGTTTTCTGTAAATGCCAAAGTTTAGTCGGTTTTTATTCCTAATTATTTTTAGATCCAAAAATGGTAAATGCTCATCTTTTTCTATTTCTACAGTGAACTTGATGCTTTTTTCTTGGATATTTAAAAGTTTTAGTGCATCACTGATGTGTTTTTTTGGTACTATTGCAAAGATGTCATCTACATACCGTTGCCAGAGTTTGAACATCCAAGGGAAACCTTTGTTGATCCTTATTTCTAATGCACTCATGTACAGATCGGCCAGGAAGGGTGATAGGGGGTTGCCCATTGCTAACCCTGAAGTTTGGTGGAAATATTTTGTTTGAAACTGGAAGAAATTTTGTTCTATGCATAATTTGGTTAGTTCGATGTAGTCTGAAATTTCAGGTGATGCCATTCCAAGTGATTTGAACCATTTTTCTATCAACGGTGGGAGTTGATTAACTGGTATGCTGGGAAACAGTGATTTGACATCAAACGAGACTAGTGTATCCTCTTCTTTTAGTTTAGTATCCTTAATGTGTTTTCATGTGTTTTTGATGCTTAGGCTGTCGAATTTTGGAAATGAGTTGAATTTGTTTGTTAGCCACTTTGCAAGTTTGTATGTTAATGAATTTATACTGCTAACTATAGGTCTCATTGTTATGGATGGTTGTGTATTTTGGGTAAGCCATAAAGTCTAGGTAAGGTTGGGTTGTCCGGTTTAAGTGCATATTTGTTTGGTATTATGCTTGATTTTGCTATTGTTTTTTCAAATGACTATGCAAGTTTTTAGAGGATTTTTGTTAATGGTTTCATATTCATTGTCAGTTAGCATTTTTTCCATTTTTTCAATATAATCTGATTTTTCCATTATGACAATCTTGTTGCCTTTGTCTGCCTTTGTGTAAATAACGTTTTTCTGTTTCAAAGAATGGATAGTATTATGTTTTCTCTTCTGAAAGGATCTGTTCTTTATTTCCTCCAAAATATTTTCACAATGGCTTTTTACTGAATTTTGTATGGATACTGGTAGAATTTGTGTCGAAATGTTGATATCTGCAATGTAGTCTTCATTTTGTTTGAGAAACTGACACATGTTTTTAATCCATTATTTAAAAGATCCAATTCTTTTTTGGAGAAATTTTGCTTAGATAGGTTTACGACATTTTCAAAGATTTGTGTGCTCGATTTTTCGTTTACGCAACTTATTTTACTATTGTATTTAGCGTGTGTGATGATTGCTGATCGACATATGTTGATATTCCTGATGTTTTTAAACTTTTTCCCGGTATGATTTCGGTGTGAAGACATGTTGCATAGATTGGCCAGTTTGTATTTAAGTCGTACGGTTTTTTCTCTCATTTTCTTGCTTAGGATTGCCAAATAATTATGTTCAAAGTTTTCCCACATACACCAATGAGAACCAGTCGAGAGCCGGCTGATGATAGAGGCAAAGCCTCAGAAACATGTTCCGGAAAAATTTAAAAGTAAGTGTTGTTTAGTGTCTTTAATCGACTCTCTTTAAAGTTAATGAAGTCTTATATTACGGAGTTAGGAAACAAACGTTTTTATTGTGAAAAAAATAAAGGGGCTGTTAAGGAGTAAATTAACAGTGCTTCCTATGAGTAAGGACTATGAGACAACATAATTTTCAGTTGAACTAATACTCAATGCCCCATATATTGCTAGTTTTTATATAGCTAGAACCTGATTAGGACCTTCCTAATATCCTTGGCTAATGCCAACATAAGCACAAACCTAGAACAAAATGCCTTTCCACCTTTGAGAGAACCTGAACTTCAAGTTTATCAGGATACAAACAGGGATGCCCCTATTGCCTCCAAGGAGTTCACCACATCAAAATTCAACAGTTAGTATTAGCTGAGGATGAGGAGAGTCCTAACGAAACGCATTCTAGGTAAATACTAGCAATTAATTTTGACTTTGAGGGTTCGTAGAATTAAAGTCCAGTTTACCAAAATTCAAAATTGTTCTTTATTTCTGTAGAAATACACTTTGCACACCTCTGAAAACAGCAGAATTGCGTAACACACATATGCAATATTCCAGTCTGTCTGCACACACCTCACTAGCATCTGTCCTATATAACTTAACGTTGGGGCGGACGTAAATTTAAAAAAAAAAAAAAAACACCTCACTAGCAACTGCACTCCTTAAGGCTTGCTGCCAAACTGACTGGCCTTGACCAGTGCACTCGCTTATATCCATTAATCACTGGTTCTGGAAGTTTCCCGAAACCTAACGTCACCCGAAGCCTCACGGATTCCTGCAGTGGAGCGAGATTTGTCTGAACCATCTCCGTCTGTCGCTCTCTCTCTCTCTCCTCTCCCTCGGCGAGCGCCAACCAGCCAAATGAGTAGGCATGGCTTGAATGCTATCTGCCTCTTTCTCTTCCTGCCAGATGGCTTCGGCTAGTCATAAATGATGTCTAGCAACACTGCTCCCTCCTTAAGGCTAGTCGTCCCAAACAGCACCATTGTAGTGGGCCAGACGATCCAGGTGTACCACCATCATCTTTCCCCCGGGCACCTTCTGGATGCGGTAGACCACGTCGTTAATCCTCTTTACCACCCGGTACGGTCCTTGCGGTTGTTGAAGTTTCGGGAAGCGTCCCTTGGTCCGAGTAGGGCGATACAACCAGACCAGGTCACCTTGCTGGAACCCTTGGCTGTTGGGTTGCCTGTCGTATCGGGTCCTCATGCGGTTGCTCACCTTCTGGATGTTCTGACAAGCCATCTCATGCATGTCATGGAGATGGTCCACCAGGTTCTCCACATACTCTGTTGCTGGCTGTTCTGCTTCCGGTGGAAGCTCCCAAAAGTTAGGTCATAGGGGAGGTGTAACTCTTAGCCGAACATAAAACTGGCTGGCGTCATTCCAAATGGTGTCGTGTATTGATGAGCGATAGGCCAGCAGGAACAGTGGCACCTTGACGTCCCAGTCTCGTTGATGGCTGGCCACGACCTTCCTTAGGTGTTCTTCTAACGTCTTGATGTACCTCTCCACCATGCCGTCCGACTGCAGATGTAGGAGTGTTGTGCGAGTCTTGTTCACTCCAAGCCTTTCCAGTGCCTCCTCAAAATTGGTGCGCTGGTCGCTGTGGAGCTCTAATGGCACCCCAAAACGGCAGAACACTTGGTGAAGCAGTCCACAGCTACCATCAAGTATTTGTTGCCTCGGTCAGACACTGGGAATGGTCCAGCTATGTCGACAGCGATACGTTCGAATGGCGCTCCGACGTTGTACTGGTGCATGTGACTGCGGCTCCTAGTCTGGGGGCTGCGACTCGCCGCACACACGTGATATTGATGGCACCATCTCTCAGCGTCTGCTTGGAGCCTCAGCCAGTAGTAGCGCTGTCAGAGTTTGTCGATCCTCCGGTTTGCTCCCAGGTGTCCCGAAGTACCGGCGTGCACTTCCTCCAAGACTTCCGGGACCTTACTTCGGGGAAGTACCAACAGCTCCCTCTGCGTCTTCCCATCGGGTGATTCCCATACCCGGAACAGCATGCCCTCTCTGATCTTCAGCGAGTCCCATTGGGCCCAGTACGATTTGTATGTGGCGCTCCTTGGTGCGATGTCCTCCCAGGTTGGTCTTGTCCCTGCCTCCACTTCTCTCAAAAGTGGCCCCAAGTCTGCGTCCGCCAGCTGCTCCCTCCTTAGGCCTGCGCTATCCCAGCCATCCGCAGGCACTGCCGTGACCACTCGGACAGCTGCAGCACGCTCCTTCTCTTGCACTCTTTTGCACTGGCTGCACTCTTCTGGGCAGGGTCTTCGGGACATGGCATCTGCGTTGCCGTGGCTTTTCCCTCTACGATGTTCAGAGGTGAAGTCGTACTGCAGTCTCTGGACCCAACGGGCTGTCTGGCCTTCCAGGTTCCTAAAGCTAAGTAGCTATGTTAGGGCGAAGTAGTCAGTCCTCAGATGGAATGGCTGATCGTACAGGTACTTTGTGGAAGGTCTTTACGACCACCAGTAACTCTCGCCGAGTGACACAGTAGTTCTTCTCTGCCTTGGATAGTGCCGGGCTGTAGTAGGCTATCACTCGCTCGTGGCCGTCCTGGACTTGGGATAGGATGCCTACAATGCAGTGGTCACTGGCGTCAGTATCCAAAATGAAGGTGCCACCTGGTTGTGGACATCCCAAAATAGCACTGCAAAGTCTTCTTCAGCTGCTGGAAAACGACTTCGGCGTCCTCCGTCCAAACATAAGGCTGGTGTTCTGTCAGGCGGGTGAGGGGCTTGGCAATGTTGGAGAACCCCTTTAAGTAAAAGCGGTAATAACTGCACAGCCCTAGGAAACTGCGCAACTCTCGATTATCCTTTCGACGAGGCCAATCTCTCACGGCTTGTATCTTCTCCGGGTCTGTGGCCACTCAGGTTGGTGAGACTATGTAAAATGAAATGTGTAGTGTTTAATGCCCGCTTTTACTACATACGGCACCGCTGGCACTGCAGGATCGAACCCAGGCCGCCTTGGTGAGAGCCAAGTGGTCTAACCACTGAGCCATGGCGCGGCCTCGTGAGACTATGTAGCCCAAGTAATTAACTTCCTTGCGGAAGAGTTGGCACTTCTTTGCGTTTATCTTCAGGATAGTCGCCTGCAGTCTCTGTAGCGCCTTGCTCATGTTTTCGAGATGTCTTCGAAAGTCTTGCCGACGATATCGTCCAGATATAACAGGCAGGCATCATAAGTCAGTCCTCTCATCACTGACTCCATGAGGAGTTGGAAGGTAGCTGGCGCGTTGCAGAGGCCAAAGGGCATAACTGTGAACTGCCAAAGCCCTTGGCTGGTCAAGAATGCGGTCTTCTCTATGTGTCTCAGTTCCAGAGCTACCTGCCAGTAACCAGATTTCAGGTCCAGGGTTGAGAACCACTGTGCACCAGCAAACATGTCCAGGGTGTCGTCAGTCCGGGGTAAGGGGAAGTAATCTTTCCTGGTGACAGCATTCAGCTTCCTGTAGTCCACGCAGAAACGCAGCTCGCTGTTCTTCGTCACCAGAACTACAGGGGCACACCAAGGACTTTCAGACTCTTCAATCACTCCCCTAGAGGTTGCTGAATAGACCGGGCGTCTCCGGTGTCGATGTGGTGGAGCACTCGGTCCGTGCAGACATTGTCGCTGTCGCCTTGGCTGAAGACGCAATGGTATCGTCTAGGCAGTTGTCGAACTTTCTCGAGCTGTTCCGCGGTCAGGTAGTCGGTCGCCCTCTCCAATAAACCTTCCAGCCGGGGTCCCATGTGTTGCGTTGGCACCGGTCTTATCGATTACTGTCACGCTGACCACGGGCTCGCACTTCCCCAACTCCGTCCCAGCCTGGACGTCGTGATCGGTGTCTGTCAGGTTGAACAGCCTCACTGGAACCTCCTTCCAGCATGGCAACAATGTCCTGCCTACACATAGTCTGTTCACAGCCGTCTTCTGGTCCAGCATCATGTTCTTCGTCCGCTGGCCATCCAGTCGCGCCGTCACCACCTTGCTTTTCGCGGGAACCACCACGTCTTCCTTCAAGATGACCATGCAGATTCCAAGTCGCTCGGTTGTCAGAGTATGACCTCTTCTCCATTGAGCCACAGGACCTTCCTGCTGACGTCGACCGTCACCTCGTTGCTCCTGAGGACATCTAATCCCAGTATTACCTCAGCCACCTCCACGACGAACACACATTGACGCACGGTACTCCATCCCAAGGTCACCTTCAGCAGGGCCTCCTCCACAGGCAAGGTGTCACCCGATGCCGTCACCAACTGGTATGGTCGGCTTGGTTTCCTCGACGGCAATCCTTTGGCTACGTCAGGTCTGATGACGTTCACGGCTGCCCCGGTGTCCACAAGCACGGGGTACGGCTTCCCTCTCACCCAACCGTCCTTGTTGAGGCTGTCATCCATCCGGCTGACGGCGCCGACGTGCCCCTCGCCACGCCGGGCATTTCCCGTTCTTCCGTGTGCTCTTCGTGGTGTGGGCAGTCTCTCTCCAGGTGTCCCAGCTGGCCATACGCCCAAGACACGCCACTAGGTCTTCGCCGGCGTCCCTCGGCTGGCCTTCGGTCTCCAGTGTAGCGGATACTCCTGGTTCTCGACGTCGGGGTAGCCGTCACCATAAGCCGTCTCCATCCTCAATGCTGCCGTTAGCGCCTCATGGGTGGTTTTGTAGTCGCCAAGCATTAGGCGCTGACGTATCTCGATGTCTCGTACCCCGTCAACAAAGGTGTAGCCGGCTTCCCGGGATACGAACTCGGGTGGGGTGCTTTGCTGGCCAGCTGCTCAATTGTCAGGACGAACTCCTGCAGCATCTCCCCTGGCTGCTGTGACCTTGACTTCAATTGGCTGCGGTATACTGCGGCTAAGCGGTGGTTTCCGAAGCGGTTTTCCAGAGCCTCCCAGATGTCCTTAGGCACCGCCGCTGTCGGGACCGCGTTCGGGACGTCTGCGGCCCGTCCCTAGAGTCTGGCTATTAGCTGTGCGGCCTCTTCCTCTGGTGACCACTTGTTGTGTTTGGCCACTGTGTCGAACTGGCGGCGGAAGAAAGTTGTTGCGCCGTCGTATTTAGGAAGTTTGACGCGCGCATATGTTGTGTCGCATCCCGGCGTGTCGGCCTTTAACTCCTTCAACCTCCTGCCGACGATATCCTACTTTATGGCGTTTAGGGACTTAGTGTTGGTGTCGGCCTTTTCCCTCTAGGTTGTTAATGCGGCTAGCCAGGTCTTCGATGTCTTCCACCATAGCGTTCAGGGATTTGGGTGTTACTGTCGGCCTTTCCCTCTAAATCGTTAAGGCGCTCGTCCACTTGACCCATCCGCTTGCCCAGCTCCGCGATGTCATCCCTCACGTGGGTCAACTGCTCTTCAAACTTTTCGGCGATGGCCTGGTTTGCCGCTTTCATTTCCGTGGTCAATTCAGTCATATTTGCGGTCATTGTCGCGGCCAAGTTGCTATTTGCAGCTTCCGTCTTCGCAGCGAGGGTGTCGTTCGCTGACTTCCTTTCTTCCATCTTGGTGAGGTTGTTGTTAGTCTTCATTTCTTCCATTTTTCTGTAAAATCTTTTCCAGTGCTGCGTCCATTGTCGTATATCCCACTCCTGACACCAATTGTGACTCTGTAGGTTCGTAGAATTTAAGTCCAATTTACCGAAATTCAAAATTGCTCTTTATTTCCTTAGAAATATGCTTTGCACACCTCTGAAAACAGCAGAATTGCGTAACATACACATATGCAATCTTCCAGTCTGTCTGCACATTGCTCACTAGCAACTGCACTCCTTACGGCTTCTTGCCAAACTGACTGGCCTTGACCAGTGCCCTCGCTTATATCCATTTATCACTGGTTCGGGAAGTTTCCCGAAACCTGGCATCACCCGAAGCCAAATGAAGCCTCACAGACTCCCGTGGTGGAGCGAGAATTGTCTGGATCATCTCCGTCTCTTTCTCCTTCTGTCTCGCTCTCTCTCTCTCTCTCTCTCTCTCTCTGCCACTCCCTCATCGAACACCAACCAGCCACATGAGTAGGCGTGGCTTGAACGCTATCTGCCACTTTCTCCTCCTGCCAGATGGCTTCGGCTAGTCGTAAACGATGTCTTGCGACAATATGGAGTATTGAATACTATTTGAGTTAGATTTATGAGTCACTATGTTTACACTCAAACTTCACTTGTATAATTGAAACGTTTTCAAGATCATTCGATCTCATACTCAGCTGTTTGGTGACTAAATGAACCTTCCTCTTCTTCCACTACTACGGAGCTCTGATCACTCTGCCATCTGGTGTTAGGGGCACTAAGTTTTAATACTTCATTTAATGCCGGGATTTCAAAATTTATAACTTTATCATGGTTTTTGTTTATGAATATTTTTTCCCAAATATCCAATTCTATGGGTGTACTTAAAGATTTTAACAGTTTAATGTTGTGGCCAATGTTGTGGTTTTCTGTCCAAAAATGGTGTGAAACTGCAGATTTTTCTGTTTGTTTCAACTTAATGTTCCTCTGGTGTTCTTTTTGCCTGGTTAACAAGTTTCTCTTAGTTTTTCCTATGTAGCTTTTTTCACATGTTTCACAATTAATCTGATAAATTCCTGATTTCAAATTTTTGGGGCTTGTATTTTTCAGTGGTTTATTTAGCAGGTTCCTCAGACTGAATTTGTTTTGGGGTGCTAGTTTTAAGTTTAGTCTTTTGAAGATTCGTTCAAATTTTCTAAAAGCCCATGGATGGTAGGTGAATTTTCTATATTGCCAATTGGTGTTTGTAAGTGGTGTGAGAGTGGTATTTTTTTATATTATCTTCAGTTTTTCTTTTCTCTTCATCATGTTCCTTATATCATAAGGAACATGATGAAGAGAAAAGAAAAACTGAAGATAATATCAAAAAATACCACTTGATTGCTTGTATTGATTCATGTGACCAATTCAAATTCATTTTTATTGGTTCCTGTGCTTTAGAAAGTATGAGCACATTCCATGCACAATATTACATTAGTTTTGCTTAACTGATTTTGGATGACTCAGGTTTACTCTGTATCTTCTAAGCTTCCACAAGTTCAGAGTATACACATTGAAAGAAGCGTAGAGACATTGAAGCACAAGTTAAAAGTGAATTGAGAAGATATTGACACATTGCTTCACTCTCACTTTTTCACAGGACATGTTTCAAGAGCTGTTGCTCCCTTCTTCAGCTGAGTCTTGACTAGTGTAAATTGTAGTGGTTTCCTCTTTCTCCATATCGTCGATAGATGGCATGATGTATTTGTGGTAATACTCAATGTCTACCACCGACATCTTTGACAAATAGGAAATTTTGAACTATTGTGATAAGGTTTTAGTTAATTGATGGGAATTAATAATTTATTCATACTAGGCGTATATAGGCTAAGGTTTTTGATAGAGTCAACATGAAAAATTCATTGCCATGGCCGGGATTTGAACCACAGATCACTTGGTTTCCGTCCAGTTGCTCTAACCCAGTGAGTTACCATGGTCAACATGCCATCCTGACATTAAATTCTCCATTTGACTCGTATATTTTCCTGGTAAACCACTAGGGGCTCTCACATTCGAGATACACCGTTTGTGGCAACTTACTGTCGTAAGTACTTGAGTCCCAGGCGTCATTATTTAGCTCTTATTACTTTAGTTAATTGATGGAAATTAATCATTTCTTCACACTAACCGTATATAGGCTAAGGTTTTTGATAGAGTCAACATGAAAAATTCAGTGCCATGGCCAGGACTTGAACCACGGATCTCCTAGTTTCCATCCAGTTGCTCTAACCCATTGAGTTACCATGGTCAACATGCCATCCTGACATTAAATTCTCCATTTGACTCGTATATTTTCCTGGTAAACCACTAGGGGCTCTCACATTCGAGATACACTGTTTGTGGCAACTTACTATCGTAAGTACTTGAATCCCAGGCGTCATTACTTAGCTCTTATTATTTTAGTTAATTGATGGAAATTAATCATTTCTTCACACTAACCGTATATAGGCTAAGGTTTTTGATAGAGTCAACATGAAAAATTCAGTGCCATGGCCGGGACTTGAACCACGGATCTCCTGGTTTCCATCCAGTCGCTCTAACCCATTGGTGTATCTCGAATGCGAGAGCCCCTATCTGTTTACCGGGAAAATATACGAGTCAAATGGAGAATTTAATGTCAGGAGGGCATGTTGACCATGGTAGCTCAATGGGTTAGAGTGACTGGACGGAAACCAGGGGATCCATTGTTCATATCCCGGCCATGGCATTGAATTTTTCATGTTGACTCTATTGTGATAAGGTTTGCAGTTGCATTCACCAGTCATTCAAAGTTGTCGCTTCAATGGTTCTGACATTCTGGTGAGTACTGGCCGTTACAGGCTGCCTGGAACGTGCCAAATTAGTCAAGTTCACACGGCCCGTTTGGAGGTATGCACACCACCTGGAGACATTGCTACGGTCCAAACAATCCTCCCCAAGGCGAATGTTGGGTAACTCTTAAGCTCCATGGACCCTGGACTCATTTGAGCATTATTTCACCCAATTCATTCACCATCCGATATGACTTAACGTTGGAGGATGTAAATTACACACACATACACACATACAATCCTTCCCATACTCGCCACACATTTCCCCATAAGTTTCGTTTGGTTTTTGCCCTTCGGTCCATAAAAATCTAACTACATCTTGCTGCTCTTCAAGTGTGGATGACAGCATGTGCACCATCTTTGTTACATAGTTCATGCTTCTCCCACTAGAGCTGCATGTGAACAGAAATAAATCCTCTGTAGAGAAATACATCTGTGTGAAATTCAACATTCCAGCTGCAATACCATGTCAAAAAAAAAATGTGCGATACTTTTCGTTCTGCCCTCGTATTAGCCACATGTAGTGTTTAAACTTTGGTTATTAAATGAAATTTATTTGTAATTCAAATGAATCCGTCTTTTGTTTACAAGATAGATAAAATGCATTTAACATTAAATTGCAAAGCTTTCTGATAAACTACACTTTGTTTTGTATTCTGGGGCGTAAATAATCAAATCTGAAGGTTAATTCTGCAGTCTTCCAATGACTGGCCTTGTGTTCCTATGATTAAGAACTATGGCACAATGAAAAAAAATAATATAACTTTAGCTGAGGATGTTAGGAATGTCCTAACGAAATGTGTTCTAGGTAAACACTAGCAATATATGGAGCATTGATTACTAGTTTGGCTCAAAATTATAGTGCTGGCCTTGTGATTTGTTAATAGTTATCATGAAGGCCAGACACATGGGGAATTGCAGCCATATAAAATTGAATGGCAGGTCCATTGTAATCATTAGGATGTGCAGAATCAAAGCATCATCTCCTTTGTACTTTATCTAAATAATCATCTCAATGACCTGCATAAGCGTTTTCACAGCCAATCTAATTCCATTGCATAGTTGAGGTTAATTGATGTTATATGACATGATGATCTCTGAGCCTACTTTCAATTGCAAATTGTAAGGTGGGAATCCAGGCAACTGTAGCAAAATCAACCAATTTGAAGCAAAAGAACTGTCCCAGAATGAAATTTTAAATGGATGCATTGAGATTGACATTTTTCTTTTTCTTTTTTTGCTCCCAATATGGCTTGTTCACTGAGCCAATGTTTTTTTTTTTTTTTTTTTTTTTTTTTTTTTTTTTTTTTTTTAAAGCTCTGCACTACAATAGGAAAAACATGCCAAAATAGCTCCTCCAATTTATTTCAACTGACAGAAATTGTTGCACAGTGTGATGAGTCCATTCGAGATAACTGATTTTTCACATTAGCAGTGGCCAATAATTGCTTCCAAAACATCTGTATTTTGATCTTGTTGCACAGTCACTTGCATGTTATTCGACATGCCTCACATGCTGCTATAGCTCAATAGTTGGAAATTAGTTGTTCTTCCACACCAACCATGTGTAGGACAAGATTTTTGAAGGGTAGAACCAGGCTGAAAAATTCACTGCCATAACCAGGAATTGAACCACAGATCTCTTGGTCTCTATTCAGTTACTCTTAACCATTGAGCTAAATGGCAACATGCCAACATGACACTGAAGTATGCATAATAACTACCAAAATTTTGCTGGACTGTAGAGCATTTAAATGCTTTGTTAGCTTATGTGAAAAGATGCAGAAATCTGCATTTCTGTTGTTTCTTTGAACTGTACCCGGAGGCTAAAGTACAATTATACAACTTACTTTGATAATTTAAAAGCTTTAATAAATCTCTTATTCACACTGACAGCTTACTTGCACAATTACACTTAACTTAAACTTCCTCTAAAGTTAAACTTTGTACACATTATAACTTAACTCTAACACCTGCCATTACGTGATTTTGAACTGCATCCGGGAGCTAAGACAGTTATAAATCACTGTGCGCACACTATGAAAGGAGAACCCTGACTGCTCTGTCTCGTCAGCTTGGAGAGCTGTTCGAGAGAGGAACCAAAGCAACCTTCACGCACTCATATGGAGAAAAAGGGAAACACAACTTAGGCACACGCCTCGTAAAGGAAAGGTGCAATCAGCACAATCTCCCCCCCCCCCCCCCCCGCCATCCAGGAAAGAGACAAGGATTCAAAAAATGGAGTCTTATGGAGGTAAAGGACACATCTTACACCATCAGATTATAGTACAGGTCACTGCAATAGCATTGGCACCAAACTCTGTCACCACGGCCACCACTAAGGCCACTGACACTACAGAGCACAACTCATGTTCAAGGGACGGGACAGACGATGTTCAGAATCCTGAGCGGGCGGGTCCCACGTTGCTCCAGAGAGGTTCACAATACTGGCTTTGGGCGTAGGAACGCCTAACTCGTCCAAGACTGCAATTCAGGACGTCCAGGGTCCGGAAATCTGGGCAGCAAACCAAACCAGTAGTATTGCAGGGATATTTCCCTGACCCGCAGAAATCTGCCAGAAGATGGAACGCCCAGGCCAGATGTCTCCACGTCCCTAAACTGCGGTGGACAAGTGCTCTCTGAACAGGAAACAACCAGGTCAAACATCTCACAGTGCCAAGTTGCAGAGGTCAGGTGCTTTGTGGACCGGTTAACGAAGGAGGGTGCCGAGGCTGTAACACAAAGCAATCCCAACAGAAAGGGAAACAAAACACTGGCTTCAAATAGACTAGTCTTACAATAACACCCAGGTGCAAATCTGGCCCCTAAACACTACACATTCATTCATTCATTCATTCATTCGAAACTGTGCTATGATCTGGGCGTACCCAACCAATGTCTGTCTGTAGCATTTGTCGTCTATGCATGCGCAGAGCTTTAAACATTACATGATATGCTAGCACAAGAGAAGTGTGCTACCTATAAGGTTGCCACATACTTATGCTATCGCCATCTACTTACTACACATTAAGCAATGAACGCTGTAAATACAAATAACGAATGAAAAGGGCTTCTACAAGACAAATATTGGGGGTTCACATGCTCTTGTGCTCCTAAACAGCAGCTGTCCCTGTATAAATGTTCTGTAAAGACTGGCAAATTAAGACTATGTGTGAGAGAGCGTTATTCTTAATTGTATTGAGTGTAAATTGCATTATATTTTTATTGTTACGAAGTTGACGATTCCTTATCATGTAAACATGATCCTCAGGATGAAATAAATGAACATGAATATTAAAAAAGTATTTATATCTGATAAATGGTTTAAAGTTAGTAGAAAATGTGCCATAAATGGCTTGTTATATAAAGACAATAAGAAGTTAGGTCAGTTTTTAGATAAAGTGAACAGCAAGTACAATTCGACAGTGGAAAAAGGGAATACAAACAGCGGAGAGTAAATGTTAAAAAACATTTGTCTTCAAAGGGTAAATTCATTCATTCATTTATTATCTGCTGTAAAAATTACAAAGTAATTCATAGCATCGTCAAAAAAACAGAAATACAAAATACAAAAGAACAAATTTGTACATTGCACAGCTGACACTGGACAAGTCATATACTTAATACATACATATATACATACACTTAATATACTGGCTATAATTCATCTAAATTATACAAACATTTATTAATTAAATACTCTAACTTATATTTAAAATATGTTTTTGAGGTGTTAACCAAATTTTTTAAAGCTACTGGTAATCTATTAAATAAGATTGCCCCTCTTGTATTGACATCCTTTTCCATGAAACTCGTATTTGATCTAAAGGGGTTAAAGTTATTTCTTGTGTTATGGTTGTGTTTTTGACTGTTTCTTATTAATGGTTGTTTTGTTATATACAGTATGATTCTATAAACATACAGAGAATAAATGGTTAAAGGCTTATTATTGATAGAAGCAGTTCGGCATGGTTCCCGCATTGTCATCTTATATATAAATCTGATGCTTTTCTTTTGCAAAATAAAAAGTTGATTCATCTTGGTTTTAGCTGCTCCCCCCATATTTCTATACCATATCTTACAGGACGATATATACATCCAAAGTATATCAATTTCAGCATTTGAACATCACCATAATTTTGGAAATAATAATAATAGCCCATGGCATGACAGCCCTTAGAGGGCCAAGGCCTACCAACCCGACTGCCGGCCTCACATCCACTTGCACGGCAGAGGTGGACGATCATCCAACCAATAC
This sequence comes from Mantis religiosa, assembly GCA_030765055.1. Lineage (NCBI taxonomy): Eukaryota > Metazoa > Arthropoda > Insecta > Mantodea > Mantidae > Mantis > Mantis religiosa. The sequence continues at coordinate 114,122,097 of CM060948.1, read as the reverse complement.
GGGGAGGAGACATGGTCAGCATCTCGGCATCCCCCAGCCGGAATGTTGGTTTTCGTGACCTGGACCGCTTACCTAGCGTAATCTCCTCACTTTCCTCACGATGCTGAATGGGCCGAGACCTAAAATCCCCACCACATGGGTGGGATCGAACCCGGGCCACTTTCCGTGGCGAGGGACCAAGGCATGCTGCCTTAGCCCGCTACACCACGGCACAGGACAATTTTGGAAATATCTTAGTAAATATATCGATCTACTGATAACATTACATACACAATCTATGTGTTCTGTCCATTTTAAACAGTATTCTACCTGAAGACCTAGAAATTTGTGTTTGTTAATATTCCCAACTTGTATACTAAGATTGTTTAAATTTTTAATTGACCTACTGAATCCCATTATTGTTGTCTTTTGGACATTACATTCCAAATTTAAAGATTCAAACTAATTAAGAAGTATGGAGGTAGATTTCTTCATATTTCTAAGTAATTCTTCGTCTGTTTTTTCTCAGCAAATCGCTGTAGTATCATCAGCATAAGTAACAATGGCACTATTTTTAGGAGGCATTATATCATTGACATAAAGTATAAACAATAATGGACCTAGCACTGTGCCTTGGGGTACCTCATATTTAACCGTTTCTATATTGGATTCTATGTTTTGAACAAAATTGCCATTCTTATGGGCAATTTTAGTCTTTTGTTTTCTACCAATTAAGTAATTTCTAATTAACTCTTTGGGGAGGCCTCTAACTCCATATCTAATTTATTTAAAAGAATATTGTGATCCACACAGTGAAAGGCTTTGGATAAATAAAAAAATAGTGTACTAACCTTGTTACTTTGAATCTTTTCTACAATTACTTGAATGAAGTGACTGATAGCAGTAATGGTGGATCTGTTTTTACGAAAGCCATACTGGAAGTTTTCCATTATATTGCATTTTTCAAGATGGGCTATTAGTCTCAAAAATATGACTCTTTCAAAAAATTTTGCAATTTTGGAGGTTAAAGTGATCGGCCTGTAGTTATTGATATCACTTTTATCACCTTTTTTGAAAAGTGGATTAATTATTCCCAATTTTAATACGTTTGGAAATTTTCCTTCTTCTATAGAGAAGTTTATTAAATAAGTTAACGGCTTGATGAGAACTGCTTTACATTGTTTCAGAATAAGTGGACTGATCTCATTCCAACTGCTACTTTGTTTATTCTGTAATTTGTTAATTATGTTATTTCATTTTCTGTAGATTGGATTGAAGAAAAAGGAAGATGATAAGAGAGCTTGAGCTAAATGCCATGTTTTTTATGTAATTTTCTTAGTATAAATAAGTAAATAACTAATAAAAATATCCCCAGATTGCAATGACTTATCACATAATGTCATATTTGTACTTAAGTAACCTTCAATGTAGAAGGTGGATATGCTGCTTATCACTAGTTTGTGAGGTTTTGTTTTTATTTGGTTGTACAAGTATGTAATGTTTGAAACCTTTCAATTTCAGCTGACGCCTACTGCTAAAGTTAGCCGATGGTTTGAATTGTTACAAGTACTTCCCCCTCTTTCAAGGCCAGAAAGTGGATTTATGAATGGAGGTGGCGTAGATAGTAAAAGAAAACTTGGCAAGAAATGTAAAGAATGTAAGAAAGGAAGGTGGGGAGAGGGGTGGAGAATGGGGCTAATTAAGTAACAAGGAGGCATGTAGGTTAAGAGCTACCTGGCAGAACAGAAGATCAGGGTGTCATATAAGACAAGGTAGCAAAAAGGTAAATACAAATAAATGTAGCCTAAAGTTGTAAATTGTAAAATTCTGGAATATGCACAATAACTAATTCATTCATGTACATTTTTATATTATTATTGAGGGACTAGTTTCAGAAGCCATTGCATCCATTTTGAACCTCAATCCAACTATCATCTGTAGCGTATATAGTATATCTGCAAAGCAATAGTTCTCAAGAAATTGTTTTGCAATTAGTTGAATCTATCAGTGAGACAAATATATACATCACCAAACTGGTTTTCGATTGTACCTCTTACCAATAACTTGCTCAATGTAAAGTAACTCATTATCTCGGAACCAACCATTAATGAAGAAAGGAAGGGGATAGCATGGCTGAGAGCAGGAGTGTGGAGGCTAAAAGGGCAGCGGAATGGGTTTGTGAAAGACAAGTGCCCATTGTGTGGGGGTAAGGAAGATGTGGAACATATCCTTTTTGAATGCAGAGAAACAGAGATTTGGCGAAAAGAATACATCTGGAGAAAAATTAAGCGAAGTCCTGATATATGTAAAATTATAGATAAAAATCTCAAGAATGTAGGTCAGTTCTTAGATAAAGTGAAAAATAAATGGAAGTGGACTGTGAAAAAAGGAAATGAACAATAGTGTGTAAGCAATAGTAGTAATGGTAGTAATGGTAGTAGTAATAGAAATGTAAGTAGTGTACTACACATTTTGTAATTCAACAGGCTGCTCACCAATTAATGGCCTGGGCCAAATACTGGTGATCAGCTCAACAATTGTAATAGCTTAGTACACAAATAAATATTACAATTACAATATCTCGGAACCATGAGGAGGAACAAGAGACAAACACTAGCAAACTTCTTGCCAAATAAAGAGAATAACATTCATCTCTATTTGGGTTTCAAAAAAACATGACTGGTTTCAAATTGCCCAAAAAGAACAAAGGCATTATAATTTTATTGATTATGCACCATGACAGAGCAATAGACGAACAAATTTGCAACAAAAGGGAACCAGAATTGACAAATTAATATTTAATATAATGTAAGAATCTACTGTCAACAGTTCATTCTAGATGGGGGAAGATGTTTACAAATAATATTTATTACTTACAAGGTGCATTTAAGTTATAATGCTTATTTTTTTTTTCAGGATGGGACCAGATAGGACTTTCTTTTTAATACACAGAAGTTTAGTGGCAGCGACGAGAGCTAGTACTATTTTTGATACTTAAAATGGCACAGTTTTCATTGCAAGAACAATGTGTAATCATTCGTTTTCTCCATTTACGTTGTGTGACACCTATTGACATTCATAGCCAGTTGAGTGAGGCATGTGGTGATGGTAATATGGATGTGTCTAATGTGCATTCCTGGGTGCAACAGTTCAATGAAGGCAGAACATCATGTGACAACAAACCAAGACAGTCACGGCCTCACACCAGCCGGTCTGACATGATCCAATGAGTGGAGAACATTTGGGAGGATGGCTTATTGAGTATTTTCAGATCTTCATGCAGGATTGTGTGCACAGATTCCACAGAAATGCCAATTTTGGAGGCAATGTCTACAACTGTCTTGGTTTGTCACATGATAGCCACATGCCTCACTCAACTAGCGGTGAATTTCAATAGGTGTCACAACATGAAAATAGAGAAAATAAATGCTTGCATACTGTTCTTACGATGAAAAGTCACCATTTTAATTATCAAAATCAGTCCTTACTCTTAAATAGTCAACACCAAAAATTCAGTGCCATGGCTGGGATTCGAATTTTTCATGTTGACTCTATTTATCAAAAACCTTAGCCTATATACAGCTAGTAAGAAGAAATGATTAATTTCAATCAGTTAACTAAAGGTCTTATTCTTGTCGCAGCCACTAGAGTTCTATGCATTGCACAGCGCTGCCATTTCTGTCACCCATTCTCAAAGAATCTGAATGTATTAAAAAAAACAACAGAAGTTCCTATGTGGTCCCAGTCCTGAAAGAAAAATTGTTGTCATAACTTGAACGCACTTTGTACTGCAACAAAAGCCTCTCAAAATGAATTACAACAGCTGGATGACATGTCCTCCACACGCCTAAATACGTAAGTGAAAAGGGGGCGCTTGCTGTAGGGTTAAACAAAGGCCAATTTTGCAATACACGGTCAGCTACTAAGTACTTTTCACACAGTTGATCAAAACTTAGATTAATTTTGTTTTTTCTACCACTTACTAAGGGGAATGAAAGGGAAGGCATTGCATTAAAAATATTATGAACTAGCTTTTAGTAAATGAGTTACAGAATACTTCTGAAGAATTCAGTTACTTTATTATTGTAAGAATTCTGATACATTTACAGGCTCTATTTAAGTTTCTTTACCCTGCTGTAAGTTCAGATACATTTTTCCTTGTTAACAGTTAGTGTTTCTTCTGTAGCAGGTTCTGTGGATTTGTATGAAAAGCTCACTAAAAAACTCATCGAAGGGCGTGGAGTATTTGCCTGCCGCTCTTTACTAATCTCAAATGCTGAAGTACAGGGCAAGCTTGTGGTATCTTCTGTAGCAGGTTCTGTGGATTTGTATGAAAAACTCACTGAAGGGCGTAAAGTATTTGCCTGCCGCTCTTTACTAATCTCAGATGCTGAAGTACAAGGCCAGCTTGTTGAACTGAATAACATATATGACCACTCTGTATTGCTTTTTTCTTTTGATGAACAACATAAAGAACTTGTAGTGGTAGATGCAGCATTCATTTCCAACAGATTTTGATGAGTGTTCTTTTATTTTCCTCTAATATCACTATTATTAATGTTGTCAACACTGGCAGAAGTGGCAGCTATTGCACCAGCTGATGCAGAACCAGAACTGTTCCTGTTGCTGATGACCAAATGCTCTACAACATTACTTCTGGTATACTTATGTTTCCGTTTTGGACCAAAAATGTTGAGTAACTCTACTCTTGTTGGTTTCCTCCTCCGATTACTAAGTACAATATTCTCTGAGCTGTGTTCTGTGGGATTCTCAACAAAAAGAACTTTCCCTATTGCTGGTGGCACTGCTGCAGCAAGAGTTGCCCACAGAAACAAAAAGCGAAACCTTTCCCGATACAAATTGTCTGCTTCTGAAGCTAGGACACACACATTCTGCTCCTTCTTGTCCTCCTGTTCTTGCACGTCTAAGACATAACATTTATGTAGCATCATTGAATAAAATCCACCTAGTGTAGTTAAGTTTGGTGGCAAAAGGCACTTTATATGCATCATATCCTGTCTTCTTTCCACCATTTCAGAATGTCTTCACAGTTTGAATCACCTGTCGCAAGATACAGTGTTACCTCATCCACGGAAGAACCTCCTTTCCTCCATTTAGAAAATCTTCCACACTTAGGTGGGGAATCTGCCGGAATTCCTTGTGCATACGATTCTTGATACACAGCACATCTCATTTGGGTGTCTGCATAAACTTTCTCCCTCTCTGTTTCATTCACCATTGCTAGGTGTTTGAATGCAGGCCATAAAAATGTTGCCATATAATGTAGAGGTCATAGCACAAATTTTTCTTCAATGAATCGTGCAGCACGTATTTTCAGTTGTTTTATTTCCTGAACTAAAAAAATGATGATGTTAAAATTTGATTGAAATTTGTGGTGAGCAATGATTAATGAGCTCAGATTTCCACAGAAGAACTAATTATAGGGTCGGCTCATCGGCTTCCAATTTTTCGGAACCCTCTTTGAAGGGATCTAAAATTTCAATCAGTTCCCCTACAAGACTTCTGTCCAGCATTGTGCTGGAGTAATTGATTTATAATATCCTCTTCTTGAGTATGCACTGACGTCAAATTTAAGAGGCGGGAATTCCAGCGAACGTCGCACTCTTGTTGCAGGGATTTGTTAAGTTTGTTTACAAGCCCGGTGCGTTTCATGTAAGCTGTAGTTTCCTTACATGCCGATATGGAGGACCAGACTCTTGGTAAATGTTCTTTCAGGAAATCTTCTTTGAAGGTATTGCGAATAAGTGTTTAATATATGGGCTGCACAAGGAAGCCATTGGTAATTTTTCAGGGCTTTCTTGATATTACTACCTTGATCTGATACAAACTTAATTTTAATCAAGTCTTCTAAAGGTAAACCGATCGACATCATTCTGTTCTGGATTTCTTTTCTCAAATTATCACCTGATTTGTTCTGATCAGGGAATTTCGCAGTCATAAGAACTACAGATTGGAATTTCCAATTTTCCGAAATGTAATGGCCCGTGATAGTTGTATAGCTTATTTTCTTGTAATCATCGGACCACATATCCATAGTGCATGCTAGCAAACATTTTCCTGCTGCCTCGAGAACACAAGGAAGTGTGTCTTGTCGTATTCGATCAGCAATTTCGTGTACATTATGGGACACAGTGCGTGGATCTGGTAGTACTTTATCAATGTCTGTTTCTGTATTTAGCCCCGATTTGTACAAGATTCTGTGTCATAGTACGAAACCCTTTACCAGCAACAGTTTCGAATGTACGAATGTCACTTGCGCACATGAGTACACAGCTCCTTGTGATAGTCTGCCGGTCTTGTTTACTAACACTGACTAGCAGAAATGGAACGGGGAACCAAACACTTGTGTCTCATCAGGCTTGACGCTCCTGAGTTGTGAGAAAGCACTTTATTGCATGTTTTGCACTGTGCAAATCTCAGTTTAATTTTTCCATCCGCTGTGTAAATTTCTTTAAAAGTCTCCCATGCTGAACTCGTACCCAACCTTCTTCTGGTAATATACACACCACTGCTCACTTTGTGTTTAACGCTGTCAGCAGACTCCGTTTCCATTTTCAACTTCCGCAATGCAACAGACAACTGAATAGTCAATCAAGTCACGGTTGCGCTTGGCTCGGCTCGTGTCACTCTAGGGCCGCTGTATAGTAAACAACTAGATAAGCAATGAACCTGCTTAACTAGATAAGCAATGAACTCTCTTTAAGAGAGTCGATTAAAGACACTAGACAACACTTACTTTTAAATTTTACCGGAACATGTTTCAGAGGCTTTGCCTCTATCATCGGCCGGCTCTCGACTGGTTCTCGTTGGTGTAGCTGACGATACCTTGTCACAGGTCTCCTCTGGTGGCGGCTCAAGGAACTTGCTGAACAAATCCTTCTGGGGGATGTCGAAATTGAATACTTTAGTAATAATTGAATACTTTGTTCCTATTTTTTGAAATGAAGATTTGTTCCCATGTGGATAGTTCTTGTTTTCCTGATGTATGTTTCAGTAGTTTTGGTTCTGGATTTATGTTGTGGTTTTTTTCCCAAAAATGTGTAGCAACTGCTGATTTTTCTAATTGTTTATATTTTATGTTTCTAAAGTGTTCCTTTGCTCTTGTTTCTAAATTGACTGTAGTCAAATTTATATTGGAAAAAGAAATTTAGAAACAAGAGCAAAGGAACACTTTAGAATAAACAATTAGAAAAATCAGCAGTTGCTACACATTTTTGGGAAAAAAACCACAACATAAATCCAGAACCAAAACTACTGAAACATACATCAGGAAAACAAGAACTATCCACATGGGAACAAATCTTCATTTCAAAAAATAGGAACAAAGTATTCAATTTCGACATCCCCCAGAAGGATTTGTTCAGCAAGTTCCTTGAGCCGCCACCAGAGGAGACCTGTGACAAGGTATCGTCAGCTACACCAACGAGAACCAGTCGAGAGCCGGCCGATGATAGAGGCAAAGCCTCTGAAACATGTTCCGGTAAAATTTAAAAGTAAGTGTTGTCTAGTGTCTTTAATCGACTCTCTTTAAAGTTAATTTATCATAACAACACTGTTTTCAACACTTCCAAGAAAGGAATGAACCTGCTACCTTCTTCCCCTCCCAATTACCCCTCCCTATGTAGTGACTCGCGCTGCCGTTGTTTCTGAGCACGGGCGTGAGTGATGCAAGAACTGCCAGTCTCTACCAGTCACCCACTGGTTGTGCGTCAAGAACATAGCAAAAGTGTTTTTCTCCCCCCTGTAATAATGTTGGATGTGAGGGTGGTGCTTTGCCAAAATGCACCACAAAGTTGTTATTGATATCCTGATTTGTTTGTCCAGTATTTTGCCATTCATGTATCCCAGAGAAGCCACCAAATGCTCAATACTAAAAGCACTTATATCGACTAAATCTTTACCAGCCATTTTGAGAGTATTGTTTGTATTGTTTCCAGTATCACCATCAGCATTGTCCGATCTACTGGCCTTATTAATAATCATATTCACATTCATATTCTTCCTTCTTTGCAACATAGAATCGGGTTAAGCTGTAAAGGAACTTTCTGCCAGTGGCGGCTGGTGGATTAAATTATTGGTGGTACACAAATGAAAAATAAAATACAGAGTAGTAGTGACTCACCTATTTATACAGAAACTTTGCTCTCCTCTCCTTAGACCTGGCGAATCTATCGATACTTTTGCGTTGAAGTCGCTGATCTTCATAACAAACTCCCTCTCAATTGAAAGCATTGCTAATGCTGACAATCTGTCCTGTGACATTGTGTTCCTAAGGAAAGTTTTTACTCTTTTTAAAGTTGAGAAACAGCGTTCTGCTTCAGCAGTAGACATTGGCATAGTTAACAACACTCGCAGGAATTTGACACATTCGCTGAATGTAGCACATAAATTGTTTTCCTTAATGAAGTCCATCAAGCACAAAGCGCCGGACATTCCACGAAATTCTTCTCGACTGTAAATTACAGTCAGTTCTGTACGAAATTTTATTCCAATGATAAAAGGATAGAACCTTATTGTTTCTCTACGGGAATCCTCTGGAAATGTCTTATCATAGTTGGAGAAATTTTCTTGATGAAATAAAGTCGAGGCTACCAGATGCCCCGTGAAGCTAAATCTGTCCTTTGCTTCTCTAAGAATAACGTCACTGACTTCAAGAGCTTCTCTTCTTTTCACATCATGATCTATTCTTCTCCTCTTAATTGCAGTTTCTTCGTGTTCCACAATATCCACGCTATTTCTTACTTTTTTCACTTCCATTTCAAATGTGTTTAGCTGGGCAAGGGCAAATATTGCATTGCAGTCTCGTTTCTGCAGCTGATTGTACAAAATGTCCACATTGGGCATGATCTTGTGGAAGAAAGACAGCCAGAATATAAAATTATCATCTTTCAAAGTGGCCATAAACCCAGAAGCCTGAACAAGTGTGGTGTTGTTGTTTAATAGAGCTCTCTTCTGAATGACCTCCATGCATTTAATTAAATTCTCCCTGTGTTCGAAAATGATATTGACGGTCCGTGAATGAAAATTCCATCGTGTCGGAACAGAACGTGGCAATCATTTCTGCACAACTTCATCAAGCACAGCTGTTCTTTGAGGAGAATTTGACAAAAATGTGCATATTCCTTGTAAATGGGCAAAAATATCCTCACACTGGTGTTTACTGAGGCTGCATTCAGCATTATTAAATTAAGTTTATGTGCATGGCAGTGTATATAAGAGGTGCAAGGATACTTCTCTTTTACAACTGCCTGAACACCGTGTTTCCTACCTCCCATGACGGATGCACCATCATAGGTCCGTGCTATAAGTTTATTTGGGCACCCTGATAGTTGCAGATCAAGTTCAGATTTAATGACTGTGGCAAGAGAGTCTGTATCATGACCAATAGGTTGAACAAAACTCCAAAATCGTTCTACGGGTTTGTCATTCACAAGAAAGCTGTAGATAATAACCATCTGATACACTGAGGAAACATCAGTGGTTTCATCTGCTATGATAGCAAGGAAATCTGCATCCTTAATCTCCTTCATTATTTCCTCTTGGCATACCTCTAACATACACTGAAGAATTTTGTTTTGTATAGTTTTTGAAGTGCCCTTAAAAACAGTTGCTTTTTCCATATGGCCCTTCAGGACACTATCGAGATCAGCACTGAAATCTATTAGGCCTTGAAAGATACCAGGGTTTTGTGATGTATCAGATTGATCATGACCTCTCAAAGCCAGCTCAAATGAGCCGCAAAACCATATACAGTTTATTATGATATTTAGGACATATCTATTCTGCGTAACTTTATCGTTATGCAGCTGTATGTTCCTTCTGTATGCACTGTTCATTTGTGCAGCAATATTAATATTGACATACATTGCTAAACTTAATGCATTTTTTATATGAGACGAAGAGGACTCATGCTTTTTAACACGGTCGTGCATGTGTTGTATGTCTTTCATTCCTTGATTCACCCAGGAATCATCTCCTCCACAGAGCAGGCATGGGAAACAGTATAAAGAGTTATTAACTTCACATCCACATAACCAGTCGTGCTTCTTGTACATGTCAGGGTTGAACTTCCTATTGAATTATTAAATTTTAGATGAGTCGCATTTTTTACATTCCTATTGAATGTTCTAGCTTTTGACTTAATCGTTTGAGTTATAGAAATGTTTGGCGTGGGCCTACCCATTCATTTCACTTCAGATTTTTCTTCAGCACTCCGTTGCGAAAAGGGCTTTTCCAGTAAAGATTGCATGGTATTCATTCTATCAGAATTTTAAAAACGTACAAAAACAACACCTCACAATAAGCACTATAAATAAAATGTTAGAATACTCAGTTTAACCTTGCGAGCACGAAACCACACTACAAAACAAGCAGACACACAGAAAGTCACATAAGGTATGATATAAGGTTCTGGAGGGCTTAAGCAAAATCAGAAAAAGTATTTTGGTGGCAAAAGTGGGCTTTAAGAACAATGGCTATTGAGTCGAGTAGAGCATCATGCAGGGAATTATTTAAAAAATTAAGGATCATGACTATAGCAAGTATGTACTATATGCGCGCGATAAGAACGATCGGGCTCCAAGTTCTGATTTGCTAAGTTTCGTTTAACTCCATAAACATAGATGACAACTTTCAAATTTGAAATGCGCTATACACTGACATCTAGTGGCTAATATGCTAAGCTTTATCATGTCTGCCATATTTCGTTTTGATCAATTTCGAGGTTAATTAGCTAACCAGTTTACAGCAATTGTATGTTAGAATTAGAATTTTAGTTTGTCCTGGGTAACATATACATGTTATGAGACACGTTAAAATGAATAAATACAGTATAGATAGATAGTTTTATTCACCTTAGGAATATACAATATTCATGGCTTCGTCAAATTTGTACCCATAAGAATAATACATTTCTTATGAGTAATACAATTAAGAATACAATAGTAATTAAATAATACAATAGTAGTTAAATAATACAATAGTGATTAAAGTAATGCAGTAGTAATTAACAGTAATTATATACTTAAGTCAAATTGATTACATACAATATACACAGTAAGCAGCTTTTCTATGGTTTCATGTGGTATTAGCATAGACTAATGTACTACAAGAAATATCATAATATGAATATTACAGGTTTGTGAATGTACTACGCTCCCAGTGCTCATTTACATGGTTATAGTTCTAAAAATGCATTAACCATATAAAAACAGTGTGCGTGCAAAAATTTATTAACCTTATTCTTAAAGTGTTTTAATGATGTAGCTTGTTTAAATGAAATTGGAAGTTTATTATATAACATTATCCCTTTGTAGTTAAAGCTTCCTTCATAAAGGCTCGTTTGGTGCGCTCGAATTGCCAGTTTATCCTTTGGCAAGTGTGATGGTAATGTACATCAACATTTACTTGAAAATGATTTATATTTGTATGAACATTTGTGGATGTTATGGCTCTCAAAAGGGGACACATTATTATTCGTCTACCTCCATATAACTGTGATCTGAACGCAATTGAGCTGGTGTGGGCAAAACTAAGAGATGTTTACAGAGGATGCAACATTACTTGTGATATCTTTGCTTATCTTATAGCTATTTTGCTGAACTGTGTTTTTCAAGGTTGACCATGCTGCAGAAACAAAAGAGCATTAGCTCTTGCTTCTTCCCCTCTGCCTGCACCACACCGTATATCCATCACTCAACTTATCTTGTGCGTACTGTACATATTAGAAGTTATCAACCATATTAGAGAAATAAGGCATCAGCTACCAAACAACAAAGAGATTCATTATCATAGTACAAGGCAGAAAGAAAATTTACATATACAATATTTCAGAACAAACCTAGCTAAAACCAGTGCTTATCACAATAGAATTAAATTGTTTATCAGACTATCCCTTAATATAGAAAACGTAGAAAATTTGAATGTATTTAAGAAAAAGCTCAAAGCATATTTAGTAGAAAATTCATTTTATTCAACTATGGAATATGTAAATGCAGTGGCGGCTTGTGGATTTAAAAAGTGGGTGTTCAAAAGACCTACACTTAAAATGCACACTAGCACTATCCGCTACTGCTACCACCACTACTACTGAGTGCTAGCTCAAACGCCCCACAAAATTTTAAAAAATGTATTAGCCTAGAAAGAATGTATCAATTCCTATCAACTTGCTTATTATGTCGCTTTACTGACAGTCTGTAAACTGAGCATTAATATTCACAATACCAAACATGGCGAACTGAGTACATGCATTTTTACGTCAGTGTGAATTCTTTATTTTTCCACTAAGATGTACCAAGTCGGCACATCCTACATTTGTTCAGTTACTCACTTCAAAGCTAGTCCTGCGCCGTGGCGTAGCAGGCTAAGGCACCCATGGGGCTTGGATTTTCGGTATAGGACTGGTGCCCACTCAGCATCGTGAGGAATGTGAGGAGCTTACGCTAGGTAAGTGACCCTGGTCCCGAAAACTAACGTTCTGGCTGGGGGATGCAGAGATGCTGACCACATTTCTCTGTATTGGTTGGATGATTGCCCGTCTCTGCCATGTGCAAGTGGGCGTGAGGCTGGCAGTCGGGTTGGTAAGCCTTGGTCCTGTTAGGGCTGTCACACCAGTGGTTAACTTAACTCACTTTAGAGCTAAACAGAAGGCATGGTAACCTAAAAAGCGCATTTCTAATACTGCAACCGCATAGCCATTTACAGGTTGTGTATACATTGTTAAATTTGCGCCTGTAGTCCTACTTCTGATTTTTGTAACACTCTTAACTGTCAAATTGGGCTGCAGACATCCTAGTCGCTTTATTACATTTTTTCTTCGCAAGTCACTTTATCTATTTTATTTCTTAAAATGGAATCCACCGAGTTTGTAGCTGCCTCTTGAGAGAAGTTCAACAGTCACAAAGATTCCAAAAGCCTCGCGATCGGTCGCGGCACACAACAAAGAGTAATTGTTTTGCGCTAAAGCACTAGTTATACTTGATGTACTAAGAAACTCACAATTGTCTCATCTGCTGATTATCTACAAATTCCAAGTTTATCACAGTGTTTAAAACAAAACATCTGTTTAGAAACTGGACTGTAAAACACGCCATATTCAAAGCAACAAAGCAAAGGCTGAGAGCGCTAGGAGTTGTAAACATTCCTTGTATTTGCAGATAGTTGCAGATAAACTCTACAGATAGTAGCACTTCCCAGAGATGACCAAGAACTCCGGCGTTGCCAATGTGAATTAACGTGCACATCGAAACTGTGTACCGCCTGCAGTGGCGTATGTAGTAAAAGCAGGCATTAAACACTACACATTCATTCATTCGAAACTGTGCTATGATCTGGGCGTACCCAACCAATGCCTGTCTGTAGCATTTGTCGTCTATGCATGCGCAGAGCTTTAAACATTACATGATATGCTAGCACAAGAGAAGTGTACTAACTACAAGGTTGCCACATACTTATGCTATCGCCATCTACTTACTACACATTAAGCAATGAGCGCGGTAAATACATATAACGAATGAAAAGAGGAAAAGGGCTTCTACAAGACAAAATATTGGGGGTTCACATGCTCTTGTGCTCCTAAACAGCAGCTGTCCCTGTGTAAATGTTCTGTAAAGACTGGCAAATTAAGACTATGTGTGAGAGAGGGTTATTCTTAATTGTATTGTTTGAGTGTAAATTGCATTGTATTTCTATTGTTACGAAGTTGACGATTCCTTATCATGTAAACATGATCCTCAGGATGAAATAAATGAACATGAATATTAAAAAAGTATTTATATCTGATAAATGGTTTAAAGTTAGTAGAAAATGTGCCATAAATGGCTTGTTCTATAAAGACAATAAGAAGTTAGGTCAGTTTTTAGATAAAGTGAACAGCAAGTAAAATTCGACAGCGGAAAAAGGGAATACAAATAGCGGAGAATAAATGTTAAAAAATATATGTCTTTAAAGGGTAAATTCATTCATTCATTTATTATCTGCTGTAAAAATTACAAAGTAATTCATAGCATCGTCAAAAAAAAAACAGAAATACAGAAGAACAAATGGGTGGGATCGAACCTGGGCCACTTTCCGTGGCGAGGGACCAAGGCATGCTGCCTTAGCCCGCTATGCCATGGCACAGGACAATTTTGGAAATATCTCAGTAAATATATCGATCTACTGATAACATTACATACACAATCTATGTGTTCTGTCCATTTTAAACAGTATTCTACCTGAAGACCTAGAAATTTGTGTTTGTTAATATTCCCAACTTGTATACTAAGATTGTTTAAATTTTTAATTGACCTACTGAATCCCATTATTGTTGTCTTTTGGACATTACATTTCAAATTTAAAGATTCAAAATAATTAAGAAGTATGGAGGAAGATTTCTTCATATTTCTAAGTAATTCTTCATCTTTATTTCCCAGAAAATCGCTGTACGTATAGTATCATCAGCATAAGTAACAATGGCACTACTTTTAGGAGGCATTATATCATTGACAAAGTATAAACAATAATGGACCTAGCACTGTGCCTTGGGGCACCCCATATTTAACCGTTTCTATATTGGATTCTATATTTTGAACAAAATTGCCTTTCTTATGGGCAATTTTAGTCTTTTGTTTCCTACCAATTAAGTAATTTCTAATTAACTCTTTGGGGAGGCCTCTAACTCCATATCTAATTTATTTAAAAGAATATTGTGATCCACACAGTCAAAGGCTTTGGATAAATCAAAAAATAGTGTACTAACCTGGTTGTTACTTTGAATATGTTCTACAATTACTTGAATGAAGTGACATAGCAGTAATGGTGGATCTGTTTTTACAAAAGCCATACTGGAAGTTTTCCATTATATTGCATTTTTCAAGATAGGCTATTAGTCTCGAAAATATGACTCTTTCAAAAAATGTTGCAATTTCGGATGTTAGAGTGATCGGCCTGTAGTTATTGATATCATTTTTATCACCTTTTTTGAAAAGTGGATTAATTATTCCCAATTTTAATACGTTTAGAAATTTTCCTTCATCTATAGAGAAGTTTATTAAATAAGTTAACAGCTTGATGAGAACTGCTTTACATTGTTTCAGAATAAGTGGACTGTTCTCATCCCAACCGCTACTTTGTTTATTCTGTAATTTGTTAATTATGTTATTTATTTCATTTTCTGTAACTGGATTGAAGAAAAAGGAAGATAAGAGAGCTTGAGCTAAATGCCATGTTTTCTTTTTATGTAATTTTCTTAGTATAAGAAAAACTAACTAATAAAAATATCCCTAGATTGCAATGACTTATCACATAATGTCATATTTGTACTTTAGTAACCTTCAATGTAGAAGGTAGATATGCGGCTTAACACCAGTTTGTGAGGTTTTGTTTTTATTTGGTTGTACAAGTATGTAATGTTTGAAACCTTCCAATTTCAGCTGACGCCTACTGCTAAAGTTAGCCGATGGTTTGAATTGTTACAAGTACCTCCCCCTCTTTCAAGGCCAGAAAGTGGATTTGTGGATAGAGGTGGCGTAGAAGAGTATGAGGTTTCAGAAGGTTCAGAATCGCTACTGAATTGACTATGAGGCCGCAAATGACGGAAACTATTGAAGCTTCGCATGCCATATGGTCGCATGACCACGTTTTGACGACTGTTCCTATTAGAAAAAGTTTTTTTTTTTTTTTTTTTTTTTTTTTGAGGGTACAGAGACTGTTTGCCCCAAAACAGGTGCAAATTTTTCTGTTAAGGTTTTAATTTGTTCATTCCAGTTAGTTCATAGCAATATTTCATAAGACTTGATAAGTTTAAACCTGTTATTTATATTAAGCATTCATTCCAAAAAAGTATTATTAATCCTTGTTACCTCCATTGATATTCTCATGTAATAGTAATCATCTTTATTGTTTCATTTTCATCCCACTTCTGACACTAAATATAGGAAATAAATATTTGTTTTGACTTTAAACTGTTGTTCATATGTGTAAAATGCAACGTTGCTTATATTAGTGATGGAAGTAAACGATTTATATTGTAACTGTAGTTATTATAATTCAGCTTTCTTCTGTTGCCAGATATTTGACCTAAACCTAACTGTAGTAAATTCAGTAACTTTTGTATGAAAAGGGAAGTGAAAGAGATGATTATTATTTTCTGAGAGTACAAAGTTTAGTCGTATAACTTGCTAGACGACAGGAGCAATAGCATAGGTTAATGAAAATGGTAGCTTTAAAAGTTTAATGACTTTTAGGTTTGTTATCTTTAATTATTACTTTTATTTTTCATAATAAAATGTCATATAGTAAATGAAAGGCCCAAGTAGCTTAGAAAGTGCTGTGAACTATTGAGCCCCACTCATGTTTTTTATGCACTGATTTTTAAAATAATGATGTAAAACATGACATAAATTACTAACTTTAAATAAAAAATGAATTTTAGAAAATAAACTTTTTATAAGAATAAAAGGTGATGTAGCGAGTCTTCATTTGCATGCATGGTCAGTTTATTGGGAATTCTGTTTGCACCACAAAGGATGCTGTTTCATAGGCCTATACTAGACAATACTATAGAGATGTCCTGAAAACATTGCAAGTCCATATTAGGCACAAAAGACCACATTTCCGTGAAGTGGGCTGGCTGTGCGGCCACATATTGCCAATGTTGTTGCTGAATATCCTGCAAAAATCAACGTGAAGTGCATCCCTCACCCTCCCTATAGTCTGGATTTAGCCCCATGTGACTTTTTTCTGTTCCCTAAATTGAAGAAACGCCTCTGTGGGAGGCATTATCCATCATCAGAAGCAGTGGTGAAGGTTGCGGAGGCAATTTTGAGGGATCTCTCAAAAAATGGTTTCCAGTATGTCTTTGAAGACTGGCAGAAACGCTGGGACAAGTGCATCACATTCAGGGGAGACTATTTTGAGAAGGACCATCAAAATTATGAGGACGAGTAAAGGTACATTGTCAAAAAAAATTGTGATCATTCTTTATTGAACAGCCCTCGTACCTGTGCTGTGGCAGTAAAAGATATTAGAATGATTTCATCTGAACTAGCTGACCTACACAAGTCCATGTAAAAAATTCACCAAAGAAGTAATCGCAGGATTTGCAACCAGAAACCAGTACATTATTTTATTGTAGTATTTGTTACTTCATTGTTGTTAGCTTCTGTTTTTTATGTATTAAATGCTTATTTTGAATTCAGTAAGCCTCCAAATATACAAGGGTGAGTCAAATGAAAGCCTCAAATATTTTTTAAATATTATTTATTATGCAGAAATGGTACAAAGCTGTATCACTTTTCAACATAATCTCCCCCATGCTCAATGCAAGTCCTCCAGCGCTTACAAAGAGCATAAATGCCTTTAGAAAAAAATTCTTTTGATAGTCTGCGCAAGCATTCATGCACTGCGTGGCATACCTCTTCATCGGAACAGAACTTCTTTCCTCCCATTGCATCTTTGAGTGGTCCAAACATATGGAAATCATTATGTAGAAAATGAAGCTAGCTGCAGTGAAGCAATGAATATTACACAAATATAACTATTTGTAACAAAAACTTCACTTAACTTAAGAAAATGATGTTGATTCTTCTAATTGAAATTGATTTCAGGAACTTGTACGCATCATCAGTCAAAGAAAAACATAACCACAGAAAAGGTACATCTTCATCTCTTTGTATAGCTTCATTAGAATTTTAAACTACTCTTATGATTTGTTAAAGCTAAAACAAAATTTTGAGTAAGATCTAATAAATCATCTGACGTGTGGACCATTTTTAACTATAGGCAAATCGCGAACAAAATGCAGCTGGAGGTGTGATTTACCAAAACTGAAGCTCTCCAGCTTTCCCCTCTACTGTCATTTTAGGCTGCCTCTCCTCTCCTCCATAGCGCAAGCTGCACTGCACTGGTTGATGTATGGAGGGGAGGGAGTCATGTAATGCTCGGATGTTGAAGAGGGGAGACAACTGTGCTCATGCATGCGCACACCAGCTGCACTTTGTTCGCGGTCTATCTGTAGCATGTAAAAATTTATTAAACCAAGAAATAAAAGTGAATTAACATCTCTAGAACAAATGCGAGCCATTCCCCCAAGCTTTTACAAAAATGTTACTGTGTGTAAACTAAGCATACCTAATTGTTTGGATATAGTTTAATTTTTAAAACAGCTTATTTCTTCGTTAGTTATTTGGTCATTTCATTAGTGTATTAATACAGTGTGATCCATATAAACCTGAACCATTTCAATAGGCCATAACTTTTGAACCAATAACAGGACACACATGCAACTTTGGGAGAGTATAATACACAATTGGGAGATTACATTACACTATTTACATCTCAGAGAAAATGTTGGACGTGTCCTCCACCAGCATCTATACATGTTTACACTCGTCTCACCATGTTCTCTGAGGTTTTACGGAGGGTATCCTCGCCAATGTTACCTATTTTATTTCGTATGGATTCCCTGAGAACATCATTTGTCTGTGGCCTATCGTTGTACACTCTATTTTTTAGATAGAGATAGGAGGAATTAAGAAAAAAATAGGAATGGGAGATATATGGAGATTAGAGGAAAGGAATACAAGTGATGTGGGTAAATTGGTAAAAAGCAGAATGGAAGATATAGAAAGGTATGAAATATGGGGAAGTCTAGAAAATATGAAATCAATACATTTTACAAGCAAATAAAAAGAAATTGCGGACAAGAAGCATATGTAGATTACTGCAATAAGCAAGAGAAAGAAGGGTTAGCTTGGATGAGAACAGGAAAAATATTTCTAAGAGGGATAAGAGGTGGGGAAAAGGGAATTTGTGAATTGTGTGGGGGAAAAGAAAGCATAGAGCACTATGTAACAGAATGCGAGGAGGGCACAATGTGGAGAAAAAAGGTTTGGGAGGAAAAATGGGGGGAAAGTAGAGAAGAGGATAGTAGCTATAAAATGTTAACAGGAAAGGAGGAAAAGAAGGTAAGAAGTATTGGTGAGTTCTTATAGATAGTAAAAGAAAAATTGGCAAGAAATGTAAAAAATGTAAGAAAGGAAGATGGGGAAGGGGGGAAAAAATGGGGCTAATTAAGTAACAAGGAGGCATGGAGGTTAAGAGCTACCTGGCAGAACAGAAGATCAGGGTGTCATGTAAGACAAGGTAGCAAAAAGGTAAAGACAAATAAATGTAGCCTAAAGTTGTAAATTGTAAAATTTTGGAATATGCACAGTAAATAATTCATTCACGTACATTTTTATATTATTATTGAGTAACTAGTTTCAGAAGCCATTGTGTCCATTTTGAACCTCAATCCAACTATCATCTGTAGCATATATAGTATATCTGCAAAGCAATAGTTCTCAGGAAATTGTTTTGCAATTAGTTGAATCTATCAGTGAGACAAATATATACATCACCAAACTGGTTTTCGATTGTACCTCTTACCAATAACTTGCTCAATGTCAAGTAACTCACTTACCTCGGAACCATGAGGAGGAACGAGAGACAAACACTAGCAAACTTCTTGCCAAATAAAGAGAATAACATTCATCTCTATTTGGTTTTCAAAAAAAACATGACTGGTTTCAAATTGCCCAAAAAAGAACAAAGGCATTATAATTTTATTGATTATGCACCATGACAGAGCAATAGATGAACAAATTTGCAACAAAAGGGAACCAGAATTGGCAAATTAATATTTAATATAAAAATTATTCAATATAATGTAAGAATCTACTGTAAACAGTTCATTCTAGATGGGGGAAGATGTTTACAAATAATATTTATTACTTACAAGGTGCGTTTAAGTTATAATGCTTATTTTTTTTCAGGATGGGACCAGATAAGACCTTGTTTTTAATACACAGAAGTTTACACAGTGTGTAATCATTCGTTTTCTCCATTTACGTTGTGTGACGCCTATTGAAATTCATAGCCAGTTGAGTGAGGCATGTGGTGATGATACCATGGATGTGTCTAATGTGCATTCCTGGGTGCAACAGTTCAATGAAGGCAGAACATCGTGTGACGACAAACCAAGACAGTCACGGCCTCACACTAGCCGGTCTGACAACATGATCCAATGAGTGGAGAACATTTGGGAGGATTGCTTATTGAGCATTTTCAGATCTTCATGCAGGATTGTGTGCACAGATCCCACAGAAATGCCAATTTTGGAGGCGATGTCTACAACTGTCTTGGTTTGTTGTCACATGATATTCTGCCTTCATTGAACTCTTCCACCCAGGAATGCACATTAAACACATTCATGGTACCATAGCCACATGTTCTTATTCTTGTTGCAGCCACTAGTGTTCTATGCATTGTACAGCGCTGCCATTTCTGTCACCCATTCACAAAGAATCCGAATGTATTAAAAAAAATAACACAAGTTGCTATGTGGTCCCAGTCTTGAAAGAAAAAATTGCTGTTATAACTTGAACGCACTTTGTACTACAACAAAAACCTCTCAAAATGAATTACAACAACCGGATGATATGTCCTCCACACGCCTAAACACGTAAGTGAAAAGGGGGCGCTTGCTGTAGAGTTAAAGAAAGGCCAATTTTGCAATAGACAGTCAGCTACTAAGTACTTTTCACACAGTTGATCAAAACTTAGATTAATTTTGTTTTTTCTACCACTTACTAAGGGGAAGGAAAGGGAAGGCATTGCATTAAAAATATTATGAACTAGCTCTTAGTAAATGAGTTACAGAATACTTCTGAAGAATTCAGTTACTTTATTATTATAAGAATTCTGATACATTTACAGGCTCTGTTTTAAGTTTCTTTACCCTGCTGTAAGTTCGGATACATTTTTCCTTGTTAACAGTTAGCATTTCTTCTGGAGCAGGTTCTGTGGATTTGTATGAAAAACTCACTGAAGGGCGTGGAGCATTTGCCTGCCATTCTTTGTTGGTCGCTGATGCTGAAGTACATGTCAAGCTTGTTGAAGTGAATGACATATTTGTCCACTGTGTGTTGCTTTTCTTTTGTGGAAATTCTAATTCATTTACAGGCTCTGTTTTAAGTTTCTTTATTCTGCTGTAAGTTCGGATACATTTCTCCTTCTTAACACTTAGTGTTCCTTCTGGAGCAGGTTCTGTGGATTTGTATGAAAAACTCATCAAAGGGCATGGAGCATTTGCCTGCCACTCTTTACTAATCTCAGATGCTGAAGTACAGGGCAAGCTTGTTGTATCTTCAGTTGCAGGTTCTGTGGATTTGTATGAAAAACTCACTGAGGGGCGTAGAGTATTTGCCTGCCGCTCTTTACTAATATCAGATGCTGAAGTACAAGGCCAGCTTGTTGAACTGAATAACATATATGAACAATCTGTGTTGGTTTTTTCTTTTGATGAACAACATAAAGAACTGGTAGTAGTAAATGCAGCATTCATTTCCTGTTTTATTCTTTCCTCTGATTCCAACAGATTTTGATGAGTGTTCTTATATTTTCCTCTAATAACACTATTATTAATGTTGTCAACACTGGCAGAAGTGCCAGCTATTGCAGAACCAGAACTGTTCCTGTTGCTGGTGACCAAATGCTCTACAACATTACTTCTGGTATACTTATGTTTGCGTTTTGGACCAAAAATGTTGAGTAACTCTACTCTTGTTGGTTTCTTCCTCCGATTACTAAGTGCAATATTCTCTGAGCTGTGTTCTATGGGATTCTCAACAGAAGGAACTTTCCCTATTGCCGGTTGCACTGCTGCAGC
This sequence comes from Mantis religiosa, assembly GCA_030765055.1. Classification (NCBI taxonomy): domain Eukaryota; kingdom Metazoa; phylum Arthropoda; class Insecta; order Mantodea; family Mantidae; genus Mantis; species Mantis religiosa. Next base: position 114,100,409 of record CM060948.1, on the reverse strand, counting down.
AAGAGTTGCCTACAGAAACAAAAAGTGAAACCTTTCCCGATACAAATTGTCTGCTTCTGAAGCTAGGACACACACATTCTGCTCCTTCATGTCCTCCTGTTCTTGCACATCTAAGACATAACATTTATGTAGCATCATTGAATAAAATCCACCTAGTGTAGTTCAGTTTGGTGACAAAGGGCACTTAAGACGCATCACATCCTGTCTTCTTTCTTTGGAAACCATGAATGATTCTTCAGACAGCAGTTCCAGAAGACGCTGGTCTCTTATTTTAAGTGGAGGATGACTTGACAGAAACTCTTGATTGGGGTTCTCAAGCTTTGCATTTAGAAGATGCAACAGATGTTTAAGTACATTAGGTTTTAACAACCTTGGCTTATAATCGTAAAGTTGAGGTATAGACTTAGTAACTGGATTAGCCACACATCTGAAATACTCATAACACTTCTTATCAAAGAAGCTCAAGCTTTCCCGTGTCTCAAACGGCATTTTTATATCCTTAATCAGCATTTTCCTTAATTCTTTTAAACCATTAATGTCCAACTTACCATGTTCTTTCAAAACTGGACAAATTTGCTGAACTTTTTCCCATAGTTTATTTTCTTCACAAACTGCATCTTCTTCTTCTTCCTCATCTTCAGTTTCTGTTGAAGGGTAAGTAATCTGCAACTGTCTTTCCTTGAGTTTGGCATACTGTTCCTTCAGGGATGTCGGGGTCTGGTCACTAAAATATTCACTTATATCTCTCCACCTTTCTCCCAATCTTTCAACTAGTGACAGTAGCTTTTCATTTTCCTTAGCATCCCAAATGTTTGGTTTTAACTTTTTTAGCTTGTTGTATCTTCTACAAGTCTGTTCATGTGAACGATGTGGAAGCAGGTCCACAATTTATAGTAACTGTCCCCAAAGCTACGTACAGCTGCTACTAGAAGCATATCCTCGGACTTCATGAAGGGTGCCTTACATATATTTGGATTGACAATTCTCCAACGTTTGTGTATTTGTTGCACGGTATGTCGTTTTAGATACTGCGCTATTTTATTCCAAAAGATGTGAGTACCAACACTGTAATTACCTACAAGTTTTATCAGTAACTGATCTTCTTCTTCTGTCCATGTCTTATTTATCAAGTCCTCATTAAGGTGTCGTTGATGTTGCATAACCAATAGAGGAGTACGGTTTGTTCCCAGTTTTTCTGCTACTGCTTCCCAGTTTTGGAAGTTATATTCTTTAAAGAGTGCCTTCAATCTTTTATTTTCATCATCCGTCCAATCATTTGTGTTTATTTTAGGATGAAATTTTACTCGCCAAGCTGCTCTGCAATTCTCAGAAGCTTCAAAATCCTGCATCACTTGAGCTGCTATTTTCAGCCAATCATATTCCCGTTCAATATCATCACACAGTTCTTCTAGAGACATGCTCTCAATCTGTTTTACAGAAGGCAATGCACTCATTTTGTGTTGCAGTTCAGCTTTTTCCTGCTCATTTTTGGCTACATCTACAGATTTAGACAATTTTAAGAAATCATTTATGAGTTTCTCCGAACGTTTTTTAATTTCCTCTTGTCTGATTGACTCTTCTAATTTGATACGATCAACAGGCTTCCAGTTATAGAATTCTTGTAGTTCGCTGACCAGAAGCTCATTGTTCCATTTTTTAAACTTTGTGTTTTCATTTAACGGACAAGCAAAATATTTCCTATCTTTAAAATATGGCATGCCATATATCTTCTTCCACCACCTTCTCTGAATATCTACTAACGATTTTGCTTCTTGCATTTTCTTCTCTACCACAGAAATATCAGACAAACATTTTTTTTGTATTGTCATAAGCTCCTGCTGTAACTTGAGCAATAGTTTAATGATCACCATAGCTAAAACCCTGCACATTCTTGGAGTTGGTCTGTCCTTGTCTATTTCTAAATATTTATCGACATCAGAGGCAAGATAATCTTGTTCTAGATCATTCCAATTGAAATTCAGGATAAACGGCTGCATGTAAAATGGTAGGTTTTCATCTCTTGTGTCTTTTAAATTCTGTGCTGGTTCTGGTGGTTGAATGCAATTTATAAAATCTTGCAGAACAGGGTCATCTAGTTCCACTGCTGCCCCTGGTCTCTGCTGGTCTGGTGGATTAGAGCGGTTCATACAAAGGATCAGGAAAGGATCATTGTCACGCATGATTCCACGTCTACCGTACACGGCATAGTACAACAACTCATCAAAATGAGCGCTGCCTGCAGCAGATGGATCCTCCTCCATCTGAAAATAACAATAGACACTCTCTCAAATAATACATTTAAAATTTGTGTAAATATATTAACACCTCTCAACCATTTATATGGGCAATCAATGATAACTGATCGTTCTAACGCACATTAACTATGTATAGGAAAACTTTGAAAAATGAAAGCACAAATAAAAAATTCAATGTCATAGACAGGATTTAAACCATGGACCTTCTGCACTATGAGCTGTTGCTCTACAACTGAGTTATTCATAGCAACATATTGGCAGCACATTAAATTCACTGATTTCTATATTCCTCGTAGACTATAACAGATCTCAATTCGAGATTACAAATCCCATTTCTTAGAAACTTAGGCCCCAGATTTTTAACATTTTACTATAGTTTTCATTTATAAGATAATTATAATTGCTAATTGTTACTAGCTAATGGCTGTCTCATTGCATGACACAATTGGTTATGGAACAGAAGTGCAAAGTAACCAGTGGCGACAAGTACAGCTAATTGTCAGATATTCAAAATACTTTGCAGGTGTATATCCTTCATCTTATGCTATCATGACTATTCATAACAAACATGGAAATGAATGAGATATACCCTAGAGTAAAGTGAAATGCTCAATGTCTCTATATAAACAAAATAAAATTAGCTACTATTGTGAAAAAATTAAAATATTATGTCTGTGCCACCTTTCCAATTTTTCACTACAGATGCTATGCTACACTTCCTTATGCTTCTTGCAAATACCTACTCACAGCTGCCAACATGAATAACATATACTGTCGACTAATTTAGTGCAGCCAAGGAGCTGATGACCTTAAGTCACAATGAATATGCAAGAGATTTTTTTGTATAAGAGCAGTGAAGCAGTTGTGAGATGTGCATGGCAATGACAGAGTACAGCCTCAGGATCTAAGAAGCTGAACCCCAATGATAAAAACCACAACATTGCTAATCCAGTAATCTTCTTATTTAGATGGGTAGTCCTCAATTGCACATATTCATGTTTGTTGTCGTTATGAGAATATTTTCTGATAAAAGAAATCCTAAAAAGAGAAAATGATTAGGGAAATAGTCCTTGAAAGTGACCATAGTCAATTCCACTCTATTTTATTCAATATTTACATCTTATTCCTCTTGTTGTTTATTTATGGAATAGCATATACTAGATTACAAACAAGATGTAAAGTTCCTCTAATTTATCTTGGGATCTGTTTTATCTTCAGTTATGTTGTTAAAGAGTTCCTTTGTTCCAAGTCACTTTATTCTGTACAATATTATTTGAATGACCTTAGACTGACGATTCCTCTAGGTACTACTATCCTTCACAAATAATCTCAGATATGATTATATATATTATATACTGCAGATATTAAAAATTAAATTGAGAACTTACGAGGGTCCTTCAATAAATAACCAAACTAATTTAATTATATTTAAATAAACCGCCCTGGAGTGCCATGGCTTCTAGTGGTGGAAAGGTGAAATCTTCCTCTAGCAGTGCTGTGAGTGCCAGTCATGCAGAGTCAATCAGTTGGGAGTTAGAGCCCGATACGTGAGGTTGTGTTTACTGCACCCACCATGGAACTGAAATTGCAGCAACACGCATCAATAAAGTTTTGTGTTCTGTTAGACAAAACTCCTACAAAAACCTTTGAAATGGTGCAGCAAGCATACAAGGACCAAGCTTTAGGTAAAACACAGTCTTTGAGTGGTATAAACGTTTCAAAGGGGGTCATGAAGACCTTCAACATTCTCCACGCCCTGGAAGACCCGTAACAGCAAAAACGGAAGTCAACATTAACACAATTGATGCAATTGTGCGAGAAGATCATCGCATAACGATTTCGAAAGTTGCAGACATAATGCATTTGTCTGTTGTGTGCCGTTTGTTATCTCCCCGGCACATTTTTTCATGACCTTCCAGTTCGAGGGCGCTGCTGTCCTGTTGTTTTGGGCTTTCCGCCATTCCTCTCTGGGGGCGCTGCGGTGCCTGAGGCTTCTTGGGTGGCTCCCTAAAACCGGCAGGGCAGGGTGTGCCTGGTTGGTGTCGCATTGGTGTTTCTAAGGGTAAGTGCTCCATGTTCGGGTTTCCCGATTCTCTCTAAGGTTTTTTTATAAATTGTCTTTTGGTGAGCCGTGTGGTTTTATGGGGCTCTTACTCCCAGATTGGGACCAGAAGTAGATAGTTACTTTTATGTGTCCGGTTGGTCAATGCAAAGTGTAGCAAATAAAAAAAAAAGCAAAACAAAACAAAAAAACAAGAAAATAAATCCATGTTAAGGTTTTGATAGAGGCTTATGGTTTTAACTTAATCCCATGACCCTGGGTTGGCCCGCACAGTTGGAACTGTAGATGACATAATTCACAATGATCTTGGCTATCGAAAAGTTGCAGCGAAATGAGTACCGCACGTGCCGAGGGACGAACAGAAGGCTCACCGCATCATGACATGTCAAGAAGGCTCGGAAGGTTACGACGGGAGCCAGACTTTCTGAATAGGGTCATCACTTGTGACGAGAGTTAGTTCCACCATTACAACCCGTTAACAAAACAGGAGAGTTCGCAGTAGAAACATTCATCAAGCCCTAGGCCTAAGAAAGCAAAAGTTCAGAAAAGTGCAGGAAAGGTCATGCATCTGGTATTCTTTGACAAACAGGGCATTCTGTATGATCATGTTGTAACTAATCAATGCACAGTAACTGCTGCTTACTATTGTGACGTACTGAAGGGACCACTGAAGAAAAAAAATGCCGAAAAGTGACCAGATCTCGCAAGGAGAGAATAGATCTTCATCAGGATAACGCCCCTGCTCATCGAGCTCATGCAACTCAAGATGACATCGCAGAAATGGGCATTGAGATCATGCCTCATCCACCTTATTCTCCTGATCTCGCACCATGCAATTTTCACCTCTTCCCTAAAGTGAAACAGGAGCTTCGTGGTCACCATTTTCAAAGTGAAAAGGAGTTGAACAATGTCATGGGTATCCTGAAAAGACTGTCCAAAAATGAGTTCAATGAGTGTTTCGAACAATGGGTAAATCGTTGGAATAATTGTATTTCACCAGAGGGAGAATACTTCGAAAGTGTGTAGGTAAATGTTAGTGAAATAAAGCCATTTTGTGTTAATTAAAATATTAGTTTGGTTATTTATTGAAGGACCCTCGTACAATGAATGTAAATCAATAACAACTTAGTCAAACATATAGGCTGTAAATAAAAATGAAATATAAGGTTCATGATACATGACATGGGCAACCAATTGTTAAAATTAACTTCTTACAGTAAAACAAAACAGCTACAGGACTGTAACCTCCAGAATTTTGGCACATGATATCTTATTGTGATATCATTAGCTTCTAAAACAAGCAGTACATAAATGTCTCATTTCAACAGCGTGCAGTCATTGAATTCTCTCTTAAAATGAAATAATCTGCTGCTGAGATTCACCTCAGACATAAAAGTGTTCCTGTAGATGTTTATAGTGTTAAGAGATGGGTGAAACATTGTGAAGATAAATCTTATAGCAGTCGCCTTAAATGCCTCCACGGAACACAACAAGGAGAGTTAATGAGAGGACAGGCATCACTAAAACATCAAATAGTGCAAGAAATGATTGAGGTTACTGAAACAAGTATCTTAGTTTACTAACCACAAAAGTCAGAGAACCATCGCCCAAAACCTTCTACAGAGATTTCAAAATGAGTTATGTGTTTGTCTCCAGAGGCAAGGAAAGCATTGCTTACAGTTTAATTGTTAGTAAAGTCACCTTTGTGAAAAATTTAGCAATTCAACTTTCAAATAGCATGGCACATTTACACACGACTTGCAGTTTTGCAAATAGTGCCAACAGATGGCATGCTGTGTTTGGTGATGTTAAATATTTAGATACACTATCAATGTAATCTATAATTCAGTGGAAGCAAGATTACCTCCCTGTGAGTAAACAACTGATTGTAATCAGAAAAGCTATTTGTTGTCAGTTTATTGACACATCGTGTCAATAGAAATAGTTTCTCTGATTAATTTTGACGTTACTGTTACTAAATTCCTCCAACCACGTATAACTGATTGTAAACTATGATTGTTAGAGGTTAGTAAAGAAAATCAGTTCAGCGTATGGTTTGTTTACAAATAGTAACATCCTAGTTAATTTCCATCAATTAACTAAAATTAAGAGTTTAATGACGAAGCCTGGGACTCAAGTACTTACGATGGTAAGTCACCACAAATGGTGTATCTCGGATGGGAGAGTCCCTAGTGGTCTACCGGGGAAATATATGAGTCAAATGGAGAATTTAATGTCAGGACAGCACATTGGCCATGGTAGCTCAATGGGTTAGAGCGAAGAAGTGTACACTGCCTTCAACCATAAGCAGTATGTTGCTGCTCTATTATTGGACATCACCAAAGCCTTTGACAGTGTCTGGCATGAAGGTTTACTTTCCCGCCTCATCCACTACAACATTCCTTCATACTTGATCCATCTTATACACTCCTATCTCCTCAACAGATCCTTCTCTGTCTCCCATGATGGCATATTATACCTCATCCTATTAGAGCTGGTGCTCCTCAAGGTAGTGTCCTGGGACCCACTCTCTTCCTTCTCTATAACATCACCCTAACTTCTTTGCTCCGCTGCTCACTGTACCTTTTTGCAGACGACACAGTTGTAACCAACATATCAACTAAACATTATATGGCTGCACGTAGAATCCAACAATATGCCGACCCCCTCACTACCTGATTCAAATGATGGTGCTTGAGCATCCACCCCCAGAAGAGCCAAGCCATCACTTTCTCCAGAAGGCAGCTAGAGGACCTACCAGCTGTTCGTCTAGCCGGAGAGGAAGTACATTGCCAATCATATGTATGATATCTAGGCATTTTGCTTGATGTAAAACTGACAAGGAAGGACCACATAAGCTGCACAGCCAACAAGGTCAGCAAATGTATGGGTATGTTATTCCCATTGTATAATCGATGCTCAGGGATGTCCATATCCAATAAATTGCCCCTCTATAAACAAGTGCTCTGACCAGCCATCACTTATGCCTGTGCCATTTGGGGTATAGCAGCTAAAACTCACCTACACCTCCTTGAAGTCCTACAGTCTCGATTCCTCCGTATTGCCATGGATTCCCCATGGTACATCCCTAACTTTGTAATCCATCGTGACCTACGCATTCCTACCCTAACAGACTACATCCACACCCTCTCACTCCCATTCTATCAAAACCTCTCCCATAAATTCAGCTCCCTTATACGTGGTCTAGGTGAGTACAATGACCCCGGCAAAAAATACAAAAGACCAAGACTTGTTTTAGGCACATGAAAAAAACACTGCACTATCAGTACACAATTTATATATAAAATTAAAAGAAAAAACACCAAAACAAACCTCTACCGTCATTTGCCCTAACTTATAAAATATTCTACTGCCAGTAGAGGGCTCAGTCCTGATCTGGCTAGAGACTGAAAGTCTGGCTTCCACACTTTCAAGTGTCCAATCACAGGTGTTTAAATAACTATAATACGAGAAATAACAATCACATAAATATGCAATAGCATAGACTCACAAGAACTGCAAATAGTTTTGAGGTATTGGGCATTAAATTATATAACAGCTTACCTTACGAATTTCAACAATTACCTGATGCAAGGTTTAAGCAAAAGGTTCACAATTGGCTAACTGATTCACCGCATTATTCTATATAGGAATTTTTCGACAGTAATAAGTAGTTATAAAGTGACTTAGACATAAACAAACTAATCAAGGCTTTGCGGGTGATCAGCCGTGTCAAATTAATAAACGTCGATCAGGACTTTCTTCACGGCCCCTAAGAAGCTCCAACAATACTTAAGACCGATAAAAGACCCCCTCCATCCCAAGGTCCCGGGAGTGTACAAGATTCCCTGTGAGTGCGGCAAGGTGTATGTGGGCCAAACAGGATGCACAATAGAAGAAAGGTGCAAGGAACACAAATGCAATATTCGCTTACTACAAACGGATAAATCGGCAGTGGCCAAGCATTGCATAGAGGGAGTACATAAAATTAACTTTGAAGACACTGAAGTATTAGAACATACTGGCAGATATTGGGACAGAGTCATCAAGGAAGCCATCCAAATCAAATTGCATTCACAGAATTACAACAGAGACTGCGGGCTACAGCTAAGCCGTGCTTGGACAACAGCCATTAGACACACCTACAATTACAGCAACCCTAGTCACCCCGGACAAAGAACGGACCTCCAGGAAAGCACCTTGGCTTTTTTTTTAATTTTTTTTTTTTTAGGGGCGGCCCCACACCTGCCGCCCCCGGTGACGATCATCCTCAGAGGCTACATCGTCTCCCCATGCGCATGCTGTTAAGACTAAGATGCAATAACATGCAGGGCAAGGGGGGGGTGCTTGTTAGTTTAGTGCATGCGTTAGTGTTCGGGTTCCGCTGAGCACCTCGGTTAGTAACGGGCATTACTAGCCTGATCGCATGTGTGAGCAGGCATAGGCGGAATTGTTGACTTCTACCCATACCTAAGTCTGAGTAGAACCCAGTTAGTAAAGCGTGTTAATAAGAAGGCAGAGTTTGTTAAGAGGAGTTAGAGTGAGTGACGGACTGACTGTGACTTGTACAATCTTGGTGTTTAAAGTATTTAGCGGAATGACTGACCGGACTGCATGCATCGTGCTGAGTATCAGTGTGTCATGGTGGAAGTGGGGTTGGTCTCATGCGTGAGCGTCCTTTTGGTATGGTTACCTGATACGTTCTATTTACCAAGCAGATGGCAAGTTGTGTCCAGTTTCGGCAGGTGTTATGTTTGCGCAAGTTTGGTTGATGGGCCTTTGGCATTCTTCTGGAAGAGAATGTAAGAGGTTAACATTGGTTATTGTAGTTAATTGATGGAAATTAATCATTTCTCCACACTAGCCGTATATAGGCTAAGATATTTGATGGATAGAATCAACATGAAAAATTCAATCCCATGGCCGGGATTTGAACCACGGATCTCCTGGTTTCCGTCCAGTCGCTCTTAACCTTTGAGCTACCATGGCCAACGTGCCTTCCTGACATTAAATTCTCCAGTTGACTCGTATATTTCCCCGGTAGACCACTAGGGGCTCTCGCATCCGAGATACACCGTTTGTGGCGACTTACTATTGTAAGTACTTAAGTCCCAGGCTTCATCATTTAACTATTATTATTTTAATTAATTGATGGAAATTAATCATTTCTCCACACTAGCCGTATATAGGCTAAGATATTTGATGGATAGAATCAACATGAAAAATTCAATGCCATGGCCGGGATTTGAACCACGGATCTCCTGGAGATCCGTGGTTCAAATCCCAGCCATGGCATTGAATTTTTCATGTTGATTCTATCCATTGGTTATTGTGTTTGGAGTGTGTGGAATAGGTGTATGGCTATGTCTATGGCTTGGAAGGGGTTGGTAAGTGATCTGTCAAAAAGTTGTAGTGGTCGCCTGTGGTTGAGTTGTCCAGTGTCATAGTTCCCTAGTTGCTGGATAAAGATGTTTGTGTTTTGTGGTAGTTTGTCATACAAGTCGGAGGAAAGTCGCTTGATGAATTCTTCTATTGTATGTGTTCTGAGTTCGTCATGTAATTGGTCAGCAGGGGCAAACCGTGGCACTTTGGCAATGATGCGTAGAATTCTATTTTGAAAAGTTTGGAGGGACTTGATGTGGGTAGGTGCAGCGTAGACCCATACAGGGGAGGCATAGGTGAGAATGGGCCGAATGAGTGTTTTGTAGAGTGTTAGTTCTAGTGCTGGGCTCAGCGAGTTGTGGAGGTTGATAAGTGGATAAAATCTGCTGAGTTGTCCTTGCGCTTTCTGTTTAACAACTTTGATATGAGATTTCCAGGTGAGACCTTGGTCCATGTGCACCTCAGGTAGGTTACCTGGTTGGACCAAGGAATATTTTCATCAAATAGTTTTAGAGGTGTGAGAGCATGCGCCAGATATCTGTGTGATCGTCGTTTAGAAAAGATGATTGCCTGGGACTTTCGGCTGTTTACTTTCATCCGCCAGTTGCGGAGCCATGGCAGGAGGTTTTGCAGTGCTGTCTGGAGCCTGTTTCTGTGGAGGTTTATACTGCGGGCCTGCGACACGTAAGAGGTGTCATCGGCATACAGGAAGAGATGAGTGTTGGGTGCCTTGGGGATATCGTTTATGTATATGTTGAATAGTACTGGACCGAGGAGGCTCCCCTGGGGGACTCCGGCTCTATGTGTACTGTTGATGCGGTGTTGTTGGCTAAGGAGACAAATGTGCGGTTTTGGAGGTAGTTGGCGATTAATTTTGTCATGGTGTCTGGAATGTGTATGTTTTGGAGTTTTCGTAGAAGACCGTTGTGCCATACTCTGTCGAAGGCGCTTTCAAAGTCCAACAGGACAGGGCCTGTGGAGTGTTTGGTGTTAAAGCCGTGGTTAATTAATTCCATTTTTCGTAGCAGTTGCAGGGTTGTTGAATGGTGTGCACGAAATCCGAATTGTTTGGGTATTAATATATTGTGTCTGTGATGATGATGATGATGATGATGATGATGATGATGATGATGATGATGATGATGATGATGATGATGATGATGATGATGATGATATATAAGGGCGCTCAACTACGGCGGTCATCACCGCCCTTTAAAAAACTAGTCATGGCAAAAGCCAGATATAAAACTTTCTAAAAACTATACAAGTGTAACAAAACCTATTAAAAATACACGTACATAAAAAACATCAATCAAAACCTACTAAATATTTCGTTCACTAAATCCTAAACTCTAAACTAGACAAGAATCTAAAAACCTTCTCCACGGGTCTCCACACACGGCCTACACGTGGGTGGGCCTGTTGACCGTCTCCCTCAACCACGAAGAGGAGCCCACACGAGGGAGACTGCTGGCTCGGGACCCCGGGTGCGCCAAACCCGTACCTACCGAAGTAGGCCCCTGGGGGGGTATTGTGTCTGTGAATGAAGGCATTAAGTCTTTTGAGGATCACTTTTTCTAGTACTTTGCTGAGTGTATTAAGGAGACTAATAGGGCAATAGTTGAGTGGGTCCGTATGGTTTTTGATTTTCTTGGGGAAGTGGAGGAATTTTGGATGTTCCCAGGACTCAGGGAAGCATCTGCGTTCGAGAGAAAGGTTGAATACTTAAGTTGTGCGTTCGAGTGATTTAGGGGGAAGATTCTTAAGTACAATGTTTGGGATGTCATTCGGTCCTGGGGCATTTCTAATGGGCAGGTGCTGGATAATCTACTTGATTTCTGAGGAGCAGGTTTTGCGAATTTGACTGTGTGTGCGAGCATGGTGTAGCTCATCAGTAATATCCTCGGTCTCGCGGGTGAATTGGGGGTCCGAAGGATCAGCAAAGGGTGTCAGTGTGTCTTGAAGTACATCAGCCAGCAGTTCTGCTTTCTCAGTGTCAGACGTGGCGATGCGTTGGAGATGGTGGAGTGGGGGCATTGGCGTCTGTTCCCTGATGAGGTATTTGAAGATGCGCCATACGGAGGCGTGGTTGGAATCCATGTTATCGAGGGTGTGTTGCCACTGAGTTTGTATGTGGTCTTTCGTACATCGGCATACCGTGAGCTGAAGGTTCTTAGAACTTCCAGATCAGCGGGTTGACTGGTACGTTGCCACTTGCGGCGCGCTTTGTTGCAGGCTGTGTTGAGGGATCTAATATCGGGGGGTAGCTTGTTGGGTTTCGGAGGGGGATTGGTCATAGGGACTGCTGTAGAGATGGCGAATTGGATGTTAGTAGTGAGCTCCGTTACATCTTGATTTAGGTCGTGGATGGTGTTTGGAGGATTGAGCTGCACTGCAGTGTCAAGCGTGTCTTGGAACACCGGCCAATCGGCCACGTTGAAATTCCGTTTAGGCTGCTGCGGCTGTGGAGCTAATGAGCCCTGTAGGGTGATTATGACGGGCAAGTGATCGGAAGAGAGGTCATTGATTGAGTGCAGCGTAACATGCTGACTGAGTCCCCTGGTTATGGCGATGTCTAGAATATCTGGGAGTTGTCTCGGATTGTTGGGAATATAGGTAGGTCCCTCTGGAGGGACAATGATATATGTGGATGTATTTTCATGGCAGAGGAGTGTTTGTCTTGCAGCATTTGACGTGCGGCAGTTCCAGATCTGGTGCTTGGCGTTTAAGTCACCGGCAATGATTACTTCCCTATTGAGGGCAAGGATAGCATCCAGATCATTTGTATTTAGGTGTCCTGGTGGATTGTAAGCAGATATGACTAAGAGGCGGACTTGGTTCATGGTGAAAAACACTCCAGTGGCTTCAAGTCTAGTGAATATGGGTAGCGCGGCTTGTTCGTGTTTGGTTGTTCTGATGATGATGGCGGTGACTCCTCCCCATCTGTCGCGGTCATTTCGGTAAGTCTTGTATCCTGGTATGTTAAGCCTGGTTGTTGCTGAGAGTTTAGTCTCCTGGATCAAAATAATGTCGATGTCGTGGGTTGTCGCAAAGTCAGTTAGTTCGGTTTTTCGTCGATAAATGCTGTTTGTATTCCAGGTCATTACTTTGAAATGTGTCGTGTCCGTCATGGGTATGTAAAGTTGTTGTCTGGGTCTGTGAATAGGGTGAAGAAGGTCGTGTGCACTCAGGATTGTCGTGATGTTTACAGGTTCGGTAAGGAGCATGGTGAGGATGTTGATCAGGTCATGGCATACCTGGGTCCAGAACATGCGGTCTGGTTGGTTTGAGTGCGAGCAGTTGTGGTGAGATACTTGGGGTGGTGGAGGTAGAGTTTGGTTGTGATACTGTGGTACATTGTGGGATCGTGGGGGAATGGTGCGGAGTTGTGGTGCCGGATTGGAGTTGCGGGAGCGACCTGTGGGGACCCTGGGAATATCAGGATCCACACGAGATCGTGGTTGCTGCCCCTGGAGGAATAGCCACTCTGAGGCATGCAGCTGGGCCGAGGAGAGTGGGCGGCACGTGCATTGTGGATGCCTGTGCCGGTGTGCTGCCTTGCCTGCCTCGCAGCAGACCCGGCGCGCAGCCAGGACAGTTGCTGCCTGTGCACGGGACAGGAATTCCAGCATGTCCCGTGGCCTCCCCCCGCACACTGCGCAGGTCCGATTTTCAGGGGGGACTGAACAGGTGCGGGACTCATGGTTTTGTGTGCACTTGGAGCACACCAGTGAGGTAGCGGTGCAGCCTCTCTCAGAGCGACCGAGTTGTTGGCATTTGCCGCATTGCTGTATTTGTGCAGCAGGCCTGTAATCTTCCACCCGGATCCGGTGGTGACACAGGGTGTTCAGAGATAGGAGCTGCTGTCGTTACTCGGGAGTTGTTACCTCCACGAGGTACATTGGGAGAAATGGTTGTCCGTGGGTGAACCGTCGCAACTGCTGCACCCTCGTCGCCCTTACTCCAGCCCTTTCGAGCTCCACCTTGAGCAGGTCCTGCACCTGATCAAGGTAGAGGTTCTTGATGACCAGTCTATAAGACTGGTCGTCCAGCCTCCGTGCCAAGGAAAAGGCAATACCCCTCTCCCGGAGAAGACCACACATGGTAGTGTAGTCCCTCGCAGTAGTGGTGCGCACCATCATGTGCCCAGACACAGGAGCCAGGGTGAGGCAGTACTCCGAGGGAGAGCAGTGAGTGTCGAAGTATGCCACCAGGTTGGCAAACGCAGGTTGGCCCCGTGGACATACAATCGGCACTCTGTGCAGCGGCCTGTGCATGAACTGGGGTTGTGGTAGGAGGGGAGGGCGTGGATGGGAGGTAGAATGATGAGAGCTAAAGGGGGCTCGGGGGGGTAGCAGTGGCGGGATGTTTGGATGGGACGAAGGGGGTGCAGCTTCGTGGGGCCTGGATCAGGGGCCGTGGTTGCGCCGAGGGGGCAGTGCGAGCTGAGGCTGCTTGGATGTCAGTGGGGGATTATGAGAAGTTGTCTGCGCCTGGGTGGGTGGGTCGACTAATGGTGCAGATAGCATCGGTGTATTGCTGGGATGGGCAGGCTGAGGTTCCTCGGCGGAGGTAGTGGGCCTCGGAAATGGAGTTGGCGGGTGAGGTGAGGTGGATAGCTCAAGGATGCAGTCGCATGAGTGGGGATTCTCTGGAGAGGAGGGCCGCGTGGAAGTGGCCAGTGTTTCCTAGAAGGATTCCTGGAGTGTGGAATTTGAAGAGGAAGAGGAGAGGTTTCCTGGGGGAGTGGAGGGGCATGAGGGGGTGGTGGTTTCTTTGGTTTTGGGTGCGACACTACCAATCTCTCCCAGAAGATTCCTGTCCACTACACGGCCCGGCGGTGCCACTTCCTGAGGTGAGTGCACCATGGGCTTGCCATACTTGCCCATGGTGTATGATGGGTTCGTGAGAGAAGGGGGGTGAACTTAACCTAATAGAGCAGAGGAAAGAAGAGTATAGTATGAGAGAAAGACTTCTGTAGAGGATGCTCACAAGCGCAAGTAGCAGAGGGCCGGACCCTGGGGTGCCAGAAGCCAGTAAGAGACTGTTGACAAACAGCAACTCTAGTCACACTGGACATAAGACCAACCTCCTAGAAAACACAAAGACCCGCTCATTGGCCAGGGAAGCACAAGCCCCACCCACCATTTGATCATATATAGTAAGAAGAATTCAACCATTTTCACACAACTGACGATGCTGGCGGCAGATAATTACAACTGACCATTAAAGGCAAATGCCGATAATGCAAACTAGAGTTATATTTAGGTTTAGCAAGATAGCAATAAGTATATTAGACCACAACTGACAAGCTTGCAAGTATTACTTGCAGCGACAATGAAACACCTAAACTTAAGACGTAGCGTTACGGCGTGATAAATTACCCTAAACTTCCCAACAAATAACACCAGGAATCCTACCAAATACCACCCACAATAGGCAGTGGATCAGGCTGGGCTTCATGTCAAGCCTGTATCCCTGCATCAGAAACCACCCTCTGCTGAATCGCACTGCGAGACAGCTATGATCATCTCCTGGAATGCGCGGGTGCTTAAGGCGGTACCGCAGCACACTTCTCCTTCCCAATCCGGTGGAGGTTTTTTTAGTGGAGTAGTATCCTTGAGGTGAAGCCCACATACCCCACTGTGCCCTCCAACACAGTGGTAATCCATAAATGGATTTTTCCTCCACTCGAAAAAAAAAAAAATAAAACATTATCTAGAGTCTCAATTCGAGCCACGGGAAGACCCACAGTTCGATGAGTTCACTGAACTTGTACAGGAGGCGGTGGAATACCTCTATGAGCTCCCCCTTCCATCAAGCGATGTGATCCACATCCCCATTGTCATCCCCAGACAGGTGGCAGCCCAAATCCGAAGGCTCAAACCTAATAAATCCCCGGGGCATGATGGTGTCACGGCACTCATGCTCCGGAACCTTCCCAAAAGAGCCGTGATTCATTTGACGCGGATTTACAATGCATGCCTTTACCTCCGCCACTTTCCAACTTGTTGGAAAAAAAATGAAATGAAATGTGTAGTGTTTAACGCCCGCTTTTACTACATACGGCACCGCAGGTAGTGACACTGATGATACATGACATGAAGATGGAGCACCGGTGGAATGAGATGGCGGGGGAAACTGGAGGTCCCGGAGAAAAGCCGCCCCAACGCCGTGTTGTCCACCACAAATCTCACTTTGCGGTCGCCTGGGATCAAACCCGGGCCGCCTTGTTGAGAGCCAAGCAGTCTAACCACTGAGCCACGGCGTGGCCTAACTTGTTGGAAGGAGTAGTGAAATTGGTTTACATTCCTGTTGTGCAGGTGATGTTCTGAAATACATAAAATGTATGGCAGTTGATTTTCAGTATTAAGATTAATAGTGAGTTCATCTACTTTGTTTCTGAAGTCTCTTATCTTTTGATGAATACAGATAGTTAGTTAGTTAGTTTTTATTCATCCTTTTGATCATATTACATGATATAGGACACGTCAAGTACTTATAACTAAAAATTATACAATATACATATATAAAACACAAGTTTGGAATGAAAATTCAACTGTATGTACAGTATAATGATAATGATGATAGTAATAATAATAATAATAATAATAATAATAATAATAATAATAATAATAATAATAATAATAACAACAACAATAATAATAATAATAATAATAATAATAATAATAATAATAATAACAATAACAATGAATAGTGTTCATTATTAATAATTTTTTACTATTATTGTCATAATCATTGTATTGTTTGTGAGGGCAGTACTTTTAACTGAATTGATGTCATGCTATTGAGGTTGATTATTTCAATTTGCTTAAATTTTCTGCACTTATATTTACTTAACCTAAAAATAGACTTCTACTTGGAACAAGAGGAAATTTTCCCTTAATTCTGTCAGCAATTAGAAGTGAAAGCTTCTCTTTCCCTCTAGCATTTACTATTCCATATCTAAGTATGGACTGAAACAGAAAGTATGCCATTTGAACAAATTCTATCAGGACAGCTTTTTTAATTTAGCTATGAGAAACACCATGAGCAATAACTATCACATCAATATGCAAATTCTAGGATAGTTGTTTATCAATGGCACAAAAATGGTTCCAACATTTGAACAATGGAGACAAGATAACTCAAGATTTACTACGTTCTGGAAGACCTAAGTATGTTCAAGAGAAACCTAAAAGTCGAGAAGAAAATTCATCTGAAGCCAACTCGGAGGAAGACAACGTACCTTGTGGTTTCTTCAACATCAAATATCATGACCCCAGATCTGTTACGAAAGATGACTGGATCAGATGTGATAAATGTAAGGTGTGGTTTCACAAAATTTGTGTGGGGGCTGCTGGTCCTAAACTGTTTCACTGTGGGAAATGTGTGTAACAGCCAATGGAACAATGTGTTATCTTGCATATTGTGTGTAATTATATAACAATTTATAGTGATTCACAGAACCCCATATATGATTCAAATAGCCCCACAAATTTTTCATTATTCCATTTTTTCAACATTTTAAATTCTTCTGTTTACTATGAAGAACAAAAAAATTTGAAGATATGTGCCTTTACCAAACAAAACTTATAACTATGATCTATTCATCATTACAGTTTGACTTGCACAATAAAATGTTTTACACGCCTTTGGGACCCAAAAAGTTGAAATGATTCACTTAGCCCCACCTCACCCTATATCATACACACTTATTTAAGTCGCAAAATGTTACTTGAGCAAATTCACTATCTTCAAAGATGTGATAAATTTTTTCTACAAATGTATCGACTGCTAATACACTGTTTTGCTCTGGGAGAATTAAACTGATTACTAAAGAATAAGTTTTGCTCTTCAAAAATATCTGCAATTGATTTTTTGTAAGCATTCTATAATTTTAGAAATTATAGGAATTATTGAAATGGGCCTATAGCTAGTTAAGCTTTCTCAGTTGCCTTTTCTAAATGTTGCTGTTACTTTGAAAGGTTTAGTTTGGAAAATCACCTTCGCTGAAACCTCTATTAATACAGTAAGTCAAAGGGGCTTTTACGTACTGTATTGTTTCTTTAATGAGATTGTTAGAAACATCATAAACCTCATTTACCTGTGGCATCTCTGAGGGAAAGATCCTCGTTTATTTTTGTAGTCTTATAAAATTCAGTGCAATGACTGGACAAGATTGTACCTGTAAGGTTATATCTTCTACTGACTGTAATAATAAATTATTGAAGTCATCAGGAGACATCATTTCATATTTATTGCTTTTACTATCCTTACTCGTTATGGAATTTATGACAGACCATACTGCTTTGAATTTGCACTGTCTGACTCTATCTATCAAAGATCTTAGCCTATATATGGCTAGTGAGAAGAAATGATTAATTTCCATCAATTAACTAAAATATTAAGAGTTAAATGATGAAGCCTGGGACTCAAGTGCTTACGATGGTGAGTCGTCACAAACGGTGTCTCTCAGATGCGAGAGCCCCTAGTGGTCTGCTGGGGAGGTGTACGAGTCAAATGGAGAATTTAATGTCAGGACGGCACGTTGGCCATGGTGGCTCAATGGGTTGGAGCAGCTGGATGTATGCCGGGAGATCCGTGGTTCAAGTCCCGGCCATGGCATTGAATTTTTCATGTTGACTCTATCTATCAAAGATCTTATCCTATATTCGGCTAGTGTGAAGAAATGATTAATTTCCATCAATTAACTAAAATAATAAGAGTTAAATGATGAAGCCTGGGACTCAAGTGCTTATGATAGTGAGTCGCCACAAACGGTGTGTCTCGGATGCAAGAGCCCCTAGTAGTCTGCCAGGGAGTTGTACGAGTCAGATGGAGAATTTAATGTCAGGACAGCACGTTAGCCATGGTGGCTCAATGGGTTGGAGCGGCTGGATGGAAGTTGGGAGATCCATGGTTCAAGTCCCAACCATGGCATTGAATTTTTCATGTTGACTGTATCTATCAAAGATCTTAGCCTATATATGGCTAGTGTGAAGAAATGATTAATTTCCATCAATTAACTAAAATTTTTCTATGAATGTTTTCATTGCACCAGAGAACCAAGAGTATCAGGAAAATTGTGTAGTCAGGTGAGCACTAAAACCCTTTCCTTGTAGTAGATGCTGGAAAGTATATATATATATATATATATATATATATATGTAATGTACGTCCTTCAACTTTTTTAAGTCATATCGGACGATGAATGGAATGGGTGAAATGATGCTGAAATGAGCCCAGGTTCCATGGAGCTTAGAGTTACCCAACAATAATCTTTTAGGATAAGGGAAAACCCTGGAAAAAGCCTTATCCAGGTAACTCAACCTGACCAAGATTCAAACTCGGGACCTCCTGAACCTGAGGCAAACATGCTACTATCTACGCTACCAAGGCAGGCATGCTGGAAGCGATCTTCCGGAAACTGCACTTCTCTCAGCTCTCTTGTGCAGTGGAGAGAACCTGCAGATGAGGTTACCATGTTTTAATGATCCTATATATTATAAACATATAAGCAAGGAGAACATTCCCTTGCCTTAATTTACTTGTAAATGCTTACCACTTTAATAATTGCTTGTTTATTCTAACAGCTAGCAAGGTAAATGATAAGTATATAGTTTATATATTCAATAAACTTGCAAGGAATGCCAAAAATGACAAGCAACACATTCTGTTGAACTGAATAGCCAAATGGATAAACTTTATATTTTCAAACAGACAAAAGCCTATTGTGAAATTTCCTCTCTCCCCAACTGAACAAAGTATTTGGTTGTCCGCCTGTCTCCATTAGTATTTAAGAAATTTATTTCATAGTTAGCTGGAGAACAAAAAGGGTGAGTAAAATAAATAGGGAAGGAATCTGATTACCTCGGAATCCTGTAATTGACTCATGCATTCGATTTATGTATTCTTTTGTGGCACAAATAACAGCAAATATTGCCACATAGAGAATACTGCACTTGAAGAGATGAGGATACCAACCAGAAGTTTTCTTCTTACATTTGCAAAACCACTAACAGAAATGGATTATGTATTAAGAAAGTACAGTTGAGAAAAAGTATGACAATAAGATCTGAAGCTTTCCTGGTGACGAATATGTTGGAGATCTTCTCGAGAAACACACCAGGTGAAAAGACGATTAGAAATCAATATTTTGGGAGCGTACATCTCTCCCATCATCAACATCATCATCATTTAATAAATGTTATAACCACAAATGATAATTACGATATACCGATTTCTAATCGTCTTTTCACCTGGCTTGTTTTCCCTGAAGATCTCGAATGAATAGTATGATGGTTATCATTTGTTATTTCATTTTGCATTCCTCTCCTACTTCCTAGACATTTTGGGTTACCTCACGGATGTTTTGGCTATGGTTTGTCATCACTTTGCAGTAACAGAACTACCTCATTCCTTCACTTAAGAAAATGTCCCTCAGCAATGGCCCTTAATGTTTGGTCCTTATATTGATAAATATTATGTTTGTTAATAACATTGTCTGTCAGTTGCCACAATCACCATATTAGTGCCACTGGTGTGTCAGAATTTTGTCCTACACTAAATATACTGATATGGGGCTGTCACATTTAAGTACACTTAAAAGCCATTGTTCTGGGCAGGTTATGAGATCAGCGTCTCACTGACTGATTGCCATTATTTGACTGATCTCATGTTTTCTATATCCATATATTCATTTTAAAGGATTGGAGCAGAGAAGAATGCATGATGTGCAGGGCAGGGGGAGCGGCAATTACTTGATCTGAGAGGAGTAGTGGCAAGGGAACTAGTTAAAGGGGCCCAGATTGCTCACATATATTGGTATTTGTATGACACCACAGTTAGGATTTGAAATAAGGATTAGCAATTACAGAATCACTTCACTTGTTTCTTAAGTCTGTTTGCATCGAGATGTTATCACACAACTGTAACTTTAGCACAAATAAATGCAGAATCATGTTTCGTCTGTTAATCTTAATACATTGATCATGTTAGGTCAATATTTCCCAATAAGTATGTTACTGTAACAAAGAAAATGCACCTTTTTTTATGTAAGTAATTTTTCATATCAGATATGGACGTTTGACCCTCAAATGACATTACTAAACTAAGTTTTCATTATTCTAACACTACAATATTACCTTAAATCCACAATGATCTGCAATCCACGTAATAACTTGAACTTAACTTGAACGCTCTGTAAAGAAACGAACATTTACATATTAATGCCTGCTTCGTTTGCATAAACAGAGTGAGAAATACGATTTATTATATGGATACAATCCTTGTGTTTCTAATAAAACACTAAACAACTACACTTATCCACTATACAAGCACTTACTTTCAGGATAGTCACAAATCTTTACAGCAACTGTAGAACGGGAGACGCCACAACAGCCAATAGCATCAGTGGCAGTTGTTAGACAGCCAACCGCCAAAATGTGTACGTAACAATGAATAATGAGCCCTGAATTTTACACAAATCAGGCGATTTTTGCTTAAAAACGTTTCATTCTAGCAGCTTCTATCAGCTTCTATACTACAAAGAGTGTAATCCAATTGCAAATAGGCGATTAAATGGTATGTAGTATACTTCATTACACTAATTATTGTCATTTCGTAATTTCAAATATTTCGCTTTGTGATTGGTCGAAAGTACCTGAATCATTTGAAAAGAAGAAACAGTGTTTCCAATATCAGAGAGAAGTCCCTAAATCTGGGGGATTTGAGAAGCACAACAGCCATATATATATTTCGTATTGGCCAAGAATTTTTGGAGTCTTCTTGGATAGGTTAGGAAAACATGGGGAGATTATTGAAATACAATTACTCACATATTGATGCACATTTTCGATGTTTTGTACTTTGTAATAATTTTGCAATAATTTTGTACAGAAGTATAGAAAGAAATGTATATCTACAAATACTTTTGTATTTTCCAGAGGCACGACGGCGCTTCGAACAACTGAAGCCTGCTACCACTACTACTGGATATGCACTAGCAGCTCGCCGTACTCCTAATACCACGGTTGCTGTTCAACACGTCCCTGTCGCCCACGCATCCACGCAGACTGATTTTCTAGCTGTTAAACCTACGTCTCAGACTGTTTGTATATCCACCAGCACTACTTCCGTTTCAACCGTACAGACTCCAGACACCAAGCCATCAGCGAGTAACAACAATCCCGTAGTAACTGTGAAAAACCGATCCCGACCACAGCATAGATCGCGAAGTCGCTCGCCCTCTATTAGATCCCGGTCTCGTTCTACGAGCCGTAGGAGTTCTGACTCCCGAACATCAGCGGAGTCACAGGACGCTAACGATTTTCGAATCGTAGGGCCCAAGTCAGCCAAGGTCAAGAAAAAGGTTAAAACGGCCCGCTAAAAACTCTTTATGGAAATAATCCAGTGGAATGTCAATGGTTTTCGAGCTCGTGCTCAAGACCTACAACATTTAGTTTCTCAACGGTCACCATCAATTATTTGTCTCCAGGAAACCCACTTACATCCCAATCACTCGTTACACCTTCACTCTTTCTCTGCATTTAGAAGCGACTCTCTTGCAGGTATGCGTGCAAGCGGTGGCGTTGCTACCTTAGTGGCGCCTAACATCTCAGCCGCCAACGTTCCTCTCACCACACCATTGCAAGCTGTGGCCGTTCGGATACAGCTGGAGAGCATCAGTTTTACCATATGCAACATGTACCTGCCGCCGCTCAGTATAGTTCCAGAGCGTGATCTTCAAGCTCTATTGGCTCAGCTCCCCTCACCACTACTCCTTGTGGGAGATTTGAATGCCAAGCACACGCTCTGGGGATCAGACACTGATGACGCCCGTGGATGCCTCCTCGTAGACGTCTTCGATAAGTCTGACCTGCTTCTGCTAAATACTGGTGACCCGACATTCCTATCATCCGCTTATGGTACACATTCCGTACTAGACCTTTCTTTCTGCAGTCCGTCATTAGTACCACTACTTGAGTGGTCAGTACTTTCCGACCTCTTTGGCAGTGATCATTACCCCATTAACATTCATTTTTCTGGCCGCCAATGTGTACCTTCTCGACATCCTCGCTGGATTATTTCCAAAGCTAATTGGGGAAAATTCCATTCCCTGATAAACCTTATCGATGACGGTTTCGACACCATCGACGAAATGGTCGAATATTTTACTTGCTCGATCCTGCTCGCAGCAGAATCCAGCATTCCTCGAGGTTCATCTACACCACGGCGTATCCCTGTACCGTGGTGGTCTGAGGAATGCAGTTTGGCAGTCAAAGCACGCAAACGTGCTTTGCGCGTTTTTCAGCTAGGGCACGCTTTATACTGCGCAACGCAAAGCGTAAATCTTGGGAAGCCTATGTGTCTTCGCTTTCCCGGCCCAGCTCTACCCAACAAGTATGGTCAGCTGTTCGGCGGATGTATGGCAAGTATCGCCGGACGGTAATTCCGGGCCTTGCCATCAACGGTTCCATGCGCACCACCGAGCAGGACATAGCAGAAGCCCTAGCTACAACATTTGCTGCTACTAGCCAAACTGCCCGCTATGACGCTCTCTTCCTGCCTATTAAGGAAAAGGCGGAGCGGGTACAACTAAATTTTAATAGTGACTGCACCGAGCCGTACAACCAACCGTTTACCGCTGCCGAGCTCGCCCATTCTCTAGCGTTAGCAAAGGATTCTTCTCCAGGTCCCGATGACATACACCGACAGATGCTGCTACATCTTCCATCTGAGGCGCTATGTTTCCTGTTAAACATCTATAACCGCATTTGGCATGAGCGAGTTTTCCCTTCCTCCTGGCGAGAGGGTATTGTCATCCCCATCCCTCGACCCGGAAAGGACCGCACGCTTCCATCTAGCTACCGCCCCATTTGCCTGACGAGTGTCATCTGTAAGACCTTCGAGCGAATGGTAAACGCTCGATTAAATTGGTGGCTAGAAAAACATAACCATCTGTCCAACTTGCAATGCGGTTTTCGTCGCCATCGCTCAAGTGTCGATAATCTAACACGCCTTGAGGGGTATATTTCCGATGCCTTTCTATTGAAGCAACATGCCGTGGGCGTGTTCCTCGACCTGGAGAAGGCCTATGACACCACTTGGCGGTACGGCATACTCCGTAACCTTCATGGTTACGGTATGCGTGGTCATCTACCCGAGTTTTTATGCAATTTTTTAAAACTTCGCCGTTTTCGTGTGCGCATAGGAAACACGATATCCCAGGAGCGGATACAGGAGAACGGTGTACCTCAAGGGTCGATTTTGAGCGTCACCCCTTTTTGCCGTAGCGATTAACGGCATCACTAGTGCCGTTAGAAGTGGAATTCCATCATCCCTCTATGTTGATGACTTTGCAGTCTATTCTAGGTCTGCCAACATAGATCACATTGAGCGCCAACTGCAGCTGACCATTACCCAGCTAGCAGCTTGGGCGCTTCAAACCGGCTTCCGTTTTTCAGCTGCGAAGACGCAGTGTATCCACTTTCACCGCCTACGAGGTATTCACCCGCCTCCTGATCTTCATTTGAACGGCACACCCCTGCCATTTGTCTCGCACCTGAAGTTCTTGGGCCTCTACTTGGACCGACAACTAAATTGGGAGCACCACATTCGTCACCTTCGAGCCTCTTGCGATCTTTCTCTTCGGGTGCTCAAGGTATTATCTGGAGCATCTTGGGGGGGGGGGGCGATCGCACGGTAATGTTGAGGCTGTACCGCTCTCTGGCTCGGTCCAAGCTGGACTATGACAGTTTTATTTATGGCGCAGCGACCGCCTCTAAACTTCGCCTTTTAGACACCGTGCATCACACTGGCATCCGCCTTGCCACAGGAGCATTCCGCACCAGTCGAGTCGACTGCCTGTACGCAGACTCAGGCGAACCTCCACTCCATATTCGTCGCTCGCTGTTACTCTGCTCATACGTCTCGAAGTTGGCTAGTTATCCCAATCATCCTTGTTTTAAACCAGTTCTGTGTCCAGATTTAGTCCACCGTTATATGCGCCCTGGTTCTCGGACACGCCCCATGGGAATAAGATTTCGGGATCTCCTACATTCCCATGGCCTCCGAATGCCTCGCGTGGAGAGGTCGTTCATCAGCCCTTATCCTGCTTGGCAACTGGATCGTGCGCGGTTCGATCTCGCTCTTTCCAGCAACTCTAAACTCGCTACTCCACATTCGGTGTTCCAACAACTTTTTGCCGAACTACTGGGCCGTTACCCTAACTATGTTCCGGTCTTTACAGACGGTTCTCAGTTAGGTAGCACTACGGGTTGCGCATTCTTCATTAACGGTGAGGCTCATAAATTTCGCCTTCTGGACTCCACTTCGGTCTTCTCAGCAGAGTTGTATGCCAACCTCTATCTGCTCCTTTTTATTTGCAAGTTAGCTCCTGGCTCTTTTATTGTCTGCACTGACTCTCTGAGTGCGCTTCAGGCCTTGCAACAGCACACTGCCGCTCAAGACCCTCGTTTTAAAAATACAGGCCCAGATCTCGCAAATGCTCAGGCGCGGGTACAATTTTGTTTTTACTTGGACCCCAAGCCATGTGGGGATTTCCGGGAACGAGGAGGCGGACGCGGCTGCAAAGTCAGCTTGCCGTTTGCCCCGGAGTTTAACAACTACTGTGCCATACCAGGATGTGCAACGTTTTTTTCGTCGCCAACTCTTCTCTGCTTGGCAACACTCCTGGACAGTTTTACAAGGCACACAACTCCGGGCAATTAAAGAGAGCGTACGACCCTGGCTAACTTCCTGCAGGGATAACCGGCGAGCCGAGGTAATACTCACCCGGCTGAGAATTGGGCACACACGAGCTACTCATGGTCATTTGTTGAGAGGGGAACCGGCCCCAGTGTGTGCTCCGTGTGCCGTACGCCTCACTGTGCGGCATATTTTACTCGATTGCCCACGGTACGCCCGCGTTCGCCAGTCTTTGGGCTTGGGAGCTAACTTGCTCAGTATTTTAGGTGACGACCCAGTGGCCGTGGATAAGGCACTGCGGTTTATTTTTAAAATCGGTTTTAATAAACAAGTATGACTTGTGTTTTATATCTATTGCTTTTAGAGATTTTAAATTTTTAGTACTGGGACGCTTTTAATGTGTTTTTAATGGTTGAGTGTTTCTATTTTATCTTACTTTTTAACTTTGTGTAGCTTTTAGATTTTAGTGTTGACTTAGGGCCCAAATGACCTTGTTGTCGACGGGCCCTAAAACCCCACACACTCACTCACTACTTTTGTAATATTGTGGCCAAGTGAGGGGAAAGCGGCAAACTTGTTTCCAGTTATTAAATGAGTCATCTTACATAATAACAATAATCAGCAAGAGCTTTGCTGTGCATCACTTCTTCGTGTATTTAATGAAGTAAATAATGATGATGATGATAATTTATTAAATATGTACTTATTTACTGATTTCAGAAATATATTCTAGAGATTATAACTCACTTGTTGAAATTACTAGACAGATTGAGATAAATGTATTACAAACTATTTACAGTTTGACCTCTCATTTATACCCTCATTGAAATATTTACAGTTTACATATGTCAGAGAAAAAAAAAATCTTTTCAAATCACAATTGCAAATATTCATCTATGTCATAAAAAGCCCTCTCAATTAAGTAATTTTTTAAACATTTATTAAACTTGTAACCAGTTGATTGTTTAACACTGCTGCTGCCATTGTGAGAGAGGATCGACGAATTACCTTAAGATAACTTTCTGAAATACAGAACATTTCATTGGGTGCCACCCACAAGTTGGTGACAGAAACATTACACATGACACGTGTTTGTGCGCGATGGGTTCCAAGACTGTTGATTCCCGAACAAAAGGACATTCACATGCAGGTCTGCATGCAGGTAAAGTTGATGTTAGGGGAAGCTCCAGAGTTTCTTTCAAACGTAATCACTGCTGATGAAACTTGGCTACATCATTTTGATCCTGAGAGCAAACAGCAAAGCTCAATGTGGAAATTTCCTTCATCACCAACCCCCGAAAAAGCAAAAGTAGTTGCTTCTGCTAGGAAAGTTATGGTCATCTCATTCTTTGATATTCATGGAATGGTTTATCAGCATGTTGTACCTGCACACACATCAGTAACTGGACAACACTACAAGGATGTCCTAAAAACATTGCAAGTCCATATCAGTGCAAAAGACCACATTTCCGTGAAGCAGGCTGGATGCGCGGCCGCATATTGCCAATGTTGTTGCTGAATATCTTGCAAAAATCAACGTGAAGTGCATTCCTCACCCTCCCTATAGTCCGGATTTAGCCCCATGTGACTTTTTTCTATTTCCTAACTTGAAGAAACGCCTTCGTGGGAGGCATTATCCATCATCAGAAGCAGTGGTGAAGGCTGATTAGGTGATTATGAAGGAACTCTCAAAAAATGGTTTCCAGCATGTCTGTGAAATCTGGCAGAAATGCTGGGACAAGTGCATCGCATTCAGGAGAGACTATTTTGAGAAGGACCATCAAAATTATGAGGATGAGTAAAGGTACATTGTCAAAAAAAATTGTGATCATTCTTTATTGAACAGCCCTCGTAGATTAAACATTATTTATACCAGAGCTACATGTCACTTCTTAAGGGTAATTGTTCACCACATCCTTAGTCTCCCTTAGGAAGGTAACCCTCTAAGCTATCCTTCCAGTCTTTGTACATTTTTCCTTTGGGCAGAAGCACTAAGTGACGTGGTGTAAGTAACATGGGACATTACATCACACTTGACACAAAATACAACTGAACTAAGCTTCACTGTACTCTACTGAACTCTCATTATCCATCCTCACTCAGTTCCACTTGTTTCTACCAGACTCAACTGATGAGGGATGGCCAAGGACTCTAGATAGAATGAGAAGCTACTGGAAAAAAAAAATGAAATCAAGGTCGGAAATGTGGCATACTAAGGCTACTACTGTGCAGAATAAGAGCTATTAGCCATGCCCAGGTCCAAGTAGCATTGCACCAACTGGGGGCCAGACAGCATACAGCATATTTACTGCATTTAGAATATCTTGTGAGTAATTGTGTACTTTCCTGGTGGCAAGCCTTGACATAATTGTGAAGACATTGTGTAATTAGTATATCCACAGGATTTCACACCACTACAGTTCTTAGAGTCTGCACCTTGCTATACTGAATATTGCCAGTTTATTACAAGCACACAGTACTTTTGTAATTTATTTCTCAATCTTTCCTTTTACATCATCAAATTGAAATACAAAATCAAGATCACAATTATAAAATCCATACTGGAAAATGCCATATATTCCTAAATCCTGAAAATCCTACCATGTTGCTTGCCATTCGCTCCCCATACAACTAACCCTAGGTTTTTGTGTATTGGAGGACCTCTACTCATTTTGCCATTTCACCTATCCTACTCTACATTTTTCTTAATTGTTCTTAGCCATCTCTCTTTAACTTTCCCTAAATAATTCCCTATATTTCTCTTGTTCTTTTGC
Organism: Mantis religiosa; assembly: GCA_030765055.1. Taxonomy (NCBI): domain Eukaryota; kingdom Metazoa; phylum Arthropoda; class Insecta; order Mantodea; family Mantidae; genus Mantis; species Mantis religiosa. The sequence goes on along the minus strand of CM060948.1, from coordinate 114,072,225 downwards.
CCTTTTACTGACAAAATTTGTCTAATTACTACTTCACCCCCCAAATTGTCCCATTTAAATAGCCAAGCCTGCTCTCTCCATATCTTTGTTTGACTACAATATAATGTCGCGACTGGCAGACGATGCACACAAAGAGACAGTGCAGCATGCAGATAAGGGATAGATGGTGCAACGCGGAGATAAAGAGCTTGCTGAAACAGATAAAGATAGTGTGGAGATAAAAGGCTTGCCGAAACAGAGAAAGTTAGATAACTCAAAGATTGTAGTGCCGTCTTGTTCATTCTAGAAATATGAATAGAGGTATATATAAGAAATCGCAACACGCCAACAGTCAGAGTCGAAATGGAACTTGAACCATGTGCATACAGCTGTTTTTTGAAAGTGAACTCTTTTGTTTGTGGTCAACGACCTTGAGCATTGTATTTGTGTATGTTACATAATTCTGCTACTGTAAGGGTTGGCCAAAGTGTATTTCTACACAAATAAAGAACTTTTGAATTTCTGCAACTGGACTTTTAATTCTACGAAACCCAAAAAGTCACAATAATATACAATGGAAGTCTGCATTCTCTTCTTCACACAATAGACATTTATCTAGCTCCCTCTCTTGACCTATATCTTTCAAGTTTCACAATCCTGTTCTCGCCCTAACTTATTACATATGTCTATATATCCTTCCCTCCCCCATGTTGTTTTTATTTCTCTATATAACCTCAGTGAGCTTTTGTCACTTAAATTGGCAAAAATGTCTTGTCTGTCAATATCCTCTAATCTTAACTTCTTTCCAGAAGCTTCTATACCCATACTCTGCATTTATCCATGAATGACTCATACCTATATGATTGATTGATTTGATTTTTATTTTGAAAGTAATTTGCCTGGTGCCGGTACATTAGACCCGGCTTACAGGCTTAAAATTTACATAGCTTTACAATTTTTTTTTCTGTGTTGCTGTGCGGGTTTGTTAAACACCCATACGACGGCCTTATTTCGGCCGCCGCGAACAGTGTTACCTTGTTCGGTATCTATTGTTTATAGTTTTTTTTGTGACTTTTTTTAAATAAATAATTATAGATATATACATATATACACTGCGCTTATTTCGCGCGCACACGCTCACACACACTCACACGCATCTGCACACGCACACACACACACACTCGCTCACTCACACCCACTGTTCACTATATACAGTTTGCAGTTATACTGTGCGACAGTTTGGAAAGCGGCTTGTATCCAGGGTGCTGTGACTGCGGCCTCTGCCCATGATGACATGCGGCCATGGGCCAGGGAGTACTGGGGGGTATGCTGGGCGCGCAGGTTGGGCGAGCCGCCGTCACTTAAAATATCTTTATTCTCGCATGTTTGCGATGCTGCGGCTCGCCTTTTCCAATATTGTTGATTGTGTTGTTTTTGTGAGTTCTGATGCGCGCCCAGGTGGAGGAGGCCCGTTTGAGGATGGCCTCGGGTATTGTAGGGGAGTTGGTCTCCAGGTGTATTGAGCGGTTGGTGGTGAGGAAAGGGACGGATAGGATTTTCCTGAGGGATAGGTTTTGGATGGTCTGTAGGTGTTTGATTGTGGAGTTCGAGGCATTGGCCCAGGCCGTGCAAGCGTATAAGACCACCGACAGGATGAACGTCTTGTACAGGACAAGTTTCGTTCGTAATTGAACCTGTTTGCTCCTGAAGATGGGGGCGCATAACTTCAATCTCTGCCGCCCTTTGTTGGCGGTATCTTTAATGTGGGTTGACCAGTTCATGGTGCGTGACAGCGTCACGCCCAAGTATTTAATTTGCTGACGGCAGTGCAATTGTTGACCAGCAACCGTTAGGTCCATAGTCAAAGGGCGCCGCTTAGTAAAATGGATCAGCTGGCATTTGTTTGGATTAATTTTGACTTTCCAATCATGGAGCCATGAGAGGAAGCGGTCAGTATACCGCTGCATTTCTAATAGGCCGAAACGATAATTTTTGTGGTGGTTGTAAATGGCAGTGTCGTCAGCGTACATGGCCACTTTGCATCTGGCGTCCGCAGGGTAGTTATTTGTGAATAGTATGTACAAAAAAGGCGACATGATAGCCCCTTGTGGTACGCCAGCCTGCATGGCTCTCTCCGTAGAGGAGGACATACCTATATGCTTCAACACATCATTCATTTTATGTGCTCAAGACCCTCCCCAGTTACTTCTCCGTTGAATATGAAAACATTCTTTAATTATATTGCCATCTTCCAAGTTAGTGAACACAGAGTATGTACTATATGCATGCGATAACAAGAGCGATCGGGTTCCAAGTCCTCATTCGGTAAGTTTCGTTTAACTCCGTAAACATAGATGACAACTTTGAAATTTGAAATGCACTATACACTGACATCTAGTGGACAATACACTAAGCTTTATCATGTCTGCCATATTTTGTTTTGATCAATTTCGAGGTTAATTAGCTAACCAGTTTACAACAATCGTATATATGTTAGAATTAGAATTTTAGTTCGTCCTTGGCAACATATACATGTTATGAGATACGTCAAAATGTATAAATACTGTGACTTTGTGGGTTCGTAGAATTAAAAGTCCAAGTTGCAGAAATACAAATATTTCTTTATTTCCACCGAATTAGAGTTGGTACTCCTACAAATCGCAGCAGGATCACGTATCACACACAATTACGCAACACTCACAATTACGTAACAGTCGCTATTCGGCGCCTTGCCGTACAACCCTCTCTAGAGCTGACTAAGAACTCCTCTGATACACGTACACAATCTTCCAGTCCATTCACTAGCATTGCGCTCTTCACGGCTGCTCGCCAAGAACTAATTCTCCTCCAGTCCGACGCGTCATTTATATAGGCACCAACTGGCCAATCCAGAAGCTTCCGGATTAGATGAAATATCCTATTTGTTCCAGAAGTCAGGGGGAGGGCAAACGGTCGGTACATTGACTTGTGGAAGTTTTCCCCAACCCCTCAGCGAGCACCACACGGACATATGGGTAGGCGTGGTCTGAATGCTTTCTGTCCCCCACCCAGCTACCAGTTGGTCGTGCCTTCTGATAATTGGGTGACACTGCTCCCTCCTCACAGCTGGTCGTCCCGAACAGCACCATCGTAGCGGGCCAGGCGATCCAGGTGTACCACCAACATCTTTCCTCGAGGCACCTTCTGGATGTGGTAGACCACGTCGTTAATCCTCTTCACCACCCAGTATGGTCCTTGCCATGGCTGCTGAAGCTTCGGGCAGCGTCCCTTGGTCCGGGTAGGGCGGTACAACCAGACCAGGTCACATTGCTGGAAACCTTGGCTGTTGGCTTGCCTGTCGTATCGGGTCTTCACGCGGTCGCTCGCCTTCTGGATGTTCTGGCGAGACATCTTGTGCATGTCGTGGAGGTGGTCCACCAGGTTCTCCACATACTCAGTCGCTGGCTGTTTCGCTTCTGGAGGGCTTCCAAAAGTCAGGTCACAAGGGAGGCGTAACTCTCGGCCAAACATTAAGCTGGCTGGCGTCATCCCCGTGGTGTCGTGTGTTGACGAGCGGTAGGCCAGCAAGAACAGTGGCACCTTGACGTCCCAGTCTCGCTGATAGCTGGCCACGACATTCCTCAGCTGTTCCTCTAAGGTCTCGATGTATCTTTCGACCATGCCATCCGACTGGGGATGTAGAGACGTCGTGTGGGTCTTGTTAACCCCAAGTTTTTCTACTGCCTCCTACATCAGGTTGGACTCAAAATTATTGCCCTGGTCACTGTGCAGCTCTAACGGTACCCCAAATCAGCAGAACACTTGCTCCACGAGGCAGTCTGTGATTGTCCTTGCCTCTTGGTTCGGGACGGTATACACCTCCGGCCACTTGGTGAAGTAGTCCACGACCACCATTAGGTACTTGTTGCCTCTGTCAGACACTGGGAATGGTCCAGCTATGTCGACAGTGATACGTTCAAATGGTGCTCCGATGTTGTACTGCTGCATTCGACCCCGTCTCCTGGTCTGGGGGCCGGGACTCGCCGCGCACACCTGACATTGACGGCACCATCTCTCAGCGTCTGCCCGGAGCCTCAGCCAGTAGTAGCGCTGCTGTAGTTTGTCAATCGTTTGGTTCGCTCCCAGGTGTCCTCTTGAAGTACCGGCGTGCACTTCCTCCAAGACTTCTGGGACCTTACTCCGGAGAAGTACCAACTGTTCTCTCTGCGTCTTCCCATCGGGTTATTCCCATACCTGGAACAGCACGCCCTCACTGGTCTTCAACGAGTCCCATTGGACCCAGTACAACTTGTAGGTGGCGCTCCTCGGTGCGATGTCCTCCCAGGTTGGTCTTGTCCCTGCCTCCACTTCCCTCAAGAGTGGCCCCAATTCTGCATCCGCCAGCTGTTCCCTCCTCAGGCCTGCGCTATCCCAGCTATCCGCAGGCACTGCCGTGACTAATCAGATTGCTGCGGCACGCTCCTTCTCTACCACTCTTGTGCACTGGCTGCACTCTTGTGGACAGGGTCTTCGGAACAAAGCGTCTGCGTTACCGTGGCTCTTCCCTCTGCGATGTTCCGAGGTGAAAGCATACTCCTGCAGCCTCTGGACCCAACGTGTTGTCTGGCCTTCCAGGTTCTTAAAGCTCAATGGCCAGGTTAGGACGGAATGGTCAGTCCTCAGGTGGAATGGCTGACCGTACAGGTACTTGTGGAAGTGCTCCAAGGTCTTTACTACTGCCAGTAACTCTCGCCGGGTGATGCAGTAGTTCTTCTCTGGCTTGGATAGCGTCTTGCTGTAGTATGCTATCATGCGCTCGTGGCCGTTCTGTACTTGGGATAGGGCGCCTCCAATACAGTGGTCGCTGGCATCAGTGTCTACAATGAAGGCGCCGCCTGGTTGTGGGAATCCCAAAATTGGAGCACTACACAGGGTCTTCTTCAGGTGCTGAAAAGCGTCTTCGGCTCATCTGTCTACACATAAGGCCGGTGTTCCTCTGTCCGGCGGGTGACGGGTTTGGCGATGTTGGAGAACCCCTTTATAAAACGGCAGAAATAACTGCACAGCCCTAGGAAACTGCGCAATTCTCTCTTATCCTTTGGCCGGGGCCAATCTCTTACAGCCTGTGTCTTCTCCGGGTCTGTAGCCACTCTGGTTGCTGAGACTATGTGGCCCAAGTAGTTGACTTCCTTGCGGAAGAGCTGGCTCTTCTTCGCATTCAGCTTCAAGTTGGTCGCCTACAGTCTCTGTAGCACCTTACTCAGATTCTCAAGATGGTCTCAAAAGTCTTACCGACGAAGATGAAGTCGTCCAGGTATAGCAGGCAGGCGTCGTAAGTTAGTCCTCTCATCACTGACTCCATGAGGCGTTGGAAGGTAGCTGGTGCATTGCAGAGGCCAAAGGGCATAACTGTGGACTGCCAAAGCCCTTGGCCTGTTGAGAATGTGGTCTTCTCCTTGTCTCTCGGCTCTAGAGCTACCTGCCAGTAGCCCGACTTCAGGTCCAGGGTCAAGAACCACTGTGCACCAGCTAGCGTGTCCAGGGTGTCGTCAATCCGGGGTAAGGGGAAACATTCCTTCTGGGTGACAGTGTTCAACTTCCTGTAGTCTATGCAGAAGCACAGCTCGCCATTCTTCTTTGTCACCAAGACTACAGGGGAACACCAAGGGCTGTCAGACTCTTCAATCACTCCCCTGGATCTCATGCCCTTCAGCATGTCTCGTACCGCCCCCTGCTTCACCAGCGGAATGCATCTAGGTGGTTGCCAAATAGCCCGGGTGTCTCCGGTGTCGATGCGGTAAAGCACTTTGTCCGTGCTGCCATAGTCGCTGTTGCGTTGGCGGTCAGTCCATTGGCTTGTGGAAGTTTTCCCCCCACCCCCTCAGCGAGCGCCACACGGACATATGGGTAGGCATGGCCTGAATGCTTTCTGTCCCCCACCCAGCTACCAGTTGGTCGTGCCTTCCGATAATTGGGTGACAATACAGTATATACACAGTAAGCAGCTTTTCTATGGTTTCATGTGGTATTTGCATACCCTAATTTACTACAATACATGTCATAATATGAATATTACAGGTTTGTGAATGTACTATGCTCCCAGTGCTCATTTACATGGTTATAGTTCTAAAAACACATTAACTGTATGAAAAACAGTATGCATTCAAAAATTTCTTAACCTTATTCTTAAAGTGTTTTAATGATACAGCTTGTTTAAATGAATTTGGAAGTTTATTATATAACATTATCATTTTGCAGTCAAAGCTTCCTTCAAAAAGGCTCGTTTGGTGAGCTCAAATTGCCAGTTTATCCTTGTTACGAGTGTGGTGGTAATTTACATCAGCATTTCCTTGAAAATGATTTATATTTGTATTAACATTTGTGGATGTTATGGCTCTTGAAAGGGGACACATTATTATTCGTCTACCTCCGTATAACTGTGATCTCAATGCAATTGAGCTGGCGTGGGCAAAACTAAAGAATGTTTTCAGAGGATGCAACATTACTTGTGATATCTTTGCTTATCTTACACACTATTTTTCTGAACTGTGTTTTTCAAGGTTGACCACACTGCAGAAACAAAAGAGCATTAGCTCTCGCTTCTTCCCCTCTGCCTGCATCACACCGTAAATCCAGCGCTCAACTATCTTGCACGTACTGTATGCATTAATCACTAGAATATATCTACATTTTGAAAACTATAAGCAGTGTCTTGCCCCTTATTTGTTACACTCTTATTAAGCATCTGTCAGCATTGAAATTGCTGTAAATTATCTTACTCAATTTTAACCATTTCACACTCTATAGAAGATAAAAACATCTTTCTGTACAGATAATTGTTAGTCCTTTAAGAAATACAAGACCTACTCTTCCAAACTGATCACATATGCATATTTATTTCTACCATTTCAAGTTTATTTTGACTACAGCAGCGTTACAAATTCATTCAGCAAAACCAGCACCTGAGAAGGACAGCCATGCTCACTGTCTCCAACACCCAGAAACCCACAACAGACAAATAAAAGTAGGCTACACAGAAAATAAACACTTCTTTAAAGCACAGCTTATTTCTAATAACTATTTTGTGCCATCAGCCACATCTGAGATATCCATTCTTATTGGTTTGGAATGTTATGGAAAGAGCATGAAATGTTGAGACCATTTTGTAATTAACTATTTGAAAACTTCTATTGATTTGCTTTCCTCTCTCTTCTACTTTGAACAAAATTTGTTATGAAACTGCTTTCCTCTTCATTAAGTATATAAAAAAATCTGATGTAAGCATTTACATGATCGTCTCTACTCAACAAACCATGAGTACCACTCTCCTATGTTCAATATGGCTATCATTTTGTTGCAATATTCTTCAAGATGAATGCCTATATTTCTTACCACTCACCCCAAAGATCTGTATTGATTATTCTGCAGACTTGAAAGATAGGAGACCTGAGTTCCCAGTTGTTGATAGAATCCTCATAGAAAATATTTACAAGGATTGAAACTCGGATTATATTGAGGTGATAAACTGAGTGGCATCATTTTAGGCCTAAACGTAGCCCTTTTTACTTCTTGTATGAGGGGCAATCAAATATTAACAGGCCTTTGTTTACTGTGCATGCATAGAGTGCTGTATGGATTCGAGGCTTTTACAGCACATGCAGTGAGTTCCCTGGAAGGAGACAGTGGCCTTGGGAACTTATTTGGCTCTGTCCCTCAGTTGCTGCCAAGATGTCTGAGAGAGAGGTGCATGCAGCTGTTGCGCAACGAGTAATAATCAAGTTTCTTGTCAATGAAAATGTCGATGCAGCTGAAATTCGCCGTCAGATACTCCCACAGTTTGAGGAAAGAACCCTTTCATGGTCCAGAGCTAAACATTGGTGCCATGAGTTTAATGAAGGACGTGAACGTGTTGAAAACTTGGCCCACCCTTGCGCCCATTCACCAGCATCAATCCAGAAAACATCCAAGCTGTTCAAGACATCAATGAAGGGGATCGCCACATCACAGTGCTTGAGATCTGTCGACAACTTCTCATAAGCTATGGGAATGTCCAGTCAATCATTTAAAGGGAGCTGAAATTGAGAAAAGTGTCAGCTTGTTGGGTTCTGCGGTATCTCACTGCAGAACAGAAAGCAGTGTGAGTTCAAATGTGTTGCATGCTTCTCATGCACTATGAAAAGGAAGGTGATGCTTTTCGGAACAGAGTCATCATTTGTGATGAGACATGGGTACATCATTACACACCCATATCAAAGAGGGCCAGTCTGGAGTGGAGGAGGAGTGGAGAGCAACCGCTGGTGAAAGCCAAGTCACGACTGTCAGTAGGGAAAGTTTTGTCCACAGTGCTCTGGGACTTAAAAGGTGTCCTTCTCATTGATTTCCTCGAACAACAAGGACAACGACGACAGACCATTAATGCTGCCTACTACTGTGACCTTCTCAGTCAAGTTCAAGATGCTTTCTGGTCAAAACGTCGCAGTAGTTCGATCAGAAATGTGTTGTTTCTGCAGGATAATGCCAGACAACACAGCAAAAAGTGGCCGAAATGCACTGGACTGCCCTTCCACATCCACCCTACAGCCCAGACCTCTCATCATGTGACTTCATGTCTGATTCACTCAAAGAAGCTCTTGGAGGACATCATTTCACAACCAATGAGGAGGTGAAAGACTTCGTGCGCAATTGGCTCCACACACATCCTCGTACTTTCTTTGAAACTGGCATCAAAAACTGCCTGTCTGGTGGAACAAAAGTATAGAAAAGATTGGTGAATATGTAGAAAAGTAAGAAAAATGTTAATTTCAATTATTCTTCATGAATAAATTTTCTGGAACAAAAGGCATGTTTATATTTGATTGTCCCTCATACTATGTAGTTAGTTACTGAAGTCCAACATTCTATATTCTTGATATATGCTCCTTATTAAATACTCAGGCTCCAAAAAGGAGTCCAATGGAACATATCAGTTTACTTCACATTCATATGTTTGAGAGGATTCAAAACATTTCCTGCATACGCAGTCTTCTCTGAGCCCCATAATGTGTAAGTGTTGCACAGTGCGTTGTGGCCAGTCAGACAGCCAACAACATATCTAAGTCTAGTTAACTTACACTCAGTTTTCTATAATAGAATCATAGGCTTTCTGGAAGTAGTTTGTTTACCTCAGATCTCAAGTTATCTCACACTTGACACTTCTGGGGCATACTCCAAAGACAGGCTAAGGTCCTCTAGGCCCACATTCCTCTTTGCCAACATTACCTCCAATACCAGTATGTGTTAAGGGCTCAGAGTCCATCAACATCCTCTGCCATTATTATACCAATTTCGATGTGGTTTTGACTGCAGCCATTATTACAGACGTTAAACAAAATACTTGACACCACTTTGAATGTATTTCTATTGCAAGGGTATTTTATGATTTTGCAGAACAATACAACATGCGTTCAAGTTATAACACCTATTTTTTTCAGGACTGGGACCAGATAGGAATTTCTGTTTTATTAAAAGATCTTGGGATTATTTATTTTATTTTTTTCATTATGGAGGAGATTTGGTACATAGGCCACCATGCTGCGCCCACTGTTCCTATGCCCCCAAGTGGAGGCACCCCCGGGAGGAAGGATGAGGCAAAGAAGACAGAGGGCGGCCGACCCAAGGAGCCACGACAGTACAGAGGGCAGGGTCCCTACAGTTTACTTGGATAGAGACTTCCCCTGAGCCTGCCTCGGTAGTGTAGATGGTAGCGTGTTTGCCTCATGTTCAAGAGGTCCCGAGTTCGAATCTCGGTCAGGGTGAGTTATCTGGATAAGATTTTTCCGGGTTTTCCCTTACCCTAAAACACGAATGTCGGGTAGCTCTAAGCTCCATGGACTCCGGACCCATTTGAGCATCATTTCACCCATTTCATTCATCGTCCGATATGTCTTAAGGTTGGAGGACGTAAATTACAAAAAAAAAAAAAAAAATCCCTGACAGGCCAGGACAATGAACTTGCTCCCCCACAGCGGGATGGCAACGAGCCCAGCAACTGAGCCCTAATGATACCAAGGCAGGCGATCCAAGCCCCAAAGGTCTCTGGCTGGCGGTCCTGAAATGGTGCCAGCAGAGGAGTGAAGACCAGCAACCGACCTACCAGAGGAGGATGTGGTTTACCTTAGATCATATCATCCTGCCATGCAGCGCCGAGACACCCGCCGACACTTCTATCCTGAAAAAGAACACCAGATGAGAGATGTGAAATAATAATGAAAATGAAACGGAGGGACAGGAAATTTGATTAACCTACCCAGGATTTGCCTCTCGACCTGGGAAAGCCCCCGAAGAACCCGGGCCTCCCAAATGTGGGCCACAGACGAAACCGCCTGAGCCATACCACTCGATGAACTTGGCATTAGTAAGCCAGCATCTAACAAGCGAGCACCAAGAATGATGACAGGAAAATCTGTAGATGTTACGTAGAAAATGAAGCTAGCTACAGTAAAGCAATGAATATTATACAAATATAACAATTTGTAACAAAAACTTCACTTAACTTAAGAAAATGATGTTGATTCTTCTTTCTAATTGATATCAATTTCACGAACTCTTGTCCGCATCTTCAGTCAAAGAAAACCACAGGAGAAAATAAATTCATCGTTAAGGAAGTTACGGTGTTCTTATGTTTTTACAGTATTACCAAAATCTGAAAACGAAACAAACTTAAGAACAGAATCAACTGCTGATATTTCAAAATTCATGTCGCAATGTTTATTTTTTAAAATAAATATCTTTTCCCAAACCATTAAATCTATCGGACCATTTAATTGTTTTAATAATTTAACTTCAGGATTTATTTCATGGTTAAATTACCAAAAATGATCTGCTACAGCCGATTTATCAGTTTGTTTATACTTAATGTTACGAAAATGTTCTTTTGATTCACTGGATCTCGTTCCATCTGATTATGCTCTCTTCCACAGCATGAGGAACCTGCTGCGAGGGAAAATATTCAGCAGCAACTAAGAATTGCAGGCAGCAGTCCATGAGTGGGTATGTAGTGCCCCCAAACAGTGGTTCCATGATGCGGTAATAAAGTTGCCAAGAAGGTGGTAGCGATGGATTGACATCAATGAGAGTATATTGAGAGATCCCATGTATAGTGTCGCCGTTCGCATTGTTGGTTGGTGCCGCAGCCGCAAGCCGCAGCTGGCGCGTGGGCGAGCGCAGAACGCTTGCCGAGAGAGAGAAAGAGACAGAGAGATATCTGGATAGTTCCATCTTTCTCTTGCCACCGCGAAAGGTCTTAAAACGTCTAGCTTGAAACTTTCTAGAACAATGACTAGGGGATATAAATAAGCGGCAAGGTGTGAGAACAGTCAGTTGCTAGTTAGTTGTTAAATGAGTTGCAGCTGTGCAGTGTGAGAGATGTGAGGGTTATTGAACTGTACCGCAGTGAGTTCTCTTATTTTTTTTACGTATGGCGGGAGTAAAGAGACGACCTTGAAAGCGTCTGTTGTGTATGATACGTCATTTTACTGCTGCAAGGGGTATACAAAGCGAATTTTTAACCTGCAATAAAGAGCATTTTAAATTTCTGCAAACAAGACTTTTAATTCTACGAACCCACAAAGTCACATTTGGTGTCAGGAGTGGAACACGACGATGGAAGCTGCATTGGCCAAGATCTTAGCCGGGCTAAAAAGAAAAGAACAGTGAATGACACCTTCGCTGCAAAGACGGAAGCGGCAAAAAAAAAAAAAACAAAAAAAAACGTATTTATACACTCCGACTCCCTTAGCTTATTAACGGCCCTACAACAACCAGTGAAGGGGGTAAAATGACCCATATACGAGATAATCATACGAAACCTGTTAAGATATTTTACCGCCGACGACAGAGATCGACTTATATGGATTCCGAGCCATGTAGGAATTCTAGGAAACGATAGAGTGGATGGGGCAGTGCAGGAAGCCACTATCAATAAACCGGTATCAAACAAATACCTCATACCACCAGCAGACGTAGCGAGGAATATCTCACACAATAACACAAATACAACCCGATCAGCCGGACAGGGTAGTAACGCCCTGCTTACATTAACACGCCGTATTTAACAAGGAAGGCGTTATCATTATATTTCAGAATTCTATTTCAAGTGGCATTAACACCGGTGTACCTCCTACGTATAGGGCGCCAAGATAACGACCTATGGGAATGTGGAAGAAGAGGTGAATAAGCCCAGTGAGACGTGCCGACACCTTGAAGCTGCTACACGACATAACCCGCATTCACCCTATGGGACCATATCAGATCCCTTCACTCCCAATACCTTACTCAGGGCCGATATGCAAGGCGTTATTCAAATTTACAACGAGGACGAGAATGAAAGTAAGATAACATTGCCTTTATGTATTTACACCGCGGAAATCAGAGCCTCCTGGATTCAACATTATACTCAGACGCAGTAGCCGTCTGAATAGGCTGGCACAGGCTGGCAAAATAACCACACAACAACAACAACAACAACCGATGTGTTCACTACAGGTGGCAGTGTGTTCTATTTGACAGGTTAAGAGAAAGAATCTATCTCATTTAGTATGGTATTGTTTTAGAAAGTTCTTAATTAAGGAAGTGATGCAATGCCCAAAAAACGATAAAGAAAACATGTTGAATTGTATAGCATGAAGTAATACGTGAATCCTTTATAGCTTCAGTAAAAGTTGTTGACGATAATTAAGTTTGTTTTGAATGTGACAGTTAATGAAAGGAACGATGTAAAATAGGAAGTGGCATTCATTTATTAAAGCCTAAAATTGTCGATTAATTCCATTGACGCTCTATGCATTTAGGGGTGTTTAACCGAGTAAATTGTAGTATTAAGGTAAGCACTTCACTTAACAATATCTGACTGGATGTAGTGAGTTAGTGCCTTTGCTAGAAAATGAAAAGTGTTACGCACTAAAGCAAAGTTTGCCTAGCTGTCAAAGGTTAAATTGAGTATAGCTTAGTGGTGCATTTGAAGTGCCCTGACTTGTTAATCATTATATAAGTGTGCCACAGATGACAGTTGTTAAGCATTATTTTTGTTTCAAGTAATGTGGAATAAGTTTTAAACAAAAGAGCATTAACTTGCGAATCTTACACTAATGTAGTATCAGCTTGTTCTGTCTCCTTCACATACATACCACTAATGTAACATAACCTAACCTTAGTTTAATTTAGTGCCAGATTAATGCTATCTAGTGCTGTTCCATATGTAGGTCCAACCTTGGTAAACAAAAATGCAAACTTTTGGCGAACCACAGAATTATTTTTTTTAATTTAAATTTAGGTCCTTCAACGTTAAATCATATTGGATGATAAATGAAATGGGTGAAATGATGTTTAAATGAGCCCAGGGTCCACAGAGCTTGGAGTTACTTGACATTCATCTTTCAGGATGAGGGAAAACCGTAGAAAAAACCTTAAGATAACTCACCCTGACCGAGATTTCAACTTGGGACCTCATGAACGTGAGGCAGACACGTTACCACCTACAGTACAGTGAGGCACTTTGTCATCTTATTCTGTTGCAGTCATTTCAGGTAGTCAGCTGTAGATGAAAGGGAATAAAAAGAATTAGTGTAGTACATCAAAGGAAAACTGGTAAAAAATTAAGCATAAGTGCAAAGATTCTTTTTTTTTTCAGCATTTCCAATGTAGATAACTGGACAAAGTGCCAATGTAATGAGATAGAATAAGAGATAATTAAGCATAGCAGTTATAGGATAAACTTGTAAATCCCTCTCGTGTGAATAAATTAAAATTCTTGCTGTTCTTCGAGGTTTGTAGACTTGGGTTCTTCCCAGATGTTTCATCTATGTCTGCAGTAGACTTCTTCAATGGCAGTAGCAACATCAAAGTGTTTTCATGGAAGTTCCAATGGCAACGAGTCTGTAGACTGACCAACTGACTGAGGTGCTGGCAGACTGTGTACATCCTGAGTGCTTTTGCTGCATTCCTACCCTCAGTTGGATTTAATCACAGATATATTTATTTCAAGACATTTCAGGTAGGGTTATTAGTTTTGAGTGGAAAGAGATTGATGAGGTAGCATAATACACCTCTGTATCAGTATACAGAGTGCAAAACCCATTGCACTCTAATGGGTGTGGATAAAGTCAAACTAAATTTTCATTGAATGGGTGCATAGTTTTCCACGGCCTGTGTCTTGATGAGTATCTTAGCTTCCGATGAAAGCTGCGTCAAGAGCCCAGAAGAAGCTCACAACAAGATGAGTGAAATGTCAGCTGGTCTAACCAAGATGACGCAGCTTTCATCGGAAACTAAGGATACTCAGATTTTCATTGATTAGGATAAAAATTTTGAGCGCAATCAGCTCCTGGCTGGTTTATATGCAGAGTTCAGCTTTTGCTGCTTTTTGAAGTGTTATCTTGGGTGCTCGCATGTAGCTGTGGGTTCATGGTGGCTGTATTTGTACCATCATTAGTCGGGATAACTTGCAGTGATTGGCTCAAGTAGATAGTGGGCTGAATTTAGTTAGTGGAGTGCTGCACCACGTTGGTGTCTAATTGGCTCCGGCTGGATGGTTCACTTTAGTTTTTGCCAGTGCTGTTTGCCTTCAGTTTAATTTTACATCTTCTTCCTTCCTGTTAGTATGCTTATGAATTTCAATGTCTCCATGGAATAAATGTGTGTGATAGTGGAAATTAAAGACAGATGAGATGCAAACAAAGATGTCCTGTTGGAAAGGTTAGAGTCAGACTAAAAGTTCAATCTCATTGTCAGGATTTAAATATGGATCTCCCAGTCTCCATCCGGTTGCTCTTAACCAGTGGCTTACCCATGCCATCATGACATTGAATTCTCCAATTGATTCATTTTTATTTCTCCCCAGTAAACCACTATGTTACATTCATCAGACAAGTACCTTATTGGCAACTGACTCCCATAAGTACTTTAAGTCCTGTGCTTTATAGTTAGATCACTATTAGGTCAATTAATATAAATTATTTCACACTAACGAGTCAGTTGGAGAATTTAATGTCATGCTGGTACATTGCCTAGTGGCTAGAGCAACTGGATGGAGACTGGGAGATCCATGGTTCAAATCCTGGCTGTGGCATTGAATTTTTCAGTCTGACTCTACCTTTCTAAACTTTGTTCTACAGTCTGATTTTTAAAAGAAGATGCATGAAGGTCATCTGTTTCTCCATATGTGGTGGTGCTGCTATGTTGCCTAGAACTAAGTTACGCATACTCCCCTCTTTACCCTCGCAACACACGAAATATAAACAAGCTTTCAAGGTTTTCACATCTGAACAAAAACAGGCATATTTAATCTGTATTAGCCTACTTTAAGAACAAAAATAAGTTGTTCACACACTCAGTGCATTGTAGCGTCTTCACTACTGCATTCTTTTAAATAATTTTTACACTAATTAACTAATATTACATACTTACCGTTATTGTTGGTATGCATTGTAAATTCCTGCACTACTGCGGTGACTAATTTCTCCATAGCAACACATAGGCGATGCATATTCTAAAATCTAACATTTATCTTCAATTATATTTATTAATATTTTATTTAATATCTTAAATACTAAAATGCAGATTAATATAAATACACAGTGTAAAAATGGTATGCAATACATATTTTGTAAGCACATAATGCATTCTCGGAAAATGAAAAAAAAAAAGAACTAGATGCAAGTGCCTCGTTTTTTCAAACCTTTTCCTCGTTTCGTATAAAGTGTTACCACATTAGTATCGCAATATACTATATCCGCCGATATGCTGGAATTTTGACTCATATGCATTCTTTTACATGCAAGCATATCTACTGACATGGGGCTGTTGCTTTTGGTTGAAAGGAACAAGTTTTTCATTGATATGGAGCAAACTCTCGTCTTCGTTTTCAAAGAATTCCCTAAGAGAACATACAAATCCTCTAGGTTGATATTCAATGTAATACAGGGACCGTAAAGCTGATCTTTGCCTTGGACCATGAATCCTCCGTCTACCTCTAATCCTATCGCCACTACGTCTTGCTTCAAAACAACGTACTTTAATTTTGATTTCACAAAGTAGGCTAACAATACACAATGCAACTGAACACTCAAGCAAACTCTTGTTTCCCCGCACACAACTAGCGATAACTAACCTGAATAGTATGTGAATCGCCAGTGTAAGCAATCTGGCAACCTTTGTTTACGTTTCCATAGCAACAACCTTCCCCTCTTAGCTTTGCAGTAATTGCAGTAATTTTAATTATTGTATTACTTCACAGTGTTAATTCCAGTTTACCTTTTCAAATTAAATCATATCTTATTTAATAAAAATATATTATTTATTGGCTGGAAATGTAGCTCAGTATAAAAACCTTCACAAACCATAGATTTTTATGGAGTAGAAGCAGAGTGGCATTTTTATACAACTGCCCATTGTAAAGGATTGTGTGATGGAGTTGGTGCCACAGGGAAAAGACTGGTAACCCAATCTAGTCTGCAGAATCAGTAAAAAAAGAATCATAACACCAAAGCTATTATATATACAAATATAACAAATTGTAACTTAAAACTTCACTTATCTTATAAGAAATGATGATAATTCTTATAAATTCTCTGGGATCGCGATTTCATGTAAACTTATATACATCTTCTTCCGGCTGAAGATGTGTATAAGTTTACATGAAATCGTGATCTTGGAGAATTTATAAGAATTATCATCATTTCTTATAACATAAGTGAAGTTTTAAGCTACAAATTGTTATATTTGTGTATATTTGTTTGCTTCACTGTTAATAGCTCCATATTTTACATACCAAAGCTATTGTTTAAATGGAATATAAAGAATATACCAAGCATGAAGTTATTTTGTGTAAAGAATGAAGACAATGTGAAGCAGGAAAGATTTAGCATTGCTATTTCAGGGAGCCAAAAGTACCTACCTTTCCTCCTGATGTCTTGAGAAAATTTGCATCTTAATATTTTTAAGTTTCTAAGAAAAGTGTCATCTGTTTAATAATATTGCTTAATGATGTTGAGCAGGTACCCTTTGAACATAACTGGTTTCATATCTTGCTTACACTTGCTTGCTTCATAGCTTGCTTAAACAATGGTGAATGGTATGTGTGCTTTTAACTGAATAAGAAGAGTAATATAATTTTGAGTCAAAAACTAGTACTCAGTGCTCCACTTATTGCGAGTATTTACCTAGAACGTGCTTCGTTAGGAGCTTCCTAACATCATCAGCTGTTATCGACTAATGGATGTTGGTTTGGTGAACTCCTTGGAGGTGATTGGGGCGTCTCTGTCTGTACCTTGATGAACTTGAAGTTTGGGTTCTTTTCAAAGGTAGTGTCGAAATTGAACAATTTTCTTTCATATTTCTTTATGAAAATTTTTTCACACGTGGTTAATGTAGCTGGACCTTGGGCACTTTTTAGTAAGTGGATTTCTTGTTCTACATCGTGATTCTCCTTCCACTACCGCCGATTTATCTATTTCTTTGACCTGATGTTCCTAAAATGCTCTTTAAGCCTAATGTTCAAATTCCTTTTAGTTTTACCAATGTCAAAGTTGTCACAGCCTTTGCAGTTTATCCGGTACACACCTGATTTTTTGTACATAGGTACGTAATCACTGCTGATGAAACTTGGCTACATCATTTTGATCCTGAGAGCAAACAGCAAAGCTCAGTGTGGAAATCTCCTTCATCACCAACCCGCAAAAAAGCAAAAGTGGTTGTTTCTGCTGGGAAAGTTATGGTCATCTCATTCTTTGATATTCATGGAATGGTGTATCAGTATGTTGTATCTCCTTTGTATTATGTGATTTCAAAAGGTGTTGTACACTGAATTTGTTTTGTGGGGCCAAAGTAAAGAAGAAGAGTGTCAATTTTCTTCCGACATCCTACTGGGCCTGCAATATTATTTGATCAACCTCAAATGATGTCCTGATAATTTCAATAAGCTCCATCATATGTAATTAAGTTGGATCCACAAACATCAACTGGCTGTACTTATTTTCCAACCTACAAAGAGATGCACAAGGCAAACCACATATGAGTGAAGAAACTCAAGGCTTACAATTTAAGGGTAATATGAACGTCCACACAATATTACTGCAATATTACTGCAGTGAACTTCAGAAAGGAGCAGTCATCTAAGAATGCAACACTGTACGAAAAAGAATAATGCATGAATTTCTGAGCACAGGTTTAAACATTGCCTGACAAAACCATATGTGGAAAAGACTATATTATACTAAAGCTATTACCACTAGTATTTGCATATGCACTCACCATTCATTTTAAACATAAAAGAAAAAGAAAAGTTAATTTGCTGCAGGAATCGAATACAGCACAACTTTTCCATAGCCAATGATGTTACCGACTTCGCTATTCAGGCGAGTGAGAGCAAGTGCTTCATACATGTATTCCACTTATTGAAAATGTATAATGCTATTTCCTGATTCATTGGCACTTTTTAAAAGGAAAATACTTAGAAAGTCCAAGTTTACAAGTGGGAATGCATACCCAAAGATGAGACTTTTTTTAAAGGTCCCTGGAAGTGAATAAAGGAAGCTTAAGCAGGAACGTGGCTGTTATTTACTTTGAACACTTGTTATTTATTTTTCAGAGCTAGCAACACATTCTTTCTATTCATAAGCACAATAGTATATTAGTTGCAGGTCATGATAATAACATTTTTATAATTGCCTCCAATAACAGATTTTGGTTACATGTAATGTGTAGGTTTAAAACATTGCCTTATCTTATGTTGTACATTGTTCAAAATTCATTTGATTTCATTTGCTTGATTACGTTTAACAGTAACGGTAATAACTAATGTAGAGTGTAGTATTCTACATCCTTCATAATCAACCACTTGAAGAATGAAAATAGATTAAAGAGACAGAGGAACATTCGGCAAGGCTCGAACTTGGAACTTCTTGTTGTTGGCTTAACTCCCTATGTCACCACAAGCCACACATGTACACTTATTATACACGTACACACACTTATTGGCAGTGTAGCAAATGCGTGCATATGTCATTGAGGTGGTATCAGTGACGTACTGGCCCAAATTTACTCTGATTGCACAAAATCATGTGCTCTGAGACCATAAGTGTCCTATCTTGAATTGTTCCCCCAACATCCCTCTGTAATCCCTTGAAGTATTCAGTCGAATTCTGAAGCATTCTGTATATATGGCTTTTTAAAAAATGTGGGATGTTGACATGGAATTATCCCAGTGTATTCTAAAAGAGAGAGAGAGATTTCAAAATGAAGCGTTAGATTTTGTACCACAAATCATAGCTCTGTCATCCTGAATCCAATTAAGCAGCCACAAAGGTTAGGCTCAGTTGCCAAATTCAACTCATTTCTCACTTACTGGACCTATTTGCCAATATACACCACATCCAGTCATAAAGTTTAAGAACATTATTCCTCAATGATAAAGCAATTAAAAGCAAATTGAATTGAATTATATGTATGTATATATATATATATAATTACTCCACATCAAATTTCAGTTTGTAAGAATGCTGCCAGATGCATTCCATATAGTATATGACTCAGAACAGGTTTTAATTTTTCTTTTTCTTAAGGAAATATAAGAATCTTGAAGGAATTTGTACACGCTATTCAAGAGTTTATTATTAACATTTAATAGATGTTGGTGGTGTGATATTCAGTAGGAAGTGCCTCTGCTTCTCCAACTAATATCTTGTGTTTGACAACATGTTTCTTTTGCAGCAAGAATTGGAAGGAGGTGGGATGTATTCAGAGTGGGCCTCTCTCACGTCACTCATTCAAAATGGCAATGAGGAAAGCCAGAGTGTTTTGGGGAAATTTCCTATATCAGCTGGAAAAGAAGTGGCAGTTGCAATAGTCAAACAGCTGGCCTCAAACCTTGGATTTGCCCAGCCAGCAGAGCCAAGCCCGCTTACTACAGACAGAGAAGTTCAGTGGTGTATGGAGGTAAGTATGTGATTGCTGATATCCTTGGTGGCCATGAACTTGCCCCAAAAGAAAAGCCACTTGAAGCTCCTAGCAGATGGACATCAAACTATCCTCAAGTATGGCAGCTCAATCAGGGGAATAATGATGATGATGATAATAATTTAAAGGGAGTCAATTAATGACACTAAACAACACTTAATTTATTACAACACTGTTTTAAACACTTCCATGAAAGGAATAATAATAATAAATGTTCTAGACGTTCTCGGGCTTCGATCCAGGTATAGTGATGTAGAGCCATCGACGTTTTGGGAGTGTGCATTACTCCCATCATCAGGATGATGAATGATAAGCAAATTGGAAGGGCCAGTATATATAGCTTCCGTCGGACGGTGGAGTGCCAACCTCGTGGAAAACACCTCTATGCTGGGGCCTTTGCATAGTGGTGGAATCTGTGTTTTCTGAGCCAGTCGATTTCCAACTTTAAGGCAGGTTTCCAAGCAGAACTGAACTGCATTCTGGCATCCCGGTTCAGTGTTCTCCTCTCAGAAGAAATGGTCAGAGCTTCTTTGACTTTTCAATCCCAGAGGCTGCTGCATTTGGCTACAATGGTCGTTTGTTTGAAGTTGACTCTGTGGTCTTTGTCAAAGCAGTGTTCGGACAGTCCGGACTTTTCCAGCTGCAGTAGACGTATTCATCGTTCGTGTTCTTTGATTCTGGTAGTGATGGTCCTGCCAGTTCGTCCTATGTACGGGGTCCCACACTCACAATCAGCTCATCTGGTGAAAACCGCGCTATAGGTCTTCTTTTCATAGCCCTGGTGATTGCGGCTTTGATGTCAGTCGCAGCATAACCGATCGGGCGGAAAGTGTGCCTTAGGTGTTGTAGTTCTTGGATGAGGTGGCTGGGATCGGAGATCGATACAGCTCTGTGGGCTAGAGTGCTGAGAACTCCGACATGTTGCGATTTATGATGGAAACGTTGAGCATTTAAGTAGAGGTCTGTGTGTGTTGGTTTGCGGTATACCGCAGGCCTCAGAGTTCCGTTGTTGTTTTTGCTGACCAGAATGTCCAAAAATGGTAGAGTACCATCCTTTTCTTCTTCCATGGTGAATTGAATTTGAGTTTGAAGACTGTTGATATGTGTGAGGAAACTGGTAAAGTGTCTAGACCATGGTGCCAGTCAACAAACGTGTCATCAACGTATCTGTAGAAGTGAGATGGCTTAAGCGGAGCTGTGGCAAGTATTTCATGTTCTAGATGTTCCATGTAGAAGTTTGCTATTGTTGGCTCCCCATTTTGTAATACACCTAGAATCCTATCAAATACCATCCAAAATAGGCAGTGGATCAGGCTGGGCTTCATGTCAAGCCTGTATCCCTGCATCAGAAACCCACTCAGCTGAATTGCACTGCGAGACAGCTAAGATCACCTCCTGGAATGCGCGGGTGTTTTAGGCAGTACTGCAGCACATTTCTCCTTCCCAATCCGGTGGAGGTTTTTTTAGTGGAGTAGTATCCTTGAGGTGAAGCCCACATACCCCACTGTGCCCTCCAACACAGTGGAAATCCATAAATGGATTTTTCCACCACTGGAAAAAAAACAACAGAAGTGGCCCTTCCAATTTGCTTATTCATCATCCTGATGATGGGAGCAATGCACTTTCCCGAAACGTCGATGGCTCTACATCACTATACCTGGCTCGAAGCCCAAGAACGTCTAGAACATATACGTCGCCAGGAAAGCTTCAGATCATATTTTAATAATAATAAATAATAATGATAATCATAATGATGATACTATTTATTTAGCCTATAGACATGGTACAAGTATGTTTCAGGCATCGTCCAGCTAAGAATAATTACAAGAATATCATAATAAGTTTCAGTTCCAAAAGAAAAATACATTGAGGTTTTTTAATGTTAAGTACTACTATTTTCAATATTATTTGCAATATTTACAGTTCATTTATTTAAAAGACACTTTTTTAGCTCCCTTTAGAAATTATCTCAGTACTTTTCTTTTAAGGTACTTGGTAATCTATTGTATAGCTTCGGACCACTCAAAAGTGGATCATGTACAGTTGTGCTCTTATTTATGCTGGTCTGATATATGTTGTTCTTGCTATGTGTGTTGTAGTCATAATGTTGTTTGTTACAATGTGTTATATGCAAATTCTTATTTGTATTTGTATTGATTTGATTAATGGTGTTTTAGGGCGCGTCGACGAGGTCATTTGGGCCCATGTGTTTTTATTTCCAAACAATATATACAAAAATTTTTTTACAATTTTATTTACTTACACATTACTTGAGTTGCCTTTCGATCCCTTAGTCGGCCATAAATTTCAACACTGCAAATTCTTATTAGTAATATACAGTATAACCTTATATACATATAATGAGATAACAGTAAATAGCTTATTTTCTACAAAAGTATTACGACATGATGTTTTATAGCCTAAACCATACACTGCTCTTATACATTTGTTCTGTAACACCAACAATCTATTTAAATTATGTACACTGATGCTTCCGCATACTTCAATGTCATATTGTAGGTAAGGATATATTATACCAAAATATGTTATTTTCAATGTAGCAGTATCCAAATATTTTGAGAGGCTCCTCAAATCTGCATTTACTCTTTTACACAATAGTCTATATGGAGATTAAATGAGAGGCTTTTATCCAAAATTATACCTAGGAAATTAATTTGTTGTACTAGTTCAGTGATACTGTTCTCTACTTTTACCACCAAAGCTCTTTCTGAATTCAATCTTCCATACTGAAAATGCAATAATTTTGTTTTATCTATATTCACTTTTAAATTATTATGTTCCAGATATTTAAGTAGGTCATTAAGAAAATCTATAATGGAATTCTCCAAGAGATTCATGTTTTTGTGCCAATACAGTTAAGTGGTATCGTCAGCATAGGATACATTTTTGGAGTTTTCATAGCGAGATAAGTTGTTTATATATAATAGAAATAATATTGGCCCAAGTACCGATTCCTGTGGCATGCCATACTTAATTGTATCATATGGTGACATATAACGTCTAATTGACCTGTTGCTGTTATAAGTCATTATTGTGCATTTTTTGCTATTTGTTAAATAGGATTTTAGTATGTCATACATTTTGCCCCTTATTCCATAACCTTCTAATTTGTCCAGTAATAAATTTGATGCTACACTATCGAATGCTTTAGAGAGATCTAAGAACAGTCCTACTCTTTGATTACTTTTATCTAATTGTGAATAAATCTTTTTTACAAGATCTATTATAGCCGTACTAGTAGAGAAATTCTTTCTAAAACTATGCTGCATTTTAACTAATGTCATGTGTATCTAAGAATTTAACTAGTCTTGAATTTAACTCTTTCAAATACTTTACTGAATACAGAGATAAGATGGATAGAGTCAACATGAAAAATTCAATGCCATGGCCGGGATTTGAACCACGGATATCCTGGTTTCCATCCAGTCGCTCTAACCCATTGAGCTACCATGGTCAACGTGCCATCCTGACATTAAATTCTCCATTTGACTCGTATATTTTCCCGGTAGGAGATCCGTGGTTCAAATCCTGGCCATGCCATTGAATTTTTCATTTTGACTCTATTCATCAAAAACCTTAGTCTATATACGGCTAGTGTGAAGAAATGATTAATTTCCATCAATTAACTAAAATAACAGAGGTAAGAGTTATTGATCTATAGTTAGCAATATGGCATATGTTTCCCTTAAGGAACTTAAGGTATGGCAGTGCAGCCCAGGATGATGGCCAGACCAAGAACCAAACCGGCAGAATGCCTCTCCCTATTTTAAACACATTGATTGGCTAAATTTAAAGGGAGTCAGTTAATGACACTAATCAACACTTACTTTGATATACTTACTTACTTTTGATTACTTACATTGATTGGTGTTATACGTTGTGTTCAAATTCTGTATGCCTCTGATCTCTTTATTTTGTTTTTAAGTGCTATAGATTTTAAAACTGATTGATGATAGTAATTAAGGCACTGGGGTAACCCCCCCCCCCCCAAAGAAGAAACACAGCAGATCAGACAGTATAAACAAGTTAATCATTTTGCATGGGTCAGTGATGAACTCTAAGGGTAAGGGTTTAAGGTGCTGCACTGGACCTAAAAAAGCAGAAATTCAAGTACATGTGTAATTAAATCAATTTAAATAAAGCTTTATTGGGATGGAAGATGGGGTGCCAGGAAGTAACGAGTCAGAAACAATAGTGTGAACCATGAACTAACTTGCTCTAGGTATAAAAAGAAAGTCAATATTGGCAGTGCTTTAACACTAGAACCCTGGTGCTCGCTAGCTACCGTTAACTACAGTAGAGGTCATTTTTGACCATTCGCTTTTTCTTTGTCTTTTCTGTGTACATTTTACAACTAATTTCTTACCAGTTTGATATTATTAGGTAACTAGGCTCAATATATTATCACTGTTTATTCATATTCATTTATTTCATCCTTAAGATCATGTTTACATGATATGGAATCATCAACATTATACAATAGAAATACAATTCAGTTTACACTAAAACAATACAATTAAGAATAATGCTCACTCACACACAGTCTTAATTAGCTAGTGTATACAGAACTATCCATTTACATATTCCATAATTGAATAAAATGAATTTTCTACTAAATATGCTTTGAGCTTTTTCTTAAATATATTCACATTTTCTACATTTTTTTATAATAGGGGGTAGTCTGTTGAACAATTTAATTCCATTGTGATAAGCACTGGATTTAGCTAGGTTTGTTCTGCAATATTGTACATGTAAATTTTCTTTCTGCCTTGTACTATGAAAATGAATCTCTTTATTGCTTGGTAGCTGATGCCTTATTTCTCTGATATGGTTGATAACTTCTAATATGTACATACTTGCTGTAGTCATGACCCTTAATTTTTTAAATAATTCCCTGCATGATGCTCTGCTCGATTCACCAGCCATTATTCTTAAAGCCTGCTTTTGCAACCGAAATACTTTTTCTGATTCCATTGAAGCCTCCCCAGAACCTTATTCCATACTGTTGCGGCGAAAAGCACAGAAAGCGTGAAGCCGTTATCTACGATAGCGCGGCTAGTGTACACAAAGAGCCGGCAAATAAAGATAGCTGAGATAAAGGACTTGCCGGCATGGATTAAGTTACGCTTCTGGAAGGTTCAGATTTTGTCATTCGATGTTTATTCCAGAAACATCAAGTGATTGTACAGAACAGTCTCGAATTATGAATGAGGTATTTAAGGAAGTGATGAGTCGCGAACAGTCGTAAGCAGTAAACAGCTGTAGAGTGTTGTTGTAACGAGAGCTGATGTAATAAGAATGCTGTTTGGCCTTCGACCTTGGTAGACTGTGTGTATGTGTCGCAATGCTGTTACGTGAGAATTGATCAGAGTGTATTTCTACGGAAATAAAGAACATTTGGAATATCTGCAACTCGGACTTTTAATTCTACGAACCCACAAAGGCACAATACCTTATGTGACTATGGATGTAAGCAAAGTATGCATTTCTAACCACTTTCGTACTAGTCACCCTTTTCAGTGTATTCAATATGTAGCATTCCACACTTATTTTTCTGCATAGCATATTTATATGCGCCCTCCATTTTAGATCTGTTATAACTATCCCCAGGAATTTAGTTTGATCTTTGTATTTACTATCTCACGATCAAACTTTATTTGTGGCTTTACCATATTTCTATGACAACTTAAATGAAAGTTCAGAGCAACAGTTTCATCTGTATTTAATAGTGTTCTATTTGCCTCAAACTAGGATGCCAATTTCTCTATACTATCATTTATTTTTCTTGCAGATCTGTTTCCTTGATTGCCTTTATTAGCAGATTTGTATCATCTGCAAACAGCACCACTTCAGACTCCTGGACACATATTGGAAGATCATTTATGTAGAGCAAGAAAAGAAGTGGCACCAATATAGATCCCTGCGGTACCCCCTGACCTAACTTCTTCTACGTCGATTGACATCTTTCTATACTGAGATGTTCTTTATTGAAGTTACTAATTTCTACTATTTATGATCGTTGTGACAGATATGATTTAAACCAAGTATTGGCTATTCCTCTTATACCATATGCCTCTTTCTGAGTAGTGTATCATGATCAGTCACATCATATGCCTTGGTTAGATCAAGGAACACACCTATTGAGTTTTCTTTTTGTTCAATAGAAGTGATAATTTTTTCAACCAAGGAGTAAACTGCAGATTCAGTAGACTTCCTCTTCCTAAAACCGTACTGTGCATCTGTCAGAAGTTTATTTTTTTCTAAAAATGTACTAATTTTATTGAACATCAGTCTTTCAAAAATCTTTGAGAATACTGATAGCATGCTGGCCTGAAATTTTGCAACTCGTCCTGAGGTTCCTTTTTACGAAGGGGTCTAACTTTAGCCGTTTTTAATTTATCTGGGAAAACCCCTGTCTGAAAGGAAGTGTTGTAAATATTCACTAATGGTTTTGCTATTTCTTCTACACTGTACTTGACTACTAGATCAGGAATCCCATCTAGCCCAGCTGATAGCTTGCTATTTAGCATTTTTACTGTACTTATTAGTTCCTGTTCATTTATAGGTTTAATGAATATTGAATTTATATATTTCATAACCTTGCTGTTTTCCACTATTTTATTAATTCCTGTGTCATATTTTTCTCTTAGTAATTTATTGGGACCCTCAACAAAATATGTATTAAACAATTAATCAATTAATGTAAAGTTGCCTTTCTAGGGCATGCATTCAAATTTTCTATGCTAAATTTTTTGTCTAACAATCTTGAGAAATTATTTATTTTTACTAAGGGAAGTATTATGTTTTCATTGTGCAAATGAACCAGTGAAAAGCTTGTACCAGCACAGTCATTTAAGCAGTGATACAGGAGAACAGACTCTTGTTGTTCATTATATTTTGCTTGCAATAACGATTACAACAACATTTTGTACAACGATTTGTTCAATATAATTTTTGGGCTTCATCCCACAAATGAATAAGTATCTATTCCATATGCTATTATGCTACTCCTTCCTTCCTTCCTTCCTTCCTTCCTTCCTTCCTTCCTTCCTTCCTTCCTTCCTTCCTTCCTTCCTT
Source organism: Mantis religiosa (assembly GCA_030765055.1). Taxonomy (NCBI): domain Eukaryota; kingdom Metazoa; phylum Arthropoda; class Insecta; order Mantodea; family Mantidae; genus Mantis; species Mantis religiosa. Next base: position 114,045,180 of record CM060948.1, on the reverse strand, counting down.
CCTTCCTTCCTTCCTTCCTTCCTTCCTTCCTTCCTTCCTTCCTTCCTTCCTTCCTTCTTTCTTTCCTTCATCCCTTCATCCCTCCCTCCTTCCCTTTTTGGGGGGAGGGCCAGAAAAATTGTTGATTGCTGTTTTGCAACAAAAGCACATCTATTCAGAACTTGTTTGAAAAATTAAAAAAAGTCCTCTTTAAAATTGATTATGGTTTAAAAAATGCAATTTTTTTTGTAGATAGCCACTGTTTGTAAATGAATGAGAGTGAGCAAATGTCCTGAAGACTTCATACAATTTTTTTCTCTTTTTGCTCAGAGCTTTAGGTTTCTCTTCTTTGACTGACACATAGTCTTTCCTCCTTGATATTTGTCTGTTGAAAAATGTAATGCCATAGCCAGGATTTGAACTACAAATCTTTCGGTCTCTGTCCGGTTGCACTTAAAACATCGAGCTACCATGACCAACTTGCCAACATGACATTAAATTCTCCAAATGACTTGTATTTTCCTTGTAAACCACTAGGGGTTCTTATATACGATGAGATATGCACTGTTTGTGGCGACTTACTATGCCATAAGTATTTTAAGTCCCAGGCTTCATATTTACCACTATTAGGTTAATTGATGGAAATTAATCATTTTTCCATACTAGCTGTGTGTAGGCTAGGATATGGATAGAGTAACTGGAAAGAGACCGGGAGATCTGTGGTTCAAATCCTGGCTATGGCATTGAATTTTTCAATCTGACTACTTATAATTCTAGCCTAGGCACAGCTATTGTGGGAAAATGATAAATATCCAATCAAACATTAACTGTTTTTTCTGAAAGCTGTTTACCTGATTTTTGGTTAGGATAGGGTAACATGCCTGTCTCTTTAACTAACACCTTTACTTTTCATGCTAAATACTAATACGAAATTTATTCTGTATTCTTACAGTTGATTATCTTTGCTGTAAATCAGAGAATGTTTCTTTTGTGACATACCCTTGACTTTTACAGCAGCAAGATCATTGTTAAATTCTGTTACATTAATTTCAACAGGTTATTTGCTTTGGAATGAGTCTGCCGCTAAGTGAACATGACACAATACGTGACTGTGTTCATGTTTATTGTGAGTGGCTATCAGCCTTACATCCTGTACCAAAAATCAGTGTTCCCAAACCAATCTGTGAGGATCCAAATCTGTATGCAAGAAAGATGATATCTCACTTCCATAATTTATTTGTTCCTCGAAAAGGAGAAGGTAAGTACCTAACCTATTTATTAAGCAAGTTATTTGAACATTAGCAAAGGACATTTAACAGTCGTTTGATTTGGGTTAGGAATGGGACCTCAATATACCATCTTGATACTCTCGATATAATCAATACTCAAAGGTATCAAAGTATACCAATAATTTGGGATAAATCTTTGATACTTTTAAAGATGAAGTTTTGCATTATTGAAAGCTGTTACATTTAGCTTTATTCTAGATAAAGCATGAAAGGAGTGAGACTTCACTTTATCGCCTTACCCTCAGAGAGTTACTGGAGTATAGTTTTTGATGCACCTTGACTGCATTTTGTGTAAGTAAATGAATGCATGCAGCATTCCAGACTCTTGTATCTAAATGAAAGCATGCAAAACAATGGGGGAAGGAGTAGACGTATTCATTTAATATGCATAATTGTGAATGTAGCTGATTTAGCTGACATACTAAATAACATTTCTGCAATAGCCGGGCTTGATGACTCTTTCTCAAACTATTACATTTACCTACTGTGGTGACCAAAACAGTGAATCCAAGAGAAACAACACTTAAGAGTGTAAAATAATACAGTGCATGGAAATATTTTGTTCTTTGCTTCTATCTGTTTGTGTTTCACAAATCACACTTGGGTCATGAGTATACTGAAAAGGTATAATGTATGACTAATTTCCTCATCAGTCTACAACTATATTAAATAATACATTAAGTTTGTAACTATTTTGAAGTAGACAGTACTAGTAATTACTGAGCAGGGTGTAAAGTATACAGAAAAACATTTTCGCATGGTGGTAAATCACACAATGCAAAAATTTAAAATTCATACACCAAGTGAAGTTTATAGAACCTCTATTGAAAAAGCAATGCACAAGTTTCCTGTCAATGTCAGAATATGATGCCTTGGCATCTAAAAATGATAGCAGAGTGACAGCCTATGTATATATAGTTATAAGCTTCAACATCAGCCACATCAAATAAAAGTTTGAGATACTTGCATTCAGCTCAAAATAACTGTTTCCTGTTAATCAGGAAATACTAACAATGAGATGTTGATTGACTTTATTTCACTGATTAATCTGATAAAATGGTTTATATTTTTAGTATTCTATTCTGCAAATGTCATTCAAGTTCTTCACATATTTTGTCATTGAGTATTAAAATAGAAAAGCAGTAAATGAAATTAACTTTAGTTTGTACCATAAAATGTATTAAATTTAACTGCTTTTGGCTCTAAACGACAAAATAAATACTTAGATTTTAAGAACAGGAATAATAAAATATACTTCATTTTAGGCTGTCCCATCCACCAAAACAGAAGAGCAGACTTCATAACATGTAGTCACTTTATGATAAAGTTATGCAAGATAGAGCCGTGACAAGTTCCTCAAAATATTGACTGAACAGGAAGTCAGTACTCTCTTTCAAGATGAATATTATCACCTGGCAATGATGCCCTCAGTACTGAAAAACTAGCATAATTTTCCAGAATTACAGAAATTGGCCAAAAATATTGGATTCCGCCAGCTACTGATATTTTAAAAGACTTTTAAGCACTGTGGAATTAATCTGTGATAAAAAAAAGAAAGTAACAAACATTTATCCAGAAAGAGTAAGAATTATTGTGTTCTTAAACAAAAATCCATGAATCCTTTATTCTCTGCATTTCATATAATACTTTCTTGATGTTTTCTTCAAATGTTTAATTATATCTAGTATGAATTTGTATTAAACATGTATATGCTAACATATGAGGTTGGCTTAATCCACAAACTTACTATATTTCTGAGTGTTATATAGCTAATTACTTATTTACTAGATGGAAAAATGAGTTTCATGTAAAATATATTTAACGTATATTTTCAAGATTGTAGAATAAAGAATTGCTAGCATTTGTTTCTCTATGAATAGAAAATCCGACTTCTTTCCATTATGTCCCATAAACATGTTTTCTAAGTTCTGAACCCACTTGCATTATTACATCCTATAAGAAGTCACAAATATTATGCAAACTTAAAAAAATACTTAAAATATCTCTAAACTTTCAGAAATACATACATTCAATTGAAAAAAATGAATAAAAGGCAAATCCAAATGTACTTGCTGCATGTGAGCCAATGTCATTAGCAGACAAGTGGCATTGCTGCCAACATCGCTTCCCCAATCACTCTGCAGTTTGTAGTCAATGATAAAGTCAATATACTATCATTAGTAAATGAACTGGCAAAAGTTTTCGCTGATCTAGAATAGAGTACTTATTTCTCATCTTTCTTTATACATATATTTATTAATGCATTACCATTTATGACAGAGTAAAGCAATATCATATGCAGATGACACAACAACTGTATGCTGGGGCACCTCGATTCTGGAATTACATAACACAATGACACAAACTATTGAATCACTCTTTAATTATTTTTGGGAGAATAATTTGGAATGTAACATGTCTAAAGCAAAGTTAATACAGTTTAATTTGAGGAATTTAAATAATGAACAGGACCCTATAATATTATCAGATTACAACATACATGTTACAAATAAACATAAATTTCTAGGCATTATAATTGATCAAAAACGTACATGGTCGGAACATATGCAGTACATCTGTGGGAAAATCAGTAAGTCATTGTACTTGCTTAGGCACTTTTCTAATCTACTGTAAGAAAAAGAATTAAAAATTATCTACTATGGTGTCATATTTCCTCAGCTAGTATATGGAATTGAAATTTGGGGGTGTAGTGCAAAATCAAATATGGAAAGATTACTAAGATTACAAAAGAAAGCAGTTAGAATAATGTATCATCTAAACTACAGGGATTCTTGTAGGCTGTACTTCAGGGAAAAACAATTTTTTACAATATTTTCATTATATGTTTATAGGGTAATAATTTATGGATTGGGAAAGGATAACTTGAGAAATAGGGATATGCATAATTATAATACACAACACAACAATGATTTTTTTAGACAGGGTTTTCGTATAAATAGTAAATTTAAAGATCCAAACGTAATGGCACTAATTATATACAATAAACTGCCAAATTCTGTAAAGCAAGCTATGTCAGAAAATACGTTTAAAAAGGAGCTTAAGATTTACTTAATAGATAAGGCACTGCACACGATTGATGAATTGTAATTCTATTGGTGTATGTATTGTAAGTCATATATATGTAAACATTGTAATTGTAATTCTGTGGATGCAATTTGATTTGGATGGCCTCCTTGATGATTCTGTCCCAATATCTGCCAGTTTGTTCTAATACTGCAATGTCTTCAAAGTTAATTTTATGTAATTTTTCTATGCAGTGTGGCATAGTGAGAGTTGATAGGTACTTATATGCCGACGACACAGCACTAGCCACACAATCGACCGCACCCAAAATAATAGCCAAAAGGCTATGTAATGCATTGACCAACCTAGAGCCATGACTCACCAAATGCCGCATAAAAGTTAACGCGCGAAAAAGTCAAGCAATAATATTTACCAAACGAATCAAGCACTGCCACAACAAACATGGGCTAATGCCACTAACATTCCAGAATGAGGAAATCGAATGGAAGGACACAATCACCTACTTAGGTGTAACAATGGATCAGGGCCTTACGTGGAAACAACATATTAACACAGTAAAAGGAAAAGCAAATACCCAGTTAAATAAACTATACCCAATTATTAATACAAACAACTCACTAAAACTAGAGATGGGAGAAACATTATATAAAACACGTATTAGACCCATCCTAACTTACGCTGCCCCCATATGGGAACATGCAGCCAAAATGCACATTAAGATATTGCAAACAATGCAAAATAGAATACTTCGTATTATTACCAGACTACCAGCACTCACACTGGCATACCAACTCCACGAGGAGTTAAAAAATGCATTCCATCGAGCAGTTCATCAAAAGGCTCAGCTTCAATCTACTCGAGAAGAAGAACATAAATCACAATCAACTAATACAGGCACTGGGGGAATACGACACAACACAGGATAAACACCCAAGGCCACTGTCTCTTTTTTAAAGAACAATCTCGGGGAGCCAGAGGTAGACCTACAACAATATCTAGAAAACCTAGTTAACCTTCCAGATGTTTTACATCGCTGATCGGAGATAAACACACACACACGCACGCACGCATGCACGCACACACACACACACAGCCCTCAAGTCCTTGCGCCAATCATTGGCCAAGGTGGCCCCGGGGAAAGAGGGTCCCCCGTGAGTGGCACAGGCTCACACCTACAATTGAATAGGTAGGCTGCCCGCCGACTGCGCACTCTAAAATATTGACCAAGCAGATACATGGACTATGAGAAGGTTTTCACACACCTTAACGATGCTGACGGCAGATAATTACAACTGACCATTAAAGGCAAATGCCGATAATGCAAACTAGATTTATATTTAGGTTTAGCAAGATAGCAGTAAGGTATAATAGAGTATCACTGACATGCTTGCAAGTATTACAATAAAACACCTAAACTTAAGACACAGCGCTACGGCGTGATAAATTACCCTAAACATCCCAACACATAACACCTGGAATCCTACCAAATACCACCCAAAATAGGCAGTGGATCAGGCTGGGCTTCATGTCAAGCCTGTATCCCTGCACCAGAAACCCACTCTGCTGAATCACACTGCGAAACAGCTAATATCACCTCCTGGAATGCGCGGGTGCTTTAGGTGGTACCACAGCACATTTCTCCTTCCCAATCTGGTGGAGGTTTTTTTAGTGGAGTAGTACCCTTGAGGTGAAGCCCACATACCCCACTCTGCCCTCCCAACATCCCAACTCAGTGGAAATCCATAAATGGATTTTTCCTCCACTCGGGGGGGGGGGGGACGGAAAGAAAAAAAAAGACATTTCATCAGATCCTGAAGAAGGCCATGGAGTTTACAATGGCCGAAAGCTCGACGTTTATTAATTTGACACGGCTGATCACCCGCGAAGCCTTGATTAGTAATGTCTTACATTAGGTTTCTAATGTTGTAATTGTTTTTTGGTGCCAATGTTATATTGTATTTCTTGACTATTTTTGGAACTTTTTTGTGGCCCAGGTAAGTAAATAAAGTAAGTAAATTTGGCAAATCTAATTTCTTGTTTCATAGGTGAAAGAGCTGTGATCTGTTTTAATCTTCTTTGAAGTTTGAATGATTTTATTTTTTTATTTATCTACAAGGCTTTTTCCAAATCCATTTTTAATTGCAACTTTTAAGATTTGATGGTATTCTTTTTTGATATTCTTGCTGGCTAATATTTGTAGGTTTATTAATCTGTGTGTAAGAGTATTGTCAGTTATGTTAATGCTATACCTCACTTTTAAACATTAGGACAAGTTTTGGGAACTTTTGTTCCCATTCTCAGCTTTCAACTGACTGGTTGATGTAACTGTGTCATATCATGTTCTGTTGATGGTGGAGGTTTCTGGTGGTGGTGAAATGAACTTGCTCAGCTGTCTTATGGAAGGGGATTCAAGCTTATAATTTGGTCATTATTTTTGTTATAGAAGTCATTTGGATATCTTGCTGTCCTGAGAAGGTAGGCTTCTGCAATAATATCATGGCGGTTTTTCCAAAAATGTGTTACTTCAAATTTTTCAGTTTGTTATTACTTTATGCAACAGAGGTGTTCTTTTAGTCTAGTTTTCAAGTTTCTTTTGGCCTTGCCTGTATATATTTGATCACAGTCTGATCAGTTAATGGGATGTATACCTGATCTTTTAGTGTGGGGAATTCTGTCTTTTAAGGATGTGCAGAGTAAGTTTTTTGAGCTTTATTTCTTTTAATGTAGCTTTCAAGTTTCTTTTTGTCTTGCATATGTATATTTGATCAAGTCTGATCAGTTAATGTGATAAATACTTGATCTCTGAGTGTAGGGGATTGTGTCTTTAAGGATGTGCAGAGTAAGTTTTATTTGCTGTATTTGATTTGAGATGCTAGAATTATGTTTTTTATTAATGTTTTCCTAAATCCTTGGTCTGCCCAAGGATGGTACCTGATTTTTTTTAATTTTTTTTTTTTTTTTTTTTTTTTTGGAAAGTTTGTTTTTTGGGTATTAATATTCTAGTCTCCTTGATCGTTTTGACTTTGTGATTGTTGACCTTTTGTTGTGTAGTTTTTATTTTTTTTTATTTATCTATCTGCCGTAGGAGTCAACCAGACTCATGGCATCGTGAATAATACAGACAATAATTTTCAAAAATATAAATATGAATTACAATATTGTTGACAATATTACAAATTAATATAAAGTCTAATACAATTTTTAGTTTAATAATAATAATAATAATAATAATAATAATAATAATAATAATAATAATAATAATAATAATAATAATAATAATAATAATAATAATAATAATAATTAATAATAATAATAATATATTATTATAAGTATGATTATTATTATTATTATCATCATCATCACCACCGCCACCGCCGCCACTGCCACCACCATTATAGACTACAAAGCAGTTTCTGACATTGTCAGTTACAATTACAATGTTTACATATATATGACTTACAATACATACACCAATAGAATTACAATTCATCAATCGTGTGCAGTGCCTTATCTATTAAGTAAATCTTAAGCTCCTTTTTAAACGTATTTTCTGACATAGCTTGCTTTACAGAATTTGGCAGTTTATTGTATATAATTAGTGCCATTACGTTTGGATCTTTAAATTTACTATTTATACGAAAACCCTGTCTAAAAAAATCATTGTTGTGTTGTGTATTATAATTATGCATATCCCTATTTCTCAAGTTATCCTTTCCCAATCCATAAATTATTACCCTATAAACATATAATGAAAATATTGTAAAAAATTGTTTTTCCCTGAAGTACAGCCTACAAGAATCCCTGTAGTTTAGATGATACATTATTCTAACTGCTTTCTTTTGTAATCTTAGTAATCTTTCCATATTTGATTTTGCACTACACCCCCAAATTTCAATTCCATATACTAGCTGAGGAAATATGACACCATAGTAGATAATTTTTAATTCTTTTTCTTACAGTAGATTAGAAAAGTGCCTAAGCAAGTACAATGACTTACTGATTTTCCCACAGATGTACTGCATATGTTCCGACCATGTACGTTTTTGATCAATTATAATGCCTAGAAATTTATGTTTATTTGTAACATGTATGTTGTAATCTGATAATATTATAGGGTCCTGTTCATTATTTAAATTCCTCAAATTAAACTGTATTAACTTTGCTTTAGACATGTTACATTCCAAATTATTCTCCCAAAAATAATTAAAGAGTGATTCAATAGTTTGTGTCATTGTGTTATGTAATTCCAGAATCGAGGTGCCCCAGCATACAGTTGTTGTGTCATCTGCATATGATATTGCTTTACTCTGTCCACTGTTAGGTATGTCGTTCACATACAGTATAAATAAGAGAGATTCCATCACAGAACCGTGTGGAACACCGTAATTAACAGTTTCAAAACTGGATGTATTTTTTATTGTTGACTTTCCTTGTTTATAGTATATTTGTGTTGCTTGTTTTCTGCCACTAAGGTACGAACTAATTAGATCTTTAGCTAAACCCCTAATTCCATATGCTTCTAGTTTATTTAGTAGTATACTGTGATCCACACAGTCGAACGCTTTAGAGAGGTCAAAGAATAATGTTTCAGATTTTTCTTTGTTTTCTAAGTGCTTTGTTATATTATTTGTACATTCAATAATTGCCGAAATTATTGAATAGTGTTAGAACTGAAACCATTGACTGATGCTCTGTGGAGCATATTTAACCAACTATCTGAATCTTTAAGATTATTAAGTCAGCACCCAAGTTTAAAAAAGAAATTCACAGTTTCCTAAATCTAAACCAATTCTACTTGGTGGAAGTATATATGAGCTGTATTGATAAGATTTGAAAGATATAAAGGTAATCCGGAGCGTTCATCTTATGGTTTTTTTCTCTATTCATATGATAGAAAGTTAAACTATGAGAAATGAATAAAGAATATTTGTTTATTTATTAATTTTTTTTGTTGTAATTTTATGTCCTCCAACATTAAGTCATGTTGGACAATGAGTGGAATGGGTGAAATGATGCTCAAATAATGAGTCCGAGGTCCATAGAGCTTAGAGTTACCCGACATTCATCTTTCTGGATAAGGGAAAACCCTGGAAAAATCTTATCCAGGTAATTCGCCCTAACCAAGATTCGAACTCGGGACCTCTTGAATGTGAGGCAGACACTCTACCACCATGCTACCGAGGCGGGCAAAGAATATTTACGAGGGCTGATCAACAAAGACTGAGACTGATTTTTTCACAGATGTTTATTACTGCAATTCAATGTTTACATGATCTTTTTCAAAGTAGTCCCCTCCTACTTCAATGCACTTTTCATAGCGTCTCTACCAGTCCTTGAACACATGCTGCAGACCATTCTTTGTGAGGTCCTTGAGAATCACCTCACTTTTCTTGAGCACTGCTTCAAGAGTTCTCAAATTGAATACCCCTAAGCTTTTTTTTTAACTGCTATGGTCATATTGGCGGCCATTCTCCTTTGGAACATACTGAAGGTGTTAACTCGTTATCTTTGGTTTTTAATCATTAGATCACGCACACATTCACACTCTCATTCATACTTCCAGACTCTGGGGAAGATGGGGAATTATCTTGGTCGGAGAAAAATCCCCAACCCCACCGCAGGGAATCGAACCTGGGACCCCTAGCACGGCAGGCGCTCTGCCAACTGAGCTACGGGGCCCTAAGCTTTGCCTTTAATGATGGGAATAAAAAAAAAGTCACAGGGTGCAAGATCGGGGCTATAAGGTGGATGTGGTACAAGGTAATGTTGAATCAAGCCAAAAACTGCATGACTTGATTTGCGATGTGAGGCTGTGCATTGTCGTGATGAAGTTGCAACCCAGTCTGAGAAAGCTCTGGTCATTTCTTTGCAATGTGCTTCCTCAGTGTACCAATACTGATGTGTAGTATGCTGCTGTAACAGTAGTGTAAGGGGGAACTGCATGCTGGTAAATCACACCAGAAGCCGAAGTACCAGGCCCACCTAGCTTAACACTGACAAGTTGGTCTTCTTTGAAGTCCGTGAACCACCTAAACACTCTTGCACAAGGTAGTGCATCTTCACTGTATGCTTGCTTCAGCTTTTCATAAGTTTCGGTGGCTGTATGGTGTAAACGAAAACAGAATTTGATTGCCCTGTACTGCTGCTCTCGCTTCACCTCCATTGGTATGTGAAATGCACATAGGGTCTACAAAATAGAGGATTACTACCAACCTACCAATACGAGAGTACTGCTACCTACCAACATTATACATAAAAAAAACCGCTCTTTTCAAATATTTGTGTTACAGATACGAAACTATCATGGAAGTTTTAGGAAAAATATCAGTCTCAGTTTTTGTTGATCAGCCCTTGTATAAGTGAGCAAAGAACTATTATTAGTATTTTATCACTGCTTTACAGATATATTCTTGCATTACAATTATCATATAACTGCATTTCTTGATTGCTGTGTGGTTGAACTTCTACAGTTTCCTCAATTTTTGCAGGGATTGCATCATTTAACTTATTTTATTTTTTAATAATTACTGGTAGTTATAATGTAAAATCTATAAATAAAGATCCATAATAGAATTAAAGATGTACAATAGAGTTCCAGCCTATGTTAAAAGAGAAAACAATGCTATTAAATTTAAGCAGTGTGTTAAAAAATACCTTTTAAATAACCCTGTATATAATAAAATGATTTTTTTAATTAATGCACTGCAAGCTATATAATGTAGTAAATTGTATTTTAATGTATATTGACAATCCTCGATACTTGTATTAGTCTATGGGCAGTAAATAAATTACTATTACTACTATTGACTTATTGTGTTGTTAATTACTATATCATCTTTTGTTCTTTCTATTGACATGTCCCATGTCATGTACCAATGATCAGAGGATAAATAAATTTACATTAAAGCTAAAACATATTAGAGGGTTAACATTTTAAAGTGAGAAAAAGATGAAGATATTTCATTTATTATGTAGGCTTTATTATAACTTCACTATATATTAGATGGTAATGAATGTTTTCATTCTTTATTTTTCAAGTCTGGTCATTCCCATACTTGGACTTAGGTAATTAAATTATTCATTGAATATTTATATGTTTAATTATTAGTTATAAATTATCCTAAAGTACAAAATAATTGGTAGAACAGAGAATTTTTATTACTGAAGAGAAACAAGAGGAGTGCTAGTAACACAAATTAGAGCCTGCAGCCCCACTCATTAGACTGGGTGGCTCAGTTGGTTAGGCACTGGCCTACTAATACCAAGGCTGCAGGTTCAAACCTTGGCCAAACTAATGGTTTTTAAATGTGCTTAAATGTCACAAGATAACTGGCATGTAAAACAATTCCTCTAGAACAAACGCTTGGTACACTGGTGACACTAATATGATCCTAGTAATTAACAGTGTTGTTAACAATATAATTTTTTAATTTTAATGTCTCACCAGGTAGTAGATTTCGAGATATCAGAGAGTTCTTTCTGCAGAACCCCTCTATCATACATTCCACTCACATCTTTATTTAGCTGAACCAATCTGTAGTATTATTCAAATTATTATTAGAACCCAAAGTGGCATAATGTGCACCTTATCAAGTTGTATGGGGTTTGGTAGATTGTGGAATCCGATTAATCTATTTAGTAATTATGTAGAAAGATTCATTTTGTTAATTGCATACAATTTTGATGTCAGGATATGAGGGGGTGTCAAAAAATAAACAGAATTTTTTTATATTTTAAAGTGCCAGTGCATGAGATGGGTGTAGTGCCGGAGAGGTCTGACCTTAAGTGATGAAATGGCATACACGTCATTGAGATGTCTGATCTTAAGTGATGAAATAGCATACACGTCATTCACTTGGAAGTGCTTTATTTGTAGGGTAGCAGGAGAAGTTTGAGGCCATGTTTACTGTATCTAACATGGATCTCAAGTTGCAGCAGCATGCATCAATTAGATTTTGTGTTCTTTTTGACAAAACTACATCACAAACATTAGAAATGTTTCAGCAAGCCTACAAATAGCAAGCAATGGGGAAAACCCAAATGTTTGAATGGCATAAACGATTTTGGGAGGGTAAAAATGACCTTGAGGATGCTCCACGTCCCAGAAGACCATCTTCAAAAACAGACATTGTCAACACAATTGATGTCATGTTGTGGGACAACCATTATTTATCGTTGATAAATATTGCACAGGTTATGAATATATCCTATGGATCAGCTGATGACATGGTACAAAATTTTTTGTATGTAGAAAAGTTGCAGCAAAGTGGGTGCCTCGTTTGATCAGTGATGAACAGAAGGCTCACCATGTGATGGTGTGTCAACAATGGAAGGGAAGGCTTCAGCGAGAACCAGATTTTTTGGACAAAGTCGTCATATGCGATAAATCCTGGTTTCATCATTTTGACCCAGAGACAAAGCAGGAAGGTGCCCAATGGAAACATCCTTAAAGTCCAAGACACAAAAGCGAAATTTCAACCAAGTGCAGGAAAAGTGATGCATCTTGTCTTTTTCAATAAGTAAGGCATTGCTGACAATTACATGGTGGATAAGCAACATACTGTTACTGAAAATTACTGTTGTGAGGTACTGAAGAGGCCATTAAGGAGGAAAACTGCAGCAAAATGTCCAAATCTTGCTCAAACGGGATGGAACCTTCATCAGGATAATGCCCTGCTTCATCGTGCCATCAAGACTCAGGAAACAATCACTGAATTAGGTATTGAGGTGATGCCACATCTACCTTATTCACTGGACCTAACCCCGTGTGACTTCCACCTATTTCCTGCAGTAAAATAATGAGCTTTGGGGTCGTCATTTTCAGAGTGATCGAGAGCTAAACAATAAAATTTTGGGTGTACTCAACAGACTATGAAAAAGGGGCTTCAGGGAGTGTTTTGAACATTGGACTGAACACTAGAATTGTATTGTGTCAGAGGGGGAATACTTTGAAGGTGTGTAATCAAATTTGAATAAAGTTGAGCAGCATTTTCCAGTTAAAAAAAAAGAAACCGTTTATTTTTTGACACCCTGTCATAAATACTCGAACCTCATTCCAAATTTTTTAGAGTTCAGTATTAAACGGTAATTTATAAGAACATGTGTGGCTGAGGTTCATTATAGTTTGAACTTATGAGCGTGCTGTGTATTTTCTAATTGTGTCAGGACTCTACCTGTCTGCATTTTTTTATAAGTTTTCGTTAGTTCTCATAAATGGCCATTGCCAAGGAGATACCCAAAACTTAGGTCTGTAACATTTCTTTTCTCAATGATTTCATTTCATTTCCTATAATGTCATATGCTGTAAGAATAATTATTAAACTACTAAAACAAAGGGTAGGTCCAAATAATTGAATTTTTTAAAAACAATCTGCCAGTGCAGTAGTGTTTGATTCTGCAGGTGAGTTTATTAGATCTGCATTAAAACACTCTTCAGAAGTAAAAGTTGGTATATGTTGTCATTGTACATTGTTTTGTTTTCAGTCTGTTATTATTCTGTGGTGAGTATTTTACTGTAAAGAAAAAGCAGATGCTAAGAGTACTTTTCATTATTCTAAAAGATAATTGTACATTGATTGGATGGCATATCTCAATTTACATAGTTTCCTATATATATAATAAAGCATTTTATGAGGTGAGGCAGTCACAGAAATCATGTTGTAGGAAGCTTAGAGAAAAAAATAAAAGAACTGCTTGCAATGTTATGATTTGGTGTGAATTGTTCAGAGCAGATAGTAATTTCTTTAAGAATTATGGAAGGCATATGCTGTAGTGGGAAAATTTGACTGACTGTCCACATAATAGCTCTAAAGATAGATAGGAATTGTTATAATGGTGTACTTGCTGCAAAATTAATACAATAGTTGATGGCAAAACAAAAATAAAAGTATGTTGATTCAACCAATGAGGCAATATAAAATTGAATGTAATATGTAATCGCTTGGGATTATTGCACATTTAGTGCAATAGGAAAGAGCATTTGAGAAATGCATGCCAAAAAAGCTGATTTTCATGGTGGTTGTGTGTGTGTGTGTTTTTTGCAGTTTTAATTACTACTGTGGAATTGTGTGCAATGTTGATTCAGATAGCTGAAGCAATGAATATTTTAATTTTTTAATAAATAATAGTAAAAATAAGAACAGGTAACATTTTAAATTTAAATAATGGTTATTGATATAATCAGACCTAATGTCACTTTATATTAAGTAAAGTTACTGTAAGGAAAATATAGAAAACAACTAGTTCCTGGATTTAAATTCAGCTTTGTTATTTTGATAGGTCACATCTGCAAGCTCAACAGAATTTAAATTCCATGCTGTTCTTCTGAAAAGCTAATTTAAAAACAATTTCCTCAAAGAATAATTCCTTTTTCTTTATTTTTTTAATAGGGGAGCTTCAATTGAAACATTTCCAAGATCACAAACTCACTCTTCTCTAGCAGAATTTTTAGAGCAACTTTTGATTCTCTTCCGTGATCACTCATTTTATTTCTTAAATCTTCTGTGTTATACAATAAACCTGTGATATACAGTTAAGCATTATAAATAAAAATTTTATGTCTAAATTAGGTAAGATTATTCTTAACTTATATTTCACTGTTTAAATTATTCCTTTGAGCAGTAACAGTGATCAAGCAAATGTGCAAGTAGTACTGATTTAAAGATAATAGATATATTTCTTTGTTGACTTTCAGATTGACAGTTCATTATATAATTTAGTACCTGCACAAATTGTTCCATTTTTGATCAGTTTTGTAGTGGATTTTATTTCACATATATCTTGATTTTTTCCTAGTATTATGGTTGTGAATTTCTTTGCTGGAAATATGCTACAGCAAGTGAAGTGTTGTCGCATAAGAGAATTAATTCATAAAAGTATACTTGTGAGAGGTAAGATGTGAAATGCTTTAAAGATACACCTGTATGTGGTTATACTATTGTAATAAGCTTCCTTATTACATTCCCTCGGTGAGGCGACTTACCTTCCTTGGGATGGAGAGTTGAAGATCTTTTCAGCTTCCTTGTTACTGCGATGATGTAGTCTGGATAATTTGCCGGCAGCTCTGTCGATGAGCGATGAATTCTGTAATCTCAGACAGTTGTACCGCGCCAGCAACGGAATGGTGGATGGTGGCAACAAAATTGATTTTAAAACACTGCTTCACTTTTTTAGAATTTATTTTCTTCCTGTATTTTTACACAGCCGATGTTTTGAAACAAGATTTGTAAACTTCTTTCTTGATTTTAATGGCATAGTAAATGCAACAGCATGCCATTCATCATTTAAGTATGCTCTTTTTCGATGTGTCTGTGTTCGAGACGATAGCCATAACACGTCTGACCAGATCAAAAGAACCTTAAGGAATGAGCTTTCTCAAGTGAAAATCAAATCAAATTAAAATTTTTACTGAACTTGGATTGGTTCATTCTACCATGTCTTGTTGCTAAGGGACCAATACTTGAATTTGATTGGCTTGACGTCAAAGTTGAATTTCTAGGCAATCTGTTGCGTCACAAACAAAGCCATCTTGATTTAACCTTTTCATCAATTTCAGAGGGCCAGGTTTGCATTACATCTCCATATATGGAAATGTTAACGAATTTCTCGAATTATATGAAAATCAGCTTCACAATTTAATCCTAATATTGTTCTTAGCAATCTGTTTGATGTTTAAACAAACAAAATTTTACATTATATAGAATAAAAAGAAGTATTTCAGAAAGTGGAGTGCCATTCTTACTAAAATTAGGCAAGTGAGCCAACCTTGTATATACTTTTCTCCACTTACAAGTTTTTTATGAAACTTGTAAGTGGAGAAAAGTATATACAAGGTTGACTCACTTGCCTAATTTTAGTAAAAATTTTACATCCTTTCATGGAAGTGTTGAAAACTGTGTTGTTGTATAAATTAAATTAATTAGGAGTCGATTAATGACACTAAACAACACTTACTTTTAAATTTTCCCGGAACTAGTTTCAGAGGCCTTCCCTCTATCTTCAGCCGGACATCGACTGGTTCTCATTGGTGTAGCTGGCAATATTTTGTCATCGGTCTCCTCTGGTGGCGGTTCGAGGAACTTGCTGAACAAATCTTTCTGGGGGATGTCGAAATTTAATACTTTGTTCCTATTTTTTGGAATAAAGATTTGAACCCATGTGGACAGTTCTTGTTTTCCTGTTGTATGTTTTAGTAATTTTGGTTCTGGATTTATGTTGTGGTTTTTTCCCCCAAAGTGCGTGGCAACTGCTGATTTTTCTAATTGTTTGTATTTTATGTTCCTAAAGTGTTCCTTTGCTCTTGTTTCTAAATTTCTTTTGGTTTTTCCAATATAAATTTGACTACAGTCACAGCATTCAATTTGATATATACCAGATTTTTTGTTAGATGGAATGGCATCTTTGATGTTTGAGCAAATTAGGTTTTTTAAGGAGTAATGGTTCACTGGAGCTAGTTGAATGTTTTGTTTTTTGAAGACTTTTTTGAATTTATCAAAGGCCCATGGATGGTAAGTGAATTTTTTGAAGATCATTTTAGTTTCTGTAACTGAGAGGGTTGTGGTTTCCTTTAGTAGTTTCTTCTTATTTGCTAAGTTCACTTTTTTGTCTACTAGTGATTTGGGAAAGTCATTTTTCTGTGCTATTTCAATAATTTTGTTGTATTCTATTTTGTATTCTTCTGCTGTGAGAGGGATGTTGACCAGTCTGTGTGCTAAACTATTAAAGATTGCCTGTTTGTGGGATCTTGGATTGTAGCCATTGGCTTTTATGTAGTTGTCTGTCTGTGTTGGTTTTCTGTAAATGCCAAAGTTTATTCTATTTTTATTTCTGATTATTTTTAGATCTAAAAATGGTAAATACTCGTCTTTTTCAACTTCTACAGTGAACTTGATGCTTTTTTTCTTGAATATTTAAAAGTTTTAGTGCATCACTGATGTGTTTTTTTGGCACTATGGCAAATATGTCATCTACATATCTTTGCCAGAGTTTGAACATCCATGGGAAACCTTTAGTGATCCTATTTCTAGTGCACTCATGTACAGATCGGCCAGGAAGGGTGATAAGGGGTTGCCCATTGCTAAACCAGAAGTTTGACGGAAATATTTTGTTTGAAACTGGAAGAAATTCTGTTCTATGCATAATTTGGTTAGTTCAATGTAATCTGAAATTTCAAGTGATGACATTCCAAGTGATTTGAGCCATTTTTCTATCAATGTTGTTTAACTGGTATGCTGGGAAACAGTGATTTAACGTCAAATGAGACTAGTGTGTCCTCTTCATTTAGTTCAGTATCCTTAATGTGTTCTATAAGTTCATAGGTGTTTTTGATGCTTAGGCTATCGAATTTTGGAAAGGAGTTGAATTTGTTTATTAGCCACTTTGCAAGTTTGTATGTTGGTGAATTTATACTGCTAACTATAGGTCTCATTGTTATGGATGGTTTGTGTATTTTGGGTAAGCCATAAAGTCTAGGTAAGGTTGGGTTATCTGGTTTAACTGTATATTTGTTTAATATTATACTTTATTTTGCTATTGTTTTTTCAAATGATTGTATGCAAGCTGTTAATGGATTTTTGTTAATGGTTTCATATTCACTGTTAGCATTTCTTCCATTTTTTCAAGGTAATCAGATTTATCCATTATGACTATTTTGTTACCTTTGTCTGCCTTGGTGTATATGACGTTTTTTTGTTTCAATGAATGGATAATATTTTGTTTGCTCTTCTGAACGGATCTGGTTTTTATTTCTTCCAAAATATTTTCACATTGGCTTTTAAGTGGATTTTGTTTTGATACTGGTAGACACTGTGCCGAAATGTTTATATCTGCAATGTAGTCCTCAATTTCGTTTGAAAAACTTACGCAAGTTTTTAATCCTTTGTTTAGAAGACCTAATTCTTTTGTGGAGAAATTTTGATTAGATAGATTTTCAACGTTTTCAAAGTTTTGTGTGTTTGTTTTTTCGTTTGCGCTACTTATTGCCGTTTTGCATTTAGCGTGTGGACTAATTGCTGTTGGACTCAAGTTTCTATTTCTGATGTATCTCTTATTCCTAAACTTTTTTTCGCTTTGGTTTCGATGTGAAGAAATGTTCATCAAATTGGTCAGTTTGTACTTCAGTTTTTCGGTTTTTGTTTTCATTTTCTTGCTTAGCATTGCCAAATAGTTTTGTTCGAAGTTATTCCACATCGTGTTTCCCAGCATTTTCGTTAAAACTGAATGAAGTTTATAAAGTTTCAATTCTGTTTCTTCCAAATGTTTATAATGTTTATTGATTTCTAGCTGTAAAACTTTTCTCTCGGCCGCTCTTTGTTGTTGATTTCCATTGCCTGGTTTTACTATCCTCCGGACAAATCCAGAACCAAAATTACTAAAACATACAACAGGAAAACAAGAACTGTCCACATGGGAACAAATCTTTATTTCAAAAAATAGGAACAAAGTATTCAATTTCGACATCCCCCAGAAAGATTTGTTCAGCAAGTTCCTCGAACCGCCACCAGAGGAGACCGATGACAAAATATTGCTAGCTACACCAATGAGAACCAGTCGATGTCCGGCTGAAGATAGAGGGAAGGCCTCTGAAACTAGTTCCTGGAAAATTTAAAAGTAAGTGTTGTTTAGTGTCATTAATCGACTCCCAATTAATTTAAATTAAAATTTTACATTTTGATATATTTCCCCAGAACACAGTTCCATGTCATATGATTGGAATGGACATAGGCAGAATAAACATTTCTTATTTATTTGTGTTTATACCTCCCTATTCAAGTATCAAGAAACTTGTGTTGCTAACCTTTTCAATTTCTGTATTATGGAGATGAACTAAGGATTTTTTTTAAATTTTATTTTGAGGAGTGTGAAAATGCATTACAATGATTTTCTCTGCATTTACTATCTGCTGATTCATTTTATACAGTATGAGATTTCTCTTGTTGCTTTCTTTAAAGGCATCTTTTAGTTCCTTTTACCATTATATTTGTATCCCCTGCAAACTGTATTACAATAAAACCTGCCTAAACTGAACTCCTTATATGCCGGAAACCTGGAAAAATGGAAAATAAATTTCAGAATGGAGCTATTTCCCATATAAAATTATATTTTTAAGTTGGAAAACTGGCTAATGCAGAAACAGAAATGTTTTTCAGAAACCATTTAGTAAGTAAATAAGCCTTTATTCACCATCAGAAATGTATCATGGCTTTGTCATAAATGTATACATATACTTTATATACAAATATGGTAAGCATGACATATCAATACAGAGAAAAGCAAATAAGGGAGAGGATAATACAGTATAAATACATTCATCCTATATGGTGTACTAGTACATAAGAAACAATATTTACAGTAATACAAGACATATGAGGAATACACTGAATTTACAAACTTTCAAATAAGTTGTTCATTATGTATATAAGAGGACCTAGAACTAAGGAGAACATTAAGTTACAGTTTTGTGTCTAAGAATTCATTTATCATATAAAATTTGTTTCAGTAACAGTTTCTTCACTTTCAACTTAAAATGTTTACTTGGTAGTGAACAAAGAGATTTGGACAGCTTGTTATAAAGAATTACTCTTTTGTGGGATATGCTATTAATACTCTTAGAAAGTGTATGCTGCTCTAGGTGTAATGATTCAGTATATCTGGTGTTATATGAGTGATAACTCGTATTTAGTTTAAAATGATGCAAATTATTATGAATAAAGGAAAGTGTTTCTAAGATACATATTCAGCTAATATATTGAATTCATCAAAGATAGGTTTGGTTGGAGCTTTAGTTGGTATCTGCTTCATTTTAATATATATATAAAAAAAGATTCTCAATAACTTCTTCTGGAATATAAAAGCCATGATGAACAGATTAGAGCTTCCCCAGAAGGGTTTCCATAAGAAATAGATTAGATATAGTCCATAGTAAACTGTTTTTAATAATTCTCTTCTACAGACCTTGTAATTTTCTCATCTTTCCTTTTACATCATCAAATGGAAATACAAAATCAAGATTATAATTATAAAATCTATACTGGAAAACACCATGTATTCCTAAATCCTGAAAATCCTACCATGTTGCTTGCCATTGAATAATAATTCAGTCCCCATACACCTAACCGTAGGTTTTTGTGTATTGGAGGCCCTCTGTTCCTTTTTACATATTTTGCCATTTCACCTATCCTAATCTTCATTTTTCTCTTAATTGTTCTTAGCCATCTCTCTTTAACTTTCCTTAAATAATTCCCTATATTTCTCCTGTTCTTTTCCCCTTTTACTGACAAAATGTACATTTTTCTCTTAATTGTTCTGAGCCATCTCTATTTAAAATTGCCAAAATAATTCCCTATATTTCTCCTGTACTTTTCCCCTTTAACTGATAAAATTTTTCTAATTAGTACTTCACCCCCCCCCCCCCCCAAATTGTCCCATTTACGTAGCCAAGCCTGCTCTCTCCATCTTTGTTTGACTACTCTCCATATCTTTGTTTGACTACAGTATAATAAACAATGGGTCTGAATTCTCTTCTCCACACAATGGACATTTATCTAGCTCTCTATATTGACCTTTACCTTTCAAGTTTCTCACTCCTGTTCTCGCCCAAGCAAAACCTTCTAGCCCTAACTTATTACACATGTCTGGATATTTTTCTTTCCCGACCTTACTTAGTATTCTTATGGCATATGTTAATTTGCTTTATTTGTTGCACAGCCCTACTATATGGGTTTTCCACGTTAATGAAGCATCAATAGTGATTCCAAGAAATTTTATACTACTGGTATTGCTTACTTTTGTATTTTCCATTAAAACTCTGTAATGATCAGCTAAGTTTAGGAGTGAAGTAAAGTTTAGATAGCATGTTTTTTTCTATGTTTATGATTAATCTATTGTACTTCAGCTAGTTTACTAAATTCAGTCCTAGTTTGTCTATGGCAAACTGTAATGACTTAGGAATTAGTAAGAATAAAATTTGCATCATCAACAAATAACACAGTGAGCTTAGCAAAAAAGAAGAAGCTACTAAAGGAAACCACAACTCTCTCATCTACAGAAACTAATATGATTTTCAAAAAATTCACCTACCATCCATGGGCCTATGATAAATTCAAAAAAGTCTTCAAAAAACAAAATATTCAACTAGCACCAGTCAACCATTTCTCCTTAAAAAACCTAATTTGCTCAAACATCAAAGATACCATTCCATCAAACAAAAAATCTGGTATATATCAAATTGAATGCTGTGACTGTAGTCAAATTTATATTGGAAAAACAAAAAGAAATTTAGAAACAAGAGCAAAGGAACACTTTAGAAACATAAAATATAAACAATTAGAAAAATCAGCAGTTGCCACACATTTTTGGGAAAAAAACCACAACATAAATCCAGAACCAAAACTACTGAAACATACATCAGGAAAACAAGAACTATCCACATGGGAACAAATCTTCATTTCAAAAAATAGGAACAAAGTATTCAATTTCGACATCCCCCAGAAAGATTTGTTCAGCAAGTTCCTTGAACCGCCACCAGAGGAGACCTGTGACAAAACATCGTCAGCTACACCAACGAGAACCAGTCGAGAGCCGGCCGATGATAGAGGCAAAGCCTCTGAAACATGTTCCGGAAAAATTTAAAAGTAAGTGTTGTCTAGTGTCTTTAATCGACTCTCTTTAAAGTTAATAAATAACACAGTATTAGCAGCAGTCATATATGATGGAATGTCATGAAATAAATTAGAAAGAGTACAGGTCCCAGCACTGAGCCCTGTGGCACACCAAATTTAGAAGTTTGAAGGTTTGATTGCATGCCACTAATTTCTAAATACTGAGCTCTGTTTGCTAAGTGTGTACTGAACCACTGTTTAGCAATGCCTCTTAAACCATAATTATTGAGTTTCCTTAATAGAATACTGTGGTCAAGAGAATCAAAATCTTTCAAAAAGTCAATAAAAAAGAGCCAGAGCTTGAAGCTTTTTATCCTTAGCATTCAGAATTTCTTCTAAGAATGAAAAAATAGCCATATTAATTCCCTTCCTTGCGCAAAACCCAAATTGAGAATTTGATAGTATATAGTGTTTATCTAAGATGGGAACCAGTGTATTACACAGAGTGATTCATATAGAACTGATACATTTCTTTATTTAATATTCCATTGGAAATTCATTCAGTGATCCAATTTTAGCACCAAATTAAGCAGAATGTTCTGGAGTTTCAATTCCTTGTCACTAGATGTACAGATGTTTGTTTTATTCCTAATTGCTATTGTTGGCAGCTGTTTTTGACATTTTGTTCTAGTCAGTGTGAAAATGCAGTACCCATTAAATCAAGGACTCTTCCGTGTGAAGCAATACTGGATTAGAAATTCAATTACAGCTACTGAAAGGGCATACCAGAGCGAATTTGGTGTTCACAATCCTCCCAAAATAAACACAATACTAGGACTGGTAAACAAATTGGAAACAACTGGATCTCTGGTGAGTGAAAAAGGCAAGCATCGTTCAGCTAGGTTTCCCAAGGTTGTTGATGTAAGAGCATGACTGGAGCAGTCACCCAAAAAATCATTAAGATCTTTGTCACAGGAGAGAGGGTACACCTCTCAATCTGTTAGAGAGCTCCGAAAAGTGCAGGCTTAAAGCCATATAGGGATACAGTTGTTCATCTGCTATAAGAACCATATAAGGATAAAAGATGGAATTATTGTCATTGGTGTTAGACATTCATTGTGCAAAATCTTGTCATATTGTCCATCACATGATTCACAGATAAAGCATGTGTCCATTTATCCGGTTATGTGAACTCACAGAACTCTACGCCATTAGGCCATCGAAAATCCACATGTCATCCATGAAGCACCTATGCACCCAGCTAAAATCGAAGTTTGGTATGCAATATCTGCAGAGAGAATAGTAGGGCCAATTTCTTTTTAAGCAGACTGTGAACACTGCAGAGTACCGACTGATTTTCATGGAGTTTGTTGAGCAACTGAACGATGTAGAGCTGAGTCAAGGATATTTTCAGCAAGATGGCTCTACATGCCATACATCAAATGAATCCATGGAACTAATTGCAAGTTTCTTTGACAACTAGATAACTTCCAGGAACCTGTGGTCACCAAGATCTCTGGATTTGACATCGCCGGACTTCTTTCTATGGGGTTACTTAAAAGACAGGGTTTTCACCATACGTCCCCAGACATTGGACAATCTGAAGCACATCACACAGGAGATTTAAGCTATTGACAACAGAGTCCTCCGAGTGGCCAACATGGAACGACGTGTTGAGTTGTGCCTTATGGAGGATGGAGGATATTTTCAACATGTGCTATAGAGGTAAATAATCTCTCAAAGTTCCTCTACATTTTGGGTATAGTAAGATGTCGCTAGCACAATTCTGTTAGAAACAATTAATGAAAGAAATGTCAGTTCTATATAAATCACTCTGTACATAATCCTTTCCAATATGTTGGAGAATGAGGAGAGTTGTACTATGGGTCTGTAGTTTTCAACATGATTCTTATCGCTTTGTGCTAAAAGAGAATCACACTCTTCAGTATACTTAAACAATTTCGCATAATTGTTTCGATTAATAGATTTTGTTTGATTATGTCCTCAAAATGTCTTTTTCAGAAAACTTCCTACTTTAATGCCTAATCCTTTTAAGGTTGTTCCTATTCTGCTTTTTTTTTCTTTTTTTTTTTTTTTTTTTTTACGTCCCCCAGCGTTAAGTCATATCGGATGATGAATGAATGGAATGGGTGAAATGATGCTAAAATGAGCCCAGGGTCCATTGAGCTTAGAGTTACCTGACATTCGTCTTTCAGGATAAGGGAAAACCCCGGAAAAAACCTTATCCAGGTAACTCACCCTGATCAAGATTCGAATTCGGGACCTCTTGAACGTGAGGCAGACATGCTACCATCTACGCTACTGAGGCAGGTATTCTGCCTTACCTTTTAGATCACAGAGATATCTCGTTTTTAAGCTAATGTTCAAGCACAGTTTTCTTCTTCTTCCCCCTCCTTCATGCTCTAGGCATTTGCTTGTTCCAGTTTCATATTTGTTGAAGCCAAATTCTGTTTTCCCCTAAAACAGCAACAGCTACAGACAAATGTACATGTAGATGGTCAACAAACAGTCAGTAAAGCTATTGACCACTAAATTTCTTAAATATGTGTACCTAGCACTGTTACTGATACACACAACATTCTATCATTGTTTATTCCCGTCCCATCCATCCCAGCTTTACTTGGAGCAGTAAAACATACACAAGGCATCAAGACCTTGAAAGGTTTGCATGCAAATTTCTCATTTTTCAAATTTCTCAGGTGATGAAAGGACTTTGCTTCAGATGGCTCACATTATTCTGTTAGTAGTGTAACTTATTAGTTATGCCTGTTCTTAAGAAGTATGACCACTTATCTAGATATTACTGAATAACCATGTGATTACAGTGATGTAATATATTATTAATAAATGTGAATATTGTCTATTTTTGTGGTGTTTGGCCATGTTAGTATGCAGGTCTTCAAATGGGGAGTTTGCAGGTTCAATTTTCATACTTATGGCAGTTATTGTTACCAAGGCAGTGCTTCAGTTGGTTATTCTTAATGTACACCACTGTGACTGTCTCTCACATCAGTAAATCTATGCAGCATTTGAGGGAGATAAAGGTGTCTTATTGTGTAGAAAAAATGGCAGATAATGGCAATAACAAATTTCAACCATGTGATTATATGAGGGTAGAAAGCTTACATCTATAACCTATAATTTGTTAATTGATTTAAAATGAGTGTGCTTATCTGCATACCTCACAGAATGTTATAACAATTATTGTTGCTATTATTAAGGTCTCATTGTATTCTCTCTCTCCCCCTCTTCCTCTCCCCATACATTTGCTATATGAATGCATGCAATCCTACCTGGTTTATATGTCTCACTACTGTATGTTGGTATTATATATTCATTGTCATTAGTGTTTTCAATTGCAGTATATGCTGTATTAAGAATCTATATTCCTATTTAGTAGGTTCATGTTTGATGTGCTTTTTAAGTTTTGCTGCCAATATTTTTATTTGTTAGAATTTAAAAATATAAATGCTGTTGTTTAGGCACAGACACCATAAACAGGCAAGCTGTTCTATGTCATCGTGTTTTAAGAACATTGCAACATCTGGTACAACTGTCAAACATCTTAACAAGAGAGACATGGGAAGCTTTGTTGCTGTTCCTGTTGGCTATAAATGATACACTTCTTGCACCGCCTACAGTTAAAGGTTTGTGAGCATTTCTTTTTAAAGCTGAATAATCATTTATTAACTTTCACGTAAATTGATTTGTAAACTGAAATCTACACAAACAGTTTACAGAAGCCATATGTTTGCTCTAAGCAGGTAAGGTACTACTACATCTGATGCTAATTTTATAAACTTTGGGATTAACACTGTTGAAACTATTTAAGATGCACATTAAAATTTTTATGCTTGTTATTACAAATTTTATATTTAATAATTTCTTTATTTCATGAAGGTAATAGGTATTATGCATGAATAAAATGGAGGCAGTTGTGCTCACATGTAAAGTAAGCATGCTTTTGATGCCAAACATTTCTTAAGATTTAAGTGAACCAAAGTTATCTAAGCAGATTCTAGAAATTAAGAGATGGTTTATCCGTATGAACATGAATTTTTTCAAACACTTCTAAGAAGTCATGCAGCAGCATTGCAAAAGATTGCCTTTACATTTATAACAGTAAGAGGAAAATAAGAAAACGTGTATGGTACAAAAGCACATGTTAAATAATATGAAGATCAACTGAAAAAGATGCTGGATCTGAAGAAAACAGGGGAGGGGGCAAGGTAGTAATCTGATTTATATGCACTAAAAGTGTCAATAAATTTTGCAATTGAAGGAATATTAGGAAGTAGGCTCATGATGAAGCTTTATTTGAAAGATAATTTTAAGTTTAAGTAGTTTCCAATTGCAGTGATGATTTATGTATATAAAGAAGTACTCTTAATTCTTCAGCATAGTTGATAGTTCTTATTCCAGGTCATGGTGCTTAGGATAACTGTTGTTCAGTGGATAAAACACAAATCATTACTTGATAAGGCTAAATGAATTTAAATATATACCATGTATTAGCTTATTACTTTCCACATTCTGTCTGTGACTTGGGCAAAGTGTAGAAAAAATTTTTCTCTTCTTTAGTTATCTGTTTATATCACCAAAACATAGTTGTAAAATCAAAATATTATTTGTGATAAATGTGTATGAAAAAAGATATTGTATTTCATAGTAACTATATGCTATATGTGAGGTTCATGATAATTAGGTTTAATCTTTAACTAAGCACACTTATTTAAACTAAATGCACTCTGGGTTGGGTTAGTAAATTATTGTATACATTTTAGACATAATTTTTTACATTATGTAAGGTACATAATATTAGAAAACTTTTCTGTATGAAGTAAAAGACTAGCATTAATTGATTTTGACAATCTAAACATAAATTATCTCATACTAAGTTAATTAAACCTTTCACCGATATGGATGTCATATGACGTCCAAGTTAAAATGTCCCAAACCAATATGGACATGTATAGACGTCCTGCACATACATGCATTTAATGCTCATTTAACGCCAATTATTTTAATCTTTCTATTTTACAATAAATTTAAATTAGTTCAATAAGGGATGTAAATGTACTCTTAAAGGATTCTTTTTGAATTGTACACCTCCAAACCTGGATAAACATCCAAGGGCACATCTGCAGATTCACACCAAATAATATTGGTTCCCTTGCAAACTTCTTTTTCACAACACACTAAACATTTTCGAAATTGTTGCGACTTTTTGGTTGTGGGTGGTATCCTTTTAGGAAAGTGCTTTCTCTTAAGTATGAGGGCTGATTCTTACCCCCAGTATAAAGAGGCCTCTGAGTATTATAGTACTGAATTAGGTTACGATATATTTATACTTTCAAGCACAGGTAGATGAATGTCTTGCATGAATTTACAGCTCTGAAAATTACTAAACAATTGTGCATGGTTACATCCAGTGGTATAAAAATAATTTTTTTTACCATTTAACTGTTTTTCGTAAAGAGGGATAGCTAGTAATAGCTGATCCACATCACCCATATTTGACCCACCATTGCCCCCAAAAATGGAGTAGCTAACATGCCATCTGTAGACCAGTACACGTTGCTGCTACCTATATCCTAAACATCTCCTTCATAATCGCACAACAAATCTTCCAGATTTTCTACAGCAATATCAGAAGCCTGTATACATCATACGCAAGCTAATTTATTTGCTACATTACAGGGATAAGACATGATTAACATTGAAATTTAACAATTTCAAATGTGCCATTCATTTAGCTCTTGATAGCTATAATAAATCACTCTGAACACAGAGAGAGTATAAATAAATTAAATTTAAAGGTAGTCGACTAATGACACTAAACAACACTTACTTTTTGTACATTTACGAAATCCAGAAATTAAAAATTCAATCTAAATACACCAACTTTTTGAAAGACTCATAGTAGACAGTGTATTTTGAAAGATTCTTTTTCTTCACCTTCTCGAAGATCATACTCTTGGGGTGCCAGAGAACAGTCATGTTCAGTGTTCTCATTTTGTGGAGACTTTTACTAACTTTTTACCATCTTCTGTTGTTTTATGTCAAGCTTCGTCTTGTGGCTGACTAAGTAGCACAGCTTACCATATCCAGTCTTAGGATTAATAATGACACCATTGTTTACCATGAAAATGTTGCTAACACTCATGACACTGCTTTTATGGTTGTTTCCAGGTCACCTCATACCATCCATGTTGTTTGTCTATCAAGAAACGGGTTGAATATCATGAATGTTTATTTACCTCTTCTAACCACAAGTGTTACAACTCCCTTTTCACCGTATTAGAGCAGGAACAGGCCATCAACTCCTGGGCCGGATAATGTTTCCCTCTTAACACATTAATGCTCAAATTTTTTTTAAAAAGAAAGAAGGAAAAAATATGAAATGTAGTAGTTAAGGCTACAGTGTATCAGCAGTATGTTTTTTCCATGCACATCCCTTCCAGTTGCCCAAAATCACTCTTTCTATAAATAGACTGCTGGTCATTAATGTTATCATACTGTGCTAAAAAATACATTTTTGCTTACTTTGCTTGTCTTTTAAGTACACTATTCTCTAAAACAAAATTAGGACATTTGAATGAATACAGCACAGTTGCTGAAACAAATCTTGCTTCTGAAGAGTAAGATTCAAAACACATTTGGCAGAGTGTTACATCACACTTTATGCAGAATATGAATGGTTGGCCCTTAAAGTCTTTCATCTGGCAAAGTCTCTGTGAAAGCATTTAGCCAGAAAATGTGTTCTGGCCTAAAACTGTAAATCAAATGGCACTATATGTAGTGATGATAATGGTCTCTCAATCTTCCTCCTGTTCGAAAACATCTTCAGGTAGTACTCAGCAAAGGACTGTCACAACTAAAGCAAGTCCAGGGAGTCTTGTCCATGTATTTCTCTGTAGATAATTCAACCATTTACTATAGCTATATCCAGCACTCTGATAAACAGGGCTCAATAACATTTTTTCCCTCTGATTGAAATTGCATATTTTCCAGCATCCAGTCATTATTGTTTGCACAATCTATGTATTTACCCCAGTAGTTTATGATCAACGGTTGCTAAATGTTAATTTTCCGTTTTGAATTTCTATTCCGTCTGCCTACAGAAACCATTGGCTCTACTACATCTAAGTTTGATCATTAAGCTACACACTAATTTCATTTCACAAATGGAATTTCACCTTGAATATCTAATTTATGATCCTAGAAATCCCATTCAAATTTCTGCAAAGATTTTGTATCCTGAAGAGGGAAGTTTTCAATTGTTTTCTCTCACAATTCCAATAGTATGAAAACAAGATTTTGAAAGTGAAGCAAAAGACCTCTGCTTGTTAAAAGGTTGTCAAAATAGATTTCTTGAGAGTGAGGGTTTAATACCACTCTGCTGCCTAGCTAAATCATTCCTGGTGACATTTGTTACTATATCTTTTCCACAGTTTGTCAAATTTATAGCAATATCCATTAGAACCACCTAAAGCCCACAGCTTGTAACCAAATCTGATAGGTTTGCTCTGAATTGTTTCAGTGCATTTAGCCATATTATTTCATGATCATTTTGTCAATTGCAAGATGTTCTGAGAATATCCCAAAGTTGTTTATTTTGAACCCCTTATCCTGCTTCTGATAATTAACAAATGCATTACAATTGAGTAAAAGTATTAGAAACAATGATGTATTGATAAGCAAATGCATTGTTATTAAAATAAATGAATCTCTTCAGTTTTAGATATTGGTTTCAGGACATTGCAGTTTTTACATGTCCAATCCCAAATCTACTACCTCATACCAATAGTGTCTTACAAAAGGAAGCCTATGGTATCCTGAAAGTGGTAATATGCCTAAGAACACTCTTGCTGATCTGAATCTCCCCAAAAGAAAAAGTTAAATATGGTTTTATTAGAGGCTGCAAATAACATGGACCATTTAGCAATAAACTCACACATTTCATTGTAATTTAAACTTTTCCCACTAATCTCAAAACAGTATACAATTTCTTAAACTGTGTTGCGTTTGTTTCTCCTTTTCATTTGAAGGATGACTATTTTCAATCCATCTCTTTCAAACAGTTCCCATGGTCAGGATATCTTTGGGCTCTTTCAGTAGTTTTCCTTTTGGCCTAAGCTGCACTTGGTCAAATTTGAAACTTATCCTGAAGGCTTTCCTTTTCATTTGTTTAGCAGAGCTGCTCTATGTAGAAGATATACTGAATGACATTCACTAGTCTTCTAAACACACTCCATTCTCTTACTCTTAAATTCTTCATTTTATGTTGTAATGAAGTCTAGAATTTCTGCACTGTTCTTCAGGCTGTTGTGAAAGTAACCAACCAATACAAGGAATTACATTTTGGTTTTTAATTTAGCCCCCTCTTCATGGCTTTAGCTCTGCGACACAGTAGAGGCATTTAGCAGTGTCTTCTCCATCATGGGTAAGAACCAGCCAGTCTATTTTATACTGGAATTAAAGAACTTAGGTTTAAGATCTCCTTAGTTTTATTCCAGGATTTTATTCAAGACTGCATCTTTTTTTATTTATTTTTCAGTTCAGTATAGTGTTAAATACACAAAAGAACCATGTCATATGAATTTATACAGATTGTATGATACAAACGAGGTACTAACTGGACTATTAATAAATTAATCCACACTATTATAGCCTTAGTCAATTTCAGAACACAGCTATACAGGTTGTGTGATATAAATAGAATACTAACTTGCTTTAATAAATCCATACACACATAATGATGATGATGATAATAATCTTTATAAAAATAAAGTTCTAACTAGTATTAATAAAGTCATCCACACCATAATAGGCTTTGTCAATTAGGAAACATTTCAACATTAATTTAAAATTATTATCTTTACAATTCTTGATAGTGACTGGTAGTATGTTATAAAATGTTATGCCCATAAAATAAATCTTGAATAACTTCCAGCTGTTCCATAGTAGCACCTAGTATCTGGAGTTAGCATACTTACAACTTAGTATCTCCTTGACCATGGAGCCATGCAGCCCTTGCTGTATTCAACCTACCTTGGCTTGGGTTCACCACAGCCTTTTAAATTGGTTGTCAGACTTCCTGAAAGGCCCTCATAGTTGCCATAGTAATCCCATGGTACCCAAAGTCCCTATCGTGTATCACAATATCAGGTTCTCCCCTACTTCCCATTACCCACCCCTTGAGATGAAGACCACAGAGGATAGATTATA
Source organism: Mantis religiosa (assembly GCA_030765055.1). Taxonomy (NCBI): domain Eukaryota; kingdom Metazoa; phylum Arthropoda; class Insecta; order Mantodea; family Mantidae; genus Mantis; species Mantis religiosa. The sequence continues at coordinate 114,014,018 of CM060948.1, read as the reverse complement.
AGTAGTGATGTTCTGCAGATTTCAGTCCATTACTTAAGAATCATTCTTCTGATACAAAAAATGTAAAAATGAAGTGTTGCAAATAATTGATTTCAGGCACATGCATTGTTTTTAGGTAACCAACTGCAATGCTATTCTTTTTAAACACTTTGTGTGTTTTAGGATAAGAGAAATATATATGGCATGTTAAAAAGATATTTCATTACATAACTGAATGCTCTGGTTTTTGGAAATAAAATGATTTTAACTGAACTAAAATTCTGATTTCATAACATTTGTTTTCCACAGATGATGTTGGAGATCAATTATGTGAAAGAGTCCTCAGTGTGCTTTTTGAAGTATGGCTCCTCGCATGTGCTCGTTGCTTTCCATCACCACCCCTTTGGAAAACCTTCAGAGAAACCTGCATGAACTGGAGACATCGTGTTGCACTTGTTGAACAATGGAACAGAGTGAATCTTGCTCTTACAGCACGGCTTCTTGAGTTTATGTATGGTCCATCTTTTCCAGAACTGAAAATATGTAAGTTACCTTAAAATATTTTGTGTAGTTTTATTTATACTGAAAAAGAGCCTGTAAATTTTGTATGTCCTTGTATTATCTTGGGAGTAAGGAGAGGAGTGCAGAGGAGGTTATATTGTAAACTGCAAAATCAAGTTCACAAATGCCCAGAAACAGGGACAAAAACCAAAACAGGAAAACTGTTAAAATACTTGTTAAATGTTTTTATTGTTTTAAATGTGAATATGCCCAATCAATAAGAAACTTCCAAAGTCTGGGAACACAATGGCACAAGTTAATTATTTCCTTTCCCAATTGTATCATACTATGTGCTTATGTGCATAGCTGCATTCTATGTATGAAAGATCAAGGAGGGAATGCACTGAACACCAAACTTTTACCCTACAGGGGCCTACTGTGGTAGGTACAGGATTGACGATCCCGGAGTCCCGAGCCTAATCTCTCAATTGGGTGCCTCTGAGTGGTGAGAGAGCTAGTGCCAAACACCCAAACAAGGTCCACATCCGTGTTTGACCTTTATCTAAATAAAGTAAAGTAAATTAAAGTCAAAGCGAAGCCAGAGCTAGGCCAGAGTGGAGCCAGAATGGAGCCTGAGTGGTGCCAGAGTGGAGGCAGATCGGAGCCAGAACAAAGCCGGAGCAAAGCCAAGGCAAAGCCAGAGCAAAGCCAGAGCAAAGTGAGAGCAAAGCTAGATCAAAGCCAGAGAAAAGCCAAAGCAAAGCCAAAGTGGAGCCAGAGTAAAGCTAGAGCAAAGGTAAAGCAATGCCAAAGCATGGCAGAGCGGGGCGGGAGCTTAGCCAGAGCCAAGCCAGAGACAGGTTAGAGTGAATTCAGAGTGACGTTAGAGTGAAGCCGGAGTGAAGCCAGAGCGGAGCCACAGCCAAGCCAGAGTTGGGTTGAAGAATGAGGTCAGAGTGAGACCAGATTGGAGCTAGAGCAAAGTCAGAGTGAAGCCAGAGCAGGACCAGAGCAGGGGCCGGAACCTAGCCAGAGTGAAGCCAGAGCCAAGCTAGAGCCAAGTCAGAGTTGAGTTAAAGAATGAAGTTAGAGTGAGGCCAGAGTGAAGCCAGAGTGGGACCGGAACAGGGGCCGGAGCCTAGCCAGAGCCAAGTTAGAGTGAATTTAGAGTGAAGATAGAGTGAAGTTAGAGTGAAGCCGGAGAGAAGCCACAGTGGAACCAGAGCAGAGCCAGAGCAAAGCCAAAGCAAAGCCAAAGTGGAGCCAGAGCAGAGCCAAAGCAAAGCCAAAGCGGAGCTAGAGCAAAGCCAGAGCAGAGCCAAAGCAAAGCCAAAGCGGAGCTAGAGCAAAACCAGAGCAAAACCAAAGCAGAGCAGAGCCAGAGCAAAGCCAAAGTGGAGCTAGAGCAAAGCCAAAGTAAACTTAAGGTAAAGTGAAAGGAAAGTTATAGTAAAATAAAATACAGTTTTTGAAAGGGCGCTGATGACCATGGAGTTGAGCGCCCTTAAATATAAATAATAATAATAATAATAATAATAATAATAATAATAATAATAATAATAATAATAATAATAATAATAATAATAATAATAATAATAATAATAATAATAATAATAATAATAATAATAATAATAATAATAATAATAATAATAATAATAATAATAATAATAATAATAATAATAATAATAATAATAATAATAATAATAATAATAATAATAATAATAATAATAATAATAATAATAATAATAATAATAATAATAATAATAATAATAATAATAATAATAATAATAATAATAATAATAATTATACTAATAATAATAATAATAATAATAATAATAATAATTATACTAATAATAATAATAATAATAATAATAATAATTATACTAATAATAACAACAATAACAATAAGAATGATGACGATGATAATGATAATGATGATCACCACCACCATCAAACTTTTAGAAGTGCTGCTTCTGAGTTATTCTTTGGTAACATGAAATGATCGCAGTGTCGCATATTAGTATGGTACAGAACTAAATTATGAAAAATCATGGTCCCAAAGTTTTACATTGCTAGTAGCTGCTACTGAAGTATTTTCATACTTGCTTATCTCAGTTGATTGTGTGTTCTAATACTGTATTGTGTTCCAATACTCTATTGCTACTGATGATGGAGATGTTATGTGAGCTTTAGTAATTATGACTGCACATGAGCCCGCCTCAGTAGTGTAGATGGTAGCATGTCTGCCTCACGTTCAAGATGTCCCGAGTTCAAATTTTGGTCAGGATGAGTTACCTGGATAAGGTTTTTTCTGGGGTTTTCCCTTATCCTCAAAGATGAATGTCAGGTAACTCTAAGTTCTAGGGACCCTGGCTCATTTGAGCATCATTTCACCCATTTCATTCACTGTCCGATATGACTTGACGTTGGAGAACGTAAATTACACACACAAAAAAAAACTGCACATGAGCTATTAAAATTTATTTTAAACGTTTGATTAAAACAATTTGAATAGCTCATACGAGGTCAGGACTACTGAAGCTCACGTAACTTAACTTTTTGCATCATCAGTAGCAATAGAGTATTAGAGCATATGTACATCTAGCTGAACACCTGAATGACAGCTAGGCTAGTATGAATAATACACTTTATACAATAATCATTCATAATTATTTCATGTGATATTAATAGGTTTTGTAATGGTTGCTGGTTTAGGTCAGTAATTCTGTTTATATGAATGTTTCTATGAATAATAAATACTATATGCACACTATTTCTTGAGTGCTGGATTTATGGGATGCAGGCAGAGCGGAAGAAGAGACAGCTAACATGTTATTGTTTCTGCAGTGTGGTCAACCTAGAAAAACACAATTCAACCGAATTACGGTAAGATAAGCAAAGATATGCGCTGAAGGTGTGAGATGTGTGGACAAACAATAAATTGAACTCCATCCAATAAGCTTTATGCTTATATATTTACTATGTTATGAAACACATAAAGGTAGAAAACAAATACTACGCCAGCTATAAACACTCACTCACTCTATATCGAGATTCACTCACTCGCTTATGACTCTTCGATTTGTGAGTCTGTTGCATCATTTCATCGCTGGTATCCTCTGAAGTTTTGATGATAATTTCATCATTTGTATTTTCTATTACTCCATCATTTCTCCAATATTGCATTTCCAGCTCTTGGACCTTCTTGTGGTATCCTTCCCAATCTGTTGCTTGTATGGCAAGTTTCTGCAGATTTGTGGTTCTCCAGTTAACATGGCATCCTCTGAAAACATTGTTTATTTTTGTCCATGCCAACTAAATTGCATTAATATCACAGTTATACAGAGATAGACAAATAATAGTGCATCTCCTTTTGAGAGCCATAACATCCACCTCATGCGTCTTGCTCTTAGATTTTTATTACACTGGTTAGCTAATAATTAACCTCAAAATTGCTCAAAATGAAATGATGCACCTGTGAAAGTTTAGCATGTTAGCCACTAGATGCCAGAGTGTATATCCCATTTCATGTTTCAAAGTTGTCATCTGTCATAAATATTAAAAGTAGAAGCATTATTAACAGTGAAGTATTCTTCATTTTTGAGTTTGATTTATGAGTCACTATGTTTACACTCAAACTTCACTTACTTGTTTTTGTCATCTGTGTTTACAGAATTAGGCTAAACCTACTGAATGAGGACTTGGGGGCCGAATGCTCAAGAAATTGTGCGCATATAGTAATTATGACATGTAATGTCAAATTTTGAGGCTAAATGTAAAGTTAAAGATCTTGCAATAATTTTTTCTGAATGCATTCTAGACACATCTTTTGTACACAAGTTTTGTGTGAACCTGTAACCAACTAACAATAGCATGTGGAATTTCACATGAAAATGGGAAGAATAACACTTATTAAACTATAGATGAGTCATATTTATTACACATCAGCTTCACTTACGCACCTATATTGAGGACACGTTTTGCGAACCATTGTTCGTATCATCGGCTCTAATGCGACTAAAGCTTGATCCAGTGGTGTGGTGTGGGTAGTTCTGGAGTAGCTGCTGCCATCCACACCACTGGATCAAGCTTTAGTCACATTAGAGCCGATGATGCAAACGATGGTTTGCAAAACGTGTCCTCAATATAGGTACGTAAGTGAAGCTGATGTGTAATAAATACAACTCATCTATAATTTAATAATTGTTTCGCTTCACTGTGGTGATCCAATACAGTTAAATTTTGATATATGGAATAACACTTGTTTGACCTTTAATTTATTTCTTCTACTGTCCAGATAGCACAAAATTTGATATATTTTTGTGTAACTAATATGAATAATTGTATTCCACTTCTTTGAGCAAACATTATATACAACAATGTAGCCATTGCTGCACATGCCAACACCTAATTTGTCAGTCACGAGTTCATTATCAGCAATGCAATAAATGCCATTAGCAACAGTGTCAGTTCACTTAACACTTCCACTACCATGTCACTTTGTGCTTGGACTTAAAACATCAACACTAGACATCCATTCCCTCACAATCACAAGAACACTTGGAACTCAACTTGCCATTGTGTTCTTCCTAGAAGTAAATATAAGTACAATGAATATGTAGCAGTGTTATATACAACTAGTAGCCTGTTACACAATTCTAAATGGATTATAAGCAAGCTCAGTAGTAGTATGTATGAATATTTACCAAGCAATCTGTTTTCTGCCAGAAGTAGCTGGTTTACAATTGTATCAATTTCATCACTCTTGTAACAATTTTAGTCTATACATTGCATGTGTGATGAATGTTGATTAACTTTGATTGACCTAATTGTGGTTAACTATGAAGCCCACAAGGTTGTAAGTTGTCACTGAGGTACAGTTATCTCAAGATAAATTTGAAAATTGGATCATTGGAAAAAATATGAGTGAGCTGAGCAATTTACTGTTTATCAACATGTAAACATGGAGCTCAGCTGGTTACAGCAATGATATGAAAGCATGGTTCAAGTGCTGGCTATGACATTGCATTTTTCACTCTGATTTTACCTTTCTAACCTAAGCCTTCACTCAGCATTATCATTCAACGACATGTTTCACTTTATTACAGGAATATCTTGTAGGAATGCTATGAATAATGAAAGTATTATTTTGGCTATTTACTTCATGGACCAGATAACATGAAAGCTGTGTTACATTATGATAGTGGTACAAAATAGAAGACCTTTTGAAACCAACCAATTTGTGCATCACACAGAACAGCTTTAGTTTCAGTCATAAAATTTACCAATAACCAATAGCTCTAACAATGGGAAATCCACTCTCACCGTTCCTTGCAGAATTATTTATGAGCTACCTGAAAATACAGATAACTTCCTTCCCATATATTTTCAAAATTTGGTACCAGTATCTTGACATCTTTGCCATAGTCCCCAATAGGTTCATATAAGACTCCATTAAGTTACTTAACTTACAAAACGGCTCAATAAAATCACAATGGAAGTGGAAGAAGAAAGCGTATTACCCTTTCTAAATCTAAAAATAATCAGAGAACAAGGAAATTTAACCTTTATTGTATTCAGGAAACCTTTGCATTCATATAATTACATAAAGAACAACAGTTTCATTCCCCTAAAACAGAAACATGCAATACTAAGCACCTTAACACACAGATTGGTGTACACTCCCCTGAACAAATAAGAATATCATGTAGAATATAAACATATAGTAAACACAGCCAAAAACAACGGTTTCATCAGAGTAGCATTGACAAGAAAATGACAAAATTTAAACGACAGAAACATAGCACACACCACAAATCTTATCCAAGAAGAAAAACAATTGAAATTCAAGAAATTCAAATATCATCCAAAAACATTTTACAATAATTAGAATCAAACTGAAAAATTCAATGCCATGGCTGGGATTTGAACCACGGATCTCCTGGTTTCCATCTGGTCACTCGTAACCAATGAGCTACCATGGCCAACATGCCATCATGATGTTAAATTCTCCAATTGACTCGCATATTTTCTGGTAAACCACTAGGGGCTCTCGTATTTGAGATACATACCATTTATGGTGACTTACCATTGTAAGTAGTTTAGTCCCAGGCTTGATCATTAAACTTTTATTATTAAGTTAATTGATGGAAATTAATCGTTCCTTCACATTAGCTGCGTATAGGCTAAGGTTTTGGTTAAATAGTCAAACTGAAAAACTCAATGCCATGGCCAGGATTTGAACTACGGCTATGGTAGCTCAATGGTTAAGAGCGACCAGATGCAGGAGATCTGTGGTTCAAATCCCGGCCATGGCATTGAATTTTTCAGTTTGACTCTATTTATCCAAAACCTTAGTCTTTACATGGCTAGTGCAAAGAAACGATTAATTTCCATCAATTAACTTAACCTTTTACAAATTTAAGAAGATTTTAATGAAACACAACATAAGCCTAGCCCCACAGAACAAATTTAGCATAGAGAAATTACTTTGTAATAGATTAAAAGACCTTATACCACAGGACAAAAAAGCTGGAATTTAAAAAATCAATTGCTCTGATTGTGATAAAGTATGTATAGGAAAAACAAAAAGAAATCTAGAAACCAGACTAAAGAAACATATGAGATTCTTAAAATACAAACAAGCTGATATATCTGCAGTTTTACACCATTTCTGGATGACCAACCGTAACGTCAAACCGAACATTAAACTAATCAAACCAACCAGTCATGCAGCAGAATTGGACACATGGGAAAAGATCTTCATTTTGAAACACAAACTACAATTAATTAATTTTGGTTTATCACCACCAAGTAGCCCGCCTCAGTAGCGTAGCCTCACGTCCAAGAGGTCCCGAGTTTGAATCTCGGTCAGGGTGAGTTACCTGGATAAGGTTTCTTCCTGGGTTTTCCCTTATCCTTATTGACGAATTTCAGGTAGCTCTAAGTTCCATGGACCCTGGACACATTTGAGCATCATTTCACCCGTTTCATTCAACGTCCGATATGACTTAAGGTTGGAGGATGTAAAAATAAAAAAAAAAAAGAACACCAAGTACCCTCTGGAAGTACATTTCATGGCCACAAGATTCCACCATTATAACAAAACAGCAACACAGGTCAATAGGACAAATTCTGAAGATGGGAACACATGTTCCCAAAACATGTTAACAGAGATTTTAAAAAAAGTGACGTTAATGTTACTAGTACCTATCCAAGTAAATACATCTTAACACGTCACTGTTTCTAGCTTCTTCCATATATAAATAGATTGTATGTGTTTATTGATTTTTGTAGACTTGGACTTTTAAACACTCTATCCTGTATATTCCCCCCCCCCCCTAAGATCCTTGGTCTACCACTTCTTGCAGCAGCATGCACAGAACCTGTCTCACAAAATTTATTAATTAAATCTCACACAGTATCTTGTTGCAATAGTTTTGAGTTTGGGAACCTTGCCATTAAGTTTTGTTTAATTTTCACTATGTAATTTCCACTAGAAACACATTTTCCTCTGTAGAATACATTGCAGTTTTATTTGTCAAAATACCCCTATTCATATATTTTGATTTTAATTACATTGTATTTATTTTTTATTCAAAATGTTTAATATATGAATTCTTACTTTTTGAGTCTTTAGAAGGATTTAATTATTCAAAACAATTTGTAGCGGAAGAGGATGCACAGTTAATCCCAGCGGGGATGACCAACGACTGCATTGCTCAGAGCTGGTTTAGGTTCTTACACTGCTTAGGAAATCCAGCAAATTTATGTCACCCAACAGTTATCTCACAGACACAGAAGTTCCTCCAGTTTGCTATTACAAGTGAGAATGTAGTGGATCCATGTCAGCATCCCTGTTTAGTAGCATTACCGCTTATATTTCTCAAAGCCATTAAAGGAATTGCAGGGCAAGTTGATGCTTTTCTAGGTAAGTGAGAAAAACAACATTATTTTGTTTTGTTTATGTAAGCATTATTATTAGTAGCCTTATAATATTTTGAAGTTTGAATAACTTTGCATGTTTATGGTATAAAATGAAATGATACAGATATATAGAGAACACATAACTATGGATGATCATTTTAATTTCAGGGCTTTTTAACCATGTATGCTGAAGATTTTCTGAACAACATGTTTCATTACTTAGTATTATATCTTTACAAACAATGTGACAAAATGTGAAGCTGAATGCTTTCACAAGTATTTTGCCACTGTACAATTTACACATAAATAATTATTCAGCTTTTGAATTTTTAATAATTGGAGTACCAGAATATAAGACCACAAACTATGCCGTGTACACAAAGTATTTTTGTCTCCCCGAACATTATTAATATTTTATTTATTCTAAGAATCAAAACCTGTATTTGGAAACATGAAATTTGTTTCATAGTAACTTTTCATTTGACATGTTTAATCACTATTTAATGAATGAGCTGTTGGGACTGCTGTAAAAAATATGATTAGTTTTCTAAAACATGTCTTTTTTTGCTGAATTATTTGTTTCCTTAAATACAAATAATATTTACACTGAAGGACAAATTTGTTTTAGACACAAGTAATGTTCCTCTGGAAGCTTTCCACTATTTTATGTTTGTGAAAGCTGTTCTCTACTTGTGAGTTACATCAAGAACCAAAAGCTGTATATCTAATTTTAGCATTTTCTAAATATAATTAATAAAACACTTTCTGAGTGGCTGTGCCATTATTTTCACAAATGCTTTTCATATGCACAACTCTCTTGCAAGCTGTTTTCAAAACCCATAGGAAATTCTCTACTACTTGTACTACAATACAATTTTGGGAAAATGAAATTTGTGTTAGCGTGCCAATTATGTAATAGAAAGAACAAATCCTTTAATTATAGGACTGTTGCCATTTGCTCCTCACTCTGATATGCTGATTTCACTTATGAGAGCAGTATCTCTTGTCACAATGCAGATGTCTACATAGCATTTGGCAGGGAGACCTGCTTATATAATTCACATGATTTGCATCCTACTGTCAGAAGTGACATACATCACTGATCATCCTCTTTTGACCACACCCTATAAACTTTGTTATGCTTTGGTATATAGCAGAAGAATCTTATGGGTTGTACAAAGGTCATGATATTCAATTTCCAGCATCTCTAATGGAGGGAAGAGGAGCGAAAATAATACAAAGGCAACTTCAGTATTTGTTTTTTTTTTTTTTGAAAGAAACTAATAAAAAGAAATAATATTATACATATATATTTGTACTACTGTTTTAATTTGACAGCTAACTTTAGAATTTTCTGAAATATAACAGCATCTATAGGAAAGGTTGGGCAGATATTTGTTCTACAAATAACTTGATTTTACAGAAATGCATTTTACATCATTGTAGTCTGCTCCATTTATGTACCATGTGCTTAGTATATATTTTAATATGGGGCAAATTAAAATTGAAACAAAAAGGGCTAAGGTTCAAGCAGACATAATAATAAAAATGTACCAAATTATAAAAGCCGTGCAATAACTTGTTACCAAATTCCTAAACTGTTTTTGCTAGTTTCAGCTTATATGTGAGCTAGTTATCTGATAGAGATAAGCCATGGAAGCAAGCTCATTTGTACATATTTTCCTTGACAGACTTGTGAAAAGGTATCGACACCTTTTTATTTCAATACTTAATTAATTAATTTTATATTTTCTTATTGTGAGTATAAAATTGCAGATTTTGTGGGGATATGCATTTAGTCATTCTCAGTTTAAATTTTATAGATGTAACATACAGCAACATGTAGAAATAGTTAACTCTTATGAATACATATTTAATAAATGATTGTCAGCATTGTGGCATAACCAAAAAATGTGTAACATATTTGTTGCAGTTTAACTCATTATCTCTCCACAAACTTGCCTGCAAATTGGCTGATACATGACATATCATTTTGCTGAAGTCAAAGCCTATGGTTCCAATAAAATGGATCACATCCTTTCCCATGTCCACAAATCTCAACTCCATACAACATTTTTGGCTTTCACCACTGCTTTGTAAACATTTTCCAGACACCATTTACCATTACTACTTAAGATAACCACTAAATGATCCAATTTTCTCATTATCACTATCTTCTGGGTCTCTGGGCTCTGTTTTTCATCCTTCTTTAATTCAGGACACTTTTTGAAAACTACAATTGTAGGTGTTCTTGTAGTTAATTCTCAGTCTTCTTACTTGAAAGGTAGAACACAATACACACAAATTAATTACCAAAATGCAAACTATCAAAACATCTATTACTCCACTTGTAAAACTGTAAAATACGGGGTTCCTCAGGGTAGTGTTTTAGGACCAATCCTGTTCATTCTACTACTCACAATGCAAGTATAATATCTTATGCAGATGATACAACTGTCATCTGCTCTGCTGTAAATAACAAGAATTTAATTCAGGATATGAGCTCTCTGGGAGAACGTTTGTTAAATTATTTTGACAAAAACAACCTCAAATGCAACATGGAAAAAACCACATCAATGCAAATTAGCCTGACAAATAAGACTCACTTTAACATCAATCTACAGATAGATAACTCTAGCGTAAAGGATGTAAGTGGCCATAAATTCCTAGCGCTTTATATGAACAATAAATTGACATGGTGTAGTCACATTGATTATCTATGTAAAAAAATTAGTAAATCAATATTTCTAATTAGGCATTTTAAGCCAATCGGTGATACCAAACTACTAAAAAATATTTATTATGGTGTTATCTTCCCATACCTATCATATGGAATTGAAATATGGGGAAGTTGTCCAAGGGACAGAGTATTCATTCTACAGAAAAGGTGTATTAGGATAATTTTTAACTTAAAAAATACTGATTCTTGTGTAGATATTTTCAAACAAAACAGAATGTTCACACTATACTCACTATATGTATATAAAGCAATTCTTTTTGTTGTAAGTAAGGTAAATTTGAAGACTGCTTATGTACACAATTATAATACTAGACGCAACAATGACTATTTTAGAGACTGTACTTCTAACCAATCTACTGATAGAGATGTTTTTATAATGGGACAGATTTTATTTAATAGACTGCCATCAATTAAAGCATAAAATGGTACGAAGCAATTTCAAAACAAATTAAAATACTTTTTAATGGATAAGTGTTTGTACAAAGTTGATGATCTGTAAATATGTTTCTATACTGTTTATATTTTGCTCTATATCCTATAATTGTAAACTTTTAGATTGTAATTGGCAATGTCAGAAACTGCTTTGCAGTCTATTGACAAATAAATAAATAAAGTCCCCACTGTTCCACAATCCTCACAATTGACCTTCATGTCCTTGATAGCTTCCCTACCACCAAGCTGTCTGCATAAAGTAAACCTGGAATTTCCCTTTTATTTACTGTAGGCAAATACACATTTGCTTTAATAATTTCCTCCAAAATGTTATTAATAAATACATTGAGTTAATATGAGGCTCAGCGTTCACCCATCTTAGCCCAATATTATTCTCCATCTCATGTGTTACACTGTCAACAGCTATCTTAATACTAACTTATTTTCATTTTATATATTCTGGATTGCTGTAATCATCCTCCAACTTACTCCTTTCCTTTGCAGTTTCAGCCATAGTGCATCTCTATTAATAGTATCAAAAGCTTTTTCAAAATCTCCATAAGGCATATAAACTTTTTCCCTGTTCATTGCTAGATATTTCTCCATAATTGTCTTTATAACATAAATATTATCAACTATCCTATCTTTCCCAAATTTTGCCTAGAATTCTGATAGTTTCAGCCCAATCTTGCAACCTTCTAGCCAAGATTCCAGTATTGATTTTTCCTAATATTGATGATAAATGTACTCCTCTCTAAGTGGCTGAGGCATTCACATTCCCCTTTATCCTTTTAAATGGGTGGTGCAATACTCATCCTCTAGAGATATACATAATTTAGCATTCTCCTTAACCCTGTAGTGCTTGCATGGCGTCTGACAGATGCCAGACTAGATTCATTTCATCGTCTCTTCAATACTGATGAGATCATTGTGCTGAATTTCCATCTACCTTTCGCTCAGCAACTCTTAACCAATATATCTAAGTGACAACCTGCCAGTTTTTGCCTAACAAAGGTGGAGTGAAGTTATTGTTGTGAATGTGTAGACAGCATCTGTCAGACACCACGCGAGCTTTACTGTTGCAAGGTAAGTTTAGATGATGATTATGAACTTGATTCGAACGAATAGTGGAGCTGAGGAAGATATTGTGAAGCAAAGAAGTGAATATACAGACAGTGAACAAGAAGCAGATGATAGTAATAATTACAGTGAAAGTGAGAAGTATTTCTTAGGGCGGAATAAAAAGTTGTAAATGGAATAAAGCTAATCTGCCAAAAAATGTTCGTACTCGGCAGCAGAATATTGTTACACATTTGTCTGGTGTGAAGGCATGTGTGAAACAAGTGAAATCACAAAAAGAATGTTGGGAGATTTTTTTTTATGACAATATATCTAACATAGTGACATGCACAAATAAAAAAATTGATGTTCAAACTAATTATAGTAGGGAGAGAGATGCAAGACCTGTGGATATGCTTGAAATAAAGGCTCTCTTTGGAATTCTATACCTATGTGCTGCTAGAAAAGATAACTACACTCATATAAAGGATATATGGGCAAAAGATAAGATGGGTATAGAATTCTGCACACTGAAATGTCTGAAACATGTTTTAGATTTCTATTCGACTGCTTTAGATTTGGCGATAGGGATACAAGAATGGAGAGGGAAAAAGTTGACAATCTGACTCCAGTTCAAGCTATTTTCATTTCATTTGTGCAAAACTGCCAGAATGCATATTCTGTTGGGGGATACTGCACGTTAGATGAAAAATTAGAGGGTTTTAGGGGAAACTGTCAGATACATTCTGAGCAAGCCAAGCAAGTACAGCATAAAAATATGTGCCTTGGTCAATGCTGGAATGTATTATACAGTGAATCTTGATATCTATTCTGGAAAACAGGCAGAGGGACCATATGAAATAAGTAACAGTGCTAGTGATGTAGTGAAACGTCTAACCTCAGTTGTTTCCGGTACAGGAAGGAGCCCCACTATAGATAATTGGTTATCTATAGATAATAGATCATTTTTAGTATCGAAATTGCAAATTATCTGTAAGAATTCAACGTTACCATTGTTGGAACTGTAAGGAAAAACAAAAAGCAAAATCCCAAGAGGTAGGCTCATCTTTGTTTAGCTTCCAGGAGAATTCCACATTAGTTTCATATGTACCCAAACAGAATAAAGTTGTATTGGCTCTCTCTACAATGCACCATGACGCTGCTATTGACATCACAACTGGATGAAAAAGAAAGCCAGAAACAATAGCTTTCTATAACAACAAAATCAGGTGTTGACACTGTAGAGCAGTTGTGCAGCATAACTGAGTGTGTCCAGAAAGACAAACAGGTGGCCAATGGTGGTGTTTTTCAGCATGCTGAATGTAGCAGGCATAAACTGTTAAATTATTTTCCAGAGTAACAATAAAAGTAATGTGAAGAAATGCAGCCATTTTCTGAAAAGTTTGGCTCGTGATCTTACAGATGACTACCTTGGGTTCGCTCACAATGTTCTTCCCTACCAGTAGCCCTCAAAAGGGACATTTCTAACCTATATACTAATACAGATGGAACACAGATGACAAAAGAAGCTTATACGAGTGTGAAGAGAAAAACGTGTTAAAAATGTGGTCTTTTAAAAAGCAGAGCCACGAGATATACATGCAGGTCTTGTGGACAGTATATTTGTCCCGAACATGCCTAGCAAATATGTTCAGACTGTACATAGTGTGAATACAAAAACACTGAAAAATAAGCTGTAGAACATTCATAAAGGTCTGAGGTTGAAGTATAATATAAGCATAATATTGAAGTGGTAGAAGAGACCAGTAACTGGTGGTAAAAGTTGTTACGCACAATCTTAGGACACTAACATTTGTGAATTATCAAAAAAGGTTTAAATATGCAACAACTTTGTTTAATTGTTAATTGCATTTAAATCATACTATATTAATGTTGAATTTAACCAAAATGAATACACTTAAGTGTAATCATTATTAAAGTTCACTTTAATGCACATCTTATTAGGAAATGTATGCAAAACATTCTCAGGAATTTTAAATAAACTATGATTCCCCCCCCCCCCCCCCATAAAAAAACAGGACTTTTCAGTCTACATAAAAGTACAGAAATAATGAAAAAATTGAATGGTATCTCTCAGATGCCACGCAAGCTTCTATGTCCCAAAATGCCATGTGAGCGCTGCAGGATTAATAACCTCCTTTTGCTTTCAACCTTAATCCAAATTTTCTACCATTCTTCTGAAATTCTATTAATTTTGCAGGCTTTGTTTTCAAGTTCCAGCTTCATCCCATTAATCAAAACACTTTTCTAAACCAATTCTCGAACTGTAAAAACACTTAAGCTCCACTTACTTTTGAAATTAGGACATGTTTCAAAGACTCCACGTCCCCATCATCAGCTGATATACTGGTTCTTTAGGTGACTGCCTCCCTCTCCTGGTGCTGTTCAATGAGTTGAATGACATCATCTACTATTGAAATTTCGAAGTTCGTTGCTTTCTTTTTGTTCTTCACAATGTGTATATTTTCCCAATTTGTTAATTCCCAATACTTTTTTGCCGGTACCAAAAATTTTATTGTCTTTGGAAATATTATGATTTTTTGACCAGAAGTGGTCATATTGGAAAAATCATAATATTTCCAAAGACATAAAACTTTTGATACCGGCAAAAAAGTATTGGGAATTAACAGTTTGGGAAAATATACACATTGTGAAGAACAAAAAGAGAGCAACGAACTTCGAAATTCCAATAGTAGATGACGTCATTCAACTCATTGAACAGCGCCAGGAGAGGGAGATGGTCACCTGAAGAACCAGTAGAACATCAGCTGATGAAGGGGATGCGGAGTCCTTGAAACATGTCCTAATTTCAAAAGTAAGTGGAGCTTAAGTGTTTTTACAGTTCGAGAATTGGTTTAAAAAAGTGTTTAGATTGATGAAGCTCCACTGTTTATAAATACTTCTATTTATAGTTTTATTCTTCCCATTACTTCAGATTTGTGATTTCCTTATCCAGATCCTCAACCTGCCACATTTTTATAAGACAGTACATCCTACGAAGTCTATTTGTTTTCCAAACTCTGATGAAGCATGACAGACATATGTGAATCACAAAACGGTTTTATCAGGAGTCGAGCACAGTTACAGCTTCTTTTTTACAAGTCACCATGGAGATTAAAACTTTTGTCATATTGATAGGCGAGCTTTCGAATACCCTCTTCATAAAATGTTGTTGCCAGCATATGAAGAGGTCTTCATGGCATCTTGAAGTTCGTTGGTGCAAAAGCACTGTCGTTTCAGACCTTTCTTAATTTCCGAAAAAGCTGAGTTGCTTAGTGCTAGATCTGGGCTGTATGCTGGGTGATCAAGCACTTCCAAATGAAACAGAGGAAGTAGTTGCCTATTACCCGCAGCGGTATCTGGTTTCATGTCAGCATCAAAATCATTTCCAGATGACAGAATACCTCTTCTTTTGTTTTGAATGGCTCTCTGCAGGCAATGTAATGTCTAGCAGTACACACTTGCAGTGATAATAGTCCTGGCTCCATATACTCCAGAAGCATCACACTTTTATGATCTTAGAAAACCATAGCCATGTTCTCCCTGTTGCTTAAAGTTTGATGGTTTTTGGGGAGAGTGTATATGCATCCATTGTTTCGATTCTTCTTTGAATTCTGGGTTGGCATAAAAATCCATGTTTCATCCTTTGTCACATGACGACGAAGACGATAAATTCTTTATTGTTTGTATACTTGACATCACAAGTTTTAAGCATTGTCACCATAAAAAATTCAGCTGCAATAAACAATACATAACTATGAATTTACATTATTCACTTATACCTAATAATGAGGATCACCTAAAATTACAAGAGAGTTACAGTTCAACTCATTCTCTGTCTCTAAAAATCACAATTTACTGAGTGTATAAAATGATCTATTTGCAAGATGTTTTGTTTTAAATATGCTACCTTTATGGATTTTAGTTCTCTGGAGAGTTAATTGTATCAGGTCATTGAAAAGTCGCTCCGCACCTCCCATGTAACCAAGATTCCACTGGAGTCGGGAATTCTGGTGGCAGCACTGGATGTCACTATGTTCAAATATGACATGCATAAAGATAATGTAAAAAAATAATATGCAACTAGCCTGTTTAAAGAAGATGTTGAAAATGTTTACCATTTTCTTTGATACAACAATGTTTATGGGTCTACACAATTCCACGTTGGAACGCCAATTTGATGCAAATATAATATAATGGCAAACACAGAAGTCGGCGAGCAATGAGGTTTCTCTCAGAGTATGTGTGGATGTGTGTGAGAAGGAAATTTTACAACACTGGAATGCCCTTCTCCAAATTATTTATTCATTGCTTCTTCTTTTCAAACCTCGAAATGGAAGCTGCCGACCGAGGGTTACCAATCTCGGTTTAGAGCTATTGAATGCTAATTGTTTATTACTGGATAAATTTTTATGACCCGACAAATATTCAAGACAGAACAAGTTGACTGCTCTAATAGGCTTCACGTCTCAGACTCCTGTCTTATCGGCTGCACGCTGAAGAGTTTATAATGGCTTCCTAGCCGCGAACTGTCCCCATCGGCCTTACGCCGAAGAGTGCCCCCTAACCACAGCTGCACGCATGTATATCTCTAATTTTCCCTCTCAAAATTCCTTTTTCAGACAAAATCCCTTTTGTGGCTATTTTGGTCACCATTGTAAATGATCCAAAGAATTCCCTATTCATACACGTCAAGTGACAATTCCTTTAGAAATCTTCTAAGGACACTGTTTCTTACACGACTTTCCCCAACTGAACTGGCCTTGCCCTGTCGTAACAAAGAACCAACATTCCTTTGACATCTATCATGATTATTTGCTTCTGGCAAACCATAATTTCGGTATCATCTTGAAGACAGAGATTCACTCGTTTCAATTTATCTTCAAACACAGTAATTAATGCCTCATTTGTTAGAGATGTTACATAATCCTTTATCACCGTTTTCAGCTTATTAATTGTTTTTGGATTGTCCTTGTAGACCAAGGACAATTAGCTGCTTCCCAAAGAAAATAATCGGGAGGGGTAAGATCAGGAGACTGCAGAGTCCACAGTCCTTTAGTAATTAGTCTTTCCCCAAAAGATTTCACTAACAGTCCCATCGATTTATGTGATGTATGAGGAGTGGCATTATCTTGTTGAAAAAATGCACTGTGCACTTCATCTTCATTTAGCTGTGAAATAAATGGAAAAAGAATATCTGAGCAATAAACATCTGAATTAACTGAGGTGTCAAAAAATTGGGCAATAATTCGAGGGAAAGAAATCGCACACCAGACACCAATTTCTCTGAATATAAAGAGGTTTCCTGAATAGCATTGGTATTTTCAGTAGACCACATTCACATATTTTGTGAATTTACGCATCCTGATAAATGTAATCAAGCTTCATCAGTAAAACATGTCAACATGCCAATTCCATGATGCAAAATAAACCTCTAAAACCATAAATCCTTTCATGGAAGTGTTGAAATTTTAATTATAATTTTGATATTAATCGACTCCCAATTAACTTAACTTAACTCTAAAACCATTTTCAATATTATACTCTTTTTCCCGTGATCTGTAGGTTTTAATTTGTGCACAACTGACACTTTATATGGGTACAAACCGAGTTCTTTTTTGACTGCTTTTTATGCGGAACCATAAAAACTATCACATTGTTGGACTACTTTGCTTATTGATTTCTGTGGACTTTAAAGCATTCTATCCAATATATCTGACAGTTTTTCTTCTGTTAGCACATGGGGTTTACCATTCATGGCAGCATCATGCACGGAACCTGTCTCCCAAACTTTACTAATTATACTGGTTGCCAATCTAGATAGTGATTGACATTTCGTACGAAGAGAGAGGCAACATTGCCGCTTATTGCTGCCATGTGGAGAGTGCGATAGCACTACGCGTGCGAAGGTGATTCACTTGTGACTGCAATGGGTATTTTATTATTAATTATTATTATTATTATTATTATTATTATTATTATTATTATTATTATTATTATTATTATTATTATTATTATTATTATTATTATTATTATTATTATTATTATTATTATTATTATTATTATTATTATTATTATTATTATTATTATTATTATTATTATTAATTATTATTATTATTAATTATTATTATTATTATTAATTATTTATAATACTATACACAACGACAATAGTACAGTCGTGGATCTACATGCAAACGCTAGAACATGCAAGAACGCATCAATGTAAAGATCGTAACAAAATAGGCATCCCTGTGATATTTTGATGCTTATTGAAGTGGGAAAATGCTGCTTACATAATTTTTCCGGGGAGTTTCTAATTTATACCCCAATGTCTGACTCTCTTCTTTAAAATACTTTTCTGTCCCAATCTTAACCTTAATGCCCTTACTGATACCTACGCAGGTGAAGTCCTGTCAAGCACCTTAGAGAATGGAATACTAGACTCCCCTTTCAATTTCTCCTCATCGAAGTATTCTCTCACAGAGCATATTATTTCCCGTGTATGTCCTTTAATTGGAATACCTTTACCAAATACAGTTTCATTTGGTTTCTGAGCACGTTCAGATTCTCGCTTGTCACTATATTTTGACATAATTAAACATTCATTAAACACAATTGCAAATGATCACAACAGGCGCTCAGATACACGGACTCAGGCACACGTAAACCAAGGCAACTTGCCACAAATATAATGCAAAGTAACTTGCCAGTACAGGATCTGTAACTGTTGCATACAGAGAGCATTCTGTTTATGCAGCATTGTCAGCAAGAGAAATAAACACCAAGGTATTATGATTACTGCAGCGTTTGCATAACTCACTCGCCTGCGTCATGCTAAGCACGTGTTAGAATATCGGCAACCAAGATTTAGCATCTAACGTTGTCATGGAAACGTCTCAACTCTAATTGGTCATTTTAATCATTTCTATGACAACCATTATGATGTACTCATCCCCTCCCATTTATTTAGGCTGTTATTCCATGTGGTTACTACTGTCCGGC
The DNA here is from genome assembly GCA_030765055.1 of Mantis religiosa. Classification (NCBI taxonomy): domain Eukaryota; kingdom Metazoa; phylum Arthropoda; class Insecta; order Mantodea; family Mantidae; genus Mantis; species Mantis religiosa. The sequence goes on along the minus strand of CM060948.1, from coordinate 113,994,358 downwards.
CGCTGTATCTACGGCTCTGACATTTAGTGGCTGCAGGAGGTGGAGGGGGAAGGTTACTAGTACCAACATATAATAATGAGTAATTGAAAACATATCGTCAGAATTATTTTTATAACGAGAGTATAGGAATCTATTAGCTTCAAAACATTGAAATACAACTTGTAATTTCATTAGCATGCAAGATATTCTTTACAACATCACTCTATTCAAATATTTCGTTCACACCTTTCACGCACACCAACTGCTTCTGTTGGTGATACTGGGAGTCTGTACATCCGGTGTCGTGGTCAGGAAGCTAAAACTGTCTGCTAGCGCCAATCAGCGTTGTCGCTGGTAGACGTGGCTCCCGAACCCAACACCATGTTGCCAGCTTAAATTTGTTTGAACCACGTGGCCTAATAGCGGCTTGCGCTGGTGAACTTTCTTTGGTATAATTTTCGTGCGTGAACTCCGATGTTTAGTGTTCGTAAGTCCTATTATTATCGCTATTATAATAATATGGCTACTGGTTCATGAAATATGCAAATATATGAAATATTTAAAATACGCATTGTTCCTCTGCTTGAAATTCCCGCTCAAGAACTGGCAACAGCCTGCTTCCCCCTCTCGAGAAATGTCAGAGCCGCAGATAGAACGGCCGAGGTATAACTGTCAATCACATTTTAGTTTGGCGACCAGTATAAATCATGCACAGTATCTTGGTGCGGTAGTTTTAAATTAGGAAACTTGGCAACAAAACTGTTTCACTTTCTTGGTGTAGTTTCGAAGTTCATTAAAAATGTTTTCCACTAGAAAGACATGTTCCTCGATACAATACATTGCTGTCATCTCACTCGTCTGAACACAAGTATAGTAAACCAAATTAACCAGCACAATAACCCACTGGCAGCTGTGACTACCTGCTGGAAATAACATCTGGTTTGGAATGGAACGCAGAAAACTAGGGTTGCCAATCTTTTCTCAAGTGGCAAGGTAGTAGTCTAGTGCGGAGGGAGCTATTGATGACCCATTACAGTGTTGCTTGAGGTTTAAAGGATATTTATTACAAATGCCGTGTTTTGTGTCTTCAGACAGCTTTTTGGGAACTTAGCGTTCACAAAGTTTTGATAGGCTAGGTGTTCTGTAACAGTTGTGAACAGAGCTGATCTTGAAATATCCGGAAAACCACAGACAACTCACTAATGGTAAACCTCTGTTTCTTTCAAACCGCTTGACCAACTCTCTCAACAAGGTTTTCATCACTAGTGACAGACTTGCATCTTTGTCCACATTAATCATTAACCTCAGTTCGGCTTTCTTAAATTTCCTATACCTTTCATGCATTACATCCTCACTTATAAAGTGTATACCATAAATATGGCTTATTTTGCAATGATTAATTTTCCATTTCGGTTTTACCCTATGGAGAACTTAAATCACCAGTACTCACAAGTGGGTGCCTGAGAACTGACATTTGTTGAGGAGCAGAGAAACTTTTGGTCTGAGAGAATATGGAGGATCAGACTGATGCCTGGTATGAGGCTGAAAAAGTAAGTGATATGAAATAGCAGTGCAGTGCTTGAAAAGAAAGATGATTTATGGATCAATTGGTAGAATGAATGGCAACGGAAATCATCCACCACAAATTGCACATGTAATCCCCTGCGATTGAACGCGGGCTACCTAGGTGAGAAGTAAGTGACCTGACCACTTGGCCACAGGGCCACCACAATCAATTTTTGCTGCATTATTCCCTCCTTCTTGTAGAAAAGAATGGTGCTTTGCAACTCTCACTGGGTAGGAGAATCAATGATGATGGTTATTTACTCAGCTACAACATATTGTGCCTTTGTTGGTTCGTAGAATTAAAATTCCAATTTGCAGAAATTCTATATGTTCTTTATTTCCGTAGAAATACACTGTTCAATCCTTACATAACAGAATTATGTCACATACACAATCACAATCTACCAAGGTCGATGACCACAACAAAGAGCTTACTCAACTTCCACTGTTTACAATGCTCCTGTTACAACATCTGTTTACGACTGACTCTTGGCGAGTCATTGCTTCCTTAAATACCTCATTGAAAATTCTAGATATTTCTGGAATAAACAAGAAATTGAATCTTCTGTCACTAAGACAAAACCAGACGGAAACCTTATCTGTGCCAGCAAGTCCTTTATCCCCGCACTGTCTTTATTTGTTCCAGCATACTCTCTATCTCCGTGCTGCCTATCAGTTCCTTTGTGTGCACAAGCTGCGTTATCGCGATCGGGTTCGCGACACTGCTCCCTCCTCAAGGCTGCTCGTCCCGAACAGCACCATCGTAGTGGGCCAGATGATCCAGGTGTACCACCAACATCTTCCCTAGGGACACCTTCTGGATGCGGTAGACTACGTCGTTAATCCTCTTAACCACCCGGTACGGTCCTTGCCATGGCTGTTGAAGTTTCAGGCAGCGTCCCTTGGTCCAGGTAGGGCGATACAACCAGACTAAGTCACCTTGCTGGAACCCTTGGCTATTGGCTTGCCTGTCGTATCAGGTCTTCATGTGGTAGCTCGCCTTTTGGATGTTCTGACGAGCCATTTCATGCACGTCGTGGAGACGGTCCATCAGGTTCTCCACATACCCGGTTGCTGGCTGTTTTGCGTCCAGGGGGCTTCCAAAAGCCAGATCATAGGGGAGGCGTAACTCTCGGCCGAACATTAAGCTGGCTGGCGTCATTCCAATGGTGTCGTGTGTTGACGAGCGATAGGCCAGCAAGAACAGTGGCACCTTGACGTTCCAGTCTCGCTGATAGCTGGCCACAACCTTCCTCAGGCATTCTTCTAAGGTCTTGATGTACCTTTCGACCATGCCATCCGACTGGGGATGTAGAAGTGTTGTGCGGGTCTTGCTAACCCCAAGTCTTTCTAGTGCCTCCTTCATTAGGTTGGACTTAAAATTGGTATCCTGGTCGCTGTGGAGCTCTAACGGCACCCCAAATTGGCAGAACACTTGCTCCACGAGGCAGTCTGTGATTGTCTTCGCCTCCTGGTTCGGGATGAATTACACCTCCGACCACTTGGTGAAGTAGTCCACGACCACCATCAGGTAGTTGTTGCCTCGGTCGGACACTGGAAATGGTCCAGCTATGTCGACGGCGATCCGTTCGAATGGTGCTCCGACGTTGTACTGCTGCATGCGACCCCGGCTCCTAGCCTGGGGGCCTCGATTCGCCGTGCACAATTGAGATTGTCGGCACCATCTCTCAGCGTCTGCTCGGAGCCTCAGGCAGTAGTAGCGCTGTCGGAGTTTGTAGATTGTTCGGTTTGCTCTCAGGTGCCCTCCTGAAGTATCGGCGTGCACTTCCTCCAAGACTTTTGGGACCTTACTCCGGGGAAGTAACAACTGCTCCCTTTGTGTCTTCCCTTCGGGTGATTCCCATAACTGGAACAACATGCCCTCTTTGATCTTCAATGAGTCCCATTGGGCCCAGTACAACTTATATGTTGCGCTCCTTGTTGCGATGTCCTCCCAGGTCGGTCTTGTCCCTGCCTCCACTTCCCTCAAGAGTGGCTCCAAGTCTGCATCCGCCAGCTGCTCCCTCCTCAGGCCTGCGCTATCCCAGCCGTTCTCAGGCACTGCCGTGACCACTGACGGCACGCTCCTTCTCTTCCACGCTTGTGCACTGGCCGCATTCTTCTGGGCAGGGTCTTCGGTACATGGCGTCTGCGTTACTGTGGTTCTTCCCTATACGATGTTCAGAGATGAAATCGTACTCTTGCAGCCTCTGTACCCAATGGGCTTCCAGATTCCTAAAACTAAGTAGCCAGGTTAGGGCGGCATGGTCAGTGCTCAGGTGGAATTGCTGACCGAACAGGTACTTGTGGAAGTGCTCCAAGGTCTTTACCACCGCCAGTAACTCTCGCCGGGTGATGCAGTAGTTCTTCTCTGCCTTGGACAGCATCTTGCTGTAGTAGGCTATCACTCGCTCGTGGCCGTTCTGGTCTTGGGATAGGACGCCTCCAATGCAATGGTCACTGGCGTCAGTGTCCATAATGAAGGTGCCACCTGGTTGTGGAAATCCTAGAACAGGAGCACTACAAAGTGTCTTCAGGTGCTGGAAAGCGACCTCGGCGTCCTCCGTCCATACATAAGGCCGGTGTTCCTCTGTCAGGTGGGTGAGGGGTTTGGCGATGTTGGAGAAGCTCTTTATGAATCGGCGGTAATAACTGCACAGCCCCAGGAAACTGCAATTCTATTTTATCCTTCGGCCGAGGCCAATTTCTCACGGCCTGTGTCTTCTCCGGGTCTGGCCACTCCGGTTGGTGAGACTATGTGGCCCAAGTATTTGACTTCCTTGCGCAAGAGCTGGCACTTCTTTGCATTTAGCTTCAGGTTAGTCGCCTGCAGTCTCTGCAACACCTTGCTAAGTTTTTCCAGATGGTCTTCGAAGGTCTTCCCGACGATGATGATGTCCTCCAGGTATAACAAGCAGGCGTCATAAGTCAACCCTCTCATCACTGATTCCATTAGGCGTTGGAAGGTGGCTGGTGCGTTGCAAAGACCAAAGGGCATAACAGTGAAATGCCGAAGCCCTTGGCCTGTCGAGAATGCGGTCTTCTCCTTGTCTCTCGGGTCCAGAGCTACCTGCCAGTAACCCAACTTCAGGTCTAGGGTTGAGAACCACGACGCACCAGCAAGCGTGTCCAGAGTGTCGTCAATCCGGGGTAAGGGGTAGCAATCCTTCCTGGTTACAGCATTCGGCTTCCTGTAGTCCCGCATAAGCGTAGCTCGCCGTTCTTCGTTGTCACCAAGACTACTGGGGAACACCAAGGGCTGTCAGACTTTTCAATCCCTCCCCTGGATTTCATGTCATCTAGCATATCCCGTACCGCCGCTTGTTTTGCCAGCGGAACTACTCTAGGTGGTTTCCGAATAGGCCGGGCGTCTCCGGTGTCGATGTGGTGAAGCACTTAGTCCGTGCGGCCGTAGTCACTGTTACCTTGGCTGAAGACGCGCCGGTATGGCCTCAGCAGTTGTCGAACTTTCTCTAGCTGTTCTGCGGTCAGGTGGTCGGCCGCCCTCACCGATAAGCATTCCAGCCGGGGCCCCAGGTGTTGCGTCGGCACCGGCTCCTAAGTCTTGCCGATTGCTCTCACGCTGACCACAGGCTCGTACGTCCCCAACTCCGTCCCGGCCTGGATGTCCTTATCGGTGTCCCTCAGGTTGAGCAGCCTCACTGGCACCTCCTCTCGGCACGGCAACAATGTCCTGGCTACACAGAGTCCGTGCACATATGTCTTCTGGTCCAGCATCATGTTCTTCGTCCTGCCTTCCAGTTGCGCCGTCACCGCCACCTCGCTTCTCGGGAACCACCACGTCTTCCTTCAAATGACCCTGCAGATTTCAAGGTGCTCTTCGGGTTGTCGGAGAATGACCTGTTCTCCATTGAACCGCATGACCTTCCTGCCGACGTCGACCGTCGCCTCGTGGCCCCTGAGGGCATCCAGTTCCAGTATCACCTCCTCAGCCACCTTCGCCACGAGCACCCACTGACGCACGGCACTCTGTCCCAAGGTCAACTTCAGCAGAGCCTCCTTCTCAGAGCCTGATGCCATCACTAGCTGGTATGGTCGGCTTTATTTCCTCGTCGGCAAACTCCTGGCTACGTCGGGTCTGATGACGGTCATGGCTGCCCCGGTGTCCACGAGCACGCGGCACGGCTTCCCTCTTACCCAACCGTCCGCGACAAGGCTATCATCCATCCATCGGCTGACGGCGTGCAGCGTCACTCGAGGGGATGGTGATGACTGCGCCGACGTGTCCCCTCGCCACGCTGGTCCTTACTCGTTCCTCCGGTGGCTCTACCTGGGGTGGGCAGTCTTTCTCCAGGTGTCCCGGCTGTCCACACCCCCAACACAGACCACTAGGTCTTTGGCGGCGTCCCTCGACTGATCTTCGGTCTCCATTATAGTGGATACTCCTTGCTCTGAAAGTCGGGGTAGCGGTCACATTGGCCGCCTCCATCCTCAATGTTAGCGCCTCGTGGATGGGTTTGCAGTCGCCAAGCATTAAGCGCTGACGAATCTCCGTGTCTCGTACCCCATCAACGAATGTGTAGGCGGCTTCCCAGGATACGAACTCTGGTGGCAGGTCGACTAAGGCTTTGCTAGCCAGTTGCTCAATTGCCAAGGCGAACTCCTGCAGCGTTTCCCTTGGGTGCTGCAACCTTAATTTCAGCTGGCTGCGGTGCGCTGCGGCTAAACGATGGTTATCGAAGAGGTTCTCCAGGGCTTCCCAGATGTCCTTGGGCACCACCGCTGTCTGGACCGCGTTCAGGACTTCTGCGGCCCGTCCCTGGAGGCTGGCTATTAACTGTGCCGGCTCTTCTTCAGGTGACCACTTGTGTTTAGCCACTGTATCGAACTGGCGGCGGAAGACTTCGGAAATTGTCGCGCCGTCGTATTTTGGAGGTTTGACGTGCGCATATGTTGTGTCGCGTCCCGGCGAGTCGGCCTTTCCCTCCAGGTCGTTAATGCGCTCGTTCACTTGACCCATCCGCTTGCCCAGCTCCGCAACGTCATCCCTCACGCCGGTCAACTGCTCTAGATGGTAGCATGTCTGCCTCATGTTCAAGAGGTCCCGAGTTCGAATCTCGGTCAGGGTGAGTTACCTGGATAAGGTTTTTTCCGAGGTTTTCCCTTATCTTCACAGACGAATGTCGGGTAGCTCTAAGCTCCATGGGCCCTGGGCACATTTGAGCATCATTTCACCCCTTTCATTCACCGTCCGATATGACTTAACATTGGAGGACGTAAAATCACAAAATTACAATTATAATTCAAATTTTTCGGCGAGGGCCTCGTTTGCAGCCTTCATTTCAGATAGTTCGACCTTCATTTCCATGGTCATTTCGGCCATCTTTGCGGTCAGATTGTGATTTATTGCGGCCAAGTTGTTTGCAGCTTCCGTCTTCGCAGCGAGGGTGTCATTTGCTGTCTTCATTTACTTCAACTCGGTATGGTTGTCGTTAGCCGTCTTCGTTTCTTCCATTTTCTGTAAAATCTTTTACAATGCCGCGTCCATGGCCATATGTCTCACTCCTGACTCCAATTGTGACTTTGTGGGTTCGTAGAATTAAAAGTCCAATTTGCAGAAATTCTAAATGTTCTTTATTTCCATAGAAATACACTCTGTTCAATCCTTACATAGCAGAATTACGTCATATACACAATCACAATCTATCAAGTTCGATGACCACAACAAAGAGCTTACTCAACTTCCACTGTTTATAACACTCCTGTTACAACATCTGTTTACGACTGACTCTTGGCGAGTTGTCGCTTCTTTAAATACCTCATTGATAATTCTAGATATTTCTGGAATAAACAAGAAATCGAATGTTCTGTCACTAAGGCAAAACCCGAACCTTCCAGATGGAAACCTTATCAGTGCTGGCAAGTCCTTTATCTCCGTGCTATCTTTATTTGTTCCAGAATACTCTTTATCTCTGTGCTGCCTATCAGTTCCTTTTTATGCACAAGCTGCATTATCGCGATCGAGTTCGCGACAATATGTATTATATGCACACGATAAGTTGAGCACTGGATTTACAGTGTGGTGTGGGCAGAGGGGAAGAAGTGAGAGCTAACGCTCTTTTGTTTCTGCAGTGTGGTCAACCTTGAAAAACACAGTTTAACAAAATATTGTGTAAGATAAGCGAAGATATGCACCGCAGGTGTGAGATATGTGGACAAATAGTAAATTGAACTTGATCCGATAAGCTGTATATTTATATACTTACTATTTATATAACATAAAAATAGAAAAAAAATATTATGATAGTTATAAATACTCATTCACTTTGTGATTCTTCAAGCCCGGTGCACCACTTTCATTGCTAGTATCCTCTGATGTGTTGACGATAATTTCATCAATTACATTTTCTATCACACCATCGTTTTTCCAGTATTTCACTTCCAGCTCTTGGACCTTCTTGCAATGCGTTGCGGTTAAGGAAGATAATGCTTCTATAGCAAGTTTTGCCGATTTGGAGCCAACATATCGCCAGTAGCGTTGCATCCTCTGAAAACATTCTTTATTTTTGCCCATGCCAGTTCAATTGCATTCAGATTACAGTTATACGGAGGTAGACGAATAATAATGTGTCCCCTTTCAAGAGCCATAACATCCACAACATACCTTTGTTGTAAACTGGTTAGCTAATCAACCTCAAAATTGATCAAAACGAAATATGGTAGACATGATAAAGCTTAGCGTATTAGCCACTAGATGTCAGTGTATAGCGCATTTCAAGTTTCAAAGTTGTCATCTATGTTTACAGAGTTAGACGAAACTTACCAAATGAGGACTTGGAACCTGAGCGAGCAACTTATCGCGCACATTTAGTATTGAGCTTGGCCATGGAAGACTTGCAGTGGGATTGTTGTGCAGTAGCATAGCACATATCTGCCTTTTTATGCTTGTTTGTCACGCAGCAGAGCTTATGGAGGTTGAAGAGAAATAGCCCTTGTCCTATGCTGTAACCTATTTGTACTTAACAAATCTTTACAATAATTACACCATGACTATACTGACATTGTTTGTGAAAACCGTGCCTTAAAATATTTTCTTTATTATTTCTCATATCTTTCAGTTATCCTGCATATTTCCTGCTTCCATATGTACAATACTATAAATAGACCACAAACAAACTGCAGTCGGTGTGCCTTTGCATGAGCACAGCATTCTCCCCTCCTCACCATGCAAACATCATGTGACTCCCACCTCTCCCTTCCTGCATGCGACAGCACAAACCACACAAAACGTGTAGTTTAATGCTATTTTGACCTTGCAATTGATCAAGAAATAGAATCATAGTTTCTTTAAACCCTGAGAAACAAAGCAGTGATTCAGAAGAAAATGCAGAGAGTGGATCTAACAGTGAATGCGAAAGCAAGTGACACATTTGACCAGTACAGCCTACATGATGGAGGGAAGCAACCTAATATGATGGTAGAGGGGGAAAGCTAGAGGGCTTCAGTTTTGTTAAGTCACGCCTCCAATTGCATTTTGTTTGCAGTTTACCTATAGTATTCCTTCCCCATTCTGTTTTCTTAAATTTAGGAAAGTATCTGTGTCCCCATCTTTCTATCAGAAAATTTACTCTGGATTCCTGATTTCCCTCCTGCTTCCATCTTTTTAATTCTCTTTCGACTCCCTTTTTTGCTATTACACGTTTCTGCTTATACCACCCACCCCTACCTCTTATATCTCTTTTTTATAATTTAATTTTTTCTCCTTCACTTTTTGGTATCCGTAATATTTTCTCAACCAGTTCCTCTGAAATACTTTTGTCAGATATATTTCTACTCTTTTCCCAATCCAAATTATAAATTAAACTTAATTCTCATTTCTTATTCCACTTAATTCTTATTTCTTCTCCCACCTATACAGCTCGCTATTTGTCTGCTGTGCTGAATTTGTTTTATTGCCCTCCTAATCTAGCCTGCGGTGGGAAGTGGCTGCTAGACAGACCGTAATTCATTATTTCAAATTCCATTACAATGTTTTTGTTCTGTTGACACTTGGTATGACTCTGGTCTATAAAAGCCATAGTGCAGTAACCTTTCACTAAGTAAACTTGCATGGTAAAGGCCCACCTTATTATCTATGTTTATGAGCACAGAAATAATGCAGTACATTATCTTTAAATAGCATTTATTACTCCAACTAAACATTTGCCTTTCCACAGAATGCTTGTCTTTAATTGTCTGGATTTCTACCAATATTTAATTTGTTACATATCTCATGTTTCCATTTAAATTCATTATTTAACAATATACTTACAAGCTTTAAAAATGAGGCCTTCAGTAGTAATTTAAAATACAACTATAATATATAACTTTTAATACTTCAGTTATAATTAAAATACCATCACAGATCGTCAAATGGATTAAATTTACTCAACATTAACCTCATCTCATCATTACCATAAATACATAATAAACCTAGGACATAAAACTTAACTGGGCCACTCATAGGATCTGAAATTCTCTATGTAACTGATTTCATTATCAACAGTTATAAGAAAATAACTTGTACAGACATTACCACATTTCTTCGTTTCCTTGACTCATACCTGCCACTAACAATACGCAGTTTGTAGTTGCAGCGGCTGCTCTGTGTGAATTTATGCAAACCTGAGTTAAATATAATGATGCTTCTCCTTAAACCGTCTGTAGAATCTATTCGCCAACACTCCCTGATGTCAAATAGGTCTCCAGGTGTCCCTCCAAAGGTTGATGGATGAAAACTCACCTTAGCAAATAGGTGGGTGAGCATATGACTTTCACATTGACCTTCATATTCAAAATCACCAACTCATGTCATGTTCTTACAAAAGTATTCTTGTCCATGAATTAACTAACTACATGCACTGAAGAACAAATCCGGTTGTATAACAGTAGCTGTTCCAATATAAAGTATAACTTATCGTCCACATCACTTATGCTCCTATCGTACCACTCAGCAGTGTACATGGATAGCATTCAGTTAGTTGCAGATTTTCTAATACCAGCTAATAAAATGGCGTGCTCACAGCCAAGTTTTAGCTGTACTCTGTAAGTAGATTTCAACACTCACTAGCTGCATCATACATATTCAGGGTGATAGTTTTCGGGAAAAGCAGGCAAAATACAGGGAAATCAAAACACAGAAAATACACCAGAAGAACGTAGGGAAAAGTTTTTGCAGTGGAATGAACGAAAGAGTGAAATGAAGTGCGCAAACTGATCCAACAAAATTTAAGTTGTTTAATGTTAAAAGAAGTATAAAGGGTGATTCTTACTGAATTTTGTGTTCTGATTACAAATCTTTTTGCAGAACTTTTCCATCACCCATAGTTTTTGAGTAATTGCATTAACAAGATTTTTTGTAATTATACAGTTAATTTGTTAATTATACAGTTAATATGTGTAACACCTTAGCTTGAGTACCTTTCACGTACCTAAAATGTATGTGAATTAGACTTTAGACTGTACTTTGCTTGAGGAACATCTTTCTTGATTGTCCAGCAGTAGTCTGCCAACATACTTGGAGTCGATTTTCCGTGGTAGCGTCTTTCCATTTTAGCGATGTCCTGATGGAAATGCTTGCCATGTTCGTCGCTGACAGTGCCGAGGTTCTCAGGAAAGAAGTCAAGATGGGAGTCCAACATGTGTATTTTCAAGGACATATTACATCCCATGACCTTGTAGTTCTCAATCAGCTTACTGACAAGTTCTGCGTAATGTTCAGAATTGTGGTTTACAAGAAAGTTTATGACAATTATTTTGAAAGAGAACCATGCAGCTCATTCTTGCATATTTAAAAGGCTTTCAAACTGCAAATTGTTCATAAGTTGTCTAATTTGAACAACAAATATTCTCTCTTTTATTTTTGCTTCACTGATTTTTGGAAACTTAGTTTTCAGGAGCAGAAATACACTTCCATCACGATTCATTGGTTTCATAAAGTTCTGAAAAAAACCTATTTTGATGTGTAATGGAGGTAATAAGATTTTTTCAGCTTTGGCCAATTTTTTTAGCATAATGATTGCTTTTGTCGCTACTATCCCACATGCACAAGAAACAGCGACATTTTATGTAACCAAGTTGTAAACCAAGTAAGACAGCTATCACTTTAAAATCTGCACATATCTGCCGTGAGTAGTCATATCGGATACTGCATAGCAAGAGTTGCATGTTCACATAACTCTCCTTCATACCAACTGCATGGGCTATAGGAATGGATGGAAACTTGTTTCCATTATGTAGCAAGACCTCTTTCAAGCTTGTTTTCGAAGAGTCAATGAACAAGCGCCAATCTTCAGGCATATGTTGAACACTCAGGGACTCCATCAAAGAATCGACATCATTACAGCACACTAGGTCCACCTGTTTGGAAAACAAGTGCTCAAATTCCTTTTGGCATCGACGAGAAGTTATTTTGGTGCCATCCTGCAGGAGATGCCAGCTTTTCAATCTTGAAGCAAGTAACTCGGCTTTACTTTTAGATAACCCGAGATCACGAACCAAATCATTAAGATCCTCCTTGGTTAATAAATGCGGCTCATTTACAGTAACTCCTTCCACAAAATCTTCAGTCACATCACTGTAACTAGCTTCATTTTCTATGTAATTTGTTCACATATTTACAAAATGTGTATTTTTATGTGAAATAAAAATTTTCAATTACGTTTCGGGAACTTAGATTGGGATGTTAAATTTTGTTTTAGGTGTTCACATGTGAAGGGAAAAAACTATTTATTTACAACATACTGACAAAATTCCTGGCTTTGATGCAGATGCAACATCTGGCATGATATCCTGCTGAACCTAAAAATCAAGCGGAAAAGGAGATATTACTTGTAACTTAGATTTATTTACAAATGAGATTTTTATAATGCATCAAAAATTTTACAAACAGATAGGTGCAAAGAAATCATTATTTTGAAATTGGTACAGCCTTAAAGAAATCAGTTAATTTGGCTTGTCACATTTCGTGCACTAAGTGCTCACAACTCATTTTGCACACTTAGTGCTTTTTCACTACAACTTTTTGCACTGTGTAACACCTACACACATTTATTGCACTTAATACTGCACTCGGTTTAGGTATTTCAAGATTTGTATCATCATCCCCATTGGTGTCATTCGATCACCATGTTTTTAGCACACATAAGCAATAAGCGGAATAATAGTTAAAGAAACTGAACATTAGAATGAAAAAGAAACAGAAGATGATGCTTCTTTTTATAGATCGATGTGCAGCACATCCACCTCAAATAATTTTGAAATAAGAAATGAAACCTTTGAGTTTCCTATATATAGCTAGATTGTCATCAAAATGCACAAAGGTATCAAAATTTGCATACTACCATATAGCTAGCTCATTTATGGGCACAATTTCGTCACTACCGGTATCATCACCATCATTACAGACAGCCTCTTCCTGTAAGACACCAGATTTAAAGAAACATGTTTGATTGTGGGGGATGACATATGCTTCCAGGCAGCTGAAATAAAGTCTATGGCTTATAGCAAGTTAATGGTGAGATTTTCACTTCTTGTATCAGGCAGTGTTATAAAGTCTATGGCTTATAGTAGGTTAATGGTGAGATTTTCATTTCTTCTATCAGGCAGTGTTATTAAAGTCTGTGGCTTATAGTAAGTTTATGGTGAGATTTTCATTTCTTGTATCAGGCAGTGTTATTAAAGTCTATGGCTTATAGTAAGTTAATGGTGAGATTTTCATTTCTTGTATCAGGCAGTGTTATTAAAGTCTGTGGCTTATAGTAAGTTAATGGTGAGATTTTCATTTCTTGTATCAGGCAGTGTTATTAAAGTCTGTGGCTTATAATAAGTTTATGGTGAGATTTTCATTTCTTGTATCAGGCAGTGTTGTTAAAGTCTATGGCTTATAGTAAGTTAATGGTGAGATTTTCATTTCTTGTATCAGGCAGTGTTATTAAATGTTGTACAAGCATTTTTCTATACTGAACTTTGAAATTTGCAATGATGCCCAAATAAGGTGGTTGTGGATGACTAGTACAGTTAGAAAGGAAATGTTTCACTTGAAAATTTTTCAAAATTATTTGAGGTGGATGTGCTGCACATCGATCCATAAAAAGAAGCATTATTTTCTGTTTCTTTTTCATTCTAATGTTCAGTTTCTTTAACTATTATTCCATTTAAATCATAGTCATCCAAGACTTCCTGTTGGATTCATATTCCATAGGTTTTGTTTCATATCCTTAATATTCCTTGGATTCTTGGATTTTCCTATCACAAGTGTGAGAAGTTTGTCTGATCCGTCTGCATTGGTGGCAGGAAGAACTGTTAGGTGAATTTTAGTTTTCTTCCCTCCATGGCATGAGTCATTCTTTTCAGCTAAAATCTTGCTAGGAACAAGATTAAAGAATAGGCCAGTTACATCAGAGTTGTAGATGTTTTGAGGTTGATAATCGCTGGTAGAACCTCTTCCTTCCTATCTTCCACAACATCGGCTCATTACAAATTGTTTTCCATGTGATTCTATGACAATCTTTAAATTATTGCAACCATCCAGATAAAGCCTTGAAATCAACTGTGATCATAATTTTAGCTGAATCTATCACTTTTGCTTTCACAGCTGAGAACTGAAAAAACAAAACTGCTATTCAGTAGTAAACAATCAGATAGCAAACATTACCTTTACTTCTCGTTTGTTGCTGCAACATTGTTATGCCAAAAGCAAAGTTCTTTTGTCTTTTGTTTCTGCGGCTGAAAGCTGCCCACTCAGCTTGCGTCTTTGTCATCAGCAATATGGAAAATGTGCCTCAAGTTTAATTTAAGGTAGTGCATGCCTTATGCTCGATTAATTATGTGAAATTTATTTGTATTTCACTGAAACTTAATACGTATAACAAATTATACATAAATGCATTATTTATAAGATACTATTAACCTGTTTCTAAATTACATTGTTTCCAGAACCTGCAAATATTTATCTATAAATTGAATGACTTAGAACTGGGTTCAACTGTATTTGGAAATGAAATTGTTGTTGGAAGGCTAAAATTTAGTACTATGTGCGTACGTATTCTTGGGCGCTCGGCTCCTAAATCCTCATTCGGTAGGTTTTGCCTAATTCTGTAAACACAGATGACAACTTTGAAACTTGAAATGTACTATACACTCTGACATCTAGTGGCTAATATGCTAAACTCTCGCGTGCTGTTTCTTTCTCTGCATGCAGAGTCCATGTGTGCTGTATTAACTTAATTAGCTAACCAGTTTACAATTATGTTTGAGGCCACACCAACCTCACCAACCTCACCATATGTATCTCCTGAGCAACAAACTCCAACTCGGAAACCTGCATGTATTGCTGTGCATAGTGATGGCTGCAAAATAAAAGCAAATATTGCAGAATGCTGCAATATAGAATAGCATAACAACCAGCTAATATTTCCACTCAGCAAATCCATAAAATGAGTTGCTGCTTACACAGGGAAAAGCGTCAATACAGGAAAATACAATTGATGAAATTATTATCAACACATAAGAGGATACCAGCGATGAAAGTGATACTCCAGACTCGGAAATCGAATCACAAAGCGAATGAGTGAGTGTTAATAGCTGTCATAATGTTTGTTTTCTATTTGTATGTGTTTCATAACATAGTAAATATACAAGCGTAAAATTTGTCAGATGAGTTTAATTTATTGTTTGTCCACACATCTCACACCTTTGGCACATATCTTCGCTTATTTTACCCATGATTTGGCTGAATTGTGTTTTTTCTTGGTTGAACACACTGCAGAAACATGAGCATGTTAGCTGTTTCTTCTTCCCTCCTGCCTGCACTGTTCCGTAAAACCAGTGCCCAAGAAAACATGCATGCATAGGAGATGATCCTCCTTCAATTTCAGTTGTCCCCATTATTGTCAGTTCTATAGTCTTCTTGATTGCCTTTTATTAATTAAGTCCCTTTACAAATACTGTGATTTACTACTCATAAATAAGCGCAAATTTTTTCCACTTTATTATATTTTATATACCTCATATTTTGTAAGCCTCTCTTCAGTATTCTATTTGTTCTTCCCATTTTAACTTGAATAACAGTCATTACAGCCTATTTGGTAAGTGCCTGGTATTTTGTTTATTGAAATGTTTCTTTGATATTCATTTTCAAAGTATTATTTGGGCTTTTTCCTGAGTGCCAAATTTATATTTAGTTTTACAAATTTTGTATTAATTTATCGTGTGTTCAGGAATAGAAAGTGACTTGCTTGAAGGCTTCTCCCCCTTTTCTTTTCTTCTCCTCTTTTATTTTCTGTAATTTGGCAGTTTGACTTAGTTTATTTTGATTTTCAAATTTCCTGATATTTTTGTTGGCTAATTGATTTGTGAAACCATTCATATTAGCTACTTCTATGACATAAATTGTTTCTCAATGCACGTCATCCTCAATGGTTTTATGCGACTTGAGTAATCTTCATGGAGTGCAGGGCATTAAAATTGTCATCTGTAAAAGGATTAAGTATGTTTCATGTATTTCACTCATAGTTAAAATAATTATGGGTTTCCTTTGTTTTAATATATTTTGAGACATTACTAAATTAAAGTACCATCAAACTGTATTATTGAATTAAAACTTATAAAAGTGAATGAGTGATTACACACTCTGAAAAATCACTCCTCTAGTAGAGGACCAGGGGATAACTTTAGAACAGTATAGATTGACATGATTTTTCAGATATTTTTTCAGTGTGACTTACAGTAACAGTCCCTTATATAATGATTAACCAATAATAGTCATTAAAGAATTCTCAACTTGCTTAGCATAGCATAGCTGATACTAATCTGACCCAGCTGCACATTGATGTTGCCTTCTCTTTTCACATCTGTGGAGATGTAGATTTTGCTTCCATTTTGCAGCCAGGAAGAGCAGGAAATTTAAGGCTATGTTAACTGAAAAAAATTAATGAAGTCTATTATATTAAGTATACAGGGTGTTTCGAAACAACACCTAACGAATATATATACACACGCACACGCACACGCACACGCACACACACACACACACACACACACACACAGTTTTTACTGCCAATATAGCCACATTAAAAAAAAATGCTCCAGAATGAATTTGGATTAGGCAGTAACAAGAGCAATGCTATGTGCCTCACGCTGACGAAGGAATCGCAGCTAGGTGACACTATGCCGTCTGTTATAGCAGTTTCATACCAGCATACTCCACGTTAGCTTGCTACTGTTAACATTTCTTTGGCTTATGTAACCACAATAAAGGAGCTATTCCGTTGTTATTTATTTATGGGTGTTTATCATGTTTCAACATTCCGGTATAACGTCGATGACAGCAAATAAGCTGGTGGACATATGCAACTTAAACCTTTTAGAGCGAAGTTAATGTTAGTGAGGTTGAGGATGAAAGCATTAAGTGATAAAAAGAACAGAGAACAATATCAAAGAATTGTAGATAAAGTTAACCAAAACTAAATGCCTTATGCAATGAGACAAACATTTTATTTTACTGTGTTTAATATTACTAAATAAAGCAAGGTAACTTAAAAGGAAGCTGTTGATTTACAGTAACTGGTTGAAAGTACTGCACAATTAAGATCGTAGTAAAATGAGCAACCTTGGAACTGTCTGAGTCATTGGTTGACTTTCTCACAAGTAATTACTCTTTGCCCCATTAGCTGAAAGTGAGGCTATGGTCACTGATAATGAGCAAGGAGCAGTGCTTTTGTTTTTGTGACCAGTTTATCCCAATAACTTCTGAGATTTGCACACAGTGGTTTCTGTATTGCCTGATTACAAAATAATGTAATATTTAATGCTGCATAAAATTGTACCTAAGAGAATTTCAAAGCTGCGATGCCGAAATTCGAACTAGTTGTTATAAATTACAGAACGACTATATTTGTTTGGTGTTGTTTCAAAACAACCTGTATATAAATGAGATTTTAATGCTTTTAGAACACATACATTTTATATCTAATGATCGGTGGTGTCAGTGATCACTTTATTATCTGTGCATTAGATTACAGTAGAACAGCAGTTTGAATTCACATCATTGTGTTCATTTTCTTGCTTCACAAATGTGTGATTTTGTGATATAGTTGTTGTACAAGAAGGGCTGGTCCAGAAGAGAGATTTATTCCATAAACATGGAATCATAGATTTAGAAAATTAACTCCCCCCCCCAAAAAAAATGGTTTATTAAAACTAAAAGTAGTAGGTATACTTATATAAGAGTTACCAAATAACATATTTTATAACTAATTCCCATTCATATATGCAAGATGTTCAAGCATTCAGTATTTTGAGAGATAGTATTATTCAAAATAAAGGGAAAAGGTTTAAGGTATAGTGCTCAAATCAAAATCAAATTAACATGAGTCCAAAGAGAACCATCTGAGATGGGAGCATGTGGGTAAACTATGGCCTGCCATGATTATGGATACATGCTGCAGTCAGCTTTCAGTAAAACAATACATGTTCAATAATGTATACTTATAATGTTCACAGTTAACGCTGAAAATGTTCTCTACCTGTTGCAACATACACCTGGCATCTTCATGGGAAAGAATTAACAACATTTTGAGGTTCATAGCACTGATGGTTTCAATTTCCTTTCATGTGTAGTGTTTCGGTCATCAACAGAATGAGAGTTGTTCCTGTACATTCTATCTTTTAGCGTTCTCAAATTGTAAGCACACATCATTAAACATGTATTGTTTTAATTAAAATTATACTATGAGGCGACTGAGGTAATTTACCTTTTCAAATTAATATATTGTTTTATTGTAAGAGTATATGATGACAGACTACAAATCTCACAATCTGTGTCAAACCGCACATCTAACAACCCTGTACATAAATGAAGAGTAAGATATTGACCATTTTACACTTTTCATACCTGTTACTCTCCATATAATAATCTTTTTAGAAACTTTGCGTTAAAATCATAGCCAATCCCGAGTCACAGAACTCTGAAATTACTTATTTGTGGAAAACTTTTCTTCTTGCCTAAATTCATTTGTGAAATAATAGGCCTTATTGCATAAATATTCTTAAGAACAGACTTGTATGCATTTATTATTGATATAATATTCAGAAATGTATACTTTGTAAAAATATTTCTACCTTTTGCGAAGTGCACAGAGCTTTGAGATACTTGGATTAGGTTTTATTTTTTGCAACACATAGCAAGATTCCATCAGTAATATTAGTGGTACTATGTAGCACCAAATTTTTTAAGGAAATGTAGCCATTGATTATATAGAAGTGCAAAAGATACTTGTCCAAATATTATTGTGTAATGTAAGACTTGAAGCTTTCGTGGCGAGCGTTATTGATTAAGGCTTCACAGGTGATCAGCCGTGTCAAATTTAAGAAGATCGAGCTTTCAGCTATTTTACACTCCATGGCTTTATTCAGGAACTGAGAAGTTCTGATGAGGTTCCTGATCACAGTTCCTGATGAAGCCCATGGAGTGTAAAATGGCCGATCTTCTTAAATTTGATGCAGCACTTCACCCGTGAAGCCTTAATCAATTATAGTGTTATATTTATCATCTGTCATGTGATAGAAAATATAACAGAAGCTGAATGCCACATGGCTAAAGATCCTATTTCAAATTTCCACAGGTTATATTTTCAGAGCATCTAATTCCTAGCCAGGTGCTTTCAGTGTAGTCTGCTCTTTCATAGAGGTAGTTTGAGCTACTAAATAATATTAATTTTGTTTTTTAATATATTGGCTACATTGCTACTGTTGAGTGTTTACCTAGAACATGTTAAGAAGGTCGTAACGAAATGCATTCTAGGTAACCACTAGCAATATATGGAGCATGGAGTACTAGTTCCACTCAAAATTATATTAAATATTTGTGTTCAAGCAAGCAAAAGAAGTAAATTCTTGCAAGGTAAGAAAAGCAGAAAATCTGGCAACAATGCTCTAAAAGTATGTAAATTCTTTCAGCACAAGTATTGAATGAATTTATTATACAATTTCAGCTTAAATTTAAGTCTTCCAGGACATTTACCCATCAATGTCTACTTTAATGTTGTACATGCATGGTACCTATTTTTGAGTTGCACAGACATTATGGCTCCCTGGCCCTCATCACTGCTGTACAACATTTTCTTCCTTTTGCTAAATTTGTAGTAGAATTCATTTTATCTCCACCTCTTCCTCTCCCTTCTCAATTTCCTTGACTTCCCTTATCCATTTTTCTTTTTCTTATGTAAGTGAATCCCCTACTTTCTTATTTCTCTCTCTTTATGCCTACTGGTTTAAGATTTTCATTGCCACTAAATTTCCCTCTCCCCCAATGATATTACACTTCTTTTCCCAGATTTCCTCTCTCAGTATTTAAAATGTTTATATTATGCATTTCTCAATTTTACAGTATTCACATATTCCTTTATCATTTCCTCATTATTTCATTTAAGAATACCGTTCCCATTCTCATCCATGCTAATGCTCTGTTTCTTTCTTATTGCATGCTTTACACACTTCTCTGTGACCCATTCCTTTTTTATTTTCCTACAACATTTCAAAGATTTTTTTTTATTTTCTGTGCTTCCTCTCAACTCCTGACTTCCAACCTCTATCCTTTCTCTCACTATTTCTAAAAACTTTGACTGTTTCTTTCCTCTTGTAGCCATATATCTTTCATCCCTATTTCTCCCAACAGTGTTTTCAACCCTGCTTCTTAACTTTTCTCATTTCTTATGCTCTCTTGTTGTGCCATACTATTCTTAATATATCCTTCTTTCATTGTTAGGCATCTGTACAAAATTTCAGCATTCTCTCTAACCCTATATCTTTCCTTCTTGTGTTTCCTAAATCTATTAAAGTGACTTCCCTGGCTCTGATGACGACAGTCCCAGTAGTGCCTTGCAAAATAGTCTTGAAATTTTGATCCACCTTATTCATTAATTCTGATCCTCTCCATATTTTCATTCTGTATAACATTCTTGCTTCCACCATAGTTGTATATATCCTTTGCAGCCATTTTGTGAACATTTCTAATTTATATACGCATCTTCTTACATTTATCATAGCCGCTTTGCCTCTTGTCACTTACCTTTCTTCTGTAAGCCTCCCAATTTCCATTACTACTTAGTCTCACCCCTAAATAGTCAAATTCTTTAACCACATCACATTTTTATGCCAAAGTTTCACTGCTCATCTTCACTTAGTTTCATACTCTCCTTTGGAATCCCAGAATGCGGTTGCCATGACCTTGCCAGCTGATGGACAACTTTCACTTTTTTTGGTGTTGGCTCACCCTTTCCTTTCCACGCGATACTCTGTCATTTGGCATTGGGTGTCCAGTCATGAATCCATGTCTCGTCCCCTGTCACTACCGGTTGAATAAACCATCTCCTTCATCCTCAAAAATCTGCAAAAATTGCAGCCCAGCAGCAACTCTCTGCTCCCTGTGTTATTCTGTAAGCACACGTGGAATCCATCAAGCACACACTTTTGACAGACTGAGATCCTCAGAAATGATCCTGTGAAGTGTTGCACAGCTTATTTCAATATTTGGAGGAAACTGAAAAAGAATGTCATCTAACGTAAGGCATCGATCGAAGTCTATAAGACTCTTTGGACTTCTTCGATAACACTCAGAGTGTAGGAAGTGGAAGGTCGGCCGCTTTGCTGTTCATCATGTAACGCTTTTCTCCCTTCAATGAATATCTGTCGCCAACGAGAAACCATTGGCCTTGACATGACATCTTCATCGTATACACTGCACAACTTACGATGAATCTCAGTTGCACTTTTTTTTTCCCTGTTAAAAAACGAATAACAGCATGAACTTCGCAATCGGTGGTATGAACGAGTGGAGTCTCCATGGTTACTGGCACGTAACAGTCTGAAAGGTAAACACATAGAAATTTTACAATGCTGCCATTATACTCAAACAAAAGTTCCCTGCAACTCCCGGACTTTCCTGCCTATCGCGCAGATTTTAAAAAGTAGTGTAACTTACTTTTGAGACATCCCTCGTATTTTCCACTCCTGCTGTCATCAACAATATAACTATAATCACTGCATCTGTTTACAAAACTTTTAGTTCTTGCTCTATATGTCTGCAAGTCCACCTCATCTTTTGCCATGCTATGCAACACATCTGCTCCCTCTCGCTGCCTATACCAGATTTTGCAGCACAAGTAAATATTTCCCATTTGCAAGTGTAGTCAGAGGCTACCCTGGCAACTGAACTTGTACATCTCTATTGTACTTTCTGTTAAAATTTCAAATGCACGTTCAGAAGGCAAAGTCCTTTCGAGAAAGGAGAGATTTAAGTCTTAGAAAACTTAAAGCAGTACTTGGGTTTGAAGATTAAAGTCTTTCTTCTCTAACATGGAAAAACGTGCAGTGTCACATCCATAAACAAAAGAAAGTATTCCTAAGCTTATGAACATAGAATGGCTAAAGATTTTGGGGTTGATGCTTCATTTGCAAAATTGTATTGGGTGTTTTGGAAAGAATTGCATGGAAAGCAAACAAATGGATAGTTTTCTCGAATATTTTAAAGGAAAGAAACACAAAGTTTAAAAAAGCATGGTGATTGGCACATTGGACTGCACCCATAAGGGGTCTGTCTAAAAAGACCACAAATGTGTGGTGATGAATATATCAGGTGTTGCAGCTGATTCCTTTATGCCCAACTTTGGTCCTTCATAGATTTACTACCATAGTTTTGGTTTTAAAGTTTAGTGCAAGTTTCTTTATCAGTACAGTGGTCTGGTGTTAGAAGTAAATACTTCTATACACAATTATACACAGTTGAATAAAACCAGGGCAAGTACATACTCCAAAGTAAAGTGAAAAATTGGCAATTATTTGGTAGCAAGTATTTTCTTCTTTCATTCACTTCAAACATGTACCAAGTATATACTAGTTTTTATTTACATCATCCAATATCTTGGACTTTTATCATTTGCACTGATTAATAATGAAAAATCAGCCTTCTATAAAATGTGATCTAAAATAATATTTGAAAATAAAGCTACTTACATGTTTGCAACCAAAATCTGGAGATTTAATTTACATTCCCAAAGTAAAATATCTGTTGCTGAAGTTGCTTTGAAATAATAATGATGAAGTTGATGATAGGCATAGATTCTTTGAATGTTGATTCGGAGGTTAGTTATATGAGTACTTGGATAAGATTAAAGTGTAACCTGTTCAACTACTAAAAGGTTATTTGATTACTTTTTATCATAATGCATTTGCTAGGAATTTGTAATTTTCATTTAAGAATAGTAAATTAAGAGGCAAAGGCTTATTGGACCAGCCCTTATCAATGATGTAGTTGAGGTATTGGAACATCTTATGCCTTGAAAAGCATCAATGGAGATAACAAGTGTTATTTAAATGCAGGTATTATGTATAACAAAGTAATCTCGTTAAAGTAATATGAAACACTCATTGCAACATTAAAATTCTTAAGCAAACATTTAGTGTATAAAGGCATTAACCTTGTAGCAAACTGTGACCTAAGTTTCCAACATGTGTACTGCATTTTTATTCCTTATTTTTCTTTTTGTAAAATTGTCTTAATATTTCTTCCGTGCAGTATATTGCAAGGTGCTAAATTTTAGGAATAAAAATGGTAATGAATGTTAAAAATATGTTTAAAAAATTATAATTTTTTATGAAACCTGATTTTATTGTGTGCATGAATAATTCTTATACTCATTTATATGATTTTACTTATACTGAGAAAAAAACCATGAAATAAAACAGAGAATTTGCAGACTATTCAACTAATCACAACTAAATGTGAACATACAGGTTGCATGAGACAGTAAAACTTCTCAAAGTTGTAGCAAAAGGTTCTCCATGTGAAGTCAAAGAGCAGGTGATATCAGTGGGTGGACGGGCTATTGCAGGCCTGAGGAGGGAGCAGCTAACGGTCAGGCTATATGCTACCCTCCATTTGGAGATTGGGAGTATTTGACACAGAGATGGTCAACTCAGGAATGTCTGCGAAGACCACATAGCAGTGCCTGTTAAGGATGTGGCCAACCAGGAGAAATATTGAAGGACTGTCAATGGCCATGTTGAAAATTGGTGTGAAATAAGGACTGGTATGGTGTGTGGTACATCAGACCCAGACCTATAGTCGTCAACCCTCGAGTGACACTGTATGCTTTGTACAGAAGAATGGAGGACAATCTCCATTTTTCTGGAGGTTTAATATCTTTCATTATTCTACTAATTTCCTTTATAATAATATTATTAACCAATTTTCTACCAAAAAAAATATATATATTGAAGATCGACAGATGCCAGGATACAGGGAAAGCTGTGCCAAATACTATTGGACACATGTGCAGCCATGACTTAATCAAATCTGGGCAGAGGGCTTGTTATCAAGGAAAGCAGATCAGCCTTACCAAATAGTGACAGTATTGGGCGACACCTTGCCTGTGGAGAAAGAGGCCTTACTGGAGTTAACTTTGGGATAGAGCATTGTAATTTTGCAGGTGTTCATCACAAGGATGTGTGAAGAAATGATACTGGCCTGGATGTCCACAAGAGTTACACAAATGGTCAACATGGGTAGAAGGGTCCTGCATGTTGGACAAGACAAGGTAACCCTCCAGAGCCCTAGTGAACTTCTTGGGATCTGCAAAATAACTCTGGCAGAGGTTGTAACTAGGCCTGCTAGAAGCAACAGATTGTGAAGGTGCACCAAGAGTGCCAGTGCTCACTGTGGAGCATCTTCACAAAGAGCATAAGATGGCCATTAACACAACCAGATGAGACTTGTCACAGTAGGTAAGTGCAGCAGAGTTTCAAGCAGTATGGCATGCATTGCCCTACTATGTCAACCGGTGCTACCCCAAGCTCCAAAATTATGGCAAGGACCATAATACATGGAGAAGAGGACCAATGATGTAGTCTTACCACTTACAGAGGCTGCCCTGAGCAAAGATTCTGATGGCGCAACGGAGAAGGGAGCAGTGTTATGGTGGTTGTGAGGTTCTTCTAGGAGGGACCAGCACTAGTGACCCAAACCTACTGTCTACCTGTGTTGATGACTGGTTCTCTTGCCAAACAATAGCCTGGGAAATACAATAGCCTGGGTGCGGTATTGCAACTCTTAAAGAATTTCTTTCGGCATGGTCTAGAAGCTTCGCTTTTCGAGAATGTTGTGCCAGTGATTCAAATGTTGTATAAGACCTAATGTTTCCGCTTGTCACAGCAAGTATTGATATTTTTGTAATTAAAAGAAAAATACAGTAGCTTTCATACCTAAATTTGGTATTTTCCCAGTATTTGCTCCCTTGATGGCAATATTTTCCGTGAAAGCACCCATATTGTGTATCATATTATCTGTTGTGTATCATATCAACCCTTACATCAGGTAGTGTATTAGTTTTGGGTATCACTTCATGGTTCATTAGTTGGCCATAACTCTTTACTTTGTCAGTATTGCTGCTCTCATTGATGGTACATTCATATTCAGTGGAAATATCTAGAATACAATAATTACATTCATTACAATCACTTGGGTAAATCTCCCTTTTGATGAATTCCTTCATCTATGACTATTAAAACTCACTTGTGGACTATTCTGATCGACTATTCAACACAGGCTCTTCAATTGCTGTGACTAATTTTTTTAGTGTTTAGCTGCTAAACACACAAAATTATCAATGATCCTTACACAACCAAGATAAACTTTTTGATAGAATGGCTTAAAAGTGATTCACTTTAAAACATTATTTGTCTAATGAAAAGAGGCACAAAAGAAATAGAATGTTAATGTCAGTAAAAAAATGTTGCTAAATTATTTTCCTTGTATCCAACAATGTCACAATTCTCTGGAAGAAATAAATGTATTCAATAACAGCACACATGTTAAAAATATCAACACATAAAATGATGTACTATACATGCAATATTTTTATGATTTTGCAACAACTAAAGAAAAGTTGTTGGAGTAAGAAATAACAACTGAAAAGCATTATAATTACACAGATACCCTAAAGGTAATTAAGTTATGACTATGTGATAATTGTGTTTATTTTGGAGTTTGTTTCTGTCATAATTAAAAAATCTATAAAGTTTTGACTTGTATAACTGTTATTCTGAATGAAAAATTTGCATTGATATACCTAATTGTGCTTATCACAGAAATTTATGTGTTGAATCAATTAAAAAACAATTGTATATCTGAGCCATGACTTGAATATATTGCATCTCTGTACTATGCATAAACTACCATGGTGAGCTGCCTAAATGGTCATTAAACTCTCTCATCTTATCCAAGTCTTAGATAAAAGTTCAAAGAAAATTTGGGTCTTAGATATCATACCTAAAGGTGATTTTAATCTTTAAAGAGCTTTAACTTTTGATTTTCAGATTTTATTGTAGTTTTATTGTTATCAGAATTAACTTATGTTTGAACTAACAAGGCAAGGTGTGTGAATGACAGTTAAATTTTCTCATCTGATTCATAAGTAGCAATTGTGCATGAAAAACTGCAAATCAAATCTTGACTAAGACAGTGAATATTTTGAGTTACATTCAACCCTCTGCCTTTAGCCTACACAAGAGCTTATGAAAGAGCAGCCATAAAAATTGCCACAGAAATGTTATTCCTTGAGATGATAGTGTTCTGCCCAAGACTCATCGATGACCCCACATTATCAATCACATTTTTCTCAAGGATTTACTAGGCAAGGTGATACTGCAGTGTTTTAAGGTTTTGCACAACATTATTTTACACAGGATAGTAAATATTATCACTATTGTTACCACCCTTAAAATAACTTTACCTAGATTAGTGGTTTGTGCACTGAAGAGTAATACTTTGCACTTTTTGCTTTGAACTTTAAGTACTTGGTTTGGTTGGAATACAGTATTTCCTCTACTACAAGTAATATGGAGGTAGAGGAAGTAGAAAACCAAAACAGATAATCCAGATTTTCTTTATCTTTTGCTAATTTCATCCATGTAGTGCCCTAAGTAAATTTAAATTGTCTAATTTTATGCTAAAACTAGATGAGGTTTTATGTGAAAAGGTAATCTGTTATGTTGCAATGTATTTTCGTGGTAGTTTTTAAGCCAATGTCACATTCATACTTGCAATCTCCATTGAATGCAGTGTTAAATGAGATTTGTTTATATGTACATACATGTTTGTGTGGTGGAGGGGTGTTGATATTGCTGTGATTCCAGGCATTGCTCAGCCATACTCATGGGATGAAAATAGTAATGCTTCAGAGAGAGAAAAGAAGGAAAGTGGAACTTCTTCACATCCTACCTCTGCTACCCATTCCCCTACCCCTCCACCCCAACGACGACTGGCCAAGAGCTTTAGTGTTACCCCCTCTGCAGTCACAAAGGGTAACTATAGCTATTCACAGCTTTGCTTGGCTCTATTAGATCATTGCTTATGCTTTGCTTTATCACTTTATATGTTTGCTCACTTGCAGCTATGCTTTCTGTATGTTCAAGTTTATTCAGTGTGTTGTATAAACAGCATTGTTGGAGCTTTGCTTGGCTCTATTTAATCATTGCTTATGCTTTGCTTTTTATCACTTTGTATGTTTGCTCTCTTGCAGCTATGCTTTCTGTATGTTCAAGTTTATTTAGTGTGTTATATAAACAGCATTGTTGGATTTTGGTCAGATACTATTCTTTCAGTTTAATTTTCCTATAAAACAAGTTTTTGCTACAGAAGCTTTTACTTTTTAAGTAAAATATTAGCTGTAATTTTTATAATCACTTTTACTATGTAATCATATTCCTCCATTTAAATTCCAGTGTTATTTTATTTTATATTTTCAGGTAATTTCTGCAAGACTCAAATGTTTACTCTATTTTCATATATTTGAATAGTTGGTAGATCACATTCCTTTTTATCTCTTATAACAGTAATAATGCCAATAAAAGAAGTATCAAATATTTCATTCCTTAAAATCTTGGTTACATAAATATTTTTTGTTAACAAGGCTGCATGAAAAAAAAAAAAAAAAATGCTGTGGTTATTGACAGAATACTAAAATTTACGATCAGATCAGTTAGTTAAATAATAAGGAAGCTTTGTTTTTATTAAGAAAATTTATTGAAATAGAAAACCCTTACTGTAGCTTCAAGGCAAGAAAGTGTAATGATTCATGCAAGAGTGTTCAGCTATGCTTCATTAAAGGTAGGGATATTGATCTGCATTGCTTGTTCTGTTATTGTTTTAGCTTTGCTTTCAATGAAAGCAGTTGAAAATTATCTTCATTTCTTTCCTTGCAAGACTACAAATGTAGTTGATTTATGCTCAACTTCATTTTGACCAAAGCAAATGCTATAAGTAGCAGCCGTTTTATTTATAGATTTAAAGAGAATACTCTATAAATGCCGAGAATCTCATCAAATTAAAATTAAAGAAAGATAGTTACAGCTTTAAAATTATTTTTAAAACTTTGTAGGTGTAAATTTAAAGAAAAATATTAAAACTCTGGGTTACTCCATATGTTTAAAGCTGCCTTATAGAGTTGATTAGGTCCATTTAATTGTCCTTCTAGATAGATCAGTTAGCCTTTCTGATATGCAGCGTTGTTAGAAAGAGTCCAAACTGGTGTTAACATTACCTTCAAAATTACTCAATGGATGACATTAAACTAGAATCACCTGATTCATAATCTACTCATCACTTCAGAAGCTTAGCAACAGAGTCATATTGCCTTAGAACATCAAACACACACACACACACACACACACACACACACACACACACACACACACACACACACACAACACACAACACACAACACACAACACACAACACACAACACACAACACACAACACACAACACACAACACACAACACACAACACACAACACACAACACACAACACACAACACACAACACACAACACACAACACACAACACACAACACACAACACACAACACACAACACACAACACACAACACACAACACACAACACACAACACACAACACACAACACACAACACACAACACACAACACACAACACACAACACACAACACACAACACACCCCTTAGCCTGTAATAATAGTAGCTATGCTGCACACTATGGTCCGAAGTTGTGCCTACTGTCATAATTTCAGCATAAAATGAGCATATACAAGCAGTTAACACACATTTCTCATTCTGAGAATGAATAGTGGGGTTCTGCAAGTTTCCTGTGAAGTATGTATTATGTGTAATGGATTGAAGGTGCTTTCAGTCATTTCAGTATTTCAAACAATTTACAAATAGTGTTAGGGTGTTTCAGTATGATTACCATTAAAAGCATGATAGACGTCTAAGCAAAACTCAGTTTTAGCCCACACTTTGATCTGAATAATGATTGCAATAGCGTATGATTCTTTGTTTCAGGTGATCAAGATTCTGAATTCTTCGCTCTTTTTAGAGGGCCATAAGAAGGGTCCAGTTTTGCCAATCCACCAGTCTGGAAATCAATTATTCACTTTTCTCTGAAAGACTTGTGAAATGAAGCAGTGTTCCATCTTCTTAAAATATAATTTGCAACTCCAATTCCATTTGCTCATTTCGAGGAAGTAGGAAGTTCTGTAGCGTCTTCATGTATGCAGTGGTGTAGTTGTTTGAGTCAACTAAAAAGAATAAACCATATCTTATTGTGCATTAGGCTGCACCAAACATTGGCCCTAGGAGAATCTTGAATTTGTTCATATACCACATATAGCTTTTCTGAGCTTCGGATTATGCAGTTGGACTAATGAAACCATTTATATGGAGTATGGCTTCATTACAGCAGAGGATATTCTTTAGAAATTCTGGTTCATCATCAGTATTTTGTAGTATGGTAACAGTGTATTCACTCCTCAGCAATTTGTCCTGTGGTTTTATTGCATGCAAGGGTTGAATTTTAAAACAATTATGTCAATTTCTTTGATATGATGTTGTGGACTGTTGACTTAGGAGTACCTAACTACAGACTGCTACATGGAATGGACTTCTGGGGATTGTGAATACAGGGCTGTGGGATTCTTTCAACATTTTTTTTCTGATGTTCTAAGCCTCCCTGTTGTTTTTACTTTTTTGCACACTACCAATCTTCTTATACTATTTTAAACATGGGAACAGTGTGTATTTTGACTGTGGTAACAATGATATAAGCAAAAATTACATGAAAGTGCATACACATAGTCTATGCTTCACAACAAGCTCATAAAATCTCACCGTTAATTAATATCCTGCTTACTGCCACATATGGGACATTGATTCTGGGGTATACCATTACTAAAACCTTTTAGTCTCTAAACGTGTTTCATAACCATGTAATGCCTCTCATTCCTCCTTATTTACCTTATTTACCTTATTTATGTAGTTTTCCTTTTTCCATGATTTTTTATCAGAGCATAGAAAAATAAAGATCTCTTATCTGCTAATGCACTATGGAGTTTTTGTATACATATGTCTTCAAATCTTTTCCTGTCAGCTTTCCAAAACCCTGTTGTGTTATTTCCCTTCTCCTCCATCCTTCCAGTTCATTACTTTTCATGTTCTTTTGAATACTGAGGCGTTTAAGTACTTCCCTTTATACTTTTAACATAACCTTTTCTAGATACAAGATTCTGTACTAATATTTCAATGCTCTCTCCATTACCACACCTTTCTTTTCACTCTTCCAGTCTCATCAATCTCTATGTAGGGAATTAATAAACAACACCAACATAGTTCTATCTTTTAAAGAGAGAGATCTCAGATAATTTGAGATAAGGAAACTGTGGTCAAAGGTTTCAAACTAACATGTTAGTACAAAAGTGAATCGAGTGAATCGATCTCCACCACCGGACATCTTTGACAAGTACATCAAGCCATCTATCGATGATACGGAGAAAGAGAAAACCACTACAATTTGCACTAGTCGAGTACC
This sequence comes from Mantis religiosa, assembly GCA_030765055.1. Classification (NCBI taxonomy): domain Eukaryota; kingdom Metazoa; phylum Arthropoda; class Insecta; order Mantodea; family Mantidae; genus Mantis; species Mantis religiosa. The sequence goes on along the minus strand of CM060948.1, from coordinate 113,963,921 downwards.
AGCTGATGATAAGAGCAAAAGCTCTTGAAACATGTCCTGTGAATAAACAGTGTGAGTGAAGCAGTGTGTCAATATCTTCTCGATTCACTTTTGTACTAAGTTATGCTTCACTGTCTCTATGCTTCTTTCAAGTTTATACTTTAACATGTTAGTGTTCAAAATTTCAGAAGTAATTAATATTCACTAGAATATTACGAATTCTAGCTGTACATCTATTTGATTGTATTTAAGATAAACATTTGGAAAAGCAAAGGTATATAAAACTAAATCTGAATGACTGTACTACAGACTTTCAAATGTTGTTTCTCAAATGTAGGTTGAATCGTAATTATTTTGAAAAAAATGTTGAATACTATGTTTACTTCATTAAAGGTATTCCTAAAGCTTCACTGATTGGTCTTACAAGTAGTAGAGCTACATCTGCATTGACTGTTGCAAGTGGAATGTCAACCTCTGCACCCAGTTCTGGACCCTCGTCTGCATCCAGTTTAAACTGTAAGTATTCTTGAACAAATTTTGTACTGTAGTTAATTGATGGAAATTAATCATTTCTTTATACTAGCCGTATATAGGCTAAAATAATAAGAGTCAAATGATGAAGCCTGGGACTTAAGTACTTACGATAATAAGTTGCCATAAACAGTGTATCTTGAATGCGAGAGCCCCTAGTGGTTTACTGGGAAATATACAAGTCAAATGGAGAATTTAATGTCATGACGGCAAGTTGGCCATGGTAGCTCAATGGGTAAGAGTGACTGGACGGAAACCAGGAGATCCGTGGTTCAAATCCTGGCCATGGCATTGAAATTTACATGTTGACTCTATCAATGAAATTTTCTACTTTTCTAACTGCTGTACCTGGAGTTGCAAGGATGAACTCCAAATGTTATTAATTCCTTTAAAGTTCTATGTACAATGATTTAGAAGATGTTTTTATCGGTTGTTTTCCCTTCCTTTGCTCCTTAGAACTGTAAATTTCAAAGTCTTGATACTCGTATTAGTAAATAAAAAATATTCCCTTGTATTAATTTCTCTGTGAAATTGGGAGGAAAGTCAGCATATGTTGTATTTATGACCAGATTTTTCAATTGGCAGGTATATTTTATTAATGAAGAAATTAACCAAATAATTTAAGTGTAATAGAGAAAATATTATTTATTTCATTACATAAACAAATCCCACAATTTTCAGGTTAAAGGAGAAAGGAACTGCCTGGCATCAGTGTTCAGTGAAATAATATCAACATTTGTGTTGTCTTTTTTCCCCTAGGGATTTCTAATTTGACTGTAGCATAATAAGTTTTCACAATTAAGAAGAATAAATCTTTTTAATTGCAAAAAAAAAAAAAAAAAAAAAAATCCTTTAAGATATTTTTGGGATTATCCATCACATATTTCTCATTCTTTATATCTTTAGTTTGTTATCCTATTTGAAAAAAAAAAAAAGTGAAAGGTGGAAAAGAAAAGGAACAAAAAGGAAAACAAAAAAATCTTCTTAATCGATACTGAAAGTTGGAGCAATAGTTTTATTATAACTAATATGAATTTATGTTTTGTAAAACACCATCATATTATTTAGGCTTTGTTTATTTTCCACATAATCTCCATCTTCATTTCAATATATTTTTCCCCACAGTATATGAATTCAGAAATTCCATGTTGTCAGCTTTGCAACAATGACAACACTGCTTCCTTGAATGTTCATTTTGAAATGTTGGTGGTGCCCTGAAGAACAAACCTTACACAACACATTTTTATGTTTTCTGCCATATACCATAGAATTGTGATCATATTATTGTGCTTCCTCTCAAGATTGCTTCCTTAATATTTAACAAGTAAATCCATATATGTGTTTGGAGGAATTTAGTAACAGTGACGTCAAAATTAATCTCAGAAACTATTTGTAGTTGGTTTATAAATACTTGTCACTTACTTGTTTATATTTATGAGAGACTAGTTTCAAAGACATTCGCCTCCATTTTCAATCTCTTTCCAACTGGCATCTGTTGTTGTCTGCTCTCTCTTTGGTGGTGGAACTATGAACTTCTTTGTCAAATTATCTACTGGTGGGATTTCAAAGTTCATTACGCGATCCTTATTTTTCCATATGAATATGTTCCCCCATGTTGTCAATTTATTTTGGTTTATCACTCCTTTTAATAATTTTGGATTTGGATCAATGTCATGGTTTTCATTCCAAAAGTGAAATGCTACTGCTGACTTATCTTCTTGTTTCAATCTGATGTTTCTAAAGTGCTCTTTGACTCTGGTTTTTAGATTTCTTTTAGTTTGACCTATGTAGCATTTTTCACAATTCTTACAACTTATCTGATATATTCCGGATCTGTTAACTGATGGGATTTCATCTTTTGTTTTTGAATTTAGCAATTTTAAAATTGAGTGTCTATTGGTAGGTACCAAGGTGATATTTTGTTCCTTGAAGATCTTTTTAAATTTATTAAATGTTTTTGGGTGATATGTGAAGGAACTGAATATGCTGTTGCTTTCTTTTTCTTTTGTAAATGTGGTTGCGTTCTTAATGGTTTTCTTTAGTTTAGCTTTTCTAATTTTCTTCAACACCAAACTTTTGTTGTATCCATTTTCTTCTGCTATGTGTAGTATTGTTTTTTGTTCCTTAAAATATTCTTCCTTTTCCATGGGTATGTTGACTAGTCTGTGTGTAAGGCTGTTTATTATTGCATGTTTATGTGTAATTGGGTTGTGGCTATTATTTTTTATGTAATTTTCTGAATGTGTTGGCTTCCTGTATATTCCAAATTTTATTTTTGTGTCATTCCTGATGATGTTTAGATCCAAGAAAGGTAGTTGTCCATTGGTTTCCTTTTCTATAGTGAATTTTATAGTCCTTTCTTGCAGATTGAGTAATTTTAATGCATCTTCTAAAAGTTTATTCGCTACAATTGCAAAGATGTCATCAACATATCTATACCAAACTTTGAAAATCAATGGGAAGGACTTTTTGATTTGTGTTTCAAATGCACTCATAAATAAGTTAGCCAAAAAAGGTGAAAGTGGATTGCCCATTGATAACCCTGATTTTTGCTTGTAGTGTTTTCCATTAAAGCTGAAGAAGTTTTGTTCAATGCATATTTTGGTTAGAGAAATGTATTCTTCTGCTTCTATTGCTTCCATTTCTATTGTAGTTAGCCACTTTTTTAATACAGTCCGTAATTTTTCTGTTGGCATGCTTGGAAATAAAGATGTGACATCAAACGAAACCAGTCTGTCATTTTTGTCCAAATTTATATCTTTGATTTTTCCTACTAAATCTAAAGAGTTTTTTAAATTTGCACTTTTGAATTTTGGGAAACTATTAAATTTATTTAGCAACCATTTGGCCAAATTATATTTGGAGGCATTTATACTACTAATGATAGGTCTCATGCCTTTACCTGTTTATGAATTTTTGGCAGCCCATATACTCTTGGTAATGTTGGGTTATCTAATGAAGAGAGAGAGAGAGCAGACAACAACAGATGCCAGTTGGAAAGAGATTGAAAATGGAGGCGAATGTCTTTGAAACTAGTCTCTCATAAATATAAACAAGTAAGTGACGAGTATTTATAAACCAACTACAAATATCGAGATTCAGCTGTATTGGAACACCACAAAATTATTAAATTTTAGATGAGTCGCATTTTTTACACATCTGCTTCACTTTCGTACCTATTTTGAGGACATGTTTCGCAAATCTTCGTTTGCATCTATGGCTCTTGTGCGACTGAAGCTAGATCCAGCGGTGTGGGTAATTCTGGGGTTGTTGCTGCCATCTGTTGATTTAGTGATGAACTGAAATGTGGGATTCTCTTCTAGCGGGATTTCAAAGTTCATTAGTTGGTTTTTATGTTTTTCTATGTATATCCTCTCCCATATGACGAGTTCACTATGTTTTTGTACGTATTTTAGTAATTCTGTGCTATCTTCAATTTCATGATTTTCAGACCAGAAATGAGCTGCTATTGCGGACTTATCAATATTTTTGTATCCTAAGTGCCTGAAGTGTTCTTTCTTTCTAGTGCCTATGTTTCTTTTTGTCCTCCCTATGTAAATTTTTTCACAGTCTTTACACTTAATCTTGTAAATGCCTGACTTTTCCTCTGGTTTTATCTTATCAGTATTATTACTGTGAAGTAGGTTTTTAATGTTGTAATTGTTTTTTGGTGCCAATGTTATATTGTATTTCTTGAATATTTTTTAGAACTTTTTTGTGGCCCAGGGGTGGTAAGTAAATTTAGCAAATCTAATTTCTTGTTTTATTGGTGTGAGAGCTGTGATCTGTTTTAATCTCTTTTGAAGTTTGAATAATTTTAGTTTTTTATCTACAAGGTTTTTTCCATATCCATTTTTAATTGCAGTTTTTAAGATTTGATGGTATTCGTTTTGATATTCTTGCTGGCTGAGAGGTAGATTTACTAATCTGTGTGTCAGACTGTTGATGGTTGCATGTTTGTGTGGAATTGGGTTGAAACTATTTGCTTTGATGTAATTATCTGTGTGTGTTGCTTTTCTATGAATGCCAAATTCTAGTTTTTCATTGCTTTTTTTTTATTTTAAGGTCTAAAAAAGGTAGAGTACAGTCCTCTTCAGTTTCTACTGTGAATTGTATGCTGGGTTCTTGCAGGTTGAGTAGTTTCAAAGCATCATCTATTAGTTTGTAGGGCACTATTGCAAAGATGTCGTCTTTAATCATTTCTTCACACTAGCTGTATATAGGCTAATGTTTATGATAGAGTCAACATGAAAAATTCAGTTTTTCATGTTGACTCTATTTATCAAAAACCTTAGCCTATATACGGCTAGTATGAAGAAATGCTTAATTTCCATCAGTTAACTAAAATAATAAATGATGAAGCCTGGGACTTAAGTACTTACGATAGTAAGTTGGCACAAATGGTGTATCTTGAATGTGAGAGCCCCTTAGTGGTCTACCGGGGAAATATACAAGTCAAATGGAGAATTTAGTTTCATGACAGCAAGTTGGCCATGGTAGCTTAATGGGTTAGAGCGACTGGATGGAAACCAGGAGATTCATGGTTAAAATCCCGGCCGTGGTATTGAATTTTTCATGTTGACTCTATCTATATGGTAATTTACGTTTTTGTCATTTGAGTATTTAAATAAAATTGTTTATTTTGTTGCATTTCCTGAAATATTTAAGTAAAAATATTGTTTGCATAGGTTTTCACTGAAAACTTTGATAAGCATGCCAGCTTTTTTCATGAGAGATATACAAATTACTATTAGCATTAAATTTAAAGGGAGTCGATTAATGGCACTAAACAACACTTACTTTTAAATTATTCCGGAACATGTTTCAGAGACTTTGCCTCTATCCTCAGCCGACCATCGACTACATTGAGTCAATGGCTGGCTGAGGATAGAGGCAAAGTCTCTGAAACATGTTCTGGAAAAATTTAAAAGTAAATGTTGTTTAGTGTCATTAATCGACTCCCTTTAAATTTAATTTATCATAACACTGTTTTCAACACTTCCAAGAAAGGAATTGTACTATTAGCATTGTTTTCTGTAAACGAATATATCTATATGCTTAAATTAAAACCTTTATTTTCTGTTATTCTTTCATCCAAAGTTAAAACAAGTGTTAATTTCATTAACCAATAAAAGCTTGCAGAAAAGAAACAATAGTACATTCATAGTTTACCTTCTCCTTAAAATTATTTTTTCACAGTTTATTTGTTCTCAATTTAAGTCTACCATATTACAACAAATCAGCTGGGCTTTGCAAATCTAAACCAAAGTACTCAACTTGAATTCCAATACTGTTTTTTTAATCAAATGTTAAAATTATTCAAAAGTAGCACAAAAGTACCATGCAAAGATTAAGCTGTAGTTATTGAAGCACACAATATCATTACTATAAAAGAACATATTCAGAACATATTCAACATATTCGGGACTTAACTATGGTAATTACAGGATTGGCAATTGTGGAGTCCCTGGCCACTGGTCCTCTGGGTTTTGGGGGTTGGGTTGGGTTGGGTTAGGTTCAGCAGACCTACCCATGAAGCTGAACTGTTTCCAATTTTTTGGAGGAGAGATCAGACACCTCAGAGCAATGTATTTGTTGGATAGGATTTCTGTGGTGCGTGCTGAAGTCATAGAATTATGATATGGACATTGAAATTTATCAAGTGAAGATTAAGTTTACAAAGGAAGTTTTCATATGTTACTATCTTTTGAACCATGCCAGAAGAACTGTATTGTACAATCATATTCAGGAAGAATTCTGAAGTGTGAAATTCTCGTGCACAGGCATACAACATCAAGCTATTGAATACTTTAAGGAAGATGGAAGTTATACCTTTGGTTGCATGTATATAGAAGGCTCAACTCTTCAAACTTTGTATAATTTCCTTTCATGGAAGGGTTGAAAATGTGTTTTAAATAATTAAATTTAATCTTCAAACTTTACTGGATAAGTTTAATACAAGAACAAGTCATAAATTTTAATGTGATATTTAGGCTTTCTTTTTTTTTTTTTTCCCCTACCAGAAAGATAGCAGATGACATCAGTAGTTGTCATCTGCAAATGACACTTCTTTGGAGCTGTGTCCCCTAATAACTAAAAATAAAAGAGTAACCTTATCCAATGTTTGCCCTGTTATTCATAATCAAACTGTTAGGGATGCCCTAACCTCACTTTGACATTCATCCCATAATTTCAGTTATTAACATCACAGTTGGAATTCATTCATTTATAACCTGCTTAAGTGAATACAAATGATTCGTAGCATTGTCAAGTCAAACTTATGTATATGTACAGAGATGACACAGTGATTAATATACAACTAAAGCAAACTTTAGAGTAAACATTATGTAGGTTTTGTACATTGTAGGACTTCTATAGTATCTCAAACACCTACGCTAATACCAGTTTATTTATACTCTTACAGAACTTCATCACAAAAATTAAATACAAACTCACATAATCACATACAACTTCCTCTCATCAGCAATAACAAAACACTAACTCATCGCATGGAGTAAATATCAGTAACTGTCTTATCTCATGTAGTAAATATAAACACTTATCATAAACTTGATACTGTTCCGTACATCACTATCCCCTCAGTGTACATGTACAATGTTAAAAAATCATGCAGGAAAGCAAACTAATTGTCCACTGTGTGTTCTCTGAGTGGCAATCTGTTGCTTCAGAGTTCCATCAAAGGCAGCTGAATCATTAGCATTGAACTGGTGATGTTGACAATTTGGGTATTGCCTTGGGAAATGGTCCTCTTGGTCGAGATTGGCAGGAAGATAGATTTAAGATAGTCAGCTGAAATGTTTACATCCTTGCCCTTGATATTTAGGGTGAAATACTTCTCAGTTCGTCTAGCAACTGGATATGGACCATCATATGGTCTCAAGAGAAGACCTAACTCGATCAACATGAACAAAAACGTGAGAGGTTTCATGGAAATCTTTATTAATGAACTCTTTACTCCTATTCTTGTGAAGCTCCTTCACCGATTTCAGATTGTTCATTTTGTTGCAAAGTTGGTTAATCATAGTTGGAAGATCGACTTATGGCTTAGAATATGGTTCGATGGAAAAGTCACCAGGAATTCTGAGGGGCATCCCATAAACTAGTTCAGCTACAGAGCAGTTGGAGTCTTCTCATATGATACACTAAAGTCCTAGGAGAAATGGTTGGCCACACTTTAGTCCATTTGTCAATTTGAGTGTGCTCTTATTGCTGCCTTAAATGTACAGTAAAATATCCCAATTTTTCCATTGCTCTGCAGATGGTAACTGGTATTTCTTGACAGTTTGCATCCACATACTTTGGCTTGTGCATGGCATAGTTCTGACTGGAATTGTCTTCCTTGATCTGTAATGATCTGACTAGGTGTTCCAAATCGGGTAACCCAGTTCTAAAAAGCCTATACCACTGTTTCTGCTGTGATGTTTTGGAGAGGAATATTTTTAGACCCAATTTGAGACTCTGTCAACACAGGTTAAGTAATACTCAAAGCCATCTGATGGTGGGAATGGTCCTATGAGGTCTATGTGAACTATACTGTATCGTTGATCTACTATTGGAAAATGTGAAATTGGAGATTTTGTATGTCTTGATTCCTTGCTTTTCTGACTGGAGACATACTCTCCATTGTCCATTTTTCATGGAAACAAGGTACAGCGGACTGGCCCATTGCAACTTAGATGAACAGATAATGTTATTATTGGGAATAAATTGAAATTCTTGTTTTGCCAAATTTAGTTTTTGTGGATCCAGCCTGCAAGGTTTACAGAATACTATCAGACCGCTAGATGTGGTAATGTAATGTCAAATCTTATATTTGATTTCTCCAGGTGTAATTCTAAGTTTCGTCAAATCCGGAAATTTCATTAGGAGCTCAGAAAATTGGCAGTTAGCTTTCAGTGTGCTGACCAAATCAGCCTCTGATAAAGTTGCTAGATCAGCTGAGACAGTTAATTTTGTATTTCTATCAATCAATCATTTGTTCTTTAGATCGATTAGTAAGCCAAACTGGTAAATAAAATCAGCTCCTAAAATATCCTTGGATTATGTAAAAAACTGAAGCTGGTGACAGTGAAGCAAACTAAGCATTAGGAATAAACTAAACACTTTAGCAACACAACTTCATGATTACTTATCTGTATATAATATTGTGACTTTGTGGGTTTGTAAGATTAAAAGTCCAGTTTGCAGAAATTCAAAATGCTCTTTATTTCCATAGAAAAGCTCTTGTACAATTCTGATCTCAGCAGAATGACGTAACACACACCAATACAGTCTCTCATGACTTTTGCACACATAAATAAACAAAAGAGTTTGCTTTCAAATCACTAAACGTTTATCAGTTCTCAACTCGCAACTCAATACAGTTTAAATGTCCACACACATGATAAACAGCCTGCTGACTCTAACTGCTATCTGCCCTGCACAGTTGCAACTCGTCTCTCATCTCCTGCCGAACTGACTGCTTCCCTGCACTCTATAGTGACTTCCTGCCGATACTAGCTGCTAGCTGTTCTAGTTCACCATTTATACACGATTAGCTCTTTCACGAAGGCTGGCGAAACTTCCCAAAGCTTCAGGGGCCCTTGCGATGGTGAGGGAATTGTCCAGACATTTCTCTGGCTCTTCCTCTCCCCACCCGGTCTCTCCTCGGCACATCATTAGCACTGCGCAGGCCGGTCTGTGGGTGTGGCTTGGTGCTATCTGGCTCTTTCTTTTCCTGCCATCTGGCTTCAGCCTGTGGCAAAAGATGCCTCGCGACAATATCCTTTGGGGCCAGTTTCAAAACACATCCGAATCATTTTCAACCTTCTGACTGACTAACCCCTTGGGCACTTCCGGAAGTTGAGGAATAGCTCGCTATCTTATTGCATCTACCAGGGGCAACACAAACGTATTGATGACATTTACTGGCGGGATATCAAAATTCATCACACAATCTTTATTTTTCAAAATAAATTATTTTCTCCCAAACCATTAAGTCTTATCGGTTCATTCAATTGCTACAGTAATTTAACTTCTGGGTTTATTTCATGTTTCGATGACCAAAAATGATCAGTCAGTGCTGATTTATCTGTCTGTTTATATTTAATATTTCTGAAATGTTCCTTCACTCTGGTTTCTAAATTAAGTTTCAACCCTTTTTCACACAAATTTGCTGCTTTTAATAGTTTGATTTACAGGTTGATAAACATACCTTTAAACAAGGAAGAATTTAATGCAGAATATAAACATATTAACAGTGCTTTAATTAATGGTTTTAATAAAGATTTTATAAGCAAAAGTAAAAAATGATTATATTTTCAAAATGTTTATTTATCAACCATGGGCAAACAAAAAATTCCAAAAAAATTGTCAAAGAAGTTGGTGTAATACTGTCGCCTCAAAATAAATGCAGCATAAAAAATCTAATATGTTTTTCTAAAAAGACAAAATTTCAGATAACAAAAAATGTGGTGTTTATCAAGGTAATTGTTTAGAATGCAATGAGATTTGCATTGGTAGGACCAAACGTAATTACAACTTTCTCTCATCAACAATAACAAAACACTAATAACCCATCTCATGGAGTAAAAGTAAACACTCATAAACCTGATATTGTTCCCTACATATATACAGTAAGATACCATATTTATAGTATATAATACATTACATCAATGCCCTTGGACACACTCAATAGTGTTGGACATAACTAGGGTAAGGTATTTGATGATTTTGCATCTTTTTCCTATGAAGATGGAAACATTGCTTGCATATATGAAAACATTTAATAACAGGTTAAATCAAAATAATTTATGAAGTTATTTTCTCTGCATTTTCTTAATTTTTTTAGTGCTGGGTCTTTTTTGGCAAAGTTTAGGTTATTTTGACTATTTTTAACACCTTTCCAGAAGACTTGTAAGATGATTTGTATTTAACTTGATATTTTTATTATAATTGCAATATTTTTCCTTGTCAGTCAATTTTTACTCCCTATTTTACAAGGAATGTACATAATGAACTTGCCCACTTCTTGGAAATTCAATTCAATTTCTTAGCAGCTTATGCTATCTTCTACCCCTATTTTTCAAGGAATATGCATTGGACTTGCTCACACTCCCAGGAAAATTCCTATCTCCAGGTAAACTGATATTGTGCTATATGTTATATGTGTTTGGAGGAATTTAGTAACAGTGATGTCAAAATTAATCTCAGAAACTATTTGTAGTTGGTTTATTAATACTCGCCACTTACTTGTTTTATTAATGAGAGACTAGTTTCAAAGGCATTCGCCTCCATTTTCAATCTCTTTCCAACTGGCCATTGTGGTATTGTGCTGTTAAGTGAGGTAGTCAGTTGTTCCTAGCCATTTAAACAAACACTATAAAAGGAAATGCCTAAAGTAAACGAAGGTACTACAGCTAAATTAAAGGCAAAATATGGAGAAAAAAATATTTTTACCACGGATGGTCATATATTATTCTGTAAGATATGATGAATAATTATGATGGATACAAGCACTTCTGAGTTAATTTGCTTTGAAATTCTTGTCTCTTAAAATTTTAATGTCAGTCTTAGTCTCTTGTACACTATTCTACCCATTGTAAGGGATCGTTTTCGATGGCTCTTTTATTTACATTATATATCTATCCAAACTATATTATAAAAATGTTCTTCATTTTTATTAGATTCACTGACATACTTAATAAATCTCTCATTTGAAAATGGGCTATTCCTTGAAAGGCCGAAAGAGGCAAAGGTTAAACCTATTTATAAAAAGGGCAATAAAGAAGAGGTAGAGAATTATAGGCCAGTTTCATTAATTTCTCCATTTGCAAAATTATTTGAGCAAACAATGTGTAGAAGAATGGTAAGATTTCTGGACAGATTTAAAATATTAAATGAGAGTCAAAATGGTTTTAGAAAAAATAAGTCCACAAACTCTGCACTAATAAACTTCATTGAGAAAGTATATGATGCACTAGATAATAAACAGTTAGGAATTGTTCTTTTTTGGACCTTACCAAGGCATTCGATCTAGTTGACACACATTGTTACTAGAGAAACTATCAGTGTATGGCATCAGGGGGTTAGCATTGAAGTGGTTTAAATCCTATCTAAAAAACAGAAGGCGATCAGTTGAAATTGAATGTGCTGACAGAGAAACGGGTGAAATGAAAACATGTCTTTCAAGTGTATTTCAAGGGTCAGTCCTTGGACCACTTCTATTTATATTATACTTTAATGATCTGACAGATAATGTAAATAACACAGCAGGAGTAAGTGTAACACTTTTTTTTGCTGATGATACAAGTATTCTTATAATGAGAGAAAACAAAAGTGCTGCAAATCAGCATATAGACTATAGTTTGAAACACATCTGGAATTGGTTTATTGCAAATATGCTTATATTAAGTAAAGAGAAAATAGCAGCACTGTGCTTCCATAATAATATAAATAAAAACCAAATATATCCAAATGTAACCTTGCAGCAAGGCCAAATAAATTATGTTAAAAATCTCAAATTCTTGGGTTTAATAGTCAATGAAAATTTGAGTTGGGAATCCCACATTGATACATTGGTGAAAAAACTGAGTAAAATATGCTTCCTATTAAGAATGGTTAAAAGCATGTCTAGCATAGGCATAGATAGAGTAGTATATTTTGCATAAGTTCATAGCTTATTAGCATACAGTATTATTTTTTGGGGAAATTCCAAAGATAAAGTGATAAAGTGATCAAAGTACGAAAGAAAATAATCAGAATTATGATGGACCTCCCAACTTCAGCTGGCTGTAAACAATATTTTAAAAAATTAGAAACTATACCTTTAGCCAGTATCTATATATATGAAACACTTCTTTATATGAAGGATCATTTAAGTTCATTTAAAACAAATACAGAAATACATATATATGACACTAGAGCCAAACATAACCTATTTGTGAATTCACATAGAACAAAACACTATGAGAACAGTTTCTCATATACTGGCTTACATCTGTAACACAAGCTTTCTGAATACTTAAAAGACATTGACTCACAACAAAATTTTAAAAGAATTTAATTAAAATGTTTAAAAGATAGTAGTTTTATAGTGTAAAAGAATTTTTAAATCTGTATTAATTGTTTCAGGATGTATGTAATAGATATCTATAAAAATGGTTGTTTATGATTGTGTATGTTTAGTATTTATTATTACTTATCTAATTAAATGACATGTCCTACAACATGTATATGTTTCCGAGGATGAAATAAAATATAATTATTTTGTGTTTGAGCATTTTATACCACCCTGGGCCACAAAAAAGTTCCAAAAAATATTCAAGAAATACAATATAACATTGGCACCAAAAAACAATTACAACATTAAAAACCTACTTCACAGTAATAATACTGATAAGATAAAACCAGAGGAAAAGTCAGGCATTTACAAAATTAAGTGTAAAGACTGTGAAAAAATTTACATAGGAAGGACAAAATGGAACATAGGCACTAGAAAGAAAGAACACTTCAGGCACTTAAGATACAAAAATATTGATAAGTCCACAATAGCAGCTCATTTCTGGTCTGAAAATCATGAAATTGAAGATAGCACAGAATTACTAAAATACTTACAAAAACATAGTGAACTCGTCATATGGGAGAGGATATACATAGAAAAACATAAAAACCAACTAATGAACTTTGAAATCCCGCTAGAAGAGAATCCCACATTTCAGTTCATCACTAAATCAACAGATGGCAGCAACAACCCCAGAATTACCCACACCGCTGGATCTAGCGTCAGTTGCACAAGAGCCGTAGATGCAAACGAAGATTTGCGAAACATGTCCTCAAAATAGGTACGAAAGTGAAGCAGATGTGTAAAAAATGCGACTCATCTAAAATTTAATAATCTATATTCCACCTTTCTCAGAGAGAGGTCAAGAACATATTGTGCAACATACCCAATGCCAGTGGTTTCTTGCTTGAATTCATGGTTCATTAGTTTGTTTTTGTTTTTTCTGCCCCCTAAGGGGGTCAGATTAAGTGTCTTGTTGAATTACTAACCAAACTAGGACGATCATGATGGGCAGAATTAAAACTTTCATTTGAATTCAAATTCTTGGATACTACAATCAAGAACACTTGTTTGTATTCAAATGCAAGTTCTTGGATACTGTCGCATAGTGCTAATTGAGAACTTTTTTATTCGAAAACAGGTTCTCAGATGCTTTCACATGCTGCTAATCGAGAACACCTGTATTCGAAAACAAGTTTTGGGACTTTACAGTCACTCACTGCTAATTGAGAATACTTCTTTCAAATGATGTATGGAGAATAAGATGACAGTATCAAAATGTTGATACTAACACACTCAAATGTGTCTATTTAAGATTTTAGCGTGACTTACGTGTAAAGCACTTTAAATTGCTAAAATAATTTTGACCAGACCTTTTGGTGACAACTTTTTTTTTTTTTATGTTTGCAACGTGAATAATTTATGAAAAATTTTCTGGTCGGATGGGACAGAAGGTGCTGGAATGTAAAGGCTTTTTAAGTGATGTTCAATATGTCATTAAATTAGATAAAAAAGTGTTGTTTATAAATGGTGTAGAAATATTTCTAGGGAAAAATAGCTTGAGCTTTGTTTATGTGTGGCAGTATTAGAAATTTAGCGTGTTTTGATAGCTGGCTATAGGTTGCATATTAAGTCTGTGGTGTAGCTGGCAATATTTTGTCGGAGGTCTCCTCTGGTGGCAGTTTGACAAACTTGCTGAACAAATCTTTCTCGGGGATGTCGAAATTGAATACTTTGTTTCTATTTTTTGAAATGAAAATTTGTTGCCATGTGGACAGTTCTTGTTTTCCTGTTGTGTGTTTAAGTAGTTTTGGTTCTGGATTTATGTTACCATTTTTTTTGCCAAAAATGTGGGGCAACCATTGATTTTTCTAATTGTTTGTATTGTATGTTCCTAAAGTGTTCCTCAGGTCCAAATGACCTCGCTGTCGGTGGACCCTAAAACATCACACACTCACTCACTAAAGTGTTCCTTTGTTCTTGTTTCTAAATTTGTTTTGGTTTTTTCCTATATAAATTTGACTCGTCACAACATTCAATTTGGTATATACCAGAATTTTTGTTAGATGGAATGGCATCTTTGATGTTTGAGCATATTAGGTTTTTTAAGGAGTGAGTGAGTGTGTGGTGTTTTAGGGCCCGTCGACAGTAAGGTCATTTGGGCCCGATTTTTAAGGAGTAATGATTGACTAGTGTTAGTTGAATGTTCTGGTTTCTTGAAGACTTTTTTGAATTTATCAAAGGTCTATGGGTGGTAAGTGAATTTTTTTAAGTTCATTTTAGTTTCTGTAGCTGAGAGGGTTGTGGTTGCCTATATTAGCTTCTTGTTTTTTGCTAAGTTCACCAAATTATGTATAGAACAAAATTTCTTCCAGTTTCAAACAAAATATGTTCATCAAACTTCAGGTTTAGCAATGGGCAACCCTTCCTGGCAGATCTGACAATAAGAGCATTAGAAATAAGGATCACCGAAGGTTTCCCTTGGATGTTCAAACTCTGGCAGCGATATGTAGATGACATCATTGCAATAGTACCAAAAAGACACATCAGTAATGCACTTAAACTTTTAAACATCCAAGATAAAATCATAAGGTTCGCTGTAGAAATAGAAAAAGATGAGCATTTACCATTTTTGGATCTAAAAATAATTAGAAATGAAAACAGAATAAAATTTGGCATTCATAGAAAACCAGCACAGACAGACAATTGCATAAAAATTAATGGCTACAACCCAAGATCTCACAAACAGGCAATCTTACAATATGAGGGTCTTTCATGTCAATCTGGGACTTGGTTTAAAAAAAAAAATTTTAAAGTGTTGAAAGTGGATTTATTTGTCCACGTAATCTCCAGCTACACTTATCCCAGCGTTCGACTAACACCTGAAATGCTTTGGCATAGAAGGATTTAGAATTCCAATGGAACCGTTGTAGGACATCATTCTTCACTTCATCAGTATTGAAGTGTTTTCCTCCAAGGAATTCCTTCAGGGGTCCAAACAGGTAGAAATCACTTGGTGCTAAGTCAGGACTGTAGTAGGGGTGTGGCAAGATCTCTACAGACTTCAACCCTTCTGTGTCTGTCAAAAGCAGACAGCTGCTTTGGGACCCAGCATACACTCACTTTTCAGAACAACAAATGATGAATAATTGTGTTCACTGTTCCTAACGGCAGATTACACACCTTGCAATTTCATGGCAGGTTATGCGACGATTGTTCAGGATCAGCTGCTCCACACGCTGAATGTTCTCAGGAATGACTACTGTGGGCTGTGAACCACCACAACCAGGATCAACAGTGATTGAGATACAGCTGTCTTTGAAGCGCTTACACCATTCAAATGTCTTACTGTGATTGAGTGTCTCATCATCATCATCATCATCATCATCATCATCATCATCATCATCATCATCATCATCATCATCATCATCATCATCATCATCATCATCATCATCATCATCATCATACTGAGCCTGAAGTCTTCTGTATATTTCAATAGGTTTTATGCCCTCGTTCACTAAAAACTTCATCCCAACACACTGTTCCATGTGAATGTTCACACTGTTGTCTGCCATCTTGAATAATGATCTATCCAGAAGCATGAGAAATGAGCGCTGTCTACCAGTAAAAGGACACAGGTGCCATTGTCTACTGCATACAAAACCTCCAGCCTAGTCCACTTAAACCTGAAGAAAAGAAATATCCCGGATTGACATGAACAACCATTGTAGTGTAACACACAAACTGGTCAACAGAAGAATTCAAAACGGAATGCAAAAAAAAAAAAAAAAAGTTGAAATAGCACAAAAAAAGGACTTCCCCAAAACATTAGTAGACAAAAAAGTGAACTTAGCAAAAAAGAAGAAGCTACTAAAGGAAACCACAACCCTCTCAGCTACAGAAACTAAAATGAACTTCAAAAAAATTCACTGACCACCCACGGGCCTTTGATAAATTCAAAAAAGTCTTCAAAAAACAAAACATTCAACTAGCATCAGTCACACCAAAGATGCCATTCCAATTAACAAAAAATCTGGTATATACCAAATTGAATGCTGAGACTGTAGTCAAATTTATATAGGAGAAACCAAAATAAATTTAGTAACAAGAGCATAGGAACACTTTAAGAACATAAAATACAAACAGAAAAATCAGCAGTTGCCACACATTTTTAGGAAAAAAAAAAACACAACATAAATCCAGAACCAAAACTACTTGAAGACACAACAGGAAAACAAGAACTGTCCACATGGCAACAAATTTTCATTTAAAGAAATAGAAACAGAGTATTCAATTTCGACATCCCCCAGAAAGATTTGTTCAGCAAGTTCCTCAAACCGCCACCAGAGGAGACCTCCGACAAAATATCGCCAGCTACACCACAGAGAACCAGTCAATGTCCTGTTGACAATGGAGGAAAGTAGCCTCCATAACATGTTCTGGGAAATTTAAAAGTAAGTGTTGTTTAGTGTCATTAATCGACTCACCCTTAAATTTAATTTATTACAACACTGTTTTCAACATTTCCATGAACGGAAATTATATGATTCAGAATGTTTTCCAGAAAATAGTCTAGTTCTTCCTTTGCAAAGAACAGTGGCTAGAACGGCTGCAGCAGTAGGAAAACGTGAAGCCAGAATAAAAATAATCGTTAAAGAATTTGAAAAAGCTATGTTTTAGGTACATAAGCTACTACTCCAGAAAAAAAATGTTATTGGATAAAGAAGTTTCAAATGAATGATTTCGATAAGTGTATCATTTGCAGAACATTTTTAGAGTAGTATGAAGTGTGTAAAGAAATTCTAATGGTGAAGAAGTTATGCTATGTAGTAAATGAGAAATTTAACTTTGGTGGTGAAAAGAAAACATTCTGGCGAATATTAAAGAAATGGGATTTAGTTTCAAAATATGTAAGAACATGTGGCACATTTTAGTGGAACACCAGGATATAGATTGTCACCTTATCACTACGATTTAAACCCCATTGAACTGTATGGAATATCATGAAGCAAAAGATAATAGAAAAACGTGTGTTCTATTACTTTAAATACACTTAAAGGACTAACCAAGCAGTGTTTAAATGGCATCACTGAAGAGGATTGGAAAAATGTGTGCTGCAAAATTAAGCCCATAGAATAAGAATACTGGCATCAAGGTGCCTTCATGAAAGAAGAAATAGAATAGTAATCAATGTGGATTTGGACAGCAGTGAAGAAGCAGATGAAGATTCCAGAAAAGACAACAGCAGTTCTACAGACATAACAGCTGATATCCATCCTTTAAACAACATTGCCACAGATACAGCAACTAAAACGGATATGCAGGAATCAAAATCTTCACATTTGAATTAAGTAAGTTAATGTTGTGACATGTTGTTTACCTCTCCTCCCCTCTGATAGCCAGCCTTGCAGTGTAAACAGATAACAGCGCCTACACTAGCCCGCCTCGGTAGCATGGTGGTAGCGTGTCTGTCTCACGTTCAAAAGGTCCCGAGTTCGAATCTTGATCAGAGTGAGTTACCAGAATAAGATTTTTTCTGGGGTTTCCCCTTATCCTTAAAGACAAATGTCAGGTAACTCTAACCTCTATGGGCCCTGGGCTCATTTGAGCATCATTTCACCCATTCCACTTACTTTCCGATATGACTTAACGTTGGAGAACATAAATAAAAAAACTAAAAAAAACTGCCTCCACTGCCAAGTATCTTCCTAGATGTCCCTGGTAATACAGAATAAACTTTTGTTTACATACTTATCTCAGCCTTAAGATGATATGTGAATATAATATGAAATATATTTGCTAGATTCTCTTCATAACAATGGCCATGTTTGACATTATAAACCTTTTCACCATCTTGAAAATAAAAATAATTTGTTCACCAAGCTTTCTCAGAAATGCAGCTTGTATCTAGAATATTAAATGATATATTATATATATCATTTATTAGCACAATAATTGTACATTATTTTCATTGTGATACTCACATCAACAGAACTTTATATATGAATAGTATGCAAGATTTTATATGATATGGTATACTTGAAAATCAGTAGTAAGTCAGCATTATAAATATGAATTTTGTTTCAAATTTATATGATAGTTATTCATTCATTGTAGTTGCAGATCTCATACATTTATTTATTCATGATTTAGTAATTAAAATATTATGATAATGTATAGGAAATAATTATTTTGGAACAGGTCAACAACTTTGGAATAGAAGTAGCTTCATTACGTGTAAAGAGCATATTTTATCTACATACTGTAGTCATGTTCCGTCCTGACTGACTATTCATACAGTGTTTGTCAACCAGCTCACTTCTCTCCTTTAAGCTACTTGACCTGTAAGATGTGAATCTGTAAGTACCAATCAGAATGGGTGAAACTGAATGGAGATCTGGATTCAGATTCTAGTTCAGTGCATCTGCACCTATCTGAGAACTTTGGGCAAGAAGTATTCGCAAGCAGCATGCAGGACATATGCAAACAAGAACTTAGCATTCAGCCGAGAAGTATTTGAATACATATTCAGGTTTCGAGGACATCCAAGAATCGAATGCATCAATGTTTGTATTTGAATACTCCCATCACTAGTTGTCATTATATTTTGTAGTACAGAAGCCCTGAGAAAGGAGCTTTGTGATCCAGTTTTACATGTTATTGCAAATCCCTAATTTTGTGAGGTTTTCAAGTAATTTATACCTCTATACTGAATCACAAGCTTTTTCAAAATCAATAAAAATGGCTAGAGTATTTTGGCTTTTGTTAAAATAATCTTGGGGTATCTGAATTACATTTTCTTTGTTGATAGTACTGTCTGAATTTTATTTATACTGCTGTAAGTAAATTGTTGCTTTTTAAAAAACCAGTTAAACCTTGTTGAAATCATGTACAGTGCATTTACAGTGGCATTTAAGGAAATTGTCTGTAATTGCTTGTGTCATCAGCAGTCTTGTCCTTTTTCTAAATGGAAATGATAATTGCTCTTTTCTACTCTGAAAGAACATTGGTATTCCAAGATTGATTAATCAGTTTTAGTAGAAAATGTCTTCCCTATTTCTCAAGGTGTGTTAAAAATTCACTGTGAATTCTTTTTCTTGTCCAGGGGATTTTTTTTTATCTTTTAGTTCTCTGATAGGAAGGTCTAGTTCTGTGCTGTCCAACTTTCTCATGTGCTTGGGCACATTTTACCCATACATAATGAGGAGGGGTGCCACTACTATTGCAACCACTATTTTCACTACTACTATGACCCACCGCCACAGCCAGTCCATAAATGTTTATCAATTTACTTATTAAGTTCTGTGAATTGTTTAAGCAAGAATAAATATACCTCTGGTATAGGATGCTAGCATTCCAGTAAACTAAAATTCATCATAATAACCAATTTTTGTGTCATTGCTGTGTATACACACACACACGCACGCACGCACACACGCACGCACACACGCACACATGCCCACACGCCCACAGGCCCACAGACAGACGCGTGCACGCACACGCACAGACACACAGACATACAGACACACAGACAGATGCGCGCACACACACGCACAGACACACAGACACACACAGACACACACACACACACACAGACACAGACACACACAGAGACACACACACACACAAACACAGACACACACAGACACAGACACACACACACACAGACACACACACAGACACAGACACACACACACAGACACACACGCAGACACACACACAGACACGCAGGCACAAGAAGACACACACACATGCAGACACACACACACACACACACACACACACACACGCACACACACACACGCACACACAGACAGACACAGACACACAGACACGCACACACAGACATGCACACACACACAGACACACACACATGCACAGACAGACAGACACACACACAGACACACACACACACACGCACAGACAGACACACACACGCACAGACAGACACACACACGCACAGACAGACACACACACAGACACACACACACACACGCACAGACAGACAGACACACACACACACACACACACACACAGACAGACACACACAGACACAGACACACACACAGACACAGACACACGCGCACACACACACACACACACACACACACACACACACACACACACACACACACACACACACTATTACAGCATGACATACCTTGAAGGAACATCACAAAATTCACATAATTGGAAACTCTTGATAGAGAATTTGTGTCACATATGCTACTGTAGCTTAGTACAGGAAAAACTACTAACTAAAATATAATACTACAGCATTTATATTTTGTATTTTTTTGCTTGCATTGTTGAATGTGTTAAATATATGTATATATCAAACTTTGTATGTCACAAAATTATGAATTTTAGGTAAGTGAAGCCGCCAGTAAAAAAAAATAAAAAAAAAGATGTTGAATATACTGGCACGAATATCTGCATCACAGAGAGAAATTTTTTAGGATTTATGGTACAGTTAATATAAAGAAGTGGCCATTTTAAATTCCTTATTTACATTTTGAATCATAATCATTAGGATTTAGAAATTATTGCCATTTGAGTAATGCAGTGTAAGCTCGGGCTGTAGTGCTGCAGTTACTCAGGGTCACCATACCAGAACAACAGGTGGCTCAGAAATTGTGGACTGATGGAGGCAGTTTATTCATAGGTACACTCAACCTGAATTCACTGACTTGCTTTGAATCTCAAAGCTTCAATAACTACTTCGGCACTTCTATTTATTTGTTCCAGCTCAGTTTGGTAATCATATTTTATGCTTATTTCAGCTATGACTTCACTTGGAAGTGATTCCCGTCATCCTTTAGCTCCAGCAAGACCGAAGTGTAACAGCATTTTACATTTGTTTGGGGAGTGGCTCTTTGAAGCTGCCCTTATTGGATGTGAGACAGTTTATCATAATAAAGGTGCATCTCAAAGTAAGTTATACTTTAAGTGAAATAATTTTTGGCCATAAAGGCACACTTCTGTGTGCAGTGTAACATTTATGAAACATTTGTGAGTACCATAGCACTCAGAACTTCAAGGTTGTATAAACAGAAAACAAGGAATAGAGCATCACCATCTTCTATATGCCCACCTTCCCTGTTCTGTTACCAGCCATGTATAAGCCTTTCAATACTAATGTGCTAGTAGTATGTATTTCCTGTATTTCATAATTAGTGCACTACCTGTATGAAGTTTCAGCAAGGAAAAATTCATATTTGTGTTACTTTGTGGTGGTAACTACATCTCTTCATTAACAATTTGTGAATCATTAAGAATATTAAATATACTAATCAGCAGTCCCACACAAGTTAGTATATCTAATACTTTTAATCCAATAAACAAATGACAATTTATTTTGATTAGAATGTTAGCTGTGAAATATAAAGAAAATAAATGCTGGACCAATGGCAGACTGCTATGCAGTCACTGGCTGGGGTGACACAATCCTACCCCACATGATGAAGCCTATATATATGTGTATAGTCGGCCAGCTTTTTCATTCAGTTTCTGAGGAAGACCATGGAGTATGGAATGGCTGTAAGCTCGACATTTTTAACTTTGACATGACCGATCATCTATGACGCTATGATTAATATAAAACTTGATACATCAATAAATATTTGAGGAATATTATAAATAAAAATAGACAAATAAAACTCCATGCATTAGAAACCTGTGTCTACCCTGTTTTACTGTATGGATGTCAGGCATGGTCACTAACAGCAAAACAGAAGAACAAAATCCAAATATGTCAACGGAATATGCAAAGCAAAAGACAGAATCTGAAATGCAGCATTGAACCAATAATCGCAAACTAAAGATATGGCACAATTAGCCACAAAATTAAAATGGAAATGGGGAGGCCACGTGGCAAGACTACAAGACAACAGGTGGACATACATACAAGGCCACCATGTGGGATCCTCGAATAGAAAAACGACTACAAGGAAGACTGAGACGCAGATGGGCAGACATCTTCAAGGAGCATGCAGGTCAGAAGTGGTCAAGGGTAGCAAGAGAAAGAAGAGACTGGAAATTCCTGGAGATGCATCTGTGTAGGAACTAATAAATTGTGAATAGTGTAAATATAGAACAGTGTGGTGAAATCAAATCAAATTTTAGATTCAGATTCAGATTTTTATACACCGTCTGTGATTGTCTTTGCCTCTTGGTTCGGAATGGCATACACCTCCGGCCACTTGGTGAAGTAGTCCACGACCACCATCAGGTATTTGTTGCCTCAGTCGGACACCGGGAATGGTCCAGCTATGTCGACAGCGATCCGTTCGAATGGCGCTCCGACGTTGTACTGCTGCATGCGACCCCGGCTCCTAGTCTGGGGACCGTGACTCGCCGCGCACACATGACATTGACGGCACCATCTCTCAGCATCTGCTCGGAGCCTCAGCCAGTAGTAGCGCTGCCGTAGTTTGTCAATCGTTCGGTTCGCTCCCAGGTGTCCTCCTGAAGTACCGGCGTACACTTCCTCCAAGACTTCTGGGACCTTACTCCGGGGAAGTACCAACTGTTCTCTCTGCATCTTCCCATTGGGTGATTCCCATACCCGGAACAGCACACCCTCTCTGGTCTTTAACGAGTCCCATTGGACCTAGTACGATTTGTAAGTGGCGCTCCTTGGTGCAATGTCCTCCCAGGTTGGTCTTGTCCCTGCCTCCACTTCCCTCAAGAGTGGCCCCAAGTCTGCGTCCGCCAGCGGCTCCCTCCTCAGGCCTGCGCCATCCCAGCCATCCACAGGCACTGCCGTGACTACTTGGACTGCTGCGGCACGCACCTTCTCTTCTCTATCACCCGCTCGTGGCCGTCCTGGACTTGGGATGGGACGCCTCAAATACAGTGGTCGCTGGCGTCGGTGTCTACAATGAAGGCGCCGCTTAGTTGTGGAAATCCCAGAATTAAAGCACTGCACAGGGTCTTCTTCAGGTGCTGGAAAGCATCTTCGGCATCCTCCGTCCACACGTAAGGCCGGTGTTCCTCTGTCAGGCGGGTGAGGGTTTTGGCGATGTTGGAGGACTCCTTTATAAAATGGTGGTAATAACTGCACAGCCCCAGGAAACTGCGTAACTCTTTCTTATCCTTTGGGTGAGGCCAATCTCTCACAGCCTGTGTCTTCTCCGGATCTGTGGCCACGCCGGTTGCTGAGACTATGTGGCCCAAGTAGTTCACTTCCTTGCGGAAGAGCTGGCACTTCTTGGCGTTCAGCTTCAAGTTGGTCGCCTGCAGTCGCTGTAGCACCTTTCCCAGGTTCTCCAGATGGTCTTCGAAGGTCTTGCCGACGATGAAGATGTCGTCCAGGTATAACAGGCAGGCGTCATAGGTCAGTCCTCTCATCACTGACTCCATGAGGCATTGGAAGGTAGCTGGTGCGTTGCAGAGGCCAAAGGGCATAACTGTGAACTGCCAAAGCCCTTGGCCTGTCGAGAATGCGGTCTTCTCCTTGTCTCTTGGGTCTAGAGCTACCTGCCACTAGCCCGACTTCAGGTCCAGGGTCGAGAACCACTGTGCACCAGCTGGCGTGTCCAGGGTGTCATCAATCTGGGGTAAGAGGAAACATTCCTTCCGGGTGACAGCGTTCAGCTTCCTGTAGTCCACGCAGAAGCGTAGCTCGCCGTTCTTCTTCGTCACCAAGACTACAGGGAAACACCAAGGGCTGTCAGACTCTTCAATCACTCCCCTGGATCTCATGTCCTCCAGCATGTCTCGTACCGCCCCTTGTTTCGCCAGCGGAACGCTTCTAGGTGGTTGCCGAATAGGCCGGACGTTCCCGGTGTCGATGCGGTGAAGCACTTTGTCCGTGCGGCCGTAGTCACTGTTACCTTGGCTGAAGATGCGCTGGTATCGTCTCAGCAGTTGTCGAACTTTCTCCACCTGTTCTGCGGTCAGGTGGTCGGCCGCCCTCTCCAGTAAGCCTTCTAGCCGGGGCCCCAGGTGTTGCGTCGGCACCAGCTCCTTTGTCTTGTCGATGGCTCTTACGCTTACCACGGGCTAGCACGTTCCCTACTCCGTCCCGGCCTGTACGTCGTGATCGGTGTCCGTTGGATTTAGCAGTCTCGCTAGCACCTCCTCTCGGCACGGCAACAATGCCCTGGCTACACATAGTCCGTGCACAGGCGTCTTCTGATCCAGCATCATGTTCTTCGCCCGCTGGCCTTCCAGTCGCGCCGTCACCAGCACCTCGCTCCTCGCGGGGACAACCACGTCTTCGTTCAAGACGACCCTGCAGATTCCAAGGCGCTCTTCAAGTTGACAGAGTATAACCTCTTCTCCGTTGAGCCGCAGGACCTTCCTGCCGACGTCGACCGTCGCCTCGTGGCTCCTGAGGGCATCCAGTCCCAGAATCACCTCCTCAGCCACCTTCGCGACGAACACCCACACGGCATGGCACCCCGTCCCAAAGTCAGCTTCAGCAGGACCTCCTTCTCCTCAGGAAAAGTGTCGCCCGATGCCGTCATCAACTGATATGGTCGACTCGGCATCCTGGATGGCAAACCCTTGGCATTGTCGGGTCTGATGACGGTCACGGCTGCCTCGGTGTCCACCAGCACGCGGCCCGGCTTCCCTCTCACGCATCCATCCGCGATGAGGCTGTCATCCATCCGCCGGCTGACGGTGCGCAGTGTCCCTCGAGGGGATGGTGTTGATGGCGCCGAGGTGGCCCTCGCCACGGCGGCCCTTACTCGTTTCCCGGCTGCTCTCCCTGGTATGGGCAGTCTCTCCCCAGGTATCCCGGCTGTCCACATCCCCAACACAGGCCACTAGATCTTCGCCGGCGTCCCTCGGCTGGTCTTCTGTCTCCGGTGTAGCGGACTTTCTTCGTTCTCGACGTCGGAGTAGCCGTCACCTTGGCTGCCTCCATCCTCAATGCTGTCGTCAGCGCCTCGTGGATGGTTGTGTAGTCGCCGAGCATTAGGCGCTGACGTATCTCGGTGTCTCGTACCTCGTCGACAAAGGCGTAGGCGGCTTCCCGGGATACAAACTGGTGGAAGGTCAACCAAGGCCTTGCTAGCCAGATGCTCAATCGCCAGGGCAAACTCCTGCAGCGTCTCCCCTGGCTGTTGCGACCTTGTCTTCAGCTAACTGTGGTAGGCTGCGGCTAGGCGATGGTCCCCGAAACGGTTGTGCAGGGCCTCCTAGATATCCTTGGGAACCGCCGTTGTCTGGACCGCGTTTAGGACTTCCGCGGCCCGTCCCTGGCGGCTGGCTATTAGCTGTGCGGCCTCTTCCTCCGGTGACCACTTGTTATGCCTGGCCACCGTGTCGAACTGGCGGCGGAAGACCTCGAACGTTGATGCGCCGTCGTATTTTGGAGGTTTGACGCGCGCCTATGTTGTGTCGCGTCCCGGCGCGTTGGCCTTCAAATCCTTCAACCTCCTGCCGACGACGTCCTCCACCATGGCGTTCAGAGACTTGACGCTGCTGTCGGCCTTTCCTTCCAGCTCGTTAACGCGGCTCGCCAGGTCTTCGACGCGCTCGCCCAACTCTGTGACGTCCTCCCTCCAGCCAACTGTTCTTCAAATTTGTTGGCAAGGGCCTCGTTAGTTGGCTTCATTTCCGATAATTCGGCCTTCATTTCTGTGGCCAAGTCGTCGTTCGCTACTCTCATTTCCGTGGTTAATTCTGTCATCCTCGCAGTCATCATCGTGGCCAAGTTGCTGTTTGCAGCTTCCGTCTTCATGGTTAATTCGGTCATCTTCGCGGCCAAGTTGTTATTTGCTGTTTCCAACATCTTTAGAATCTGTGCCAATGTAGCCTCCATGTTGTGACTCTTGCTCCTGACACCAGGTGTGACTTTGTGGGTTCATGAAATTAAAAGTCCAGTTGCACAAACTAAAATGTTCTTTGTTTCCACCGAATTACAGTTGGTACACGTATCACACACAGTTACGTAATACTCACAATTACGTAACGCTCACAATTACGTAACACTCGCTGCTCGGCAACTCTCTCTAGAGCTGACTAAAAGCTCAGAACTGAGAACTGCCTGAGTCGTCCAATGCGTTGCTTATATAGGCAGATCGCTGCATCTCGAAGCTTCGCGGCTCGGAACAATCATCCTGATTGTTCCATACGTCAGGGGCAGGGGAAAGAGACGGTACAGTGACTCGTGATACTTTTCTAACCATCCCCTCAGTGAGCGTCACAAAGATAAATGGGTAGGCGTGGGCGGAATGCTTCCTGTCCCCCACCCAGCTGCCAGTTGGTTGTGCCTTCCGATAATTGGGTGACAATACTATAAAAACAATGTTCTAACAGGAACCTTTTCACACAGCATTTAAATTTAGGAAGTGCAGATATGCTCTTTAGGTGTTCAGGTAGGCCATTATTACAGCATAGTCCAGTATATATAAAGCTTTTACCAAACAAACTGGTGTTATGGGGGATTATACTTAATTGCTCTTTCCTTCGAATATCATGATTATGTATTTGTGTATTAGTGGAGTATAAGTGAATATTTAATTTAACAAAGGTTACTATTTCTTGGATATACAAGCAAGGTAGAGGCAATATTTTTAATTCTTGAAAAAGTGTTCTGCAACTAGTTCTTTTGCTTACCTTTAGTATGGTACGTATAGCTCTCTTTTGTAATCTAAATATGGTAATCGCATTTTCGCAGTTTCCCCATAGTATTATACCATAAGAAATGATACAGTGGAAGTATCCATAGTACAGGGATAAAAGTGCTTCTTTATTCATTACCTTAGATAGTATAAACAGGGGAAACAATCTTGGTCTTGGAGTTTGTCGTCAGGCTTCTTCTTAAGACAGAGTGCATCTCCCAAATAAACAGGATCCATGAAACAAAAAAGTTCAAAGGTAAAACTTATTTACTGATTACTAATACTAAATAAACAGGTTATTTAGTACAAATGGTAATCAAAATTGGGTATTCATGAATTCATCAACTGAGTAAAACATAGAGTAAGTTTTTAATTTTTTATTGACACAATAACATTTACATGTTTGAGCAAAGCTCGTAAACTGGTGTCTCGCCACTATACATATTACAATGTAAAACTACTTATAAAATTAATGATTAATACAAAAGAAAATGTAGATAAAAGGAATAAGATTGTATAAATATGTTTGCTAGAGCTTAAAACTATACAGCTAACAAAATTCAATAATTAGTTTCAATTCAAATTTAATTTATCCATCCTTTAAAATCAAATCTGTACGTAGTACCTTGATATAGGATACGTCAGTAAATTTACACTTAATATTACAAAGTTGAACATCAAATATACCTAACCTATATTCAATTATAATGTAACACAAATTGGATATAATTATAAATGAGAGAAATGAACAAGCTAAGTAAATTCATGTTTTATGATTATCTCTTTTTGGCTAATTTATTTATGAGTGCATTTGAAACACAAATTAAAAAGTCCTTCCCATTGATCTTCAAAGTTTGGTATAGATATGTTGACGACATCTTTGCAATTGTATTGAATAAACATTTAGAATATGCATTAAAATTACTCAATCTGCAAGAAAGGACTATAAAATTCACAATAAAAAAGGAAATCAATGGACAACTCTCTTTCTTGGATCTAAATATCATCAGGAACGACACAAAAATAGAATTTGGAATTTACAGGAAACCAACACATTCAGAAAATTACATAAAAAATAATAGCCACAACCCAATTACACATAAACATGCAATAATAAACAGCCTTACACACAGACTACTCAACATACCCATGGAAAAAGAAGAATATTTCAAAGAACTTTAAGCAATACTACACATAGCAGAAGAAAATGGATACAACAAAAGTTTGGTGTTGAAGAAAATTACAAAAGCTAAACTAAAGAAAACCATTAAGGAAGCAACCACATTTACAAAAGAAAAAGAAAGCAACAGCATATTCAGTTCATTCACATATCACCCAAAAACATTTAATAAATTTAAAAAGATCTTCAAGGAACAAAATATCACCTTGGCACCTACTAATAGACACTCAATTTTAAAATTGCTAAATTCAAAAACAAAAGATGAAATCCCATCAGTTAACAGATCCGGAATATACCAGATAAGTTGTAAAAATTGTGAAAAATGTTACATAGGTCAAACTAAAAGAAATCTAAAAAACAGAGTCAAAGAACACTTTAGAAACATCGGATTGAAACAAGAAGGTAAGTCAGCAGTAACATTTCATTTTTGGAATGAAAATCATGACATTGATCAAAATCCAAAATTATTAAAAGGAGTGATAAACCAAAATAAATTGACAACATGGGAAACATATTCATATGGAAAAATAAGGATTGCATAATGAACTTTGAAATCCCACCAGTAGTTCATAGTTCCACCACAAGAGAGAGAGAGCAGACAACAGCAGATGCCAGTTGGAAAGAGATTGAAAATGGAGGCGAATGCCTTTGAAACTATTCTCTCATTAATATAAACAAGTGACGAATATCAATAAACCAACTACAAATAGTTTTTGAGGCAAATTACTAAATTATCCTTACCTTTGGTCATTCCTATATCACATTTTTTAAATGGTTCATTAAGATTACCCACTTTCAGAGCAGTTACCCCCTCTAGTTGATTCCCTGCAACACTTGCATTTGAATTTGCATCCACCACTTGTATCTCTAGTTTTTCTTAAGCACTGAGGTTATGACATTATTTAACAAATTTCCAAATTTGCTGGACCCCCTTCGATTTAAATGTACCACATCCATAGCAAAGTCATTCTCCCAGAGCCAGAAGTTCCCATCTACCATTAAACAGTTCCTTTTAGCTCAGAGCCAGTCTAGTTCATCATTTATACTCATAATTCTTCTGTTAGTAACATCACGTTGGCGGAGAACACCACTTACAATGATTTTTGCTTCCAGCACTTGTGACCTAATGCTGCTTATTACGTCCATAGTTTCCCCCTTATCTCCTCAGCCATTACCCCAGGACTTATGTTATTTGTGCCTGCATGAAGCAACACTATCTCTGGTTTTTCTCTTTTTAAAACCATCCTTTCAATTTTCTCTTGCATTTCATGTAGCCTTAGGCCTGGAAAACAGCGCACCTCATGACCTTTTTCTCTGCATACCTCGCATGCAAATTTTAATATTGAATCACCTAACACAAGCACTTTCTTCTTGTCCGTTATCTTTTCCTTGCTTCCAGCATCGTCTTAAAATGATTTTGTATCGGCACATTTTGATCTTGGCCTTGTTTCAGTATTGTTTCCGAGTGTCCCTTTTTTGGTCACCGTAGAGTACTTTGATTTTATACATTCACACATTTCCCTCTACCTTAGCTCTTCTCTTTCCTTTCGTAACTCACTGGCTTCCGTTTGTGCCTTTATTAGATCCCTATTTAACAGGTTTATCACCATGTGTAGTGACGTGATTGTCTCCGCATCTCAATCCACCTACGTACCACATTGCAAAGTGGTTAGTAAGAAAATTAAAATCATATGACAAATTTCAAAGTTTGGGAATAAAGAACTCCTTAGAATTGATAAATCACCTACAGAAGTACAACATCCCGGAAAATCACATACTAGTTTCTTTTGACATTAAGTCACTTTTTACAAGCATTCCAGTAGAAAAAATACCTACACTCCTCAAAAAATGGCTAACCCAAACTACAACGGACCCCAGAGAAATAGATGACATTATCAATCTTACAGATTTATGCATAAGGAATAATTACTTCATGTTTAACCAAAAATTCTACAGACAATCAAAAGTATTAGCTATGGGGAGCCCAATTTCGCCTATTTTAGCAGACCTATACATGAGCTATTTTGAAACACACATAGTAAAGGCTTTCCCACAGATTTATAAATTTTGGCGGAGATATGTTGATGATGTTTTTGCTATCATTCCGGAAAAACTTAGAGAAGATTCTCTAAAATTACTAAACCTGCAAGATAATCACATCCAGTTTACAATGGAAGTAGAAAGAGACAACACCCTACCCTTTTTGGACCTCAAGATAACTAGAAATTGTCATGGTGTAGATTTTGGAATATACAGGAAGCCCACACACATAGATAATTACATAAAGAAAAATGAATACATCCCAGTTTCACATCAACTAGCTGCCTTTAGAAGTCTAATTCAACGGCTATACAACATCCCACTGAGTAAGGAGGAATTTTTGAAAGAACAACAACACATAAAAGACATATATTAAATGGATTCAACCCAGCCATCATAAGGAACATGATGAAAGAAAAGAAAAACTGAAGATAATATCAAAAAATACCACTCTCACACCACTTAAAAACACAAATTGGCAATATAGAAAATTCACCTACCATCCATGGGCTTTTAGAAAATTTGAATGAATCTTCAAAAGACTAAACTTAAAACTAGCACCCCAAAACATATTCAGTCTGAGGAACCTGCTAAATAAACCACTAAAAATTCAATCCCCAACAATTTGAAATCAGGAATTTATCAGATAAATTGTGAAAGCTGTGAAAAAAGCTACATAGGAAAAACTAAGAGAAACTTGTCAACCAGGCAAAAAGAACACCAGAGGAACATTAAGTTGAAACAAACAGAAAAATCTGCAGTTTCACACCATTTTTGGACAGAAAACCACAACATTGGCCACAACATTAAACTGTTAAAATCTTTAATTACATCCATAGGATTGGACATTTGGGGAAAAATATTCATAATCAAAAACTGTGATAAAGTTATAAATTTTGAAATCCCGGTATTAAATGAAGTATTAAAACTTAGTGCCCCTAACACCAGATGACAGAGTGATCGGAGCTCCGTAGTAGTGGAAGAAGAGGAATGTTCATTTAGTCACCAAACAGCTGAGGATGAGATCGAATGATCTTGAAAACGTTTCATTTATACAACAACAAGTAAGTGAAGTTTGAGTGTAAACATAGTGACTCATAAATCAAACTTAAAAACAAAAATTGTGAAATCTTATTTTATATTCTTAAAAAATATATGCATTGTACTCTTATGGTCATATTTGTGTCATTTGAACAGTGTTTCCTATTAATGTTCCTTTTAAAACTTTACATTTAATTGCATTACACAGAAGTGTTACTGATTACAGATTTTCTATATTTAAGTGTCATTTATAATTAAAACTGCACTGTAAATTCAGCACCTTGTACCCATATTACTGGAAGCATTCACATAGAAGCACATAAGTGCTTGAGGCCTATATTGAGATTAACATGTCAAGATTAGAAAAATAAATATATTGCAATTATAATTAATTCAGCAATTGGACCTGGCTTCAAATTCATGCAGAATATAAACTACCAGAAAACCCTTATAATAGAATGATGGACCTTATAAATCATTGTCTGGGCTTAGATTTTCTTTCAAATGACAAAATGCTTAGAACATGCAAGCTCTAGCGACATAAATGGTTAAAATCCATTTGTTTTTAAATCTGTTATATAAATTCTTTTCAGCATTAAATTCAGTTGGTCAGAAAGAATTTTATATCAAATAGGCTAAGCATGATGTTCATTGTGAACAGTGTTACCCTATTTCTGCATGTATGCTAGCATGGGGCCTAATGAACCAAGAAAAAACCAGTATGTTAGGATGTTTTCTTTTCATTTTAAATAGCATTATTATATTGATGGTAAACAGAGTATTAGGCCCACCAAATATAATGCAGGAAAAATGGAAATCACACAGGGAATAAACAGGGAAAACAGATTCAGATGCTCAGTGGGCATCCTGGTTATGGAATATGGAATCCATTTTGCAGCTTTTTTGCTGCCCTAAATATTCATGAGATATACAGTCAGTGCTGCCAACTTCCTGCTGCATTTCAATAATAATAGGGCAATTTTTTGTCCTTACTCTTGAATTGTTCTTTTGTTCATGTTTTCACAATGGTAGCCAGAGATATTTGTCATTTCAAGTCTCTTGCCCCTCTTTAAATAATGTAACCCATCTTGTAATGATATTAAAGGAACACACTGAATCTATATGAAGTTACTAAGTCCTCATTTCTCTATCTTTCACCTAGTTTATGTGGTACAAAAATGTATAATCAAAATGTTTAAAAATATTCATGCTTTTTCTTTAGCTATCAATACAGTACTGCACTCAACAAAATATGACTATGACTATGCAAGTTTTAAGCTACCCTTACATATATTTTGATTGCTTAAAATTCATTGTTGCCGTGTGTACACATTTTTGTATCTATCCTAGAATGGTTAGGTTGGTTGCAAACATTTTGAATGCCCCTCATAGCATTTTTTCAGAAAGGATGTTCCTAAACTTTGTCAAAAGCCATTGCTATGTTATAGCTCAACTGTCTTCTGAAAATAATACGATAGGAAATGTTGACACAGGAGGTATATACAGTCGGTAAAGATAGTGCTCTCAGCTGCACTATATTGTGTTGGTACACCTTCGATTATCTTTTGAAAGTGTATAAAATTTGGTAATTCCTTTCTTGGAAGTGTTGAAAACAGTGTTGTTATGATAAATTAGCTTTAAAGAGAGTCGATTAAAGACACTAGACAACACTTACTTTTAAATTTTTCCGGAACATGTTTCTGAGGCTTTGCCTCTATTATCGGCCGGCTCTCGACTCTCTTTAAAGTTAATAAAATTTGGTTCTTCATACTAGCAGATTATACACTGCTCAAGTTCGTGACATTGTGCAATTGGTTTCGGAGAACTGGTGTATGCCATTCCTGCTGAGAAGCAAAGTATGAAAATAGATAGAATGCAGTCAATAACGTTGCAGCACATTTGGTCCTCATCTGGTACTTCACCCTTTCACCAATATGGACGTCATATTATGTCCAAGTTAAAATGCCCCAAACCGATATGGACGTGTAGAGACATCTTGCGCATACATGCATTTAATGCCAATTATTTTAATCTTCCTATTTTACAATAAATTTAAATTAGTTCTATAAGGTATGTAAACGTACCCTTAAAGGTTTCTTTTTGAAGTGTACACCTCCAAACCTGGATAAATACCTAAGGGCATATCTGCAGATTCACACCAAATAATATTGGTTTCCTTGCGAACTTCTTTTTTGCAACACACTAGACATTTTCGAAATGGTTGCAACTTTTTTGGTTTTGGGTGGTATCCTTTTAGGAAAGTGTTTTCTCTCAAGTATGAGGGCTGATGTCGTGGTGAGTGTCTTACCTCCCAGTATAAAGAGGCCTCTGAGTATTATAATACTCAATTAGGTTACGCACTATTTATACGCACAAGTACAGGTAGATGAATGTCTTGCATGAATTTACAGCTCTGAAAATTACTAAACAATTGTGCATGGTTACATCCAGTGGTATAAAAATAACTTTTTTACCATTTAACCGTTTTTCGTAAAGAGGGATCCACATCACCCATATTTGACCTGCCATTGCCCCCAAACAATGGAGTAGCTAACATGCCATCTGTAGACCAGTACACGTCACTACTACTTATATCCTTCATAATCGCACAACAAATCTTCCAGATTTTCTACAGTATTATCAGAAGCCTGTATACATCATACGCAAGCTAATTTATTTGCTACATTATGGCGGATAAGCCATGGTTAACATTGAAATTTAACAATTTCAAATGTGCCATTCATTTAGCACTTGATAGCTATCTGAACACAGCGAGAGTATAAATAACTAAAATACTGAGCGAAAACAGCTGCATAAGGCTACCAGGAACTTTGTAATAACAGATCTGTAATAGCAGATGTTGACAGGGAGTTTTTCTTTCCAGAGTGTGTGTGTAACGCAACATACACTCGTATGATTCTCTTGGTATAGTATAATAGTATAAATAAACTAAAAGCTAAAACCTTGAACCGGAGAAGTCGCTCGCGTAGCTATACATACATACATACATACATACATACATACATACATACATACATACATACATACATACATACATACATACATACATACATACATACATACATACATACATACATACATACATACATACATACATACATACATACATACATACATACATACATACATACATACATACATACATACATACATACATACATACATACATACATACATACATACATACATACATACATACATACATACATACATACATACATACATACATACATACATACATACATACATACATACATACATACATACATACATACATACATACATACATACATACATACATACATACATACATACATACATACATACATACATACATACATACATACATACATACATACATACATACATACATACATACATACATACATACATACATACATACATACATACATACATACATACATACATACATACATACATACATACATACATACATACATACATACATACATACATACATACATACATACATACATACATACATACATACATACATACATACATACATACATACATACATACATACATACATACATACATACATACATACATACATACATACATACATACATACATACATACATACATACATACATACATACATACATACATACATACATACATACATACATACATACATACATACATACATACATACATACATACATACATACATACATACATACATACATACATACATACATACATACATACATACATACATACATACATACATACATACATACATACATACATACATACATACATACATACATACATACATACATACATACATACATACATACATACATACATACATACATACATACATACATACATACATACATACATACATACATACATACATACATACATACATACATACATACATACATACATACATACATACATACATACATACATACATACATACATACATACATACATGGTGATGAATCCTTCCAGTGTTTTCCCACGTTCATTTGTGAGCACGTCGTACCACAGTTTACTTCTGGAGTTGCTATCTGCTAGTATCATTAACTTTTGGTTTCTAGAGTATCTTAATATGTTTTCTATTTTCCTAATATCATTTTCTATATC
The DNA here is from genome assembly GCA_030765055.1 of Mantis religiosa. Lineage (NCBI taxonomy): Eukaryota > Metazoa > Arthropoda > Insecta > Mantodea > Mantidae > Mantis > Mantis religiosa. The sequence continues at coordinate 113,928,367 of CM060948.1, read as the reverse complement.
GGTCAATCCATCAAAATACATACTTGCTGCAAATAATGTTTCGTTCCTATGTGTTATCTGTATGACCACACAATCTCCATCCGAAATTTGACTGAGAGTAGTGACATCAATAACGCTGTTATTGATTAATATTACTGCTCTTTTAACCTGATTTCCGGCTGTAAATATTCGGAACGTTGAAGGTATGGAGGCTGGTTTATTATTAATTATAAAGGGTTCTTGTATGAATGCTATATCAATGTTTCTTTCTATCATCAGCTGCACTAAATTACTAAATTACACCAATTTTCACAGCAATAACTTCCGGCCACGGAAAAACCAAAGCTTACTTACACCGATTCCATATAGTAGACGATCCAAAATGTACATGTAACAGCTCCCAACAAACCGTAAACCATTTAATATACGAATGTGTAGACAAAAGTCAACAAAGAGCCAAGCTAATTCAAGATGTAACTCTAAATGGAAGCAAGTGGCCAGTAACCAACGAGAGTCTTGTAAAACACCACATAAAAGCATTCTGTAAATACATAAATTCAATTAACCTATAAAGATATGTAAATATGTATAAATTGTGAAATCAACTGCTAAAAGATCTAATGTAATATTAACATGTAAATATGTACAATTTGTAAAATCAAATGTTGGAAAAATGTAATGTAATGCATGTAATACTACTATGTAGTGGGGCATGCTGATTGTTATCAATAAAGAAAAGAAAAAAAAAATACATACATACATACATACATACATACATACATACATACATACATACATACATACATACATACATACATACATACATACATACATACATACATACATACATACATACATACATACATACATACATACATACATACATCCATGCATGCATGCATGCATGCATGCATGCATACATACATACATACATACATACATACATACATACATACATACATACATACATACATACATACATACATACATACATACATACATACATACATACATACATACATACATACATACATACATACATACGAGAAGCATGCTCTAAAGGAATGTACTGCTAACAGAGCTGCATATAAATGCATTAATTGTGTAACGTATAATAAATATAACAGAGACAACAAAGTGTCAGAAAATCATTCTGCACTGGATACGAATTGCTCCTGTTATCAAGCAACACTTAGGCGGCTAAAAGACAATACCGACTATTAAAATGGATAGATGCAGATTAACATGTTTTCAGGTTAACTTGAAACATTCAAGGATTGCGACTGCTAATTTGGTACAGCTTGTGAATGAAAAAGCTATAGATATAGTATTTATTCAGGAGCCCTACTTGATTAACAATAAACCAGCAGGTGTACCATTACATTTTAGAATATATACAGTTGGTACTACGGGTAAACGAGCAGCAATATTTATAAACAACAAAAATATTGACGTAACTACCATTGGTCAGCTTTCCGACAGTGATTGTGTCGTTATACAGGTTGTATATAATAAGAAAACATTTTTTGCAGCTTGTATGTACTTTGATGGGCACTTGAATATAGAAGATGACATTAACAAGATTGAAAATATTCTCCAGCATATTAAAGGAAAGGGTCTGATAATACTAGCAGATAGTAACGCCAGAAACAAACTTTGGCATGATATAATAACTAATCAGCGTGGTAGAATATTTGAAGAATTCATTACAGCAACAAATTTACATATCATGAATGAAAACAACGGCTTGCCAACTTTTGAATCCCAAACTGGAAGGAGTTGGGTCGATTTGACTATCGTTAATGACAAACTCCTTAGAGATGTAAGGGAATGGACCGTTGGAGAGCAAGAAAGCTGCTCTGATCATAAGATAATATCGTTCACAATAGGAAATGCAATCAAAACCCAAACTCGTACATTAAAGGGAATTAAATATATAACTAGACCAGAAAATTATAAGACATTTGAGGAAACGTTGCCACGAAAGCTGACCAAAAATTTTAATTGTCTGGGCAATGGACAGAGTGTGGATGAACAGCTCGCCCATAAAGTAAAAGAAAATAATGTTGAATATACAATTGAAATGTTCTACAATAGTATGGAAGCTGCATGCAGGGAAGCGTTTAGAGTAAGCAGGGGTAAGAAGCAGGCAATTAAAGGCAAATCAGTTCCCTGGTGGACCATTGAACTAACCATATTGAGGAAAAAGGTAAATGCATTAAGACGACGATATCAACGAACTATTAATAATGAGCAGTTAAGAGAAGAAAGAAGGAATCAGTACTTGGAAGGTAATCAGCAATACCAAAGGAAAATAAATGACGAAAAGTTTAAATCCTGGAGGGAATTTTGTAATGTAACTGATGGGACTAATCCTTGGACTGTAGTCTATAAGATCGCAGCCAATAAAATAAGATATCAGAATTCACTTACTACATTGCAAAGAGAAGATGGAACCTACACTGAAGATATACCAAGCACATTAAAGTATATGCTGGAGAACTTCATTCCGGAGGATAGGGTACAAGATGATACTGAACGACAAAAAGACCTAAGGAGGCTTGCAGAGGAAGTAATTAGTACCCCAGATGACAAGGAATTTACACCTAATGAAATTTGGGTTGTATTAAAAAATTTCAATCCAAAAAAGTCACCGGGAGAAGATGGAATATCTAGTGATATTCTGTTAAATGCTTTTAAAATGTTCCCATATTTCTTTACAGCAATATATAATCAATGTCTTATGGAAGGAATTTTTCCAGAAAGATGGAAGCGTTCATCTATAGTTCCTATAGTAAAGCCAGGCAAAGAAGATAGTGTAACGATAACAAAATATCGACCAATCAGCTTGTTGAACATATGCGGTAAAGTTTTAGAAAAGTTAATGATAAATAGGATTGAATATCATATTAACACGAGAAACCTTTACAGTACAAGACAATTTGGATTTAAAGCTCAGAAAAGCACGACAGATGCAGCAATGGTGCTGAAGGTATTCATTGAAGATGAGCTAAAATCTTTTGGTTATGTTGTTTTGGTGAGTTTGGACGTGAAAGGAGCTTTTGATGCATGTTGGTGGCCTAGTGTCTTAAATAACTTAAGAGAGATGAAGTGCCCAAGAAATTTGTACCAACTTACAAAGGATTATTTTAAAAATAGGAAAGCAACTCTCTCTACGAATGAATTCAGGACTGAAGTACAGGTCCAGCGAGGCTGTCCGCAAGGATCTTGTTGTGGGCCTGGACTTTGGAATATACTATATAACTCTTTGCTAAAATTGGAATTTACAACGCGGACAGAGGTAATAGCATTTGCTGATGATTTACTTGTCATGACAAAAGGAAAAAGTATATTAGATGCTGAAAATTTTTCAAATCAGGACATAAAGAAAATTGAGTTATGGGCTAAAGAAAATAAAATCCAGTTTAACGACTCAAAATCAAAAGTTTTGGTAATATCAAAGAAGAAAACTAATCATAATGAAGCAATCAGCATATATCTGAACAATAAAACTCTGGAACAAGTGGAAGTTATTAAATATCTTGGTATTTACATTGATAGGAAGTTTAGCTTTGATCACCACATAGATCAAGTACATGACAAAGCACTACGACTTCTGCATAATCTTTCCAAGTGCGCAAAACTCACTTGGGGACTGGGAAATAAGGCGCTAGAAACTATTTATAAAGGCGCAATAGAACCTATTTTAACTTATGGTGCTCCTGTGTGGGGATTTGCCCTAGAAAAGCAGAAGAACATTAAAAAATTCGAGAGGATTCAGAGATTGTTCAATATAAAAATGACGAAGGCATATAGGACAATTTCTTATGATGCATCTTGTGTTATTGCCGGCATCCAGCCAATTGGTATAACAATACAAGGCAAAATAAAACTGTATAATGATATACACAGTGAACGTGACTATGATGCACCCCTACCACCAAGCGTCTGGAACCATCCAGCAGAACGACCTCATATAAAAGCAGTTGAGGATGATGGGGCATACGTCTTTCAAATTTTTACGGATGGGAGTAAATCAGATGAAAAAGTCGGGGCTGCTGTAGTTCTGTACAAGCACAATACTGTAATTCGGCAACTGCAATTCAGGCTGGATGGAAGGTGTTCAAACAATCAGGCCGAACAACTGGCTATTTTGAAAGCACTTGAAGAGCTACAAAACATGGCAAATACGCTGAACAAAGAGAAGACTGTAGCCATATTTACAGATAGTCAGGTGGCACTATCCACCTTACAAAACAACAATAAACACAATTATATTCCTGAGGAGACACTTAATAGACTAGGAACTTTAGAAAGAAATCAGTGGACAATACACTTTAGTTGGGTGAAAGCACATGCAGGAGTTACTGGTAACGTGCTAGCAGACATATTAGCAAAATCAGCTGCTGAAGACATCGAAATAAAGACTATTTACAACAAGGTACCAAAATCTTCTTTGAAAACTGAAATAGAGAGGGCAGGACATCTACAGTGGCAACAGAGATGGAGCAGTACAAGTAAAGGAGCCCTTACCAAATCATTCTTCCCTTTGATAAAGGATCGTCTTAAGACAAAACTACCATTAACAGCGACATTCACTGCAATGGTATCAGGACATGGAAAAACTAAAGCTTACTTGTATAGATTTCATATCATAGATGATCCCCAATGCACCTGCAATAGCCCACAGCAGACCGCAAACCACCTCATTTATGAATGTAGAGACACAAAACATCAGAGGGACAAGTTGATTGAAGAAGTACACAAGAATGGAGGAAATTGGCCAGTGTCAAACCAAAACCTTATAAATAAACATTTGAAAGCTTTTTGTATATATGTTAATTCAATTGACTTGTAAACAATTTTTATTTTAAAACAATACGTGAATTGAACATTTAAATTCTAATATTTAAAAAACTATTATAAAATAATATCAAAATGTGATTACTATTTATAATGTATCTATGTAATTAAATGCATGTAATGTTACTCCGTAACGGGGCATGCTGTTAAAGTTCAATAAAATAAAAAAAAAAAAAAAAAAAAAAAAATACATACATACATACATACATACATACATACATACATACATACATACATACATACATACATACATACATACATACATACATACATACATACATACATACATACATACATACATACATACATACATACATACATACATACATACATACATACATACATACATACATACATACATACATACATACATACATACATACATACATACATACATACATACATACATACATACATACATACATACATACATACATACATACATACATACATACATACATACATACATACATACATACATACATACATACATACATACATACATACATACATACATACATACATACATACATACATACATACATACATACATACATACATACATACATACATACATACATACATACATACATACATACATACATACATACATACATACATACATACATACATACATACATACATACATACATACATACATACATACATACATACATACATACATACATACATACATACATACATACATACATACATACATACATACATACATACATACATACATACATACATACATACATACATACATACATACATACATACATACATACATACATACATACATACATACATACATACATACATACATACATACATACATACATACATACATACATACATACATACATACATACATACATACATACATACATACATACATACATACATACATACATACATACATACATACATACATACATACATACATACATACATACATACATACATACATACATACATACATACATACATACATACATACATACATACATACATACATACATACATACATACATACATACATACATACATACATACATACATACATACATACATACATACATACATACATACATACATACATACATACATACATACATACATACATACATACATACATACATACATACATACATACAGGATCTTGTTGTGGGCCTGGACTTTGGAATATACTATATAACTCTTTGCTAAAATTGGAATTTACAACGCGGACAGAGGTAATAGCATTTGCTGATGATTTACTTGTCATGACAAAAGGAAAAAGTATATTAGATGCTGAAAATTTTTCAAATCAGGACATAAATAAAATTGAGTTATGGGCTAAAGAAAATAAAATCCAGTTTAACGACTCAAAATCAAAAGTTTTGGTAATATCAAAGAAGAAAACTAATCATAATGAAGCAATCAGCATATATCTGAACAATAAAACTCTGGAACAAGTGGATGTTATTAAATATCTTGGTATTTACATTGATAGGAAGTTTAGCTTTGATCACCACATAGATCAAGTACATGACAAAGCGCTACGACTTCTGCATAATCTTTCCAAGTGCGCAAAACTCACTTGGGGACTGGGAATTAAGGCGCTAGAAACTATTTATAAAGGCGCAATAGAACCTATTTTAACTTATGGTGCTCCTGTGTGGGGATTTGCCCTAGAAAAGCAGAAGAACATTAAAAAATTCCAGAGGATTCAGAGATTGTTCAATATAAAAATGACGAAGGCATATAGGACAATTTCTTATGATGCATCTTGTGTTATTGCTGGCATCCAGCCAATTGGTATAACAATACAAGGCAAAATAAAACTGTATAATGATATACACAGTGAACGTGACTATGATGCACCCCTACCACCAAGCGTCTGGAACCATCCAGCAGAACGACCTCATATAAAAGCAGTTGAGGATGATGGGGCATACGTCTTTCAAATTTTTACGGATGGGAGTAAATCAGATGAAAAAGTCGGGGCTGCTGTAGTTCTGTACAAGCACAGTACTGTAATTCGACAACTGCAATTCAGGCTGGATGGAAGGTGTTCAAACAATCAGGCCGAACAACTGGCTATTTTGAAAGCACTTGAAGAGCTACAAAACATGGCAAATACGCTGAACAAAGAGAAGACTGTAGCCATATTTACAGATAGTCAAGTGGCACTATCCACCTTACAAAACAACAATAAACACAATTATATTCCTGAGGAGACACTTAATAGACTAGGAACTTTAGAAAGAAATCAGTGGACAATACAGTTTAGTTGGGTGAAAGCACATGCAGGAGTTACTGGTAACGTGCTAGCAGACATATTAGCAAAATCAGCTGCTGAAGACATCGAAATAAAGACTATTTACAACAAGGTACCAAAATCTTCTTTGAAAACTGAAATAGAGAGGGCAGGACATCTACAGTGGCAACAGAGATGGAGCAGTACAAGTAAAGGAGCCCTTACCAAATCATTTTTCCCTTTGATAAAGGATCGTCTTAAGACAAAACTACCATTAACAGCGACATTCACTGCAATGGTATCAGGACATGGAAAAACTAAAGCTTACTTGTATAGATTTCATATCATAGATGATCCCCAATGCACCTGCAATAGCCCACAGCAGACCGCAAACCACCTCATTTATGAATGTAGAGACACAAAACATCAGAGGGACAAGTTGATTGAAGAAGTACACAAGAATGGAGGAAATTGGCCAGTGTCAAACCAAAACCTTATAAATAAACATTTGAAAGCTTTTTGTATATATGTTAATTCAATTGACTTGTAAACAATTTTTATTTTAAAACAATACGTGAATTGAACATTTAAATTCTAATATTTAAAAAATTATTGTAAAATAATATCAAAATGTGATTACTATTTATAATGTATCTATGTAATTAAATGCATGTAATGTTACTCCGTAACGGGGCATGCTGTTAAAGTTCAATAAATTTAAAAAAAAAAAAAAATACACACACACACACACACACACACACACACACACACACACACACACACACACACACACACACACACACACACACACACACACACACACACACACACACACACACACACACACACACACACACACACACACACACACACACACACACACACACACACACACACACACACACACACACACACACACACACACACACACACACACACACACACACACACACACACACACACACACACACACACACACACACACACACACACACACACACACACACACACACACACACACACACACACACACACACACACACACACACACACACACACACACACACACACACACACACACACACACACACACACACACACACACACACACACACACACACACACACACACACACACACACACACACACACACACACACACACACACACACACACACACACACACACACACACACACACACACACACACACACACACACACACACACACACACACACACACACACACACACACACACACACACACACACACACACACACACACACACACACACACACACACACACACACACACACACACACACACACACACACACACACACACACACACACACACACACACACACACACACACACACACACACACACACACACACACACACACACACACACACACACACACACACACACACACACACACACACACACACACACACACACACACACACACACACACACACACACACACACACACACACACACACACACACACACACACACACACACACACACACACACACACACACACACACACACACACACACACACACACACACACACACACACACACACACACACACACACACACACACACACACACACACACACACACACACACACACACACACACACACACACACACACACACACACACACACACACACACACACACACACACACACACACACACACACACACACACACACACACACACACACACACACACACACACACACACACACACACACACACACACACACACACACACACACACACACACACACACACACACACACACACACACACACACACACACACACACACACACACACACACACACACACACACACACACACACACACACACACACACACACACACACACACACACACACACACACACACACACACACACACACACACACACACACACACACACACACACACACACACACACACACACACACACACACACACACACACACACACACACACACACACACACACACACACACACACACACACACACACACACACACACACACACACACACACACACACACACACACACACACACACACACACACACACACACACACACACACACACACACACACACACACACACACACACACACACACACACACACACACACACACACACACACACACACACACACACACACACACACACACACACACACACACACACACACACACACACACACACACACACACACACACACACACACACACACACACACACACACACACACACACACACACACACACACACACACACACACACACACACACACACACACACACACACACACACACACACACACACACACACACACACACACACACACACACACACACACACACACACACACACACACACACACACACACACACACACACACACACACACACACACACACACACACACACACACACACACACACACACACACACACACACACACACACACACACACACACACACACACACACACACACACACACACACACACACACACACACACACACACACACACACACACACACACACACACACACACACACACACACACACACACACACACACACACACACACACACACACACACACACACACACACACACACACACACACACACACACACACACACACACACACACACACACACACACACACACACACACACACACACACACACACACACACACACACACACACACACACACACACACACACACACACACACACACACACACACACACACACACACACACACACACACACACACACACACACACACACACACACACACACACACACACACACACACACACACACACACACACACACACACAATGTGATTACTATTTATAATGTATCTATGTAATTAAATGCATGTAATGTTACTCCGTAACGGGGCAGGCTGTTAAAGTTCAATAAATTAAAAAAAAAATACATACATACATACATACATACATACATACATACAATCCAAAGGTTGTTTAACATAAAAATCACGAAGGCATACAGGACAATTTCATTTGACGCATCTTGTGTCATTGCTGGCATCCAACCCATTGATATCACGATTGAAGGGAAAGTCAAACTGTACAACTTCTTGCAAAATAAACAAGACTATGACGCACCCTTGCCCCCCAGCGACTGGAACCACCCTGCAGAAGTACCTGAAGTTAAAGAAGCTGATGATGAAGACTCTATATTCAAAATATACACGGATGGAAGCAAAATAGGAGAGCAAGTGGGTGCAGCAGTTGTAATATTCAAACAAGGGACTTCAATTCGAGAGATAAAATACAAGCTAGACAGAAGATGTACTAATAATCAGGCAGAACAACTGGCCATATTTAAAGCGCTACAAGAACTTCAAAACTTTAACAACACACCGGAGGAAGAGAAGACTGTAGCGATATATACAGACAGTACAGTAACTCTAGCCATTCTGCGGAATAATAATAAACATAACTCCATAGCAGAGAAAACCCTTAATATATGTAATACCTTACAAAGACTAAAATGGAGAATACACTTCAGTTGGGTTAAAGCCCATGTAGGTATATGTGGAAATGAGTTAGCAGACAAACTAGCGAAATCCGCTGCTCTGGACGGAGATCTGCCCAATAGTTACAGTTTGATACCTAAATCTGTAATTATTTCTGAAATACAAGAAACAGGACATCAGGTCTGGCAGAATAGGTGGAATGCCACGGACAAGGGGGCACTCAGCAAATTATTTTTTCCAACAATAAAAGATAGGCTGAAGAGAAAGCTTCCTTTAACACCAATTTTCACAGCAATAACTTCCGGCCACGGAAAAACCAAAGCTTACTTACACCGATTCCATATAGTAGACGATCCAAAATGTACATGTAACAGCTCTCAACAAACCGTAAACCATTTAATATACGAATGTGTAGACAAAAGTCAACAAAGAGCCAAGCTAATTCAAGATGTAACTCTAAATGGAAGCAAGTGGCCAGTAACCAACGAGAGTCTTGTAAAACACCACATAAAAGCATTCTGTAAATACATAAATTCAATTAACCTATAAAGATATGTAAATATGTATAACTTGTGAAATCAACTGCTAAAAGATCTAATGTAATATTAACATGTAAATATGTACAATTTGTAAAATCAAATGTTGGAAAAATGTAATGTAATGCATGTAATACTACTATGTAGTGGGGCATGCTGATTGTTATCAATAAAGAAAAAAAAAAAAAAAAAATACATACATACATACATACATACATACATACATACATACATACATACATACATACATACATACATACATACATACATACATACATACATACATACATACATACATACATACATACATACATACATACATACATACATACATACATACATACATACATACATACATACATACATACATACATACATACATACATACATACATACATACATACATACATACATACATACATACATACATACATACATACATACATACATACATACATACATACATACATACATACATTCGTTTGTATACACACAAAACAAAATGATTCAAATATTAGGCACGTTCGTCACAAAGAATGGCTTTTGCTACAGTGAAACAGAGTAATGAAATTTCAACGATTTATTAATGTAGTCTCTACTTTTTTGTTGCTGTAGATATATTCTGCCTTTAATGGGTTTTAAACCAGTTTTTGTTTCGTTTAAATAACTTAATAAATACGGAAGATATGGAATTGTATTTATGATGCATGTTTACAGCATTTAACAATTTAAAAGTCTTGTTCTGTTTATTGGGTATCCGTTTCCGGCCCCTGAAGGGTTTAAATGACCATCCGTGAAGTGGTTAAAAATTACTATCTGTTTGGTGAACTGAAACAACACCTTAGCAGAATAGTTATGAAGATGCTGACTCCTTGGTGCTTACTAGTGCATCATGAATACCAGTCTGAATTTTTATAGTAAGCAATATGTCGACATCATATGCTTTAGGAGAATTTTATTTTATGTTTTGTGTTTTTGTCTTTTCTTGGCACTGTATGCACTTCTTTGAATTCCTTGTTAAGCTTAATTTTGTGCTGTGCTGCTGGTTTCACTGGCTCAGTCTCACCATTATTCTGAAGAGAATGCAGATTAAAGAATCATTATCTGTTTGAAATTGCAACTCCATCTTCACGCATTTAAAAAGTTGGATCTCAAAAATTGTTAAAGATTTGAAAATAAACTTTTGTTCAAAACAACTGGGTGGATACAATCACAGTCAGCTCAATATAAAGTTTTTCCTCTTTTTCTTTTCTTCTTCCTCACTGAGTATGATGTAGACTAACAGATTCTTAAGTTTACTGAGCAAGCATTAAGCCAAAGTTCCAAAATAACATAAGGCAATTTAACTGCTTCGTTGATGGTCATTTAAACCCTTCAGGACCGGAAACGGATACCCAATAAACAGAACAAGACATTTAAATTATTAAATGCTGTAGAAATGCATCATAAACACAAATCCGTAACTTCTGTATTTATTAAGTTATTTAAATGAAACAAAACTGGTTTAAAACCCATTAAACACAGCATGTATCTACAATAACAATAAAGTAGAGACTATATTAATAGATCGTTGAAATTTCACTACTTTGCGCCATTCTTTGCGCTGAATGAGCCTAATATTTGAATAATTTTGTTTTGTGTGTATACGAACAAATGTATGTATAGCTGTGCAAGCGACTTCTCCGGGTCAAGGTTTTAGCTTTTAGTTTATGCTATACCAAGCGATAATCGTTGTATATGTTGCGTTAAACACACACGCTAGAAAGAAACCTCTCTGTCAGCATCTGTTATTACAGTATTTCACAACCAAAGTTTCTGGTAGCCTTATGCAGCTGTTTTCGCTCAGTATTTTTGTTATTTATACTCTCTTGGTGTTCAGGGTGATTTCCTATAGCTATCAAGAGCTAAATGAATGGCACATTTGAAATTGTTAAATTTCAGTGTTAACGATGGCTTATCCCAGTAACATAGCAAGTAAATTAGCTTGCGTAGGATGTGTACGGGCTTCTGATATCACTTAAGAAAATCTGGAAGATTTGTTGTCTGCTGTTTGATATGATTTGGATATTGAAGGCGATTATGAGGGAGGTGTTTAAGATACAGGTAGCAGTGAGGAAGTGAATGACCCACTTCCTTCAGGTGTCTGTGAAGAATCAGCTCTGCGAAGTGGTCAAAATAGCTCTAACACAAATAGACATATAGGCAGATAAACATATTTTCTGGTGTACAGCTAACTTCTGACATCCAACCAACCTACATTTTCACACAAGAAAGCTATTGCTGACTTAGTGTCTCAAATTGTCACGGAAACAGATATAGGTATATGTGAGTAGGATGAAAGAAGCCCTGACCTCTAAAGGCAATTTAGGGCTAAGAGGAGAATTCAGAAGTGGATGGTTCACATGTTATATTTTGTAAGCCTACATTAGATGTGTACTGGTCTACTCCATTGTTTGGGGAAATGACAGGTCAAATATGGGTGATGTGGTAAAAAAGTATTTTTATACCATTGGATGTAACCATACACAATTGTTTAGTAATTTGCAGAGCTGTAAATTCATGCAAGACATTGACCTACCTGTACTTTTGCATATAAATAGCTCGTAACCTAATTGAGTACTATAATACTCAGAGGCCTCATCATACTGGGGGGTAAGAAATCCACCACTATAGCACCCCTCATACTTAAGAGAAAACACTTTCCAAAAAGTCGCAACCATTTCGAAAATGTCTAGTGTGCCGCGAAAAAGAAGTTTGCAAGGAAACTATTATTATTTGGTGTGAATCTGCAGATGTGCCCTAGAGTGTTTATCTAGGTATAGAGGCGTATAATTCAAAAAGAAACCTCTAAGGGTATGTTTACATCCCTTATAGAACTAATTTAAATTTATTGTAAAATAGGAAGAGTAAAATAATTGGCATTAAATAAGCATTAAATGCATGTATGCGCAGTACGTCTATACATGTCCATATCGGTTCGGGGCACTTAAACTTGGACATCATATGATGTCCATATCGGTATAAGGGTTAAAGGGTTTGAGGCAAGTGGAGAAGTTAAATTTCGTTCATAGAGAATGTCTTAATAAGTTATTCAGTACTAACTGAATTGAAAGCAAATAATGTGTATTTTTTTCTTTTGGAGTGTTTTTCGTGCTTATTCAAGCTAATTATATTTATCCAGAGTAAGAGCTAAACTAGAAACTAACTAGAAAAACAGTAATGTATATTCATTCGTCATTTTATTGTTTTAAATGTTTTCAGGAACAGAAACCAATGCAAATAAAAGACCCAGTTCATTACTGATTGATAACCGTAAAGGAAGCATGTCATTATCACAACCTGGGTCTCTCACAGATGAAACAGAAATTCCCCCTGCTCTGACCATTGATAAATATGAATCAGGCAGAGCAGAAGCACTTGGAGCACTCTGTCGCATCTTTTGTGCTAAAAAGACAGGGGAGGAAGTATTGCCAGTTTACTTAGCTCGATTTTATCTGGCATTGCAGCAAGGCTTGCAGGTAAATGAGGTAAGACTTCACACTGTTAACCATAACTTACTGGATTGTTGCATTACTTGAATCTTGTGTAAGTTGTTGCAATATACTTTAGAGTTTTCATCTGTTATTTTATTTTTGGAACATTCACAGTGAAGTGAAACTATACTAGTTTATACCTTATTAGGACATTATTTTGTGAACCCTCATTTGCATCCTCAACTTGGCTGAAGTAAGACCCAGAAATTTCGTAGTTTGACTTCCTACACCTAGAGAAGTGGGATACTAGGGTAAAGATCTACATTACCAGACAAAATATGCAATTAATGAACTTTGATATTTCATGGAGGAGAACTTGAGAAGGAATAAATTAGTGAAGTAGTTTAAGTGATGGTGAAATTAATTTTAATCTTTAAAGTAATCTTTTTTTTTTATTTAACTATACCAGTGTTTGCCAGCCAAATGCATGGTCAGCTAGAAATTTTCTTTGCCTCCCTTTGCATATAGAAAGCTGCAGCTGGGAAGATAATTGTTTCTTATATTGATACTTGGAGCTCATAACAGGCCACTTTTTCAGTTAAAAATAACTTTTTTTTATCTTGACACTAAAAGTTAACACTTTTTATGAAACCTATACTTAATTAACTAAACTATTATATTGTAAGACTTGAAGCTTTCGCGGCGAGTGTTATTGATTAAGGCTTCACGGGTGATCAGTTGCGTCAAATTTAAGAAGATCGAGCTTTCAGCTATTTTACACTCCATGGCTTTCATCAGGAACTGAAGCTCAATCTTCTTAAATTTGACGCGGCTGATCACCCGTGAAGCCTTAATCAGTAATTATACTTTTGGGTCTCTCATAATAGGATCTAGTGTGGTGATAATGATGAAGATGATGACAATAATGACGATTAAGGGTGCTCAACACAAGGTTATTAGTGCCTTAAGAATAATGTTTAATTACATTAAAATATTCTAGAATCTAAGGCGTTGGATACAGCAAGTATTTAGCAATGGCATCCAGTTATGGATTTTGTCAGTTTAATTAATATCTTTGTATATTTAAACCGTGAAAGGCTGAATTCTTAAAGCTTGAAGGGAGTGGCATATGTCTCCTTACTGGAGCCAGTGACTGCCTTTCACTCCATAAATAGACCACATTAGGCTGGCATATTGATGCTTAATTATTTTTGTATATACTGTGCATATTGAGAGCTTTCTACGTAACATTAAAGGGAACTTGGCTAAAACTTAACTTAAAGTTAAAGTAAAGTTAAAGGGAACTTAACTAAAAGTAACATTAACATAACCCATTGATGCAGAAATATTAAGAGAATATTTACCATGATCTTTCCCCCCCCCCCCCATAATAATATACTCTTGGCAAAATCATGAAATTGTAACATATCCAATGGTGGATCATAAATAATTTAATTTTAGGACCATTGGTTGTCATATTGTTCAGCTATGTATCACAGTTTGTTGACGCAGTGATATCATGTCGTCCAGCGCACTGCCATGCACTAGGGTCAGCATTGTGACATTTCCATTTGTGCACAATTGAGATTAAAGCTGGATTTCTCAGTAACTACTGTACATGTAGGAGACTGGGCTTTTCACAGATGTTATGTCTAAAATACCCTTAAACATATAACAAGTTGTATTTTTACTTTAGTTTCCCTTTAATATATACATGTATAGTGCCTGTACATGTCTAATAGTGGTTTCTTCTTTTTAGACTTTGTAGAGGTTTGAACTATTGTGGCTCTAGATTAAAGGGTTAAGAAGTGATCTCTTTTTGATTGATTTTGTGTTAATCTTTGATATTAGCTATGTAGAAGTTCAATTTTAAAAATAACTGGCTTTAAAAACTGATGTAATGGTGTTCTTTATTCCAAGCAGATGAAAAAGGTTTAGTGATGAGGGATTTTGTATCGTTTGTGACTCAAAAATTAGTATTGCCAAAGGAATACAGGGTTTATATCAGTATACTGCAACCAATAGGCATAAGGAAAATGTTTGGAGAAAGCTAAAACGGTGTATATTTCATCTTACTACTGTCAGTTCTGCAGAGGAATGCTTCCAGCACATGTAATATGGTACCATAATTTGCTTTACTTTCTTGTGTGACATGAGCTTCAGCTTCCGCATCTAGTACGGTAGCATTGCACAGTGCAAGAGACTCTGACATAACAGCAGACATAATTTGGACTTAGATTCTGTAATTTCAGATTATCATACTTTTTCTTCTAATGGCATACAAGATATATTTCAAGTAGTTTCCTGGTTCAGTTCCTAGTGATTCTTTTATGTCTGAAAAAAAATTGATAATGGATGGTGTTGGACCATATTTCAATGAAAAAGTTGTTTTAGATGTATTTCAATCCAGTATGATGAAATGACTAACAATGCTGGTAATTAAAAAAAAACTCCACGTAATGTTTAGATATTGGTCACATTCTAGTAATCAGGTAGAGCCAAGTTACTTGGAGACATTTTACATGGACAAGGTAACAGCTGAAGATGTCAAACACATCAACTTAGTAATTGACATTGCTTGGTTTCTCAGAAATGCATTGCTCATAATTGGATTAGATTGGCTAAATGTAAATAAAAAGGTTCAATATCACTTGGATGAGAATATAAAAGCCATATGCAACATGCGACTCCTTGACTTAAGTTCATATATTTGATATTTATTTGTACAGTTTCCATTACATTTTCACTACAATGACTTTGATATCTAACAAGCACTATTATACATCCTGTACAAATACATGAAATTGCTGACCTAAGATTTACTCGCTGACTCAGGTCCCCTGACCATAAGCCTTTGGTTTTCTTGAGCAGCTTGTTGTCATTTCTTCCTGACCTTTGCTTCTTTTACCCAAATCCACTTCTCTCTTAACCTATATAAGAATTCTCCTATACATCTATTTTTCTTTTCACTCATCCCCGTTAACATGCATAATGCCACTATGTCTTTGCTCACGCTGTCCCACTTCTTATCCCATGTTTTTCTCCTGCAGTTTGTTAACTCCTTACATTCTATCAGGTAATGAACAGTGCTCTCTTCATCTCCACAAAATTCACATATCCCTACCTCATTACTTCTCAACCCTTTTAGATATGTTATTCCTACTCTCATCCATGCTGTGCCTTCTCTTCCAATTTTGTCACATTGATCTATATATTTTTCCCTACTCCATTCTGTCTTTAATTGCTTATAAAATTTCAAAGATTTCTTTTCTTCTATACTTTCCCAAATCTCCTGCCTATCTATGTCTTGTGCCCTGGTTCTCACTTCCTTCCAAAAACTGCTATGATTTGACTCCTCTGCTCTCCAGAAATCTGCCATGCCTATCTTCGATACCGTTCTTTCCAATTCCGACCACCAACTGTTTGTGTTCTTAATGCTTTTCCGTTGCTTCATGCATAGATTCAATAATTCCCCTTTCTGCCCTATAATACACTTATACCAGAATTTCAGTATTCTTTCTATTATTATTCCCCTCCTTTTTGTATTACCCAACTCTAATGATGCCACTTTTCTTGGTGCCGATTTTGGCAGCCCTAGAAGTTCTTTGCAAAACAATCCATACATCTGGTCTAATTGTGTTCCTATCTCTGATGTGCCCCATACCTCCACTGCTTACATTGTTCTGGATTCAACGACCACTTCATAAATTCTTTCTAACCATCTAACTGACATCTCCAGTTTATGTTTACATATTCTCACCCCTGTCATTGCTGCCCTGCTATTAGCTATAACTTTTCTGGCTTGTGCGGCCCACCCTCCACTGCTACACATTCTTACACCTAAATAGTCATATTCCTTTACCACTTCTACCTTTTGATCTCCTATGAACCATTCCTCTCCTTTCCTCAGTATCGATCCTCTTTTAAATACCAATAATTTTTTATTTTTTGCTGTTTATTCTTATTCCCAATCAGTGCTAAACCTATGAATTGCCTCAATTGATTTTTGTAGACCTATTACAGAAATTGCTCTTACCGTTAATTCATCCGCATACAATAAACCAGGAATCTCTTTGTTCATTAATATTGGGCAATGAGCATTGCTTTCCTTAACCCTCTCTATTATGTCATCTACAAATAAATTGAATAGTATAGGACTCAATTTGCACCCCTGTCTCAAGCCTAACTTCTGTTCGGCTTCTTCCGATAATATATTCAGCCAACATCTTATTCTGAATTTCACCCCACTGTAAATTTTAGCAATTTCATTTATAAACTTCTCTCTCACCCCTTTTCTTCTTAATTTCCATTTTAAAGCCTCCGTATTTATTGTATCGAAAGCTTTCTCAAAATCCACAAAAAAAACATACGTTTATCAGTTAACGTCTTGTTTATAAACACATTGTCTATATATCAAAATTTAACTGTATTGGAACACCACAGTGAAGCGAAATAATTATTAAATTATAGATGAGTCGTATTTATTACACATTGGCTTCACTTACGTACCTATATTGAGGACATACATGGTAAGTATTACAAACAAATTTCAGGACTGGCTATGGGAAGCCCTCTATCACCATTTTTGGCCAATTTATACATGAGCTTTTTCGAAACACATATAACTAAAGTATTCCGTCATATTTTTAAAACATGGTACAGATACATAGACGACATCTTTGCAATAGTACACTACAAACAAATAGATGATGCTTTGAAACTACTCAACCTTCAAGAACCAGCGTACAATTCACAGTAGAAACTGAAGAGGACTGTACTCTACCCTTTTTGGACCTTAAAATCACAAAAAACAAAGAAAAACTGGAATTTGGTATTCATAGAAAAGCAACACACACAGATAATTACATCGAAACAAATAGTTTCAACCCAATTCCACACAAACATGCCACCATCAACAGTGTCACACACAGATTAGTAAATCTACCCCTCAGCCAGCAAGAATATCATAAAGAATACCATCAAATCTTAAAAACTGCAATTAAAAATGTATATGGAAAAAGCCTTGTAGATAAAAACTAAAATCATTCAAACTTCAAAAAAGATTAAAACAGATCACAGCTGTTTCACCAATAAAAGAAGAAATTAGATTTGCTAAATTTACTTACCTCCCTTTGCCACAAAAAAGTTCCAAAAAACATTTAAGAAATACAGTATAACATTGGCACCAAAAAACAATTAGTACATTAAGAACCTACTTAACAGTGATAATGATAAGATAAAACCAGAAGAAAAGTCAGGCATGTACAAGATTAAGTGTAAAGACTGTGAAAAAATTTACATAGGGAGGACAAAAAGAAACATAAGCACTAGAAAGAAATAACATTTTAGGCACGTAAGATACAAAAATATTGATAAGTCCGCAATAGCAGCTCATTTCTGGTCTGAAAATCATGAAATTGAAGATAGCACCAAATTACTAAAATATGTACAAAAACATAGTAAACTCGTCATATGGGAGAGAATATACATAGAAAAACATAAAATCCAACGAATGAACTTTGAAATCCTGCCAGAAGACAACCCCACATTTAAATTCATCACAAAATCATCAGATGGCAGCAGCAACTCCAGAACTACCCACACCACTGGATCAAGCTTTAGTCCCATAAGAGCCGACGATGCGGACAATGGTTTGCAAAACATGTCCTCAATATAGGTACATAAGTGAAGCCAATGTGTAATAAATATGACTCATCTATAATTTAATAAACATTCTCTATAGTTTGCCTTTTTTTCCCAAATCCAGCTTGAAATTCTGATATTTTATTTTCTCTTTGCACCCAGTCAATTAGTCTGTCCCCTAGTATGTCTGTATACATTTTCCCAATTATAGAAAATAAGCTTATCTCCCTGTAGTTCTCTGGTCTATTTACACTCCCCTTATCTTTAAATATTGGTACAATCACACTTGTTTTCCAGCAGTTGGGTAATTTCTTACTGTCTCTCATCTTATTAAATAAATTAGTTATATTCTTTAATCCACTTTGTGTTTCCCCATATCTCTTCCAAAACTCCCCTGGGATCCCATCCATGCCCACTGCTTTTCTTTCATGCCAAATACCACAAGATTTTGTTTTCTTCTTCTGTACTCTGCTCTTTCTATTGCCTCTATTCTCCGGTCATATTCTCTTACTACTTTCTCTGTTTCATCATTTTTCTTTCAATTCTTTTCTCCATTCCCTCCATTCTATCTATTTTCTTCTCTATCACCTCTATTTTATCTAGTTTCCCCATCCTTTTCAGTATCTCCTCTATCACTTCCATTAACATCCTCGTTGCAGGTCTGGTGTTTAGCTTGATTCCTCCAATCACTAACAATGTTCATCACAACCAGAATGGTCCATGTAGCATCCCTTGTTCCATTTTTGACAATGTTGTTCTTCACCGTACATATCTTGGTGCAAAAACGCCCGATTCTGGCCCTATATAGCTCCAGTTGCACACCCATGTTGTACTGAGCGTAAGCACTGCCGCAACACGTCTTACCTCGGCAACGTCTCGTCAACAACCCTAAGTTCATGTAAACTTCAAACAGTTCATAATGCTTTCTTGAAAGAACTAGTGAAATTTAAACTATCAGTGACTTAGGCATTGACATATGCAATATTAGGAAATGGGTAACTTAAACATTGTCACAAACACGAAACAAAGGCACAAAATAATTACCATAGAATAATAGAGTCAACATGAAAAATTCAATGCCATGCCCAGGATTTGAACCACAGATCGCCTTATTACTGTCCAGTCACTCTAACTCATTGAGCTACCATGACCAAATTCTCCATTTGACTCATATAACTCCCCGGTAAACCACTAGGGGCTCTCGCATCTGAGATACACCGTTTGTGGCAACTTACTATCATAATTACTTGAGTGCCAGGCTTCATCATTTAACTCCTATTATTTTAGTTAATTGTTGGAAATTAATCATTTCTTCACACTAGCCGTATATAGGCTAAGGTTAGTAAGTCACCACAATTGGTGTATCTTGGCTGTGAGAGCCCCTAGTGGTTTACCGGGGAAATATATGAGTCAAATGGAGAATTTAATGTCAGGACGGCACGTTGGCCATGGTAGCTCAATGAGTTAAAGCGACTGGATGGAAACCAGGAGATCCGTGGTTCAAATCCTGGCCATGGCATTGAATATTTCATGTTGACTCTATCAAAAACCTTAGCCTATATACGGCTAGTGTGAAAAAATGATTAATTTCCATCAATTAACTAAAATACCATAGAATAACTTTAAATAAGAAGTCAACAGATAAAGATCCCTTAATAATGTGAAAAATATTATTGAATAAACTACCAAATTCAGTAAAAAGCAATGGACGAAATGTAATTAAATGTATATAATTGTTTATTTTTGACGTATCCGACAACATGTAAGTTTTATTATGGATGAAATTAATTGATTGATTGATTGATTGATTGATTGATCGATCGATCGATTTTAAAGACTGGCCTTTCAGAAGGGAGAACTTTTCCCAAATCCAGTCAAACCTGTCATTATCCAAACATAGGATTAAACTTGTAACTTCAGTGGCTCACATTAACAGAAACAGTCCTAGAGCAATGGGATGCTGTGATTGAATACTTCTTCATATCTGTGAACAAGACACAATTGATGGCATCTTACAAGTATCAGTCTATAACTAAACTTCTGAAAGATTCTGCAACAAAAGCTAAGATAGTTTTGTAATATCTAGTACTTAAGTTTTTACAGATATTAATTCAAGTCAGTTCAGTTTATTAGCCATAGAATTTTTACAGAATTACAAACATCATCAAAATACTTAGAAGAGTATTAGACAATGTTTATAATCTAACTGAAATTTACAATATGATTACCAATAATTTACAAGTACTTACTATTATGGGTACACTTCAGAAGAGCAAGTGTCTTATGCATGTTATGTATGCACTCTAAACTAAAAATATTGGCTAGAGCTCCTCTTCTTCACTTTGCTGAAAATAATGTTTATCTGTATCTCAAATTCTTGATGTACAGTGTTGTTTCTTAACATTTTCAGAAATTAATTTTGGTAAGTTAAATTCCAAAAATTCTGAAATTCTGAAAAATTTGTCAGAGAAGCAACAGCTTTTTACAAGAAAGGAGATTCAAAATCACTATTGCTGCTTATAAACGTATTGTGAGTACTATATCTCAAAATCTGTTTTAAAATATTTGACTTTTTTTGATCCTGGTAATGTCAAGTCAAGGGACAGTTCTATACACAGTGTAACCTCGTTTATCCGTACTAACTGGGACCGTAAATCTTCCGGATTAATGAAAATCTGGATAATCCGGAAATAAAGGAGAATAATCAAATAAACTTTATAGACTTCTGTAGCACTATTTGTTGATTTCAAAGGTGCATTTGACACAATATGGCGAGAAATGCTACTTTACAAGATGAAAACATATGGCATATTCATTCATTCTTTATTCATCCTTTTAAAACATATACATGTTTTTGGACACGTCATGATTACAAAGTATATGTACAAAACAAAGAAATAAAATGATTCAAGTTATTTATTATAGTACATCAATAATCATACATTATTTTTTACAAATTTACTGTAATTACAATTCTTTGTTTAAAAATTCTTTTATTGAGTAGAAACATCCATTTATACAATAATTTTAAAGTTCCTTTTTGAAAATGTTATTGTTTTGGATGCTTTTTAGGTATGGTGGAAGTTTATTGTAAAGTTCACATGCTGATGCTATTGGTTTAGTTTTATATAATTGTAATGAATGCATTTGTGGGGGATAGTTGACTTTTTTTCTTGTAAAATAATCATGGTTGTTTCTATTCAGTTGTCCGTTGCAGTCTTTAATTTTTAAGTACAGTATTGTTTCATATATGTATAATGAATGCAAAGTCATAATTTGTAGATTTTTAAATTCTTCTTTACATGATTCAGTTTGCTTTAATCCCTGGATCAACCTCACTGCTCTTTTTTGCAGTAAGAAAACTCGGTTTGTATGTTTCTTTTTACTACGACCCCATGCTATAATACCGTAGGTGAGGTGAGGATGGATTTGTCAGTAGTATATTGTTGTTAATAACTCTTTATTGCGTAAGCCTGCGAATCTTTTTATGATGAATAGACTAGTACAGATCTTTTTGCATATTTTATGTATATGATTATCCCAATTTAGATGTTGATCAATTATTACTCCTAAGAAGTTGCTGTATTCTACTTCTTCTATTTTGTCATTTCCAATGAAAATATCAATATTTTTTATGTTTTTATTTTGTGGGGTACGGAAGTGTATACATTTCGTTTTGTTTATATTGACGTGTAAGTTATTTGACTGCAAGTGCTGGATTAAGTGTCTTGTATTTTGTGACGTTATTGTTTCTAAATTTTTTGCTCCGATGCCTGTGTTAATAATTGATGTATCTGTGTACATTGTAATTTTGCTTCCAGGTAAATTTGGCATGTCATTTATATAAATAATAAACAGGGAGGACAAGAACAGATCCTTGTGGTACTCCATATTTTACTTCGAGACTTTTTGAGTAATAATCTTTTAATATCAGGTCACATGCTAAATTGGTTTCAAGCCTTCTTATCTCAAAGATGGTTTGCAGTGCAGTACAAAGCAGCCACATCCAAATGGAAACAAACCCGAGATGGATTACCACAAGGGTCTGTTACAAGTGCTATTCTCTTTAATATATTTATAAACGACCTAGCAGATGCACTGAAGAAACTAGATAACATACAAGTGGGAATGTATGCCGATGACCTGGTAATATGGACCTCTGAAAAGAATATACGTTCTGGGAAACATTATGAAAAGTTACAAACAACAATGGAGAATGCAATTATAATATTGGAACAATGGACTAAGCATAACAATATGGAGATAAACACAGAAAAAACCCAATATCAACTGTTCACGATGCAACACAAAACAGAAAATATATGTCTGCAAATCAATAACAAAAATTTACAAGAAGCATCTGCAACAACATATCTAGGAATAGAACTAGACCGGAAACTATCAATGAAAAAACATGTAAACAATATAACAAATAAGATGAACGAAAAGGCCCGCCTCAGTAGCGTAAATGGTAGCGTGTCTGCCACACATTCAAGAGGTCCCGAGTTCGAATCTCAGTTAGGGTGAGTCACCTGGATAAGGTTTTTCAGGGGTTTTCCTTCATCCTGAAAGACGAATATCAGGTAACTCTAAGCTCCATGGACCCCAGACTCATTTGAGCACCATTTCACCCATTTCATTCATCGTCCGATGTGACTTAATGTTGGAGGTCGTAAATTACAACAACAACATCAACAAAAAGAACATCATAAAATGCCTAGCAGGAAAAAAATGGGGTGGAAATATGGACCTCCTTAATAACACATATAAAGCATACATAAAACCCAACCTACTATTTGGAGGAGAACTGTTGGCAACAGTAAACAAGAAACTCAAAAGGAGAATAGAAACTTCACAAAACAATTCACTGAGAATAATAACAGGAGCTGTAAAAACAACACCAATTGCCATACTACAAAGCTTCACAAAAAATATGACCATAGAACTGGAACGTGAACTAAAGGCAATTACCCTAGCACAAAAACTGCAAGTTAACATAAATTGACACAAGTGGTATCACACAGCGGATAATATAAGCAATCCAAAATCCCAAACAAGCTTCAGAACATACATCAATAACTCAAAACACAAGAACATAATAGCAACAAATATAACAACAATGGAGGAAACGAGCCCAGCAGAATATATTGTGACTTTGTGGGTTCGTGAAATTAAAAGTCCAATTGCAAAAACTCAAAATGTTCTTTATTTCCACCGAATTACAGTTGGAACACTTGACGATTACACAGAATTACGTAGTGCACACAATTACAATTCACCAGTTCGTCTGTCACAGATCCACTCTACACTCACAATTATGTACAACTCCTCTGATACACGTACACAGTCTTCCATTCCGTTCACTAGCACGGCGCTCCTCACGGCTGCTCGCCAAGAACTGAACTGACTCGTCCACTGCAGCCTTATATAGGAAGATCGCTGTTTCTGGAAGCTTCGCGGTTCGGAAAAATCATCCCGATGGTTCCAGACGTCAGGGGGAGGGGAATGAGACAGTACAGGGCTCGTGCCGCTCTTCTAACCATCCCCTCAGTTAGTGACACAAGATAAATGGGTAGGTATGGCCTGAATGCTTCCCGTCTGGCCCTATCTGCCAGCTGGTTCTATCGGGAATTCCGATGTTCGGGTGACAATATTGATATGCATTATAAGAATGACCTGTTATATACAATACATAAGCAAAACAATTCACCAGATGAAATGAGAGCAATAGCAATAGCCACAGAAAATGAAAGATATCCAGAAAAAGAATGGTTCCAAATATATACAGATGGATCCTTTATTAACAAACAGGATGCTGGTGCAGGAGTATACTGCAAACATTTTGCACAGTATCTAACACTAGATGAAACTTCAAACCATTATGACGGAGAACTAACAGCCATAAAAGCAACACTGCAGAACGTCCTGTACGGACTGTACATAAAGCAAAACATAGTTATCTTAACAGATTCAAAATCGGCCATAGATGGGATTTTAAATTATAAAAACAAAACAACAAAGAAATAAGAAGTTTAATTAAAGCTGTTGAATCAAGAAATCATGTCACCCTACAATGGATTCCAGCCCATGTTAGACTTTCAGGTAATGAACATGTTGACCAACTAGCAAAAAAAAGGTGCAATTTAAAGTATAAAACCTGGAAGACAAATTGAAATTAATAGAAAATTAAAGGACATTAAGCTACATTTTAAAAGACAGCAGAGACTTGATGAAGAAGATAAACTAAAAGACAAGGATTATAAGAACATTGGAGACAAAATTAACATACAAAACTTGCCAAGAAAAACTGCAGTGGCCCTATTTAGAATGGAAACTGGCCATGATTGTCTTGCAGAACACCTTTATAAAATACACTGCATACCTACACCCAAGTGTACTATCTGTAAAGAGGATGTCATCATGAACAAACACCATTTGGACAAATGTAGTGGTCTCAAAAGTGAGAACCTACAGGCTTTATATTGGGAAGCCAGGGGGAAAATGATGCAAATCAACTAATCCCCAGTGCCATTAGTCAACAACAACATTATAGGCTATATCGAAATTTAACTGTATTTGAACACTGCAGTGAAGCAAAATAATTATTAAATTATAGACTCTATTGTACTACATGACCCTACTTAGGCTATATTTAGTACCATCAAAATAAATTATTAAAACACTATACTGTACATTTAAATGTTGTTAGCTTTAGTAAAGTAATTAGTATGCTTTTTTTTTCGTGTCAATTTCAAATGACGGTTACATGCGACATGATAATGCAGGCATTTCACAACCATGAGTTTGGTTGCCATTGTTTCACTTTGGCATACCAAATAATCCAAACTTTGTCCAGCTGGATTGTTACTTCAGTACCAGACATAACCTCTTTTAGTTTGTTTTCATACCCACCATTCATTTCACTGTCAACTTCTATATCTGCAGAGGAACAAGCTGCAATAATTTTGTCATTCAGAACTGTACAGTAGGCACCATCATTGTCTGTTTCTAAACAATTTATTTATGCCATTTATTTACATCTAAACAACCAGGAATGTTCACAATTTAATGTTCACAAAAGTTTGAATAAACTCTGATGCATTGACATCATCACAAACTTCTTCATTTGAAGCACAAATTTCGTTAGTAGAATCACAAACAAAAACTTCCAAACAAAAGAGCACGACGTTGTAATTTGAATAATGAATGGCTGATATTATTTGGCGCAAGTGGCTTGTGATAACGTTCACAAACATCCTCAACTTTCACATAATGAATGTTTGAGGGCAGTAATCCAACAGTCTTAAGTACAGTCTGAAACAAAAAAGAAGTACAATTTAAAAAAAATTGAAAGAAAAGAATTTATCCGGATAAACTGGAGATCCAGATTAATGGGGGCCAGATGAATGAGGTTCTACTACATATAGCAAAGTTGGGAAAATCTTCTGCCAATTGATTTTGAGCTACTATTTGATAATGGGAACTGCTGCACTAATTAAAGCTTCACGGTGATCAGCCATGTCAAAGTAGCTAAAGTTGAGTTTTCGGCCATTCCAAGCTCCATGGCCTTCAGAAACTGAATGAAAAATGCTGGCCGACCGTCCCCCATATATACAGAGCCTTCCTCATGGGGTTGGGGCTTATGTCACTGCATTCCAGTCTGTCATTGGTCTGGCTGATACACAGGAAGGATGAACTCACATTCTTTGTAGTTTTCTGCGCAGTCCATCATCTGGATAAGGATTCTCCAGTCTTGGGTTTTCTGCACATTCCGTCATCTAGATTGGGGTTCTCCGTCTTTGGTTCTTTTGCATGGTCCATCATCTGGTTCGGGTTTCTATTGCAAATGGTAAATATACTATTTGAGAGGTGGGTCTGCCTGCGTAATATGAAGGTGTGTAATTCTGCCTGTTGTATAGATACGATAACTGTTGAAGTTCGTTTTAATGAATGTGATCACTATTATATGATGGATAAATACAAACAATATCTTGCAATTTGGTGTTTCTCTATGAAGGTATTTAACTTAATATAATTTAATAAAGGAATGCCAAATTAATAACAGTATTAGTTTCAAAACATTTTAGGAAAGAAACATTTTCTTTGTCCTTTCAACAGTGCACATTATATCGAACGATAAATGAATGAATGAATGAATGAAGGAATGAATGAAACAGGTGATGTACTCAAATGAGTCCAGAGTCCCTAGAGCTCAGTTACCTGACATTCGTCTTTGTAGTATAAGGAAAAACCCTGGAAAAAACCTTATACAGGTAACTCATCCTTAGCAAGATTTGAACTCGCAACCTCTTGAGTATGAGGCATACATGCTACCTCACACCTTGGATGCGGGCAAGAAACAGATTCTTAATATTATATAATATAATATTTATTTATTATATTTATTTATTATATTTATTACTTCTAGATTGGGACCAGTCACTTTATAGCGTCCGGTGTCTCTCATTTTGCAAGTAACTGATCCTGTATCTTGGAAATGTTTAATGCACTTATTAGTTTTCAAAGATATAAGGATACCTACATTAATAAAGACATTTTAATTAAGTGTGAGAATGACAAAAAATCCATTTGTACTGATAAAACGTAAGACGTTTATGTTGCAAACAAAAGTGTATCAGTTTGATGGTACCTGGACACTTTTGATAACATTACACTCTGAGGGACTTGTCTGAATTTAGTAATTTTTTTTAGTAATGCTGAATAGTGTTGCATAAACTCCTCTATGCAGCGGTTTAAATTATATTTTTATGTTGTACCAATTTTAATGCTGGTACGAAAGTAGCATTCAACCATGAAGACGTGGTACTCTGTCTTCATAACAATTGTGCTAACCTTTAGAGTAAAAACGTGCTACTTATACATATGTACTAGAATGTTAATCACAATTACCATAAGAGGGGAGAAAGGAGAGGCTGGTTGTATTAGTTATGAGCACAACCACACTCGGTGCTGTAATTTGCTTACTGTTCTGCAAAAATTACCTCTTCTTCGTGGTTGAGAGCACTATGATTTCAAGATGGACTTACCAGTCAACTATGATGTCATTCTTGTTCTATCGGAGGGTGAGAAATAACAAACAAAAATGAACATCATGTATATACACACATACAAACCAACCGATAACAGTGCTTTACCTGGCAATGGGTCGGTAAATATATTGATATTTCCCAATGTGTAAGGACTATGATACTATGAAGCATAAAATTATATTGATATTGATATTTGTTTATATTACAAAAACTATTTGAACTGATATATTTCTACCTGGTTTTTAAATGGAAGAACAACTGAATAATACTGCACTGAAATCTCTAGAGTAAATAGAGTTTACGAACCATTCATAAAGATATAATGTGACCAGACAAATTCTGCCAGGACAGTAGGAAGTGTACTGTTTCCTCTCTCTTGAATTTAACAAACCCCTTGGTTTATTCAAAGTCATTCTTTTATCATGTCATGTCAAATGTTTACGTTTCAGTTCTGAGTAATTACAAATATAATAAAATAATTCTGCACACATGCATGCATGCCAACCAGTAGTACTATTCAGTACAGTTGAAGCAATAATGTTTATGGCGAGCAAATAAGTTGGCAAGCAAGGGTTACCACAATTGGGATGCCAATTTGATACAATAAGAAGATTGGCAAGGGTTCCATGTTGATGCTACTTTGAAGCTATTATAATGTGTGGCTCAGGGTAAAACAATGAGGTTTCTCACAGGGTATGCGTGGATGTGTGTGAGAAGGATATTTAATGACACTAGAATGCCCGTTTCCAACTTATTTATTCACTGCTTCTTTTTTTTTAGAACATCGAAATTGAAGTTGCCGACCAATATCCCTGTTTAGAGTTACTGACGGCAGAATGTTTATTACTCGATAAACTTTATTCGTTCCTCACGTATATATGAACCGACAAATATCCAAGACAGAACAAGAGGACTGCCCTACTCGCCCTCACGCCTAGGACCGCTCTAATCGGCCTGACGCCGAAGACTGTTTTAATTGGCTCCTAGCCACGAACTGCTCTAATCGGCTCCACGCTGAAGACTCTTGTAATGACCACAGATGCGCGTGGGTGTATCACTTTCACTTTCTGAAAACTCCTTTTCAACCAAAGATCCCTTTGTGGCTGTTTTGTCGCCATTATGAATGATCCAAAGAATACCCTATTCAACAAGTCAAGTGAGCCCCTTTAGAAAACTGCTAAGGACACTGTTTCTTACATTGCTTTTGTTATAACAACTTTCCCCCACAACTGCTATTTGCCTCAGCTGCCCTTGCATGTGTTCTAACAAAGAACCAACATTCCTTTGACATCCATCATGATTCTTTACTTATGGCAAACCTTAATTTTGGTATCACAGTGCTTCCATCACAATACATTGTTAGAATATGATAGTGCTTTATTTATTTGTATTAGGAAAACTATTTGAGTTTAAAATCTGGGGTTTTTACGGTTATATTAGATACATTATTCTGTACCTTCCACATGGATCAGTTTTTGCAAAATCTGAATTTTTGTTTTAGCACAAATAGTATTTAATGGAGATTGATTAGGTTGGCACTCATCACACACCATGTAGGGGGAATGCAATACGGCAGCACTGCAGGACTCTTATTGGTTGCTCACCTAGTAGCGCTAAGGGGCAGACATTCCGTTTGAAACAGATAGTAATAATCTTGACTTCAGCACAAAACTTAAAGCAAACTTAGTATTTGCATATTGCCCTTTCTTTTCTCTTCCCAGAGCCGAGAATGTGGAGAAACATTAGCTAGCATCCTGTTGAACTCAGCTGACCTGTTTCGACTGGATCTCGATGGTGTTCAGGTCCTTGTTCCACTTGTTATTGATGCCTTGGAAATTGTATTACCAGAAAAGGAACTTAAACTGAAGTATGTATCTCTTTTTCAAATACTTAGGTGTTAAAAAAAGAGTGCTTCTATAAATATTTATTGCACTTATTTCCTTTACAGGTCTCATATTTATAAAACAGTGTGTAATCATTATTAAACATACACATGTTTTTCAGTGTAATCAAATACTTTGATCTGTATGTCTCTTAGATTAGTGTTGGACATGTATAATTATTCTGTCTTTAAATTGCACCTAATAGCTTTTGTGGCATTTAATGATTTATTAACAGTTCCTTTTTTAAATAGGAACTGTTGCAAAATCAATCATTCCATGTAATTTGCACCCACAGACTTTGTAAAATGCATATCACCATGAAAACAGCTGCCCGGATATATTTTGTCATATTTACAAAAGAACAGCATATTTGCAGTTTATTAAAATGCAGTGGTAGGGAAATCAATTTTATATGAATGTAATTGCAGACCATAAAGATATTGAAAATCAAAGAATTGTTTCAGTATTCAAGAAACTTTTTTATAATAATTTTAAAGAACATGGTGTGACTTTAGAGCATTTGTCTTTTTTAAATAATAATTGTATTTACAGTCGTTACACCTACTACCAACACCACCACTGCCACTGCCACCTAAAAGTGGTGAACTTCCATTAACCCAGAGGCTACTTACTCTACAAATTGATTCAGAATGTTGCCCATTGTTTCTTTACTAGCCTCCCTCCCTCTCCCTCCCTCTGCCCTCCCTCCCTTCTTTCTTTCTTACTTTCATACTGCTTTAATTATGGTGACTGAATGTACTATGAGTATACACTTTCTAATAAATTTCATTAAAGCAATAAATAAATAAACTCTTTTATATACTGCAAATGAAAATTAAAATATTATTACTATGTTTCAAATAAGAAATATGGAAGCATAACTGAAAGTGGAGCTGAGAAGTAACTAAAGTTTAGATATTACATACTTTTGAAGTGTATTCTCACTCACATTCCGAAACTTCTGGATTTGTTTTAGCTTAATAAGTCTCTCAGTATTTGAACAAAGAGATGTAGTAGATAATCTAATTGTAGACTGTAAACTTTAATCAGACAGTTGACTTCTCTGATGAGGTTTGCTAATTTTCATGAAAGAGAAATGCTGCTCACATATGTATATTGAGAGAAACATATGGAACATTCAAGTGACTAATTGGTGAAGTCTTGGAAACCTTGGTCATGGGAGGTGTTTGTAGAAATCATTCAAATTATTTGTATTTTGAAAGTTGTCCTTTAGGCTCTTCATCGCATTTCAAATCAAGTTCCAGTTGCAAACTGGGAACTGTGTCATCAACACATTTTGAATATGGAATAGTCAGAATTTCAAATTCTGTCTGAAGTTGGTCCAAATCTTATCTGAAATTAAATTCCTGGAATAGGTCTCCTAATATTTATATGAATTTTTCAAAATCTCTGATAGTGGCGAAGTATAAACTTGTTAATCTGGAAAAATGCGGAGTATTTTTGTTACACAGCTGACGTTCCCATAATGAAAACTTAATTTAAATGGCTCCACTTGATGTGACATTTCAGTTATTGGTAGATCTTTTTTTCCTTGTAGTAAAAGATTTAGACCATTGAAATGCTGATGCCCGCCTCGGTCAGGGTGAGTTACCTGGATACGGTTTTTTCCGAGGTTTTCCCTTATCCTGAAAGACGAATGTCGGGTGACTCTAAGCTCTATAGACCCTGGGCTCATTTGAGCATCATTTCACCAATTCCATTTGTCGTTCCATATGACTTAACATTGGAGGACGTAAATTACAGAGAGAGAGAGAGAGAGAGAGAGAGAGAGAGAGAGAGAGAGAGAGAGAGAGAGAGAGAGAGAGAGAGAGAGAGAGAGAGAGAGAGAGAGAGAGAGAGAGAGAGAGAGAGAGAGAGAGATGATGATGTATCAGATATGCAAGAAAAGCTGGCTTACACACAGATTTCATCTTTAGACTGTGGTGGACATCATCTTTGACTCCATGAATAAAGATATTTCTTCTCAAAGTTTGAGAAATCTTTCCTCAGCTTAGCCAGCATACTTCACTGTGATGAAGTATGTCCCCGCATTTACAATTGCATTCAGAAAAATGTTTTGAACCAGCAGTGGCTAAGTTCTTTTGATCCTATAATATTTGTGTTCTTAACAACTATATACTGTGACTTTGTGGGTTCGTGAAATGAAAAGTCCAATTGCACCACTCAAAAATGTTCTTTATTTCCACCAACTTACAGTTGAACACTTGCCAATTACACAGAATTACGTAATGCACACAATTACGATTCACCAGTTCGTCCGTTACAGTTCCACTTGCACTCGCAATTACGTAAACTCCTCCAACGCACGTATGCAGTCCGTCCCCTCACTGGGCGCTCCTCAAGGCTCGCCAAGAACTGACTGAACTCAC
Organism: Mantis religiosa; assembly: GCA_030765055.1. NCBI lineage: Eukaryota > Metazoa > Arthropoda > Insecta > Mantodea > Mantidae > Mantis > Mantis religiosa. The sequence goes on along the minus strand of CM060948.1, from coordinate 113,894,744 downwards.
TCACTGCAGCCCCCTTTATAGGGATATCACTGTTTCTCGAAGCCTCTCGTTTCAGTGAATCACCGCGAAGGTTCCAGACGGCCGAGGGAGGGGAAAGAGGCGGCCAGCGACCAGTGACACTTCCGTAATCATCCCCTCAGTTAGTGACTGAGATAAATGGGTGGGTGTGACCCGAAAGCCTCTGGTCCCCTACCCAGCTGTAAGTTGGTCGTGCTTTCCGATAATTGGGTAACACTGCTCCCTCCTTAAAGCTGGTCGTCCCGAACAGCACCATCGTAGCGAGCTAGACGATCCAGGTATACCACCAACATCTTTCCTCGGGGCACCTTCTGGATGCGGTAGACCACGTCATTAATCCTCTTCACCACCCGGTACGGCCCTTGCCATGGCTGCTGAAGCTTCGGGCAGCGTCCCTTGGTCCGTGTAGGACGGTACAACCAGACCAGGTCACCTTGCTGGAACCCTTGGCTGTTGGCTTGCCTGTCATATCGGGTCTTCATGCGGTCGCTCGCCTTCTGGATGTTCTGGCGAGCCATCTTGTGCATGTCGTGGAGGTGGTCCACCAGGTTCTCCACATACTCGGTCACTGGCTGCTTCACCTCCGGAGGGCTTCCAAAAGCCAGGTCACAAGGGAGGCGTAACACTCGGCCGAACATTAAGCTGGCTGGAGTCATCCCAGTTGTGTCGTGTGTAGACGAGCAGTAGGCCAGCAAGAACAGAGGCACCCTGACGTCCCAGTCTCGCTGATGGCTGGCCACGACCTTCCTCAGGTGTTCCTCTAAGGTCTTGATGTATCTTTCGACCATGCCATCCGACTGGGGATGTAGAGGCGTCGTGCGGGTCTTGTTCACCCCAAGCCTTTGTAGTGCCTCCTTCATTAAGTTGGACTCAAAGTTGGTACCCTGGTCACTGTGTAGCTCTAACGGCACCCCAAATCGACAGAACACTTGCTCCACGAGGCAGTCTGTGATTGTCTTTGCCTCTTGGTTTGGGATGGCATACACCTCCGGCCACTTGGTGAAGTAGTCCACGACCACCATTAGGTACTTGTTGCCTCGGTCGGAAACTGGGAACGGTCCAGCAATGTCAACGGCGATCCGTTCGAATGGCGCTCCGACATTGTACTGCTGCATGCGACCCCGGCTCCTAGTCTGGGGGCCACGAATCGCCGCACACACGTGACACTGACGGCACCATCTCTCAGCATCTGCTCGGAGTCTCAGCCAGTAGTAGCGCTGCCGTGGTATGTCAATCGTTCGGTTCGCTCCCAGGTGTCCACCCGAAGTACCGGCGTGCACTTCCTCCACGACTTCCGGGACCTTACTCCGAGGAAGTACCAACTGTTCTCTCTGCGTCTTCCCATCGGGTGACTCCCATACCCGGAACAGCACGCCCCCTCTGGTCTTCAACGAGTCCCATTGGGCCCAGTACGACTTGTAGGTGGCGCTCCTCGGTGCGATGTCCTCCCAGGTTGGTCTCATCCCTGCCTCCACTTCCCTCAAGAGTGGCCCCAAGTCTGCGTCCGCCAGCTGCTCCCTCCTCACACCTGCGCTTTCGCAGCCATCCGCAGGCACTGCCGTGACTACTCGGACTGCTGTGGCACGCTCCTTCTCTTCCACTCTTGTGCACTGACCGAACTCTTCTGGACAGGGTCTTCGGGACATGGCGTCAGCGTTACCGTGGCTCTTCCCTCTATGATGTTCTGAGGTGAAGTGGTACTCCTGCAGCCTCTGGACCCAACGTGCTGTCTGGCCTTCCAGGTTCCTAAAGCTCAATAGCCAGGTTAGGGTGGAATGGTCAGTCCTCAGGTGGAATGGCTGACCGTACAGGTACTTGTGGTAGTGCTCCAAGGTCTTTACTACCGCCAGTAACTCTCGTCGGGTGACGCAGTAGTTCTTCTCTGCTTTGGATAGCGCCTTGCTTTAGTAGGCTATCACCCGCTCATGGCCGTCCTGGATCTGCGATAGGACACCTCCAATGCAATGGTCGCTGGCGTCGGTGTCCACAATGAAGGCGCCACCTGGTTGTGGAAATCCCAAAATTGGAGCACTGCACAGGGTCTTCTTCAAGTGCTGGAAAGCGTCTTCGGCGTCCTCCGTCCACACATAAGAACGGTGTTCCTCTGTCAGGCGGGTGAGGGGTTTGGCGATGTTAGAGAACCCCTTTATGAAGCGTCAGTAATAGCTCCACAGCCCCAGGAAACTGCGCAACTGCGCAACTCTTATCCTTTGGGCGAGGCCAATCTCTCACAGTCTGCGTCTTCCCCGGGTCTGTGGCCACTCCGGTTGCTGAGACTATGTGGCCCAAGTAGTTCACTTCCTTGCGGAAGAGCTGGCACTTCTTGGCGTTCAGCTTCAAGTTGGTCGCCTGCAATCCCTGTAGCACCTTACTCAGATTCTCGAGATGGTCTTCAAAAGTCTTACTGACGATGATGATGTCGTCCAAGTATAGCAGGCAGGCGTCGTAAGTCAGCCCTCTCATCACTGACTCCATGAGGTGTTGGAAGGTAGCTGGTGCGTTGCAGATGCCAAAGGGCATAACCGTGAACTGCCAGAGCCCTTGGCCTGTCGAGAATGCGGTCTTCCACTTGTCTCTTGGGTCTACAGCTACCTGCCAGTAGCCCGACTTCAGGTCCAGGGTCGAGAACCACTGTGCAGCAGCTAGCGTGTCCAGGGTGTCGTCAATCCAGGGTAAGGGGAAACAGTCCTTCCGGGTGACAGCATTCAGCTTTCTGTAGTCTACGCAGAAGCGCAGGTCGCCGTTCTTCTTCGTCACCAAGAGTACAGGGGAACACCAAGGGCTGTCCGACTCTTCAATCACTCCCCTGGATCTCATGTCCTCCAGCATGTCTCGTACCGCCCCTTGCTTCGCCAGCGGAACGCATCTGTGTGGTTGCCGAATAGGCCGGGCGTCTCCGGTGTCGATGCGGTGAAGCACTTTGTCCGTGCGGCCATAGTCACTATCACCTTGGCTGAAGACGCGCTGGTATCGTCTCAGCAGTTGTCAAACTTTCTCCAGTTGTTCTGCGGTCAGGTGGCCGGCCGCCCTCTCCAGTAAGCCTTCTAGCCGGGGCCCCAGGTGTTGCGTCGGCACTGACTCCTGTGTCTTGTTGATTGCTGTTACACTCACCACGGGCTCGCACGTTCCCAACTCCGTCCCGGCCTGGACGTCGTGATCGGTGTCCGTTGGATTTAGCAGTCTCACTGGCACCTCCTCTCGGCACGGCAGCAATGCCCTGGCTACACACAGTCCGTGTACAGGCGTCTTCTGGTCCAGCATCATGTTCATGGTTCTCTGGTCTTCCAGTCGCGCCGTCACCACCAGCTCGCTCCTCGCGGGGACAACCACGTCTTCGTTCAAGACGACCCTGCAGATTCCAAGGCTCTCTTCGGGTTGACGGAGTATAACCTCTTCTCCGTTGAGCCGCAGGACCTTCCTGCCGACGTCGACCGTTGCCTCGTGGCTCCTGAGGGCATCCAGTCCCAGAATCACCTCCTCAGCCACCTTCGCGACGAACACCCACAGACGCACGGCACTCCGTCCCAAGGTCAGCTCCAGCAGGGCCTCCTTCTCCACAGGCATGGTGTCGCCCGATGCCGTCACAAGCTCGTATGGTCGGCTCGGCTTCCTTGTCGGCAAACCCTTCGCCACGTCAGGTCTGATGATGGTCACGGCTGCCCCCGTGTCCACCAGCACGCGGCACGGCTTCACCCAACCGTCCGCGATGAGGCTGTCATCCATACGCCGGCTGACGGCGCGCAGTGTCACTCGAGGGGTTGGAAGTGATGGCGCCGACGTGCCCCTCTCCACGACGGCCCCTACTCGTTTTCCGGCTGCTCTTCCTGATGTGGGCAGTCTCTCTCCAGGTGTCCGGGCTGTCCACACCCCCAACACAGGCCACTAGGTCTTCGCCGGCGTCCTTCGGCTGGTCTTCTGTCTCCGGTGTAGCGGACACTCCTCGTTCTCGACGTCGGGATAGCTGTTACCTTGGCCGCCTCCATCCTTAATGCTGCCGTCAGCGCCTCGTGGATGGTTTTATAATCGCCGAGCATTAGGCGCTGACGAATCTCCGTGTCTCGTACCCCGTCCACGAATGTGTAGGCAGCTTCCCGGGATACGAACTATGGTGGGAGGTCGACTAGGGCCTTGCTAGCCAGTTGTTCAACTCCCAGGGCGAACTCCTGCACCGTCTCCCCCGGCTGCTGTGACCTTGCCTTCAGCTGGCTGCGGTATGCTGCGGCTAAGCGGTGGTTCCCAAAACGATTCTCCAGGGCCTCCCAGATGTCCTTGGGCGCCGCCGTTGTCTGTATCGCGTTCAGAACTTCCGCGGCCCGTCCCTGGAGGCTGGCTATTAACTGTGTGGCCTCCTCCTCCGGTGACCATCTGTTGTGCTTGGCCACTGTGTCGAACTGGCGGCGGAAGACCTCAAGTGTTGACGCGCCGTCATATTTCGGAGGTTTGACGCGCGCCGATGTTGTGTCGCGTCCCGGTGCGTTTACCTTCAAATCCTTCAGTCTCCTGTCTGCGACCTCCTCCACCATGGCGTTCAGGGACTTGACGCTGCTGTCGGCCTTCCCTTCCAGGTCGTTAACGCGGCTCGCCAGGTCCTCGACGCGCTCGTCTATTTGGCCCATCCGCTTGCCCAGTTCCGTCACGTCATCCCTCACGCGCGGCCAACTGTTCTTCAAATTTGGCGGCGAGAGCCTCGTTCGTCACCTTCATTTCCGTGGTCAGTTTGACCATCTTTGCGGTCATTGTCGTGGCCAAGTTGTTGTTTGCCGTTTCCGTCTTCGCTGTTAATTCGGCCTTCATTTCTTCCATCTTCTCGGTGAAGTTGTCGTTGGCCGTCTTCATTTGTTTCAGTTCCGCGGCCAGGTTGTTATTTGTAGTCTCCAGCTTCGCGGCCAGGCTGTTATTTGCCGCTTCTGTTTTTGCAGTGAGGTTTTCATTCGCTGTCTTTATTTCTGTCAGTTCCGCCTTCATTTCCATCATCTTCTCCAAAATCTTTCCCAATGCGGCGTCCATGGCTGTAATGTTTTGTGACGTTGTCGTCCCGCTTCCTGACACCAGTGTGACTTTGTGGGTTCGTGAAGTGAAAAGTCCAATTGCACCACTCAAAAATGTTCTTTATTTCCACCGACTTACAGTTGAACACTTGCCAATTACACAGAATTGCGTAATGTACACAATTACGATTCACCAGTTCGTCCGTTACAGTACCACTTGCACTCACAATTACGTTAACTCCTCCGACGCACGTATGCAGTCCGTCCTCTCACTGAGCGCTCCTCACAGCTCGTCAAGAACTGACTGAACTCACTCACTGCAGCCCCCTTTATAGGGATATCACTGTTTCTCGAAGCCTCTCGTTTCAGTGAATCATCGCGAAGGTTCCAGACGGCCGGGGGAGGGGGAAGAGGCGACCAGTGACACTTCCGTAATCATCCCCTTAGTTAGTGACTGAGATAAATGGGTGGGGGTGGCTCGAAAGCCTCTGGTCCCCTACCCAGCTGTAAGTTGGTCGTGCTTTCCGATAATTGGGTAACAATACATTACATTCTTTTGTTGTTTTTAGCACTCAAATTTTCCATATGTATGACATAGTGTATAGCAATGGTCATTTTTTATGTGACCTATAAACCTGTTACTTTTTTTTCTTTTTCTAACCATTGTTGGAGCTCCATCCACGGTTACTGATACCAATTTGTCCCATGATAAGTTAAATGTTTTAATTGTCTTTTCAATACATGTTAAAATATATAAACCTGCCATTTTACTTTTCATTGGAATCATGTCTAATAATTCCTTCCAAATTTCAAGGTCACTGTTAACCCCACTTAGACTGCCACCTGGGCAGTATCTGTAATATCTGTGCTTTCATCTGTTGCCAACAAATATTACTTTATGTGATGTATCTACTAGTTGTACCTTTATGTGTTCAGCCATTTCCTGAATTCTATGAGACTTTATCAATTAAATCATATTTTTAAAATTTTCAACTTTAGTTCAATATTTTAAAACTTAAATAAAAAGTCTCTCTGGTTGGATAGACTAATTGATTCAAACTCTTTTATTAACTTCTCTGGATGCAGCTATTTTGTTGCAAATATTAAGCACTCTTTCACAACTGGACCATTGCAGTTTCATTTCAGTGTGTAAACTAATTTTGTATCATAGACGAACAGCATGTCCACTAGTCACATCTATTTTTCCCTGTCTGTTTCTGTAAGACAGGTTCATAATGATTTGAGACGTTCTTCTCCTTGATATTTATCATATTCAGCTACATGACACAAATAATGTCTTTGTATTTCTTTGAGACACTAGACATTTTGATGGATTGATAGTCTTTGTGTTATACTTCTAGTCCACAATATGACTGCACAGCGGACATGATCAATACACTCACAGCAACCGCCACTGCTCAGTTCTTTGTTTTGACTTTTGCTTCAACTCTCTTCTCTCCAAGTGAAAGTGACGTCATACATTGGTCACTTGGAAATGCCTGATCTAGAGACTTTAAACATAGCCCAGAACTGGATGACAGACATTCTGATAAGAAAGCGAGCTAATACCCAAATGGTTTGCAACAGGTTTCAGATCAAAGAATTAAGTTATAAGTATGGGGGGGGGGGGGGAACTTATATATTTTGTAAAAAACTGAAGTTACTGGCAGTGAAAAGCATTACAAATATTACAAAACATTATAACAATTGTGACAAACTTCACCTATCTGTTTGAAAAATTACAAATCCTTCAGTACTAGTATAGTCCTCAGTTGATGCTAGACAGCATCTTCAGCTGCCTAACTATTTGTTTTTCTGTGGTTACTGCCACGATGATGGATTGTTCTCTATCATCCTGCCATTTATTGGGAGCTACTGCAAAGGTCCCTGAACTTCTGAGAATGTAGTTTTTCCTTGTCTCAGGTGTCTAGTATCACTTGCCATCTTGTCAGGGGCCATTGAATACTGGTATGGTTGTCCAGAGGGTGATGGATGAAATGAAAACTACTTGTAAGCTGCAGCTCATAAGCAAGTTGAGAATCAAGCATTAGACTGTAGTTTAGTATAAATAAAAGTTTCCCCAGTTCATTCAGATATGTTGTGAACACTTGAGCTTTTGCTTGGTGACCATCACTATGTAACATCAACTGAGTAAACAAAATGTATCTATGGATGCGTAGGCTTCCACGGCCTCTGTCTTGATGAGTATCCTTAGCTTCCGGTGAAGGCCGCGTCATCTTGGTCGTACTTGCCGATGTTTCGCTCATCATGTCATGAGCTGCTTCTGGGCTCTTGTCCGATCTGTGCATTGTTGTTCAGGCTTATATCTGCACGGTTCTCCGGTGGCTCCGCTCCTTAGTTCTGGGTTGGCTGCCTGTCCACCTATTTGAGTCGGTGCTGGTGTCACTGTTTCCTTACAAAGCCACCAGGAAACAGTGAAGCTAAGAATACTCATCAAAATGTACCTATTCTTCTGTCAAGAGGCAATTTAAATATATGTTGCACTTATATTTGACGTACTTATTCATTCCTATGAGTAAGGACTATGATACAATGAAGCACAAAATTAATATAATTTTTAATCAAACTAGTACTCAATTCTCCAGATATTGCTAATGTTTACCTAGAATACATATCATTAGGACCTTCCTAATCGTCTCAACATCCGCATTCTAGATAAACATTAGCAATATATGGGCCGTTGAGTAGTAGTTTAACTCAAAATTATATTATACTTATTCATGTTAAGCATAGTCTCATTTAATAAACCTAATAGAGATACAGGTTTTAAATAACACAAATATAATTTGAGATTTGATAATGAAGCAGAAATTGAGATGAAATTGTGATGAAATTGAGATTCACCAACTTTCAAAATATAATGCTCATCCCCTTTCAAAATTAATCCCTGACTTCCTTAATTTCATAGTGTTAGAAAAATGTTTATATATTAAAAGTAGTTCATTTATTAATTATTAAAAGCAGAGGCCCTACAAAAAGTGGAGGTTACTTCATGTTGAATTTGGAATGAGTTGCACATTCACTTTACATTCATCTAACTGCTGATAATGGCGATAAAACTCAAGAAAGTTCTAGTTTTATAAACTTAGTAAGTGAAAGTTTATATGCAGAATAGTGTGACTTATTCCAAATTCAACAGTGGTTGTGTATATTTGTGTTTTTGTATGATTGCAAGAAGGTATAAAAAATAACCAGCATTGTTTTTGTGCTATAAAATATTACTCATTATTCAAATTCTTTTACAAATCTTCAAAATATTCTCCATCAGACACAGTTTAGTGGTTCCACAATTTTATCCACTATCCAGAAAACTCTCCATAACCCCTTTTTGATAGTCATTTGAGTATACCTGAAATATGTACTATGAAAGTGATGACTCCAAAGCTCTGTTTTCACTATAGAACATAGGCGTCACATGGTGCTAGGTTCAGTGGATAAGGTAGATGTAGTGTTACCTCATTGCGTAATTGTGTGATTTTTTCCTGAATTTTTATGGCACAATGAGCAGGTGCATTATCCTCATGGATGAAGGATCGATCAATTTTGAGCAAGATATGTGGTCTTTTGTTGGCAATTTTCATACTTAATTATCCCATCATCCAATGGTAATCAGTGGTAACAATACATTGCTTTTTCACCATGTGATTGTACACAGTTCCTTGTTGAAAATCAGAAAATGACAAGTCAGTCAAATGTATGAGCTTGCGGACTGTATCGGACTGGTTCGGCTACTGCCACGAAGTGTGCCTGATGTCAAATGACACTAAGTATACTTCAAGGGGGAAAATTGGTAGTGCCGGCCACGTCATTTAAATTGACGAGTGCAAAATAGGATGGTTTCATTGTGGGCACATCGTAGAGGGCAACTGGATCCTGGGAATGATCGACATGGAAGCGAATGAGGTGCATATGATGATATGTTCCAACAACATAAGGGATGCAAATACACTCTAAAGTCTAATTGCAGATCATGTAGAGTTCACCAGCACCATTCACACCGATGCCTGGCAGGGGTTTATGGTTGATAGGGGTTGATACTAAGGGTTGATGGCTGGATGGTTTGCTGTGCACCTCTCAGTGAATCGCTCAGTGCACTTTGTCGACACAGTGACAAATGTGCACACAAATAACATAGAGCCACGCTGGTGAGGACTACGGCATCATCTAACAAGGGGCAGCATTCGTTAAGACAATGTGGATGCTCACATTTCTGAGTGTTTGTGACACAATGACTGCAAAAACCAGTCAACAGACCCGTTTCAAGAATTTCAGATCTACCTGTAGTGTAACAATTGCACTTAGTGCTTAAGCTAGGGATAGTTATGTTTAGTGTAATTAGTTAGCTAGTTGGTGAAAATTAGGGACTATTGTGTGGTTTAGTATGATTAGTTAGCCAATTAGTGGATAGAGTCAACATGAAAAATTCAATGCCATGGCCGGGGTTTGAACCAAGGATCTCCTGGTTTCTGCCCAGTCGCTCTAACCCATTGAGCTACCATGTCATGTTGACTCTATCCATCAAAAACCTTAGCCTAGCCTAGCCTATAAATGGCTAGTGTGGAGAAATGATTAATTTCCATCAAACAACTAGCCAATTAGTGTAAATTAGGGACAACTGTGTGTGTTTAGTACAATTAGTTAGCTAGGTGGTGCAATTTAGGTACTATACTTTGTGTTAGTTTCCTAGATAGTGTAATTTAGGGACAAGTAAGACTGTTGGCAGCATTGCCTTCAGTGGAGAAACAAGGATAGTTTGGCTGCACTGAATTCTTCAATATGGCTACATACACAGTAAGTAAATAAACAAACAATAACGTTAAAAGAATGCCCTCCAGGACGAAATTGCACTAAAAAGTAAAGAAATTATATTAAAAATATGGTTGTATATAAAATCATCAAAAGGTGTGGACTTAGAAAAAAATTGCCGCATCGCATATTAGAAAGAGCCAAATTTTTTCCTTAATTGACATCATTGTACATTAAGGTTGGCTAATATAGATATTAAATTTTGGTTATTTTAAGTTTTTTTTTCACTATTTTGGACATATATGTAGTTTAAAATATATAAATATAAATAATAATAAATAAGGAAACATAATTTGTCAACAAGGAACAGTAGACAACATATCTGTCAATACACAACATATCAGGTAAGTTAACATAAGGTTAATATAATTTTGAGTCGAACTAATACTCAATGCTCCATTTATTGCTAGTATTTACCTAGAACGCATTTCGTTAGGTACATTTAAACAAGATGGAATATAACACAGAGTACAATAATATCATTCACATTGCAGAATACAATGGATTCAGTGCTGAATTGGTGAAAAAGAAAATTGATAAATTCAAAAGACAACAAAGATGCAAACAAGTAACTACTCTTTCCCCAATCAGCAATGAAACTTCATACAGAAAATTTACATATCATCCCAGAGCTACACACCTTTTCCAAAAAGTCTTCAAAGAACACAATATTACTTTGGCCCCACAGAACAAATTTAGTGTACAACAACTTTTGAAATCACATAATACAAAGCAGGTACCCACTGACAAAAAATCAGGTGTGTACCAGATAAACTGCAAAGGCTGTGACAACTTTTACATTGGAAAAACAAAAAGAAACTTGAACATTAGGCTTAAAGAGCATTTTAGGAACATCAGGAACAAAGAAATAGATAAATCGGCAGTAGCGTACCAGTTTTGGAAGGAGAATCATGATATAGAATGAGAAATCCACTTATTAAAAAGTGTCCAAGGTCCAGCTGCATTATCCACGTGGGAAAAAATCTTCATAAAGAAATATGAAAGAAAATTGTTTAACTTTGACACTACCTTTGATGAAAACCCAAACTTCAAGTTCATCAAGATACAGACAGAGACGCACCTGTCGCCTCCAATGAGTTCACCAAACCAACCTCCATTAGTCGACAACAGCTGATGATGTTAGAAAGATCCTAACGAAACACATTCTAGGTAAATACTAGCAATAAATGGAGCATTGAGTATTAGCACGAAAGCACTTACCACTATGCTTCTTTCAAGTTTATACTTTCATAAGTAATGACTCGTCCAAAAAATCTAGTTCTTACAAAACCTTCCTTTCCATTGTTGACATGTCATCATGCAGTGATCCTTCTGTTAGTCATTGATCACATGATCACATTGCTGCAACTTTTGATAACCTAGACCATTTTCTGCAATGTTTTCAGCTGATCCATAGGATACATATTCATAATCTTGGGAATTTTTGGTAACACTAAATGATGGTCTTTGTGCAGCATGCATCAGTTGTGTTGACATTGATGTCAGTCTTCAAAATTGAGGTTCTTCTGGAGTATGAGCATCTTCTAGTTCATTTTACCCTCTCAAAATCATCTTGCCACTCAAGAACCTGGGTTTTTCTCATGGCTTGCTCTTTGTAAGCTGGCTGCAACATTTCCAATGTTTGTGATGGAGTTTTATAAAGAACACAAAATGTAATTGATGCATGCCATTGCAGCTTAAGATCCATGTTGGTTACAGTTAACATTCCCTTCTATTTCGCCTCTTCCATCCAACTGAGGACAGCAAGGCAAATGATACATGGCATTTTGTCACCCAAGATCAGATCTTTCCAGTATTGCCAATGTCTAATTCCAACTCAGGAGCATTACAATGAAAAAAATAAATAAAAAAATTGACATTCCTCATATTATGATATTTTTATATCAATATAAAATATTTTAACCCTATAAACATATAGGGTTTACCAGTCCAGCACACGATTTCTAAAATGCCAGCTGTCAAAATGGTTTGCTTCCATATGTCAGCACAGTTCTCAGTTCCTCATGGATGTTTATACAAGTTAACTCTCTAGAAATTAGACAATGCCCTATCTGGTTACAAATATTGTTACCTAACGAGTCTTATAGGACATGAAAGTGGCTTAGAGGTCAGTCAAGAACTTTGATTAGTTGCAGTTCAATTTCCAATCTTTCTTGGCAATTCTTGAGTATTTCTTCCTGGATGGTGCAACCTTGATGTCGGTTGCAACACATTGCAGCTAATCGGTGATGCCAACAGTTTTTGAGTACTTTGCATATGATCTCCTGTTGCTGGAAATATGTATATGAATCTCAACTATCTGTATTTGAAGACGTGCTATGTTGTTTGTCTTCCTTTGTTTATTGCACTGTGCAGTGATGAATTGTTTTATGTAGAAAACTTCAAAAGTGTACCACTGACAATTTAGTGGCTTAATGCCTTCTTTTCTCTGATGTTTTTACCTTCAGATCATCATCTCCTACCAACTAGTGTTTTCAACCCTTGGTGTTGCTGTTCATGTTCTCATTACATTCATAATTCCTTCAGGGTGCTATTCTGCTTCCTAACAGTAGTCTTCCCCTCCATGCCAGTGATGTTGCCATTTAATCTGGATAAATATTTGTTCACCTTCACTATCTATACTAACAGTGATGTCAAAATTAATTGAAAAAGCTGTTCGTAGTTGGTTTTTTTAATACTTTGTCACTCCATTTTATATTTTTGAGGGACTAGTTTCAGAAGCCATCGCCTCTATTAAGCTCTTTCCAACTTTTTCAATTCTCCTTACCTGTTTGAATTCCTTTATTTTGTTAGAAGCTTGCATGTTCTCTTATTCCACTTTCGAATACAAGTATATAAGTAATTAAAATCAAAGTTTTCTATGTAGTCGGAAAAGCTATTTGTCGTGGTTTATTGACACTTTGTCACTTATATTTTTATATTATCAAGGGACTAATTTTGGAAGCCATCACTTCCATCTTCTACCTCTCTCCAACTAGCCATTCTATGTAACTCTAGTTGGGCTAATAACCTGTATATGAAATAAACGCACACTCTTGTCTGTATCCATTCACACTTTAATCACTTTAGTTCAAAACACTTTACTTCTAGACATTACTATGACATATGACGAGTGTTTTTTCAAAAGTCGATAGAGCACAAATTTTGAGAAAATGAGTTTTATATGGGATCAGTTTGTTTTTGATGCCACCAATTGATCTGTGAAATCAGATTTTGCATAACTTGATATTTGCCGTGTGTATAGCATGGTGAATCATGAGTGTTTTTTCATAACTCTATAGAGCACATGCACAGCGATTTTACAAAACTTGATACAGCAAGTCTAAATGGAAAGATTTGCCACCTGTCAAGACTCGTCACTGACCTGATAATAATTTGCAATATTCCTCTTGTTCGACATTGCTTTCGTGGAATTTTAATCCTATACAAAAACAACATAATTATTTCAAGCCTTCCTGCAGCTAAATAACATAGAGAATTATTCAATTAGTATTATCACCACACTTTTCTGATTGGAAGGGAAGAGAATGACAATACTATTTGACATGTGGTTTATATCAACAACAAACTTTGTTGCCACATACTCTTTCAGAACCTGTTATCAACATCACTCTCAAAGCAGCATTACAAAGATCTAACAATCAAACATGTTCCACATTCAGGATAGCATGGCATAGCGCGGCATTACTGCAACATAGACCATTGTTTAAAACCATTATTTATCACACAGTAAAGAATGTTACATTTTCTGAATCACTTCTAAGACTGTGTCACTAGTGTTATGTAGATAGATTGAACCAGTCTCTCACAAGTACAAGCTAAGTCATAGACGAAAGTACAGGGTTTGACACTCCAATGACTGAATCTGATGGTGCCAGGAAAAATGGAAGAAAATGTCTTGTTCAATCTACAAAACCTAATAATAAAGAACCATCCATAAAATGCAATCATGGAATTCAAGATTATCCTCGAAGTCAATAAAGTGGGAAAGTAAAGAATGCAGAAGAATTACGTATGAAGACATTAATGATTTCCATAATAAAGTAAAACATCTAAATAAAGTGGACCAAGATAGATTCCTGCTTAAAGACATGACAATTAACTCTCTAAAACAAAGGAAAGTGAAGGAGGAAAATTCTAAAAGAAAACAATCTATGAGTATTAAATATAGCATCAGAAAGAAAAAAGGAAATGTTTTACCAATCTGTGCTGCAAGTTTTCACAGAATAGCAGGCATGTCTAAGGATAGACCATCCCTCCTTGGAAGAAAATTTTATTCTACTGGGAATTCACTAAAGAAAATTGAGGAGGGGATAGAACTGGGGTAAAGGACAAGGAGCTTATCATTGCTGTGAAAAATGATATTAAGAGCTACAGTTGCAGAGAATCACAGTAGACGGAAATTTTCAGGGAAGTATCTACCACCAGAATTAAAATTAAAAAAAAAAAAAAAAAAAAAAAAAAATTGGAACATGTTTTGCAAAAAAAGAGAAAAGGAAAAGCTATCCACATGCTCTTTATCCAAATAAAAGTGCTTTCTTGTAAGTGTTTTAATCTCTCATGCAAGACACCACACAATTGAAATATGCCACAAAGAAATTCTGAGGTCCTCATGTCTATAAAAGATGAACATGGTATCCAGTGAGAAGAAGAAAGATGAAAAAAGAATGCAATTTTTTGAAATTCCAGAAGAAGCAAAAGGATTTTATGAAAATGTTCTCAGCAACTGTTAAGATATCAAAATAAGTGTACACATTATTACTTACTAGTTTAATCACTTTGTATTCTCTAATTTATGTATTTATTAATTTAATAATTTTGTAACTTTTTATAAAATGTCTATTATTTCATTAATGTAACAATTTTGATTTGCCATTTATTAAATTTGTATACTGTACATAAAAATAAATTATGAAGAAATGAAAATAAAATCAAAACAGCAATAAAAACAATAAAATTAGTAGCAAATTAAGGTTCATTCAAATTTGCTTGTTTCATAGTCCATGTCCTCTATCGAGTTTTGAAAAAACAAGTACTTTTTAACTGGCCAATACTGTGAAAAATATGGTTATCCTCTAGGAGTTTCACTGTTGTCTGAAATTGTCCCATGATAATATTTAGTATTGCCAAAAATAAAGTTTGTATAATGAAAGGTTATGTATTAGAATAAAAAAATGTAATTTCTGTAAAAACATCTTTTTGTCCTCTATCAAGTTTTGAAAAAATGCTCTTCATATTCTTTGAACTAAGGTACTGAGGGGCTCCTAGGGAGATGACAGGAATCTGTATCAGAAAAGACAAAAGTATTTGCAAATTTCTTGAAAGAAACCTCTCATATAGCAGTGTAGTTAAAACTGACTCTCCTGGGAGAAATACGCCCTACAATTTTGCCACAAAAAGGGAATGAAGGTAAATTGAGTCTCTGGGTGCAATATTAAATTGAAGTTCATTGTAATTCTTGTTAAGCCTAGAATTGCTTATATTTCCAGTTTTAAAAAAAGTATATCTATAGTCTTCTTGGCTTTAGGTCTCCATCAGTGTCTAAAACAGAGCTTCGAAGGGCATCTGTACACTTACTGCTGTCCATGCTAGTATTGCCTCTACATTATCAGGTAAGCAGAGACTTGTAGTAGTAAATGTATTATTTTGTATGATATGGCAATATTTCTACTAAAATTTTACTTATAGTGATATTTAAAGTGTCATTTAATATTTAATAGTTACCATAAATTAGGTCTATAATCAAAGGACTCAGCATTAGTTGCAGTTATGGAACATTTGTTGTGAAAATAATGTTGAAGTATGATGAAAAGAGTGTTAAAACCAATTATGCTTATGTATATTTGTTGCTTAGGTTAAGAAACACAATGCTTTAGTTTGTTTCACTGCTTCAAACGCTACATGTGAGTATTTTACATTAACAGAATTTACCAATCAAAGAACTTGGTGGGGGATCGCAAGATCATGTACCTCTTACCTTCGCACAATTGAAACCAAGACTGATGAACCTCCTTATAAATGCCCTTCAAGTTGAAGCTGATCCACACAATGCTCAGATGTTGCTTGGTAAGCTATTTATATTACTTTAGAATAATCGTTGTATATATAATTTTAGTGGAAAGGTAGAATTAGACTGAAAAATTCAGTGCATTAGCTGGAATTTGAACCATGGAACTTTTCTTCCTGTCCAGAAACAGAAAGATCAGTGCTTCAAATTCTAGGTATGGCTTTGAATTTTTTTTAATCTTCTTCTAATTTTCAGACCTTTCCCTGCACGTGACTTGTGTGAAGGAACAATTACTTATCCATGTTAGTATGTTTGTTAGTCAGGGCTATTCACCCAACTGTCATGACTGTCCATTCTGGCACACCCAAGGTCCCGATGCATTGCTGCCCATGGACTACCCTGAGAAGCAAATGTGACTTCATCCTTATGTAGGCCATGCATGGAGTCTAGTATCAGTGAAAAATGTCAACTGATAATTTAGGAGTGTGTATCGAGGTCTAGTTGCCTGTTACTCTGTTTTCATTGAGGGTGTTCATTTTCATTATGCTGCTTTGGTTTCTGCTTCATCCAAACTGAAGCTTAGGAACTAAACAATCTCTAGTCAATCAGCTGGTAGTTTGAAGCATTAGGAGTCAATTCCTTTCTTGGAAATGTTGAAAACAGTGTTGTTTCTCCTTAAAAAACCTAATTTGTTCAAACATCAAAGATGCCATTCCATCTAACAAAAACTCTGGTATATGTCAAATTGTATGTTGTGACTGCAGACAAATTTATATTGGAAAAACCAAAAGAAATTTAGAAACAAGAGCAAAGGAACACTTTAGGAACATAAAATATAAACAATTAGAAAAATCAGCAGTTGCCATGAATTTTTGGGAAAAAAACCAGAACATAAATCCAAAACCAAAACTACTAAAACATACATCAGGAAAACAAGAACTATCCACATGGGAACAAATCTTCATTTCAGAAAATAGGAACAAAGTAATCAATTTCGACATCCCCCAAAAAGATTTGTTCAGCAAGTTTCTTGAATCGCCACCAGAGGAGACCTATGACAAAATATTGTCAACTACACCAATGAGAACCAGCCGATGGCTGGTTGAGGATGGATGCAAAGTCTCTGAAACATGTTCCGGAAAAATTTAAAAGTAAGTGTTGTTTAGTGTCATTAACCCTTTCACCGATATGGACGTCATATGACGTCCAAGTTAAAATGCCCCAAACCGATATGGACGTGTATAGACGTCCTGCGCATACATGCATTTAATGCTCATTTCACGCCAATTATTTTAATCTTCCTATTTTACAATAAATTTAAATTAGTTCTATAAGGAATGTAAACGTACCCTTAAAGGTTTCTTTTTGAATTGTACACCTCCAAACCTGGATAAACGCACAAGGGCACATCTGCAGATTCACATCTGCAGATTCACACCAAATAATATTGGTTTCCTTGCGAACTTCTTTTTCGCAACACACTACACATTTTCGAAATGGTTACAACTTTTTTTGGTTGTGAGTGGTATACTTTTAGGAAGGTTTTTTTTTTTCCTTTTTTTTTTTTCCCCCATTTATGCCCCGCCTTTAACTACTATGGTCATATCGGCGGCCGTTCTCCTTTGGAACATACTGAAGGTGTTAACTCGTTATCTTTGGGTTTTTTTATCATTACATCACGCACACATTCACACTCTCATTCATACTTCCAGACTCTGGGGAAGATGGGGAATTATCTTGGTCGGAGAAAAATCCCCACCCCCACCGCCGGGAATCGAACCCGGAACCCCTAGCACGGTAGGCAGGTGCTCTACCGACTGAGCTACGGGGGCCAGCCAGGAAAGTATTTTCTCTCAAGTATGAGGGCTGATGTGGTGAATTTCTTACCCCCTAGTATAAAGAGGCCTCTGAGTATTATAATACTCAATTAGATTATGAGCCCTTTATACGCACAAGTACAGGTAGATGAATGTCTTGCATGAATTTACAGCTCTGAAAATTACTAAACAACTGTGCATAGTTACATCCAGTGGTATAAAAATACTTATTTTTTATCATTTAACTGTTTTTCGTGTAGAGGGATAGCTAGTAATAGCTGATCCACATCACCCATATTTGACCCGCCATTTCCCCAAACAATGGAGTAGCTAACATGCCATCTGTAGACCAGCACACGTCACTGCTACGTATGTCCCAAAGATCTTCTTCATAATCGTACAACAAATCTAACCAGATTTTCTACAGTAATATCAGAAGCCTGTACAAATCATACCCAAGCTAATTTATTTGCTACATTACGGGGATAAGCCATGGTTAACATTGAAATTTAACAATTTCAAATGTGCCATTCATTTAGCTCTTGATAGCTATAAGAAATCACTCTGAACACAGAGAGAGTATAAATAACTAAAATACAGAGCGAAAACAGCTGCGTAAGGCTACCAGAAACCTTGGTTGAGAAACACTGTAATAACAGATGCTGACAGAGAGTTTTCTTTCCAGTGTGTGAGTGTGTAACGCAACATACTCTCGTATGATTATCGCTTGGTATACCATAAATAAACTAAACTTGAACCGGAGAAGTCGCTTGCGTAGCTATACATACATACATTCGTTCGTATACACACAAAACAAAATGATTCAAATGTTAGGCGTGTTCGGCGCAAAGAATGGCTTTCGCTACAGTGAAACAAAGTAGTGAAATTTCAACGATTTATTAATGTAATCTCTACATTATTGTTACTGTAGATTTATACTGCCTTTAATGAGTTTTAAACCAGTTTTTGTTTCATTTAAATAACTTAATAAATACGGAAGATACGGAATTGTATTTATGATGCATTTTTACAGCATTTAACAATTTAAATGTCCTGTTCTGTTTATTGGATATCCGTTTCTGGCCCCTGAAGGGTTTAAATGGCCATCGGCGAAGCGGTTAATCGACTCCCTTTAAATTAGTAGTCAAATTTGGAACACACTTACTTCACTCACTCTATTATTATAAAGGACATGTTTCAAAAGCACTTGCTTCCATCATCAACTGTAGGTTGACTGGTGGGGCTAGTGTCATCTTCATTTGGTCTGCAGTACATGGCTTGATGTATCTGATATAGTTATTTTAAGACAGGATTTCAAAGTTTCAGTGTTTGTTTCTTGGATGAAAGTCTTTTCCCATACAGGGAATTCATGAATTTAATTGTGGCCTACAAATCACCAGAAGCAAGATTTTGTTGCATTTTAACAGTGGTAAGAAAATAAGATGGCAGAAAAACAGGTAAGAGAAGCATTTTCCTCTTTCAGTTGCAGTTTTGACAGAATTAAGAAGGAAGTCAAAGCATTTCAAAAGCTCAACCAAAAGAAGAGAAACATATTAGTAGATATATATGATGGTTCATAAAGATCTATTCAAAACACAACATAATTTTAGCCTCCCAAACCAAATACAACTTGAAAAATGTATTGAGACCACTTCCTAAAGATCAGATACCAAGAGCTTCCAAACTGGGATTTACAGATAGACTGGAAGGAATGCAATAGGATTTACATTGCAAAAACCAAGCACAACATAACTCACGCACTAAGAATTATATCTGGAACATAAAATATGAGCGAATGAATGAACGAACAAATTGAATTTATTTGTTTGTAAACCTCAGCATTTTGGACTGCCCTTGAACTTGGGATCCTGCCCTTTCGTCTTAGACATTTCTGTCCAATACATTTTATAAATTTACATTTTGTCATTGGTCATGGTTGTATCCTGCTTATCTTAGCCATTATTATGTATTTATAGTAATCTTTTATTTCTATTTGCTCTATATTCCTTATTTTTTACCTGTCTATATCCCTCTCTCTTTATTATTTCCTTTCCCCTCTTTCTACCCTTTCCTTTGTTTCTTACCTTTTGCTATCCCTCTCCCTAATTATTTGGTACCTTCCACCTTTCCTTCTTCCTCATTTTCCTTTCTTCATGAAAACTTCATACTTTTCACTTTTAAAAAACCCTGCACTTAATTTAACTTGTCATATTACTGCCCTACCTCTTTATTCCTATCTAAAGATTTAAACACCATTTGCTTTTCCAAAGAGTGAGATGTGTCTTTGTTACTTCATTGTTCTACTTTTTACACTTTGTTGCTGTAACTTTTTACACCCTACCAACCACTTGCTTAAAGTCTAATCCTTCCACATGAATAATGTGCCTTTTTGATCCCCTTTCTCTCTTTTCACTAAATATCAGTACTTGCATCTGTTTCTTTGTCCTTCCATACCCACTTTTTTATTACTTTTAGGAAACCAAACACAAAATAGACACAAACTGTGAATTGTCAAAAGAAGTAACCCATCCTCTGGACTCACCTTATGGGAGAAGATGTTCATCCACAAAACACAAACACTGAGATCTGATGTTCATAATGAGTAAGGATTGTGATACAATTAAGCATAAAATTAATATGATTTTGAGTTGAACTAGTATTCCATGCTCCATATATTGCTAGTGGTTACCTAGAACAGTTTTGATTGAACCTTCCTAACATTTAATCTTGAAGTTCAGGTTCTCTTCAAAGGTCTTCCTTCATATTTCTTTAAGAATATCTTTTTCCATGTGGTTAATGCAGTTGGATCCTGAACACCTTTTAATAAATTGATTTCTTGTTCTATATCATGACTCTCATTCCAAAAGTAGTACGCTACTGCTGATTTATCTATTTATTTTTTCTTGATGTTCTTTAAATGCTTTTTAAGCCTAATGTTCAAATTCCTTTTTGTTTTGCCAATGTAAAAGTTGTCGCCTTTGCAATTTATCCAGTACATACCTGAGTTTTTGTCTGTGGGTTTCTCTATTTTACTATGTGATTTCAAAATGTGTTGTACTCTGAATTTGTTCTGTGGAGCCAAAGTAATGTTATGTTCTTTGAAGACTTTTTGGAGAAGCTATGTAGCTCTGGGGTGGTATGTTAATTTTCTGTATGTTTCAACCCAAATTTAATAGACAAAACTGTTAACAGACTCAACAAAGCTAAGAAAATAAAAGAAACCACCACCCTAGAACCTACAGGAGAAAAAGAGAAAAAACTTTTTAAAAAATTCACCTTCCACCCATCAGCCTATAACAAATTCCAAAAAATCTTCTCAAAACACAACATAACTCTTGCACCTCAAAACAGGTTTAATATCAGAAATTTGTTAAAAGGCCCTCCCAAAAATTCAATCACTACCAAAGAAAAACCAGGAATCTATGAGATCAAATGTGAAACTTGCCCTAAAATTTATATAGGAAAAACAAAAAGAAATATTAACATCAGAACTAAAGAACATATGAGAAACATTAAAAATGGTGAAACAGAAAAATCAGCAGTGGCTTTTCATTTTTTGAATACTAGACATGACATCAATTTGGAAACATCTCTAATAAAATATGTTAATCACCCCATAGACCTTTCCGTATGGGAAAAAATCTTCATTAACAAAAATCGTCATAGAGTCATGAATTTTGAAACTCCACCACCGGACATCTTTGACAAGTACATCACGCCATCTATTGACAATACGGAGAAAGAAGAAACCACTACAACTTGCACTAGTCGAGTATCAGCTGAGGATAGGAGCAAGAGCTCTTGAAACATGTCCTGTGAATAAACAGTGTGAGTGAAGCAATGTGTCAATATATTCTCGATTCAATTTTGTGCTTTCTGTATGAAGTTTTATTACTGATTGGGGTAAGGGTAGTTATTTGTCTGCATCTCTGTTGTCTTTTGAATTTATCAATTTTCTTTTTGACCAATTCAGTACTGAATCTATTGTATTCTGCAATGTGAACTATATGCTTGTACTTTGATATATTTCATCTTAAGGGAACATTGCCTGTAAGTTAACTTTTGCAATTAGGATAACAAGATAGAATTACAAAAGATGAGTTATTTCTTTGTTTACCATATGTGCTAAAATGATTCGTTTAGTCACAAAATGAAAAGGACTGGATTCCTTTATGTCTATTGATATAAAGTTGCAGACTTATGCTTAGCAACCACACAAAATTGGCATGCGTTTAGAATGTAAAGTTAGGAATGTAAACAGTAAACCTACCTTGGCTGAACAGCAGGTTCCGTTAGTGCTTCAGATGCATCTAATGCATTTAGAACTATGGATGCTTCTTGCTTAAGGCAAAGCCAACTGCACTTCTTATGAAGCACAACACTTAGGATAAGTTTCCCATTAGGAGAATTCCAAATCCAAGAGTCATAGCAAAGATTACAATGGAGCACATTTTGAGTATCTACTGTAAATATCCATCATGTTGATGTTGTAGTTATTGAGCATTAATAAATGTCCTATTTAGCAAATATGTGGCTTTGATTTAATTTTACACAGTACACCTTCATGAGGTATCTCCATAATTAATAGGCCACGCCGTGGCTCAGTGGTTAGACTGCTTGGCTCTCACCAAGGCGGCCTGGGTTCGATCCCAGGCGACCACAAAGTGAAATTTGTGGTGGACAACACGGCGTTGGGGTGGGTTTTCTCCGGGACCTCTGGTTTCCCCCGCCATCTCATTCCACCGGTGCTCCATCTTCATCTCATGCATCATCAGTGTCACTGCCTGCAGTGCTGTATGTAGTAAAAGCGGGCGTTAAACACTACACATTTCATAATTAATAGTTGAATTTGTTATCCTTGATGAACTTATGTGTTGCTTATATGCAGCCTTTAGTTTAGGTCTCCTGAATATGATTGAATAGCTTAAAACAAAAGCACCCCACCCCACAATATTGGCAGTAGTTGATATTGTGACTTTGTGGGTTCGTAAAATTAAAAGTCAAGTATGCAGAAATTCAAAATGCTCATTATTTCCGCAGAAAGATACTTTTGTACAGCCCTGAGCAGCAGAATGACGTAACATACACAAATGCACTCCTCAAGGTCGTCTGCCACACGTAAACAAACAAAAGAATTCACGTGTGTTTGGAGGAATTTAGTAACAGTGACGTCAAAATTAATATAAAAATTATTTGTGGTTGGTTTATTGACACTCGTCACTTACTTTTTCATATATTTATGAGAGACTAGTTTCAAAGGCCCTGGCCTCCATTTTCAATCTCCAGAGTCAAAGAACACTTTAGAAACATCAGATTGAAACAAGAAGACAAGTCAGCAGTAGCATTTCATTTTTGGAATGAAAACCATGACATTGATCCAAATCCAAAATTATTAAAAGGAGTGATAAACCAAAATAGATTGACAACATGGGAGAACATATTCATCTGGAAAAATAAGGATCACGTAATGAACTTTGAAATCCCGCCAGCAGATAATTTGACAAAAAAGTTCATAGTTCCACCACCAGAGAGAGCAGATAACAACAGATGCTAGTTGGGAAGAGATTGAAAATGGAGGCCAGGGCCTTTGAAACTAGTCTCTCATAAATATATGAAAAAGTAAGTGACGAGTGTCAATAAACCAACCACAAATAATTTTTATATTAAAAGAATTCACTTTCAAATTACTACCCACACATGATTATCAGTTCTCGACTCTACTTGGTACAGTTCAAATGTCCACACCACAGTAAACAGCTAACTGGCTCGCAACTGCAACTCCTAGCAGCTCCCTGGCGATTCACTGACAACTCCCACTGCCGCATTTATAACCGAGCCGCTGTTTCTCGAATGCTGCCGAAGCTTCATGGCCTTTCGTGGTGCTGCGAGAACGTTCAGACTATCTCCGTCTCTTTCTCCCTCTTTTGCTCTCTCTCGGCAAGTGCCCAGCACTCATCGGTCCATGGTCGTGGCTTGGGCACTATCTGTCTCTTTCACTTCCCACTTCTATTTCTCTCAGTGCTCGTCTACGTAGCAGCAAAACAATGCCTCGTGACACTGCTCCCTCCTCATGGCTAGTTGTCCCGAACAGCACCATCGTAGCGGGCCAGACGATCCAGGTGTACCACCAACATCTTTCCTCGGGGCACCTTCTGGATGCATTAGACCATGTCGTTAATTCTCATTACCACCCAGTGTGATCCTTGCCACAGTTGTTGAAGTGTCAGGCAGCGTCCCTTGGTCCGGGAAGGGCGGTACAACCAGAACAGGTCTCCTTGCTGCAATCCTTGGCTGTTGGCTTGCCTGTCGTACCGGGTCTTCATTCAGTAGCTCGCCATCTGGATGTTCTGACGAGTCATCTCATGCATGTCGTGGAGATAGTCCACAAGGTTCTCCACATACTCGGTGGCTGGCTGGCTGTTTTACTTCCGGGGGGCTCCCAAAAGCCAGGTCACAAGAGAGTTGGAACTGTCGGCCGAACATTAAGCTTGCTGGCGTCATCCCAGTGGTGTCACGTGTTGACAAGCGTAGGCCAGCAATAAAAGTGGCACCTTGATATCCCAGTCTCGCTGATGGCTGGCCACGACCTTCCTCGTATGTCTTGACGTACCTCTCGACCATGCCGTCCGACTGCGGGTGTAGAGGTGTTGAGCTGGTCTTGTTCACCCCAAGTCTTTCCAGTGCCTCCTTCATCAGGTTAAATTTAAAATTGGTGCTCTTATCACTGTAGAGCTCTAACGGCAAGACCAAAACGGCAGAACAGTTGCTCCATGAGGTAGTCGGTGATCATCTTCGCCTCCTGGTTCGAGATGGCATACACTTCCGGCCACTTGGTGAAGTAGTCCACGGCCAACATCAGGTACTTGTTGCCTCGGTCAAACACTGGGAATGGCCCAGCTATGTCGACAGAGATGCGTTCAAAAGGCGCTCTGACGTTGTACTGCTGCATGCGACCGCGGCTCCTAGTCTGAGGTCCGCGACTCACCGCGCACACGTGACATTGACGGCACCATCTCTCAGCGTCTGCTTGGAGCCTCAGCCAGTAGTGGCACTTTCGGAGTTTGTTGATCGCTCGGTTTGCTCCCAGGAGCCCTCCTGAAGTACCGGCGTGCACTTCAGCCAAGACTTCCGGGACCTTACTCCGGGGAAGCACCAACTGCTCCTTCTGCATCTTCCCATCGGTGATTCCCATACCCGGAACAGCACGCCCTCTTTGATTTTCAGCGAGTCCCATTGGGCCCATCTCTTTCACTCTTGTGCATTGACCGCACTCTTCTGGGCAGGGTCTTCGGGACATGGCGTCTGCGTTGGCGTGGCTCTTCCCTCTACGATGCTCGGAGGTGAAGTCGTACTCCTGTAGCCTCTGGACCCAACGGGCTGTTTGGCCTTCCAGGTTTCTAAAGCTAAGTAGCCACGTTAGGGCAGAGTGGTCAGTCAGGTGGAATGGCTGACCGTACAGGTACTTGTGGAAGTGCTCTAAGTTCTTCGCTACCGCCAGTAGCTCTCGCCGGCTGACGAAATAGTTCTTCTCTGCCCTGGATAGCGTCTTGCTGTAGTAGGCTATCACTCGCTCGTGACTGTCCTGGACTTGTGATAGGACACCTCCAATGCAATGGTCGCTGGCGTCAGTTCCCACAATGAAGGCGCCACCTGGTTTTGGAAATCCCAAAATAGGAGCACTGCAAAGTGTCTGCTACAGCTGCTGGAAAGCGCCTTCGGCATCCTCCGTCCACGCATAAGGCCGGTGTTCTTCTGTCAGGTGAGTGAGGGGCTTGGCGATGTTGGAGAACCCCTTTATGAAATGGCGGTGATAACTGCACAGTCCCAGGAAACTTAGCAAATCTCGCCTATCCTTTGGAGGAGGCCAATCTCTCACTGCCTGTGTCTTCTCTGGGTCTGTGGTCACTCCGGTTGGTGAGACTATGTGACCCAGGTAGTTGACTTCTTGTGAAAGAGCTTGCACTTCTTCGCGTCCAGCTTCAGGTTGGTCGCCTACAGTCTCTGCAACACCTTGCTCAGGTTGTCGAGATGCTCTTCGAAGGTTTTGCTGACGATGATGTCTTCCAGGTATAGCAGGCAGACGTCATAAGTCAATCCTCTCATCACTGACTCCATGAGGCGTTGGAAGGTAGCTGGTACCTTGCAGAGGCCAAAGGGCATAACTGTGAACTGCGAAAGCCCTTGAACTGTTGAGAATGTGGTCTTCTATTTGTCTATCGGGTCTAAAGCCACCTGCCAGTAATCCTACTTCAAGGCTAGGGTCGAGAACCACTGCGCACCAGCAAGCGTGTCCAGGGTGTCGTCAATCCGGGGTAAGGGGAAGCAGTCCTTCTTGTGACAGCGTTCAGCTTCTGTAGTCCACGCAGAAGCGTAGCTCACCGTTCTTCTTAGTCACCAAGACTACAGGGGAACACCAAGGACTGTCAGGCTCATCGATCACTCCCCTGGATCTCATGTCCTCCAGCATGTCTCGTACCGCCGCTTGTTTGGCCAGCGGAACCCGTCTAGGTGGTTGCCGAATGGGCCGGGCGTCTCCGGTGTCGATGCGGTGAAGCACTCGGTCTGTGTGGCCGTAGTCGCTGTTACCTTGGTTGAAGACATGCTGGAATCGTCCCAGCAGTTGTCGAACCTTCTCGAGCTGTTCTGCGGTCAGGTGATCGGCCACCCTCTTCAGTAAGCCTTCCAGCCGGGGCCCCAGGTGTTGCGTCGGCACCGGCTCCTGGGTCTGGTCGATTGGCGTTACGCTGACAACGGGCTCGCACGTCCCCAACTCTGTTCCGGCCTGGATGCCGTTATCGGTGTCCGTTGGATTAAGCAGCCTCACCGGCACCTCCTCTTCGCAGGGGCAACAATGACCTGGCTAAACACAAAGTTTGTGCACAGGCATCTTCTGGTCCAGCAGCATGTTCTGCGGCCGCTGGCCTCTCAGTCGCGCCGTCACCACCACCTCGATTCTCGCGGGAGCAACCACGTCTTCTCTCAGGATGACCCTGCAGATTCCCAGGCGTTCTTTGGGGTGCCGGAGTATCACCTGTTCTCCATTGAGCCGCAGGACCTTCCTGCCGACGTCGACCGTCGCCTCGTGGCTCCAGAGGGCATCCAGTCCCAGTATCACCTCAGCCACCTCCGCGACAAACACCCACTGACGCACGGCACTCCATCCCAAGGTCAACTTCAGCAGGGCCTCCTTCTCCACAGGCAAGGTGTCGCACAATGTCATCACAAGCTGGTATGGTCGGCTCGGTTTTCTCGTCGGCAAACCCCTGCCTGCGTCAGGTTTGATGATGGTCACGGTTGCCCCGGTGTCCACAAGCACGCGGCACCTCCTTCCCTTCACCCAACCGTCCGTGATGAGGTTGTCATCCATCCGTCGGTGGATGGTGCACAGTGAAAGTCAAGGGGATGGTGGTGACGGCGCCGACGTGCCCCTGCCACGCCGGCCCTTACTCGTTTCTCTGGTTGCTCTACCTGGTTTGGGCAGTCTCTCTCCATGGGTCCCGGCTGACCACACCCCCAACACACGCCACTAGGTCTTCGCCGGCATCCCTCGACTGGTCTTCGGTCTCCATTATAGCGGATACTCCTTGTTCTCGAAGTTGGGGTAGCCGTCACCTTGGCCACCTCCATGCTTAATGCGGCCGTTAGCGCCTCGTGGATGGTCTTGTAGTCGCCGAGCATTAGGCGCTGACGTATCTCGGCGACTTATACCCCGTCGACGAGTGTGTAGGCGGCCTCTCGGGATAAGAATTCTGGTGGGAGGTCGACCAAGGCTTTGCCACACCTTGTCGACCATACCTTTACCAAAAAGTCTACAAAGAACACATTAATTTGGCCCCACAGAACAAATTCAATGTACAAAGCCTTTTGAAATCATATAATATAAAGGAAATACCCACAGAAAAGCGATCAGGTGTGTACCGGATAAACTGCAAAGGCTGTGACAACTTTTACGTTGGAAAAACTAAAAGGAATTTGAACATTAGGCTTAAAGAGTATTTTAGGAACATCAAGAACAAAGAAATAGATAAATCAGTGGTAGCGTACCATTTTTGGAATGATAATAACAATATAGAACAAGAAATCCACTTACTAAAAAATTCTCAGGGTCCAACTGCATTTAACACATGGGAAAAAATATTCATAAATAAATATGAAAGAAAACTGTTCAATTTCGACACCACCTTAAGAGAACCCAAACTTCAAGTTCATTAAGATACCGACAGATATGCCCATATCGACTCCAAGGAGTTCACCAAACGAACATTCAGTAGTCGACATTAGCTGAAGATGTTTTTTGTAATTTACGTCCTCCAACGTTAAGTCATATCGGACGATGAATGGAATGGGTGAAATGATGCTCAAATGAGCCCAGGGTCCATAGAGCTTCGAGTCACATGACATTCATCTTTCAGGATAAGGGAAAACCCCGGAAATACCTTATTCAGGTAACTCACCCTGACTGAGATTCGAACTCGGGACCTCTTGAACGTGAGGCAGACACTCTACCACCACACTACCGAGGCGGGCCTGAAGATGTTAGGAAGGTCCTAACAAAACTTGTTCTAAGTAAACACTAGCAATAAATGGAGCATGGAGTATTAGTTTGACTCAAAATTATATTAATTTTGCTTCATTGTATCATAGTCCTTACTAATAAAAATATGGGGTATTTAAAGCATATAGAATGCAGTGACAATAAGGTATTTTTAAAATAGCACTATGAATTTTTATTTTCCTTTTCTTTCTTTCTTTCTTTCTTTCTTTCTTTCTTTCTTTCTTTCATTTTTTGTGATACATAAACTGTTTCTTGTGCATTGTTTTTATTCCAGGTGGTCTACTGCTTAGTGTGCAGGATTCTGCAACAGCAGAAGAAGTGGAACAGGTAACTCAACCTGATCTTGGTCCAGGAAGTGATACTACCTCAAACCTCCTATCTTCTGGTAAGAACCTGTAGTTTTATACATAACAATTAATGGTACTGCACCACAAATGTAAGTGACCACTTATGATGGCCTAATCACTGCAAGCATTCAAGTTTTGGTACATATTATGCTTCTGAAGGCCTATTTGTTCATTATTGTGTTCCGCATTAATTTAATGTAGATGTCAGTGAGTTTCCAAAATGTTCCAACTTTCACAGTCAGCGGAGCATATTGTCAAATAAATAGTCCTTTTATGAAGTCATCAACATCTTTTGTTTCTTGTATTAGGTCCATGGTTCATTTATTCTTTTTCTTTGCTAAAACATTTTAGCTGTTGGGCAGAGATGTATAAAATACTAATTTACATGAGAAAAAAGAAAAATGTTAGGTGTGTTTATCCAAGAATTTGCCCTCTTAAAAATGTAGTGAATGAATCTGCTTTATTGCTTTTTCAGAAAGTTGTTGCCCTTTGAAACAAAACCTATATCCAAGGTACATTAATAAGAATGTGCAGCAATTTTTATAATTTATTACAAGAGTAAAAGGTTTAAAATTACGTTTTTCAACACAGTTCCCTTGCTTTTTGCTTTACATAATCTAGTGTTTCATAAGCTTCCTGGTGCCCTCAGAATTAAAAAAAAATGGTAACACTTGGCAGCGAGCCTTTCCTTCATTGAGCTGCCAATCGATCTTAACCATCTAACGCTTACTATATTGAAGATCAAGCACTGGATGAAATATAGGCTTTAGTTTTGAACCAGAAAGAAAACACTCAGAAAATGCAATGGGCACGTCTAACATTTTCAGAGAAATTCCAGAGACAGCGTTCTGCAGGAAGAATGATGACATATTTCTGGGTGAGGTGAATATTTGAACATTATTTCAGAAAGGACAGAAGAGTAAACAACTGTTTGAATCAAATACATACACTATGTAAATAAACAAGAAGTGTTGCATATAATGGAAAATCATAACTTATTTTGTAATGAGTAAACAATTATTTTAAACATAATTTGAAAACAAATTGGAAATGTGTAGTGTCTAATGCCTGCTTTTACTACATGCGGCACCGCAAGTGGTGACACTGAAGATACATGAGATGGAGCACCAGTGGAATGAGATGGCTGGGAAAACCTGAGAACCCAGAGAAAGCGTCATGTTGTCCACCATAAATCTCACTTTGCAGTCACCTGGGATCAAACCTGGGCTGCCTTGTTGAGAGTTGAGCAGTCTAACTACTCAGCGATTGTGCGGCCAAAACCATTTGGAAGTAATGTAATAATTCAAACAGTTATACACATTTAATCAACTAAGAACACTTAGTGTATACCTTCTTGCGGTCCAAAAGACAAAAGAAATATCAGAACCAGATTAAAAGAGCTCTTTTGGAAATCAAACAAAAAGAAACAGTCAAATCAGCAGTAGAGCACATATCTAGGACAATCATCACAACATAGAGAATATT
This sequence comes from Mantis religiosa, assembly GCA_030765055.1. Taxonomy (NCBI): domain Eukaryota; kingdom Metazoa; phylum Arthropoda; class Insecta; order Mantodea; family Mantidae; genus Mantis; species Mantis religiosa. Next base: position 113,864,679 of record CM060948.1, on the reverse strand, counting down.
TTCACAACATTGTGAAAATATTTAGATAAAGTTTGAAACACAGTTGATGAATTTTAACATTCCCTCAAAAGAAATTTTGCTACTAACCTCATTGAATCTCCACCAGATGTCTTTCCCTCAGACAAATATCGACATGAGCACAACAGCTAGACAAGAACTTATTGATAATCTCTTCAAGGGAAACTATTCATGTAAATGCCAGGGAAGTCATTGAGACTTTTGTTGACAGTTTTGTTGTTTTGTGGCATTGCAATCCATATCCTGCCATTTACTTGTTTAAACTTTTTTTTTTAATTTAAAGATGAGTAGTGGATATGAAAACTAAATTGGCCATGGTCATCGATGTATACTGTCATGATTGCCATTTTAATCTGTCACTGACTTCAATTTCTATAGCTGTATCAATCCAGTATAATATGAAGTATATATCACAAACAAGCTGCAATTCTTTTGCAGCTCAGCTGTTAACAGCATGGTATTGGAGAATATAGATAGAAATGAGTGCTACCTGGAAGCATAACTCCTCCAAACCAGGGAAACTACAGGTTTACTACTAATGATTCATTTTTTTTTCAAACCACGATATTTTCCAAAAGTATTACACTTACTACAATGGTTTATACATCAAAATAACCGCAAGCGCACCAAGTTTGTGTACGTTACACCAGATGGGAGCATGATACAGTTGAAAGGAAGTCGACAGGCTGGGAAGGATATGCCTTCACAAAATGACAAAACAACAAGAGTTTTTGTGTATTGGAATATGTGAGGTTGTACATCTGTTATAGCAGTACAATGTGCATTCAGAAGGAACTATAAACAAGAACCACCATGTAAATAAAGTATTTTGTTGTAGTATTGGCAATTTAGGAACAGTGGTTGTCTGTGTAAAGTTAAATCTACCAGTCAACCAAAAGTGCCAGATGAAACAGTGGAGAGAGGCAAACATTCGTCCGTAGTCCACAGAAATGAACAAATCGTGGAAGCCATGAACTTTGAATACCATAACAAATCGTGTTGAAGATTTTGCGATGACAGTTATGTTGAAAACCCTATCTGTACAGCTCCTGCAACGATTGAAGCCCAAAGATTACGGCTGGCACCTGCAATTTTGCATTCAATGTAACAAGCAATGATGGATGAAAATCTTGCTACCAAGTTGATATTTAGTGATGAATGCATGTTCCATTTGTCTGGGATTGTTAATCGTCATAATGTGAGGCCATGGTCAGAATCCTTGTGCATTTATAGCAGTTGAAGGAGATTTGCCAAAGCTATACGTTTTCTGTGAGATGTCACAAAGAAAAGTTAATGAACCATTTTTCTTTTGTGAAAAAACTGTTACCCGGATATGTTGCAGTTGTGGTTGTTTCCACAACTGAATAATGATTCTGATAATTTTGTATTCCAACAAGACAAAGCACCTACTCATTGAAAGATTGATGTTCACAAGTATCTGAACGATAAAATTCTGCATCGTTGGAGTGGGCATATTGGTGCAGATGACCAGGCTCTGTTTCCTTGGCCTCTGAAGTCACCTGACCCATCACCATCTGACTTCTACCTGAGGTACTTTAAGAACCGCATCTACATACCTCCACTACCAAGAACACGGCATAGTTGAAGGAACGTATCACCATTGCAGTAATGACCATTGACGTGACCCATGCTGATGTGTGTGATGGTGCATTATACTGGCGGAAGAGCACTTTTTTTGTGCTTCAATCTCGGTCTCTTTTCAGTCAACTCATGTTGCAAATGATCCAACAATGAAGCATAATAGGCTCCAGTTATGGTTCTGCCTTTTTCCAAGTAGTCTATGAAGATTATTCCTTGAGAATCCCAAAAAACAGTGGCCATCACCTTACCAGGTGACAAAATGGTCCTTGCTGCCTTGGTGCACTTTCACAAGCCTTTGTTCCATTGTTTTGACTGCTGTTTTGACTCTGGTATGTAATGATGGATCCAGGTTTCATCCATGGTCACAAATTGGTGCAAAATGTCTTGCGGATTGTGGTTAAACATCACCAGACACTTGGTAGAAGTGTTCTTCTGAATGCGCTTTTGGTTGACTGTGAGCAATCATGGCACCCATCTTGCACACAGCTTTTTCATTGCCAATTTTTCAAGCAGGATATTGTGCACTCGCTCAGTTAGATGTCTACAGCCTCAGCAATCTAATGAATTTTGATTCGGCGATCTTGCATAACCAGATCATGGATTTTTTTAAATGTGTGTCCTGTGTGGTGACCTCAGTTGGGCGACCAGAGCGTGATTCATCTTTGGTGCTTCTACGACCACATTTAAATTGTTTGATGCAAAAGTAAATGGTCTTCATTGTTGGTGCAGAGTCCACGTGAACTCATCCAATTCAGTTTTGACTTGTGTGGCAGGCCAACCCTTCAAATGAAAATGTTTAATAACAGCACAAAACTGTTTTTTCCATTTTCAATCGCAGCTATCACATTGATCAGTTCAGATGGCTGTCAACAATGAATTGTATATTGTAGCACATTCAAATTTTATATAAAATCTTTTGAATAATCGAACTTACCATCCACAAAGTTGCAACAACAAAATTTCCATCCCTTCATGGAAATTTACCACACTTATCAAATGATCCTTGTAGAGTTTGGCACCATTAAAGTTATCATTCAACCTCCTGGTATTCTCTTCATATAGTAATAGCTTAGCTGCAAGAGAACTGTAAATTGGTTTGTTACTGAACCTTATAAAGGAAAAAAATTTGGAATAAAAGCTATGACCATATCCTGGAGTTCAAACCGTGAATCCTTACCACATTCAACACAGCATGCCTTTACTACTAAATTGTAGCAGCAGATATCAGTGTGTGGGTTATATGTATCATAGATATTGTTTTGTTAAAGTCATCGTTCCACATGTTTTCCTTTTTCTTGCATATTCTTCAATACCATGTAGTTAATAGCTCGTGGTGTTGGATAACTGCAACTGCAACTTTTTTATGATATTTGGTTCATATTTCATCATACTGGATTAATATAGCTATAGAATCTTTGAAGTGAGTGTCAGTTTAAAGTGGTGACCACAACAGTAAATATCTAAGACCATTGCCAATTTAATTTTCATACCCACTACTCATTGAATGGCCAAATGATCCTAAGCCATTAAAAGTATACATAAACTTTCCTGAAAGATAGTACATGCATGGCTTGCTGCTCAGTCAAAACCTTTTGGGGAAGATCATGAATCTTAGTTTGTAGAGTGCTGGAAATGCATGTTGAAAAACAAGAAAACTGGCTTGAAAAACAATACATTTTCAAGTTCTCTGCTGCTGTTGTAATAAATTATGAAAATTGTGTGAATACTTTTTACCTTATCCTCATGAGTGAACACTCTGACCAGTGCTGCTTTAACTCTGATGTTATTTTATTAATAAGTTTGGAATTGTAAAATGATATGAATTTTTAAATTATTTCTGAAAAATTGTTAATATCTTGGTTCATATCAGTAGCTCTTTAATTCATCAGGATATAAGATAGATCATATTCCATTTAGTCACCAAAAGTAATAATAAGATAGATCATATTCCATTTAGTCACCAAAAGTAATAATAAGATAGATCATATTCCATTTAGTCACCAAAAGTAATAATAAGATAACCCTCCCAGCGTTACCTACTCATTAATAAGGCAGCAACATTGCAGTGATGTAATTTTCTTTCAAACAACATGCATTCAGTTGAGGGATGTTCTCACACCATTTGTTTAGAAAATCTGTCTTTCAAAAAATATTCTCTTATTTTTAAATAAAACATAGGTATTTGAAACATTAACAGTTTTAAAAATAGTTCAGTTGATATAAGGTTAAAGTTTCTTATACATGATACCTGCGTTAAAATATTTACATGCCATAGTGGTTTGGAGCTTAGTCTTTTGGTTCACTGCACTGGAGTTTATGTGGGAACTTCGGGAATACACATTTCTGTCAATATATAAGACAGATGCCTGCTCAGCATTATGAGGAATTTGAGGGGCTCTGATAAGTAGTGATATGTGTGTCTATAAACAACACTCCAACTGAGGAAAAGTATGGTATTTACTGCATCATTTCAACATTTGGTTGGTAATCTTGCACCTCCGCCATGCACATTGTTGGGAGTCCAGGACTGTCATGCTGCAGATAAAAAATATAATTAATTTTGCAGAGACGCTTACTTATTGGTACTTTTGAGATTTAATTCAAGAAGTATCATTTGGTTGCTGAACTCTCTTCCCTTGATGTTCACAATTTAAGACAGTCAGGCTTACTGTGAAATGTACACATTATGAAAATGTTGTTGGATTTTCACTACTGAAGTGTATTAACAACAGTCTTTGTCATTATTGAATCCTTCTGAACCAGCTAAGTTGGAAATGTTCACTTAGCATGCTCTATGTGAAGGAATTTCATTCGGCTTTACAGATTAAGTTTTTTAAAGCCAGAAGATTTTTATTTCTTTTTTCTCAAAATAGCAAAATTCTAAGTAGTGATATACACTCTAAAGAGACAAGTTTTCCATGCTCTTTATGGTTTAAAAGACCTTCTGTAAACCACTTATTTTTATTTCTTGGACAAATTGTTTCAAAACCGTAAGAAGAGTCTTTCATATTATTTGTAAATATTTTTGTTTATTTCTTCAATATCCCCACGTATGGTTTGATCAACCTTGGGTGATGACCTCATTCCACCAAACAATAACTGGACCCATTTCTGAGATAGAGGCACCTGAGAGCGGACTCCCTTACCTCTGATGGTAGGTTTATGAGAATGGTGGTGGAATGAGAGGACTTACAACTTTTTCTAGGCCACTTTGGACCCTGCAGATACTTCACATAAACTAATCAGAGGTGAAGTCCTGAATACACCAACTTACAATCACCATCCTACAGCTGGAATTGAATCACAGATAGTCAGCATGAGAGCTGCAAACTATACCACTGTGCTACCCTGGCAACTATATTATTTGGGAGAGAGATGGTGAGGGAGACTTCATATAAAACATATTTTAGGTACAGTGGACATCAAATGTTCCGAAACTTCCATTTTTGAGGTTGAAAATAGAAGCAACAGCTTCCAAAACTAGTTTTTTAATAATATAAAAATGTAAGTGATAAGAGTGTTAAAAACCAACTAAAATAGCTTTTATAATTTGGATGTCTCTGTTACTAAATTCCTCTAATCACACATGGCGGAAGACTAGTTTGGTTTCCACATAAGTTCATGGCAAACAGAAGCAACATTTGATATGGACAGTTGAATGTCATTACAGCATTTTACATGAAATCCAAGAAAAAAAGTATAACTGAGCTATTCCTTAACTTAAAGCAAATTATAGCACAATACCTATTTCATTTATGATTAAGGAAGGTGCATGTGGTCTGGTGGTTAGCTTCCAAATCTAGAGGTCCTAGGCTCAATTGGAGGATGAGCATTTTTTTTTTTTTAAGCCAGGATTTCTCCTTATATTATAATAATAATAAATTTCTTTATTGCCTGTGTACTTGAAATTACAAGTTATAAGCATGGTCAGGTCACTATTTACAATTACATTATAGTGCAAGTATTACAATACAGTTATTAATTACAATCACATTATACTGCAATCTTAGAGTCTGGAAGTATGAATGAGAATTTAATGGTTATAAAGAAAACCCATGTTACACTTAGTAAACTAGTGAACAACATTGTGATGTTCAATTGTTCCAATGAAAAAAAGCCACTAATATGACCATAGATGTTATAGATGTCACATAAAAGGAGCAAAAAAAAAAATCCTTTCTAAACCAATACTAAAATATATTTAATATTAAAAGACTTATTGAGACGTCAAATATTAAAAACAGTAACTTTTTAGAGACTGTCCCAGTCCCATCCTCAGTTGATTGGCAACTGACCGCTATGTTCATAATTGGTTGTTTTGTGGACCTCTTGTAATTGGCTCCCTCTCTCAGAATATTTCCTACATAAGTGCATTAGACCACTCACTGATGGCACGTCAAAATTTAAAATATGTGGAATGTACTTTACTTTCCTATGTGGAGAGTTCAAATTTTATTGTTAATGGTTTCAGTAATTTAATATCCTCTCCGATGCAGTGGTTATCATTCCAGAGATGAAAAGCAACTGCTAATTTTCTATTTGTTATATTTTATTTTCCTTCTGTGTTATGTTAATCTAGTTTTTTAAATTCCTTTTTGTGAACCCAATAAGAATTTGTCACAATCCTTACTATCTATTCTGTATATGCCTGATTTTTGTTCTAGTGCTGTTATAGTTTTTTAAATGATTATTTAACAGCTTATTGAGTGAAACCATTAAATAATTTGTGCTAGTTTTGTGGTGCTAGTTTGATGTCATAGTCTTTGAATATTAATTCAAACTTAGGAAGTGCCTAAGTTTTGTATTTCCAGGTTTTGTCTGTCTTTTGAAGAGTAGTGATCTGTTTTAATTTCTTTTGTCTGTAGTCCTGATTGATCATTTTATTTGGTTTAATTTGGATTAAAACCATTTTTATTGCTGTATTTAATATATATTTAAATTCTACATTATATTGTTTTGGGTCTGGAGGTATGCTGTTGAGTCTATAAACAAATAGAAAAACAATGAAACCTGAACTTTCAATATGGGAGAAGATTTTTATTGTAAAGAAATTCCACATGTTTTAAATTTTGACATGCCCTCAGTGAGTGGTCTAATGCACTTACGTAGGAAATATTCCAAGAGAGGGAGCCAATTACAAGAGGTCCACACAACAACCAATTATGAAGATAGCGGTCAGTCACCAATCAACCGAGAAAGGGACTGGAACGCTCCCAAAAACATCCTGTTTTAATAGTTGACGTGAGGAAGTTTTAATAAAACATGATTCATTGTCTTTTAATATGCTGCATATAATGTTCAAATCATTTTTGTAATAGAGTGATATTGTGCCCCTACTCCAGGAAATATTGTTCTGTACCCATCTACGTCACACTCTTACAGGTGCCATCCAGTTCTTTTCTCACAGATGTTTTACAAAATCTATTAGCACTACGCAGGCGTGGCTTTATATACCTCTCAGATGAATGTTTAATTACTATTCATTCTAGCCAGAGCAACTGCTCTTGAACATTGTGTTTGTGGTGAACTAATTCTGTGGTGTGGATGACCATTGCCATCCACGCAACCAGTTACATTCCACTGTAAGTACTTATTTGTTTACTATAATGCTTCCGTTTCAAAGCATTGTTAGCATTTTGTTTGACACCATAAATAATGATTCCTTTATAAGTGATTGTTGCTGAGCTAGTGTTGCCTGGAAGATGGTGCAATGGTGTTGAATCTTGTTATTTGACCAAGAGAGAGAAAAGATTTTGGTTTCTGTTGAGATGCATTATATTTAATATAAAAGATAGAACTACGTGCAGACACATAGACAAGAGTTCCAGTAAGAGAATTATTTGAACTTAATGGTAAACAGTTTTCAGAAATAGTTTGTTCCCAGTGAATAAATTACCATTAATGAGCAGTTACTGGCATTTAGATGAAACTATTCCTTTCAACATTATATTTCAAATAAGCCAGCAAAGTATGGTGTGAAAATGCTGGCCCTTGTAGATGCAAAAACAGCATATACATAAATCTTGAATCATATGTGGATATACAACCTGAAGGTTGGTATTGGCAAAGCAATAGTTCTCAAGAAATTGTTTTGCGATTAGTTGAACCTATCAGTAGGACAAATATAAATATCACTGATGATAATTGGTTTTCAATTGTACCTTTTGCCAAAAATGTCTTCAATGAAAAGAAACTCACCTACCTTGGAACCATGAGGAATAACAGGAGAAAAAAAAAAACACCAAAAATCTTGGGAAATAAACAAATAGAATAAAACTCACCTCTATTTGAGTTTCGAAAAGACATGTCTTTTTCATGGTTTCATATTGCCCCTCCCCTAAAAAAAGCCTTATAATTTTATCAACTATGCAAAATGACAGGACAATAGAAGAAGATACATGTGAGAAAAGGAAACCAGAATTGGTAATTTAATATTTAATTAAAATTATACAGTGTAGTGTAAAAAGCTACTTTTGACAGTTCATTCTATAGGTAAAAAAGATTTTTACAAATAAAATTTATTAGTTACTATTACAAAAACCTCTCAAAATGAATTAGAATACCTGGTTGACACATGTCCTCCACGCACCTAAACACGTAAGTGAAAAGGGTGCACCCACTACAGGATTGATAGTGTAGATTTCTTTTTACTTTCTCTGTTACATGCACTTGGTAAAAGAAGTATTGTTATTTCACCCAAGAATTCTATGTCGAAATTTCACTAGAAATATGCATTTTAGGGCTCCCAGAGTCAGAAAAAAAAAGTGCCATTAGAAAAGGGTTGTGCATGCGTGCGTGTGCACGTGTGTGAGATAGAGAGAACAACATAAATGAGCTGGATAAATATAAAATCTGATACTTAAGTAAGACAGCATTTAAGCACCCTAGACATAGATATCCATACACTCCTTCCAACTCAAATTAACCATTATATAAATATTTTTAATTAGTTTAGTTTTATCAAAATAACTTTTAAGTATTGACATAATATATAAAGTAAGACTACTAATTGAGCAACAGTAGCAAATGGATGCATTCTGAGTTTGCTCCTGCAAGTGAGAGCAAGAGGTATCTAAGAGCTTGGCAGCAAAAGATACAACAAATAAACCACTAAGAGAATTAAAGGAACTTTAAAATATATTGAACAAAATATTGTCACAGACAAATGTAACAAAGAACAGGAAGTAAGCAACAAATTAGAGGAAATTATGAGTGGAGTCTCTGTCAGTAAAGGTAAGAGTAGAGAACTTAGAAGATAACTTCATGTTTTTAAGTATTGAAAAGAATGCAGGAAGGAATGTGAGACGTGATGTGCAAAATCTTTTAGAAGGAAGACTGGGAATGGAAGTGAAATGATATGCTTTCTGTTTTGTGAGGAGAAAGGTTATAAAATTTCACAATTACACAACTAGTTTTTAAGGGGATAAACCAAAGAGAACTTAATCTACAAAAAGAGAACTATTAAAAAGACTAATTTAACACAGAAGAGATGCTCTTAGACAAGGGAAATTGTCATATATACAGTATTTCAAACTATGGATAAATGCCAAGTTGGCGGAAGGAGAAGACAATGTCGGGGATAACTTAGTTGCAATGAACCAAGAAATTGTAAACTTGATGATGAATGCAGAAGCCCAGGACATTACACTGACACAAGAAATAATGGATCAACATAAATAGCAAAATAGGAAGTAGGTGATAGGTAAGACAAAAAGATGGGAATGGCATTGAGTGACATCAGAAGAACAGTGCAACAGAAGGGGTCGGAAGAGAAGGAAGAGAACGCTAATGGATGACAAAAAGAGAAGGAATGGTGACAATGGTAATTCAACATGGTGAGAATTTTACATGGGTAGAAAGTGAAAATTTTAGTGTAATTCCCAGACAACTGGTTACAAACGTCGAAATGAAGATGATCTGATATAGTTTGAATGGGTAGATAAGATAACAGGGGAGAAACACACCTGTTGGGCAGAGAAAAGGTAAAAAGAGCAATATAAAGTGTATATGACATCAGATGAAAAAGTTGAGTGACGAACAGAAGAGGGAAGTAATTTTAGATTATATAAGGAACCAGATAGTGCAAAGAAATCCGAAGCCATGCATCATATGACAAGACAAAGCAAGTGGGGATAGAAGATGTGGTGCAAGTGAAAAGGTAAAGGGGTGATGAGTGAATCAAAAATGTAGTGGATAAGTGATTAATGGTACAAATTGATTGAGAAAGAAAGTGGGAAAGAAAGGCAACAAAATGGTAAGGGCAATTTTTAAAAATCAAAGAAACTAATGAAGAAAATGAAACATGAATTAGCAAAACAGTGAGTTAAAAATAACATCAGGTAATAAATTCTAATCAGGGAAAGATAATATTTTGATAATTAGACTGGTTAAAGACAAAGTAAGGAGTCAGATATAGAAATAGGTTGAGATATGAGCAAAGTGGAGGAGACAAACTGAGAAAGAGGGAAAATAAATAAAGAGGATATATAAAAGAAAATGGAAATTTCAGGGGAAAGCGGGAACAGGATAGATTAGGGAAAAGGTAGGAAATAAATGTGCCCAAATGGAAATTGGAGGGGGAAAGGAGTCATCATACACAATATAAACAAAGGTTCAGATGTAGGGGACTCTAAGATAAATTAAAAGTACTCCAAGTTTAACAAAAATTATGATATGTGTAATATGTAAATGTAACTACAGTAGAACCCTGCTTATCCAAACTACTCGTAACTGGGGGTGTAGCCTGTTCGGATTCGGAAATGTTCGGATTATCCAGAAAATGTACCGTAGATATACAGATCCAACTATAGGATTACCAGACACAATGCAGCGTAGTATGTGATGTGAGATAATGGCAACATAGTGCAGCGACATGAGGAAGTGCCAATGTTACACACAAGGAAGCAGTAGTGGATGCTGCATTGCTTAAAAGAGTTGAAGCACAGTTTTTGTTGCTGCTGTTAACTGGTATTCTACATAAAGTTTTCAGAATAAATTGGGTTCCTGCATTTTTGTTCATTAATTATGTAGGTGCAAATCAAGTGTTACACCGTACAGTGCAATGTCAAGCAAACGAAAACATAGTTCCTGTACATTAAAAGAAAAACTGGAAGTGCTTAAGCACCTTGACAATGGGGAAAGTGCTACAAACTGGATATTGAATTTGGTGTCAGGAAAACCACTATCTCTGTGATTGGAAGAAAAATCAGAGGAATATTGAAAGCTTCTGCAACCCAACTAGTGAAACAACTTTGGAACAATGCCACAATGCTACTGTGTTGTCATGTGATAAAATTGACAAAGCTACTTTCTTATAGTTTATGCAGGAAAGACAAAAAGGCATTCCTATTAGTGGTACACTTATTCAAGAAAAGGCATTGCAACTCAACATATGAATGGTAATCCAATATTTACTGCCAGAAATGTTTGGTTAGAGTATTGGAAGAAGAGACACAGGACACGACAATTAACGATAAATGGAGAAAAATTATCAACTGATTCTGCCACCGCAGGTGAGTTCTTAGATGAGTTTGCAGGCGTGATATCGTCAGAAAATTACTCGCCATAGCTAGTGTATAATGCTGATGAAAGTGGACTGAATTTTAAAGCACTGTCTTGCTTCAAAAGGAGAGTTGTCTGCACCAGGTTTTAAAATGAATAAAGAATGCATTACATTTTAGCCTATAGTAATGCCGCAGCAACAAACAAATTACCACTCATGCTAATTGGAAGTACTGCAAAACCACAGGCCCTAAAACACATGAATATGAATGCTCTGCCTGTTTACTTCAAAAGTCAAAGTAAATCTTGGATGATCAATATTCTGTTTAGTGAGTAGCTCAAGAAACAATTTGTTCCCTCTGTAAGAAGATTCAATAGAGAAAATGGGCTGTCACTGCGAGCTGCACTTTTGATTGACAATGCTCCATCTCATCCTTCAAAAATTCAGCTAGCCAATGGAGATTCCAAAGTTTTTTTTTTTTTTTAAACACCAAATGTAACCTCTATCTTGCAACCAATGGTTCAAGGTGTGTTACGAAACCCAAGGTTAAATTACAGAAAGAAGCTTCTACGATTTCTGATTCAAAGAGAGGACTGTCCTATCTTAGAAAAAATGAAAACCATAACAATAAAGGATGTCACCTACTGGCTAGCTGAGGCTTGAGACAATTTGAACAAACATTTAATACAAACATCATGGAAGAAACTTTGGCCAAGTCTCGTGTTTGAAGAAATCTCATCCTTGCTGGCATCAAACAATAATGATATCCTTCAACTTGTTCAACAAATCCCAGGATACGAAGATGTAGGGGAAAATGCCTTCAACAATGGATATCACTTGATGATAATGGTAATCAAGAAATCAGTGATGAAGCCATTGTCTCTATGGTCCAGAATCAACCTGATGACAACTCTGAAGATGAAGATAGTGAAGGAGAAGGCATTCCTGAAGATATTGTATCACACTCTGATGCTGCAAATGCCCTTGAATTGGCATTATGCTACGTATAACAAGCACACTGTTGCCACACCAACTGACATGCTGTTCATGCAACGCTGGCGCAACATCGCATCATCTAGCAGGTTCAGTTCTTTACAGCAAATGATTACCAATTTTGCAAGTTCCTTGAAGTGTAAATTACTGCTATATAATCATGTGATGTAGACTGTAATTATAAATGCAATAGACGATTCATTTTGACAACTTGTGTTTCAATAATTAGTTGCTCAGTTTTACAATAAAAATCCTTTCTTTACACTACAAATAAGCATTTTATTTGCATTTTATTTATTTTTCCTCCATCCCTAATTTTGTTCGGATTATCTAAAATTCCAGATTAGCGGGGTTCTGCTTATGTATTCAGTAAAATTCATTCATTCATATAAAGTGTGCATTCTTGACTTTTATATGAATTATCAATTGAAGTTTTCATTGTCAATAATTTTTTGTAGAACTAGGGAACCATAATGTATAGTGTAAAACTTATAGAGGAAAAAGATCTAGACCTCGTGAAAACATTCAGCTTGTGTCAAATAATTTTATTGTAGCATTAGCCATTTCAGAAATATTAAAATTGCAATTTGGGTTGAAGCCAATTGCCAGCATAATGAATGTTTGAAACTATAAGGGGCCATATATTTTCTAAGCGAATTCATGAAAAATAAAAAGCAAAACAGCAGTGTTATGTTAAAAATTGGAACATTACTGCATGTTGCATGTAACCAAATAGGAAAAGGGCAATCTAAATTACTTTAACTACCTCCTGGCATAGAAAAATAATGTTTTATAAGGATAATAAGATGAATAAAGAATATTATTTTGTGACTTTGTGGGTTCGTAGAGTTAAAAGTCCGAGTTGCAGATATTCCAAATGTTCTTTATTTCCGTAGAAATACACTGTTCAATTCTCACGTAACTACGTCACATACACAACACAATCTACCAAGGTCGATGACAATAACAAACAGCATTCTGATTACATCTGTTTACCTCATCAGCTCAGTTGTTTACTGCTTACGACTGACTCTTGGCGAGTCGTCACCTTCTTAAATACCTCATTGATAAATTCGAGAGATTTCTGGAACAAAAAAAGAAATGGACTGTTCCATCACCTTCCAGAAGCGTAACGTAATCTGTGCCGGCAAGACCTTTATCTCCGGCGCTATGTTTATCTGCTTATGCAAGCTCTTTATCTCCGTGAACCACTATCCATCTGTTATTTATTTGCGCCGAACCTTTTATGCCCGTCGCCATGACAATATTGTCATAAACCCATTATTTACAAAAGCGCGGCGCAGGAGCGATAAGGGACAGATGGTGCCGGTCGAAGATAAACAGCTTGCCTAAGCAGATAAACATAGCACAGAGATAAAGGTCTGCGGAAATAAAGAGATAAATGGAATATTCTAGCGACATCTTGATTGTCTTACAGAACATTCGATTTCTTGTTTGTTCCAGAAATATTAGTAACATGAGTCGTGATATATAAGAAAGTGTGACTCGCCAAGTGGTAGTCGTAAACAGTTGTAAACAGAGGCAAGAGTTGTAATTGAAACTGGTGTGTTTGGAAAGTAAGCTCTTTGTTGTCGTCAACGACCTTGGTAGATTGTAATTGTGAATGTGACATAATGCTGCTACTGTAAGTGTATTTCTATGCAAATAAAGAACGTTTTGAATTTCTGCAACTCGGACTTTCAATTCTACGAACCCACAAAGTCACAATATGATAGTTGATGAGAATAAAGACAGCTATGAGTATTGGAAACCAAATCTTTTTCTTTTAACTCATGCTTCACTATAGAGTGATATGATATCTCTAAACCGAATATTTAGTTTCTATCCTTGCTAATACACAGTTAGTTTGTCCTGAATGTGATTACTTTTTTATGACCATGTTTAAAGGAAATGTGTTACATTATATTTTCTGGAGTAAAAACATATTACACCTCTCAACATTACAGAGCATGTGTGACCTTAGGTTAACGCAACTTTTGAAATTGCACCTGGTACAACTTCTAGATAAGCCACCCTGCTTTCCTCCCCACAGCTGGAAGCACATTATCTGGGAAAAATTTGAAGCCATCTGCACCAGTTAGAAAATAAACTACATGGCACCTTAAATTATTTGCCTCCAAAATTGTGGTTCTAATCCAGCATAAAATCTAAATTGCTCATCATTAAGCTTTTTGAAAAAAAATGTTTATAAGCATAATGTTTTTGATCAGCTTTTCAGCTACAACAATGAGCAATTAAGAAACTACGAAAATGTTGTTTTGCTATTTTTGAGGTACATAAACTGCTTACCACAGAAAACTATATAGTTCTGACTGCATATATGTACATAAGGAAAAAGCACAATTCTGTGTTATTTAATTGGTGGAAATTAATCATTTCTTCACACTAGCCGTACATAGGCTAAGGTTCTGTATGGATAGAGTCAACATGAAACATTCAGTGCCATGGCCAGGATTTGAACCACGGATCTCCTGGTTTCCGTCCAGTCTCTCTAGCCCATTGAGCTACCATGGCCAGTGCCATCCTGACATTAAATTCTCCAATTGACTCATATTTTCCCGGTAAACCACTAGGGGCTCTCATATCTGAGATACACCATTTGTGGCGACTTACTAATCATAAGTACTTAAATCCCAGGATTCACCATTAAACTCTTATTATTTAATTGGTGGAAATTAATCATATCTTCACTCTAGCCGTACATAGGCTAAGGTTCTGTATGGATAGAGTCAACATGAAAAATTCAATGCCATGGCTGGGAGATCCTTGGTTCAAATCGGGAAAATATATGAGTCAATTGGAGAATTTAATGTCAGGATGGCACTTTGGCCGTGGTAGCTCAATGGGTTAGAGCGACTGGATGGAAACCAGGAGATCCGTGGTTCAAATCCCGGCCATGGCATTGAACTTTTCATGTTGACTCTATCCATACAGAACCTTAGCCTATGTACGGCTAGTGTGAAGAACCAATTCATGTCCACCAATTAAATTATAAGAGTTTAATGGTGAAGCCTGGGATTTAAGTACTTACGATGGTAAGTCGCCACAAATGGTGTATCTCGGATACAAGAGCCCCTAGTGGTTTACTGGGAAAATATATGAGTCAATTGGAGAATTTAATGTCAGGATGGCACTTTGGCCATGGTAGCTCAATGGGTTAGAGCAACTGGACGGAAACCAGGAGATCCGTGGTTCAAATCCCAGCCATGGCATTGAATTTTTCATGTTGACTCTATCCATACGATTCTGTGTGTTTTGAAACCCTTTATGTACACTTTAACATCACAGAAAAATCAATTTCACCACTAGTTTACAAAAGTCATGTGTGTACATTTCACAGGAAGATAGGGAGATGTTGGCATAAGGGACATAGAAAATAGAAGATATAATACAGAGAGAGAGAGAGAGAGAGAGAGAGAGAGAGAGAGAGAGAGAGAGAGAGAGAGAGGGAAGGAAGGGAAGAGAGCATTAACGAGGAAGATTGAGGGGGTATGAGGAGAACTAGAGAAATGCTGAAAGAAAGAAAGAAAGAAAGAAAGAAAGAAAGAAAGAAAGAAAGAAAGAAAGAAAGAGAGAGAGAGAAAGAAAGAAAGAAAGAAAGAAAGAAAGAAAGAAAGAAAGAAAGAAAGAAAGAAAGAAAGAAAGAAAGAAAGAAAGAAAGAAAGAAAGAAAGAAAGAAAGGAAAAAGGAAATGAGAGACAGTGAGAAAGTTCAGAATCTCTACAGTTAATGTAATAGTGCAAGTAGAGCTACAGGTATGCTGGTATTGCATATGATCAAATAATAAAATATAAAATATGCAAACTAATTTTAGTATCATGCTTCAAAGTAATAAACATGTATTTATGAAAGATAGTTTTTAAAAATAATGTAGCTAACACTGGGAGGATTTTGAGGTTTCTTTACTACATCACAGTATGTTGCATTAATTTCCATTATTTTTAAAGAAGGCTAAACTTTTTATTACTTGTATTTTTAAGGTATTGAATGGTTGGTATGTTTTGGAAATAAGTACTGTAAAGTGTTTACAAATGTTAATGCATCCTGTGCTTCTTGCTTTCACACTTCAGTTTTCTGCATTTTTCACTATTGTGCTTAGCAGCTAATTCTTTTCCACTTACCATTTGCTTATACTACCACAAATCACCACTACTGCACCTTTGCAATTATTCACTTTTTAATAGCTTACCTTCCCAGAGCTTTGTTTTATTTGTAGGCCAGCTTTATGAACTAGCTTTTTGAAAAACAGTATACATTTCCATGAAATTCTGTCAACTATTTCAGTAATTCTATTAATTATTGCCATTAATCGTGGCAGTTTCATAAGCAATCATAGCCATTTCAAGTCAATGAGGCTTACAAAACAGAAAAGAATGTATACATTGGACTCTCATATCTTGCTAATGTTTTTCCCTTTGCATGTTATTTATGTATGAACTGATTAAATATGTGTAAAGTTTCATCTGTAGTTTTAATACATATCCTGATAAATGAATGAAGGAATTTGCTCAGTCAGTTGTGAAATTGCTTTCCAGAAGTACAAATTACATCTAACTTGGATATCAAAGGAATGGAAGGGCAAAATTCAATAATTTCATAATCAAGAGATGTGGGTCTTCTGAGGTACAGTTTAAATTAATTTTTCAAAAGCAATGGTTGTGTGACCTTAAGAGCTGAGAGTCAGTGTTCATTAAGTACACATTGGTACATTCTTCATTAGAATAAAATTCAACTTAAAACATGAATGAGAGTTAGATAATCAGCTATTGCCATTGACATTTGTCTAAGTATTTCTAAACTCATTATTCATGTTAGCCAATTTTTTGTTCAGTAAGAATGGTTTAATAAAGTTGTACATAATTCATAAATGAAATTTAACAATTTATAGTAATCATAGTCACCATAGTTCCCCTGTAACTTCATTTTAGCCCTTACTTCTGTATAAGTAATTTATGAGAAACAGCAAGATACTATCACGTAACATTTTAATTTGAGAGTCACTCAGTTATTTTGTTTTATTTACATATTCAATTCAATTTATTCGCCCTTTAAATCTCCATACAAGATTGTGGACATGTCAAAACAAAAATATTTATAAAATTTAAGTACAGAATTTAAATACAGAAATTACAACAACAAAAAACATGTATAAGAGTAAATGCCAAAATATAATAATTCAATTAACTAAAATAATGAGAGTTAAATGATGAAGCCTGGGACTCAAGTACTTACGATAGTAAGTCGCCACAAACGGTGTATCTCGGATGCGAGAGCCCCTAGTGGTTTACCGGGGAAATATACAAGTCAAATGGAGAATTTAATGTCAGGACGGCACGTTGGCCATGGTAGCTCAATGGGTTAGAGCGACTGGACGGAAACCAGGAGATCCGTGGTTCAAATACCGGCCATGGCATTGAATTTTTTATGTTGACTCTATCCATATAATAATATAACTTAGCTTTCCAAATACTCTTGAATAGAATAAAAACATCTTCACTTAAAAATTTATGTAGTTTCAATTTAAAAATATTTTGGTTGTCAATCTGTTTTAAATAAAGAGGTAACTTATTGCACAGTTGGGTACCACTATAAGTGAAGGAATGTTTGTATAACGTGGTATTATGACTAATTGCTAGTAGGTTTGAACTGCTTCTTGTATCATGCTGGTGTGTCACTGCATATGTTTTAAAGCAACTTAAACTAGCTTTTACATGTAACAGAACTTTGTACATGTATAAACATGGCAGGGTTATAATTTTCAGTTCCTTAAAATACATCTACAGCTCACATGTGCAGGTTGGTTCACTATTATTCTTATGGCTCTTTTTTGCATTCGAGAAACCTTTTATGACATTTGAATTGCTCCATATACCATGCATGGAGTAATATTGATTTATTAGTTCATAATGTACTGCTCAGGGTATTCAGGAATAGTGTTGGTTTGCTGTACTGTTATCATGTTTACAGTCAAGTAGTCTGTCCTTGATGTACACAATAGTAATAGTCGCTCCATTAGCTGCAAGTAAATAATACGATGATGATGATGATGATGATGATGATGATGATGATGATGATGATGATGATGATGATGATGATGATGAGTGAGTGTGTGGTGTTTTAGGGCCCGTCGACAACAAGGTCATTTGGGCCCTGATGATGATGATGATGATGATGATAACAATGATGATAACAATGATGATAATGATGATAACAATGATGATGTACATCCTAGGCACTACCATTCTATACTTTTAAATGAATAGGTCCAAACGTTTTTTCCTGAAAAGAACAGTCTAAAATATAATTCCTTTCATGGAAGTGTTGAAAACAGTGTTGTCTAAAATATTTTGTTTGTATTGAAAGAGCAAGCTTTATAGTAGTGGTTGTAAGTTAGTAGTGATAATTTCATTAAATTTCAGTTTTGAAAGAATATTCATATTCATTTATTTGATTCTATATATAATGTGTAATTCAGTAATAGAACAAGTGAGCTATAAAACTAAGAAAATATTTACAATAATATTACACTATTCATAATAGTATATGGCATATGGTTTTAGAAGGCACATGAGTTGAACCAATGCATGCACATGGTGGCTGCACTGCTGCCAACTGATGCGCCAGAGAGTGGAAGTTACAGGAGGGAGCGAGGAAAGTAACATTTGTCATGACACAAGTTGTCAGAACATGAACTTAGACAGCAAAGGATAATGATGATTAACATTATAAACTGTAATACTCTATATTAACATACTTATTTACTGAAAATAAAGTACCTGGATTTTTGAAAGAGACTTACTGTATTTTTTTATATATATAGTAGTGATGCGTGATTTAATCAGTTAACCAAAACGATTAATTAATTTATTTTAGATAAAAGATTTAAAAAATTTAATTGATTGAGTTGATTAACATTAATCGATTACAATAAATATGAATCAAAACTCTTTTAGCCACATTTGGCCCTCTTTGTTTTGATGTAGGTATTGCTTCCAGCCTAAAAGCCTTTCCAACACATCAAGCTTTCACTAGACAAGTAATGTTCTTTGAACTTTGAGATAATATAACTCGTGATAGTTAAAAGAAATCACTCTGAACCCTGAGAGATTCTAAATAACACTTCTGTTGTGAAATATTCTAAGAGGTACTTAACTACATACAGATGCTGACAGAGAAGTTTCTTTCCTTACAGCTTGTGTGTGATAACATATCATATACAACTGATTCATTTATCGCTTGCTAGCATAAACTGAGCTGTACAACCTTGAATCGAACACTTCGCTTACGCAGCTATGACAACAATAGCTGATCCCTCTTCTCAGGGCTGGTGGTGGAGTAGCGTTGCTGTAAACTGCAGTAAGCCAGTAATGTTTCTGAGTTCGTGACTACGAGTGAAAGTTTTGTGTTTAAAAAAGTTAAAGTAAGGAAAAACTTTATGTGCTGAGTGGAGTTAAAATTATGGCATACAAAAATTTGCGAGAGAAACTGGATGTACTGGCTTTAAGCTAAATGAATCTGGTAAAGTGTCTGACAGAAAAAAAAGTTTTTTTTTAAAATTTGTGGAAAATCATTTAGTTATAGTGGTAGTGCTAGTAGTTTGAATTATCATTTGAAACACATCCATCCATTTCAAAGTGCTAACGAATCATCTCTAACTGTTCCTCAAACATCGCAATCCAATGTAAATAATTTCATAGCGAAACCGATTTCTTCCATCAAGGAAGCTGAATTAACAAATAAAATCGTAAAATGGATAGTAAAGAATAGCCGACCAATCAATATTGTTTCGGATGAAAGGCTAAAAGAAGTTTTAAGAGAAGCTGTTGGAAACAGTTTGTATAATCTTCCATCAAAAGATGTTGTAAGTAGACGAATTGACAAGTTATACGATATTGAAAGATGTAAGCTATTAGATACATTAAAGTATGTGGAATATGTGAGCTTAACAGGGTATTTCTGGACTTCAGTAGCAAATCAAAGTTACTTAGGAGTTACTGCCTACTAGATTGATTCTAACTGGGTGTTCTGCAGTTGCCTTGCAATATTGCAAGTGAAAAACATAACTGAAAAGCACAGGCTATCACTTGTACTAATGAGTTTGAACAGATTACCTGATCGGAACTTGCAAAATAAAGTCATTGCAATTTGTACAGACAGTGCTAGGAATATTGTACTTGGTATTCAGAAATCAAAATATGACAATATTTGGTGCTCTGGGGCACTTTAAACATAGTCCGTACCTAGAAAATGAACTGTCTAAAAAGTTGAACAATCTTAATATTCCACAGATAAAATTAAAACAAGAGGTAGTAACCCGATGTAACAGTACTTGTATTATGTTTGAAATTCTCCTCAAAGCTAAGGGAGCAGTTATTGATATATTAGATACCCAACCTTCAAATATTGTCACCCGATCGTTGAAGGCACGAAAAAACTGACTGGCAGGAAAGAGACAGAAAGTGTTATAGCCATGCCTATCCCAATGAGCTAGCGCCTGCGGAGGAGAGATGAGGTAGGGAAAAGGGAAGCCATGGAGGTGGCTGAACCTTTCATTCCCCTCCTCCTGCCGCCTCGAAAGACCGCGAAGCCTCTCATATGACTTCTCCATTGTGAAGAATTCTCCAGAACCACTGACTCGCGTATAAATAGGAGTGTGTGCGTGCAGAGTTTAGTTTACGGCAAGGAACCGAGTAGTGAGTGCAGTGTGGACCTGTGACAGACGAATTGGTGGATTGTAATTGTGACTGTTACGTAATTCTGCTGTAATCTGCAAGTGTACGAAGTGTATTTCTGTGGAAATAAAGAACATTTTGAATTTCTGCAAACTTGATTTTTAATCCTTCAAACCCACCAAAGTCACAATATTATTCCATTAACTGAAATTCAATGGGAAATGAGACAAAGGATGTTTGAATGTCTGAAACCTTTCCTGGATATTTGTAATTTTCTTGAGGGAAGTAAATACATCACAGCAAGTGTTGTGCTACCTGCAATAACTTATTTAAGATCAAGTGTTAAAGATGCTGATTGAGACCATCTGTATGTAATCAGGTTCAAAACTACTCTTGTCGAAGATTTAACAGAAAGAATTAATAACTGGCCTAAATTAGAAATGTACAAAGAAGTTACAGCTCTCGATTCGAGATTCAAATCCTTGAAATGTCTTCCAAGAGGTACAAGAGAGTTAGTATGGAAAAGACTTTCAGAAAAATCTGTGGTAAGCACGAAAACTAGGACAGAAGTAAATTTGAAGAAGAGAAAATGATTTTTAATGATAATAACGATGTCGAGAAAACCATCCCAGCCCGCCTCGATAGCGTAGATGGTAGCATGTCTGCCTCATGTTCAAGAGCTCCGGAGTTTGAATCTCGGTCAGGGTGAGTTACCTGGATAAGGTTTTTCCTGGGGTTTTCCCTTATCCTTAAAGACGAATGTCGGGTAACACTAAGCTCTATGGACCCCGTACTCATTTGAGCATCATTTCACCCATTTCATTCATCGTCCGATATGATTTGACGTTGGAGGATGTAAATTTAAAAAAAAAAAGCCCCATTAACATCACTTGCCACAGAAATTGACGTCTACAAGTCTTTGGGTGAACTGGATGACGACTTCGCAAATCCTCTTCAGTGGTGGAAGACACATTCTATTCAGTTGCCAATTCTTTCATCCATAGCGAAGAAATTACTTTGTGTGCCAGCTACATCGGTTTCCTGTGAACCTGTGTTTAGTGATGCAGGAAATATTGTCACCAAACGAAGAGCAGCACTTAATTCAAAGCACATGAATGCACGTACATGTTTAAAATCATGGATGAAACAACATTGACTAGGTGAGCCTTCATGTAAACTATCATTTGCAAGTCAGTCACAAATCTTAGCAGATATTGATATAATATGGTACTAAATAATTACTTACAAAATTTTGTAGATCTAATTCAGTACATTAGAGAAGAAGCATGTGCACTCTATGCAAACACAAATTTTGGATCTAAATATTTAAATGTTTCATAAATAATTAAATATACAGAGTATTAAAGTACTTTATATAATCCTTACACCTAATTTTCAAATATATATCTCGATTAATTGATAGATTAATCAATTAAAGTAATATGGTTAATCGATTAAACATTTTGATCTAATATTTAGATACATTTATTTATACAGCTTCCATTACAGTTTCACTACAATGACTTTAACATCATACATGCACTTATACATCCTGTACAAATACATGAAATTGCTGACCCTAAGATTTACTTGCTGACTCAGGTCCCTTGGCCATAAGCCTTTGGTTTTCCTGAGCAGCTTGGTGTCATTTCTTCTTGACCTTCGCTTCTTTTACCCTAATCCACTTTTCTCTTAACTTATATAAAAATTCTCCTATACATATATTTTTCTTTTCACCTGTCTCATTTAACATGGGTAACACCACCACCTCTTTGCTCAGACTGTCCCATTTCTTATCCCATATTTTTCTCCTGTAATTTATTAACTCCTTACATTCTTCCAGGTAATGAACAGTGCTCTCTTCATCTCCACAGAATTCACATATCCCTACCTATTACTTCTCAACCCTTTTAGATATATTATTCCTACTCTCATCCATGCTATGCCTTCTCTTCCAGTTTTGTCACATTGATCTATATATTTTTCCATACCACATTATGTCTTTAATTGCTTATAAAATTTTAAAGTTTTCTTTTCTTCCATACTTTCCCATATCTCCAGGCTATCTTTGTCTTGTACTCCGTTTCTTACTTCCTTCCAAAAACCGCTATGATTTGACTCCTTTGCTCTCCATAAATCTCACATACCTATCTTTGACACCATTCTTTCCAATTCCAACCACCAGCTGTTTGTGTTCTTAATGCTTTTTTGTTGCTTCATGCACAGATTCATTAATTCCCTTTCTGCCATTTAATACACTTATACCAGAATTTCAGTATTCCCTCTATTATTATTCCCCTCCTTTTTGTCTTACCCAACTCTAGTAATGCCACTTCTCTTGATGCCGATTTTGGCAGCCCTAGAAGTTCTTTACAAACAATGCATACATCTGGTCTGTGTTCCTATCTCTGATGTTCCCCATACCTCCACTGCATACATTATTCTGGATTCAACGACCACTTCATACATTCTTTCTAACCATCTAACTGACATCTCCAGTTTACATGTTCTTACCCCTGTCATTGCTGCCCTGCCATTCCTCCACTGCTACACATCCTTACACCTACATAGTCATACTGATTTACCACTTCTACCTTTTGATCTCTTATGTACCAGGTCTCTCCTTTCCTCAGTATTGATCCTCTTTTAAATACCATTATTTTTTGTTTTTTGCTGTTTATCCTTAATCTCCAGTCAGCGCAAAACCTATGAATTACCTCAATTGATTTTTGTAGACCTATTACAGAAATTGCTCCTACCATTAACTCATCCGCATACAGTAAACCAGGGATCCCTTTGTTCATTATTGTTGGGCAATGAGCATTGCTTTCCTTAACCCTCCCTATTATGTCATCTATAAATAAATTGAGTAAGATAGGACTCAATTTGCACCCCTATCTCAAGCCTAACTTCTGTTCGGCATCTTCGGATAATACATTCAGCACACATCTTATTCTGAATTTCATCCCACTATAAATTTTATCAGTTTCATTTATAAACTTTTCTTCTTAATTTCCATTTTAGAGCTCCCCTGTTTATCATGTCGAAAACTTTCTCAAAATCCACAAAAAACATATACAATCTCCCCCTTTTCCTGCTCAAGTATTTATCAAGTTAGCGTTTTGATTATAAACACATTGTCTATATTCCAATGTGTCGACAACAGCTGATGATGTTAGGAAGATCCTAACGAAACACGTTTTAGGTAAATACTAGCAATAAGTGGAGCATTGAGTATTAATAGACTCAAAATTACATTAATTTTGTGCTTCATTGCATCATAGTCCTTACAAATGGAATAATGATAAGTGCTGATCTAGGGGAAGAGTGAGGGCATTTTGGGACAGTGTTCCAGGAAAGCTTTGGATAAAGGATCTAAGTGATAATGGATGTTAATATGGAAATGCTCAGAGGCTGACTAGGACTGTTTAACAACAGAAAATGCAACAGTGCAAAGGACAATAAAAGATAATAAAATAAAACTAACATTTTAATGTTGTAATTTGTATTGACTAAAGCTGGATTGTTAACAATGAACCCATAACTCACATGCTCTCCAGTACTTCTTGCTGAAGGAGAATGGGTAGATGTAGCTGAAGACAATCTTCATCCCTACCCTCTTGAAGTAGACAAACTGATGATGAAAGTATCCAAATTTTATTTATATGTTTAGTTAAGAGATTTTTCAACTAAACTTTCTACTTTCTCATCCCCATCTCTTCATAATGTTGTCCTGTCATGACAAAAAGCAGAGAAACTTTCTTTTGTGTAATGTGAGAATATTTTCTAAGTCCAAAGGTGCACGTATACGCTTGCACAATAGACGACAAGTCGGTTCTCACTTTGTAGCCTACATGAGAAAGATATGTAAAACTTGTAGCCAAGCTCTGCAAAAATATCCCAGACATAGGTGACACAGTCTGTGTGCAAAGGAACATGGTTTGAGCAGGCTAAGTTATCGCCCGGTCAAATTTTGTTACTCATGCACTGCTTTGTACATAAACAATTCTACGACACAACGATAATGGAGTGCTCTGTAGGAAATACATGTATGAGCTCACAGACTGTATCGGACTGGTTCGGTTACTGCCGCGAAATGTGCATGATGTCAAATGACACCAAGTATACTGCAAGGGCGAAAATTGGCATTCCCGGCCATGTCGTTGAAATCAACGAATGTAAAATAGGAAAACGCAAGTTTCATCGTGGGCGCATCGTAGAGGGCAACTGGATCCTGGGAATGATCGATGTGGAAACGAATGAGGTGTGGATGACGATATGCCCCAACAACAGAAGGGATGCAGATGGGCTCTACAGTGTAATTGCAGAGCACGTAGAGTTCACCAGCACCATTCACACCGATGCCTGGCGGGGATACTATTGGTTGATTGCTGGAGGGTTTGCTATGCACCTCACAGTGAATCACTCACTGCACTTTGTCGATCCATTGACAAATGTGCACACAAAAAACATAGTCATGTGGCGAGGACTATGGCATCGTCTAACAAGGGGTGGCATTCGTAAAGAGTGTAATTTAGGGACAAGTAAGACTGTTGACAGCATTGCGTTCAGTGGAGAAACAAGGATAGTTTGGCTGCGCTGAATTCTTCAGTATGGCTACATTATGCAGTAAGTAAATAAACAAACAGTTAATAACATCAAAAGAATGCCCTCCAACACGAAATTGTACTAAAAAGTAAAGAAATTATATTAAAAATCATGGTTGTATATAAAAACATAAAAAAGCGTGAAAGAATTAGAAAAAAATCGCTGTGTCGCATATTAGAAAGAAGAGCCCGAAAGGCAACACCGTTGTGATAGAGAATGTGGCCAGTGAACTTGCATGGCTACATTCCCAGCTAGGATAAATGATAAATGACCTATTACCAATGGCAAGTGTGGTTTTTCGGACAATGAATGGGTGATAAAACCATGAAAATGTTACAAAGTGGTGCTCATTTTAAAACAGCTGTATCAATGCTAATAATACTTATGAATTTAAGAAGCTAATTTACTATATTGTGATATTGTAGGATTAGAGGTGTAAAAGTGAATTCAGGTCCTGGTGAAAATCTGCTGGAAATTGAATAATATTGGAAGAAATATAAGGAGGCTTGAAGGAAGAGATATTGCCTCTTCTTTCCATTTTGTTCAGCAAAACTTTTTTCCGAGTTCCAAACTTACTTGCAGTATTGCATATGCCCACCTTGGTAGCATGGTGGTAGTGTGCCTGCCTCACGTTCAAGAGGTCCTGAGTTCGAATCTCGGTCAAGGTGAGTTACCTGGATAAGGTTTTTCCAGGGTTTTCCCTTATCCTGAAAGACGAATGTCAGATAACTCTAAGCTTTATGGACCCTGGGCTCATTTGAGCATCATTTCACCCATTCCATTCATCGCCCGATATGACTTAACATTGGAGGACGTAAATTACAAAGAAAAAAAATGTATTGCATATTATAAGTCACAAATACTAAAACTTAAAAAATTACCTTAAATACTCGTTATACCTTAAAAAGTATGTCAATTCATTTGAAGTAAAATGAATAAAATCTAAGTCTAAATGTGCTTAGCGTGCATGCACCAATGTTGGTAGCAGACAAGTTGTGATGCTGCCAACATTGCTCTCACAATTATGCTCCTCTTTGTTGCTAATGTTAAAGAATTCAATACACTAGTCAATAAATGAACTGGAGAAAGCTTTCACATATCTGAACTATATCTAAACTACATAGTAATTAAACGTAACTATCGTTTTAACTAAACCACAGGACAAATTTCCGAGATGTCATTGATCAGCTCCTGAAATGTATCGGCTTTTCTGTTTTTGCAGTCTTGGTCCACAGATACTGTGCTAAATGTACATCCATTTGATTGTGATGAATACTACCCCTTCATAGGCAATGCCGGAGAGATTGCCAGCCCAACTCAATATAGTTAATGCAGACATTTGTTCTTGGATTCAAAATGCAGGCTATGATTTACAGTTAGGAGGGTTGCTATACCCCCAGCCATTAAACCATTGTATCCACCCCAGCAGTTGGTGTGGACTGTGCTGGCAAATTCTACATGCTCCTCAATTAATGCAAAGATTGTGGAATCATCTCTTCGATTATTGTGGCATACTATCATCCATATTTCATTAGTGACAACGCTGATCAGACCAAGGATCCAGTTTGCTTCCATGATGTGGCCATGGTGGTATTTCCTCCTTTCAATTTTGCATTCATCAATCTGAACTATATCTTTGGCATGCCTATTTTGCTCGTGTTTATGTATTTATTGTCCATTCAGACCTTCCAACAATAGCTGAACCATGAGATACTGTTCTGTGGCTTGTGGCTTATGTTTGTGTCTTCAATGGAACAATGTTAACAGTTTGTTTGTAAGAGAATACATGAGTGTAACTGAGCTTAACTAGGAGTACTTGGGCACATGTCAACTCAGAGTTCTGGAATGAAGTATACTTTGCCACGGACACTGAGAACTGTTCATGCCCTCACCTATACGAAAATATCTTGTATCTCCAATCCCCTTTCGTAATTGGGTGAAGGGAGACATCCAACTCCCCACATAACATTATTTCTCATTGTGACATAATGGTGCAAGATCAACAATATTAGCAAATCTAGCTATAGCAGTGAAACATAGCTTACACAGTTTTAATGGTATCTGCAACACAGTGTCTGGGGCACTGATGCCGAGGTCTGCATCAAATGGCTCTACAATTATCAAGGTGACCTGCACTCCTATCCGTAGTAACTTCAGCAGCTTTTTTCAGCACTCATTTCTGATGTTGTACTTAGAAAAAAATTTTGTGGGACAACATTTTGTGGGAAAGAGTATCTAAACAACTAAAGGAATGAACAGCATTGAAACAGAGATTAAGTACATCAAAAGGAAGGCAGAAGACATGGAGAGCAGTTGAAAATTCAGTTTGTTAATTACAGGGGTCAAAGTAAGAAAGAGTTTGCCAGGTCCGAAATGCCATAGAGACAGTGGAGCAGAAATTACAATTATAGATAAAAGGATGGGAAGTCAAAGAAAATAGGAAAAAAGATGATACTGGTGAGGTTTAACACCATGGATGTTATACAAGATCTTAAAAGAAAGAAATTAAAAGGCATGGATATTTTTATAAACAAAATCTATCGGTGCAACAGAGAGCCCGGAAATGAACCATAATTCAGGAAATGAAGAAGGCGAGAGCTGAAAGTTAAAAGGCCTGTATAGGGAATCTCCATCTGTTGCCTAGGGGTGAATACTGAAGAGGATAAAAAGGACTCAAGGGTCAATGGTATTAGGAGTCAACAGTATGTCAGCAAACTGCACTGAGAGAATGGGAAGTATCAGTAACTAGAAGTCCAAAGGTCAAAACATGACATGCAGTGAGGTGTTATAAATAAATATTTGCATTATAGATGAACTATAAAACTTATTTCATTCTTTGTACACTTCAAATTCACTGAATCTGAAAGCATTGACAGTAATAAAGATTAAAACCAAAAGACTTCATCACCCTATGTTATTGTACCAGTTTAATACAAAATGCATTATCTTCCATGTTCTCTTTGTAGCATGATATTAGAACTTTGTATATTATTTGAATCAGGAATGCCTACAAACCTATATACTATTATATACTATAATTTAAATTGAATTGCTAGAAATAAAATCCTAGAACTCTGTGAGAAAATGCAAATCTACAACTTTCTGAGCTGCATTTTAGATGATTAATTACTCTTCTGCTGCTACCTACCTTAAAAGCATTAAAATTCATAATTATATCTGTGCATTAATCTTTAATATCATGAACAATCTGTGCTATGGATCCATCATTTCCATGAGTCAACAATATCACCAAAATTATACTAGAATGGTAGATGCATATCACATTTTTTTACCTAAGCTGAACAAAGTTGTGTGGGAATAAATTGCATTTTAAATAATCTAGTTTTCTCAGTTTCCTTAGCCACTCTAATCATTGGGTGTCCATAAGCATTAATTTTTTGTCATACTTTTCAGAAAGTGAGTTCACAGCTGGCCTTAAGGCATCTATGTTTTTTTTATATATATACATAACTTTTGTGTTTTCTTGAGTGATGTTTATTATTGTTATTAAGATTCTGTTCTTTGGCTGGCCCATCCCTAGCTTCTGATACAATTAGTTCACTCAGTCTTCCGAGCGATTATCACAGTGTCAGCCTTGGAGGAGGAGATGAAATCTCACCTGAGACTCAAGAGCAAGCAGATGGTGTTTCAACTGCTGGGGCGTTTGGTAACATGATGTTCATTGACTACCCCATGGGATTGAACAAAAGTAAACCATCATTTAATAAATGTACCCAGAGTACCATTTAGATATAAGAATTTATGTTCATGTCTTGAATGTTTCAGAAGTTTGTCAGAGTTTTTTAATTTTAAACTTATTTGGGTCAGTTTTTGTTACAACTTCACTTATTTGCTTACACTTTCAAAACTCAAACATACTTTGAGAGCTAAAGGTTGACTGGTGTTTGTAGGTGCATTGGAGCTGGATCCAGATATAGATATAAAGATGGCAGTATGTGTAGGACGGGAGTCAGAAGTATGCATGATGCATATTCTGAATCTATGCATTGATGGGATTTCAAAATTCATAATTTGGTTTCATTGAGTACACACACAGCTAGTGTGGAAGAAATTATTATTTCCATCAATTTACCTGAATATCATAATTTGGTATTTGTGTTTGGTGATCTAGATTTTCTCACAAGTGGCTAGCTCTAATGGACATCTGGTGTTGTTTTATTTGGATGCAACTATTTCATGATTGAAGTCCCAGAAATGTGTGGGAACTGTGGATTTATATACTTGCTTATATTCTATACGACAAAAGGGTTCATTAGTGTGAATTTGGAGGTTCGTTTTTGTTTTTCTTGCTATATACTTTGTTATTGTTAACTTAGTAGTTGATTCTGTGAAGTTCAGATTTGCAACATTTTGCATCTGTTCCTTGATACCACTTTTAAAAGATTCCTTAGGTTGTTGGCTGAGGGTCAGAATAACGTGCTTTTTAAAAAGTTTTTGAAAACTGTTATGTAGTTATGGGTTATAGGTAAATTTTCTGAATTTCTTGCTTTCTTTCAAAATTTACAGAGTGGTGGAATTATTTATTTATTGTTGCCTTTTATGCTTATTGATATTTATATCAATTAACTGTGGATTGAAGCCATTGATTAAAAACTGTACTAAAATATGACAGTCTTTACTGTAGTCTTCATTGTCCATTGGTATGTTGACCAAGCAGTGGATAAAACAGTTGAAAATTGCATGCTGATTAAGTTTAGGGTTGTAACTGTTGTTTTTTATGCAGTTAGATTGGTTTTCTAAAGGTGCTGAAAGAGATTATTGGAACATGAACTTCACTGTAGAAATGGAACAAGATGGTGGCCTCCCACTTTTAGTAATTAACATCAAAACACACAACAGCAAACTTCTCTTTTGACATCCCAGAAAATCAACGTACAGTGATACCTACATAGCTACAACCTTATCACATGCAATATTCAACAATTTGGTCATCATCTGATCAACATACCAGTGACCAAAAGAGCCTACAATAAAGAATATCATCTTATTATAAGTACAGCTCTTATCAATAGCTTCAATCATTAATTGGCATAAGGATATATAAGCATAAAAGATGAGAAGTAATAAACAACTCTACTGCACTGAACTCTGTGAGAAAGCAAGAAGTTCAGAAAATTCACTTACCACCCATGGCTATATAACAGTTTTCGAAGATCAAAGTAATATGTAGAAGTTTCTGGGCCATGAAAGCCTAAGTTGTTACATCAGTTTTCAAAGATCTTTTCAAAAACACACCATTCTGACCCTTCAGACACAACCTAAGGAATCCATAAAAATCATCACCAAGAGTACAGATACTACAATATTACAAATCTGAAATCAAAAGGAAAGATTACAATTATGCATATATAGGAAAAACAAATAGGAACTTCTAAATGTACTCTAATGAACACTTTTACCATATAAAACATAAGTAAGTAGATTAATCTGCATTTGCTGCTCATTTCTGCAACTTCATTCTTGAAATATTTGCATATACAACCCTAGTAAAACATATGATACATCCATTAGTACTAATTGTCTGGGAGAATATCTACATCACCAAAAACAAACTCTATAGTGTGATATTAAATTATAGATGAGTCGTAGCTTTTACCCATCAGCTTCACTTACATAACCTACATTGAGGACATGTTTTGTGAACTATTGTTTGCATCATCAGCTCTATTGTGACTAAAGCTTGATCCAGTGGTGTGGGTAGTTCTTGAGTTGCTGTTGCCATAGCATGAATTTTAAAATCCTCCCAATGGATAGATTCAGCAGATTTATTACTCTGTCTTCTCACTCCAGGTCTACAGATGTTGCCATCTTGACATCTATCTCTGGACCCAGCTCCGCTGATCTCACCAGCACCGGGCCACGCCGTGGCTCAGTGGTTAGACCGTTTGGCTCTCACCAAGGCGGCCCGGGTTCGATCCCAGGCGACCGCAAAGTGAGATTTGTGGTGGACAAAACGGCGTTGGGGCGGGTTTTCTCCGGGACCTCCGGTTTCCCCCGCCATCTCATTCCACCAGTGCTCCATCTTCATCTCATGCATCATCAGTGTCACTGCCTGCGGTGCCATATGTAGTAAAAGCGGGCGTTAAACACTACACACACACACACCAGCACCAGTCAACCTTCAGCCTAAAGATGAGAGCAAAAGCTCTAAAGACATGTCTGAGTTTTAGAATTGTAAATGAAGCTTTGCAACAAAGGTCAACTCAAATGACTTCTAAATTATTATAAGCTTCACTGTTACTAACTTTGTTCAAGTTGAAATTATGAGTGTGTGCAAGGTGGATTGGAAAATGTAGCTATGTGGTAATTAAAAGCTAGCTACAGGAATGCTTCTGTAAATATAATTATTGTAAGAAATGAACATTGCTTTGGATGTTTGATTTTTATGATAATCATCAAGCATAAAAAGTAAAGTAAAATAGATGATTTTAGTTAATTTCCATCAATTAACTAAAATAATAAGAGTGAAATGATGAAGCCTGGGACTTAAGTACTAACGATAGTAAGTCGCCACAAACAGTGTATCTCAAATGCGAGAGCCCCTAGTGGTTTACTGGTGAAATATACAAGTCAAATGGAGAATTTAGTATCATGATAGCAAATTGGCCATGGTAGCTCAATGGGTAAGAGCAACTGGATGGAAATCAGGATATCCGTGGTTCACATCCCAGGCGTGGCATTGAATTTTTTATGTTGACTCTATAAAATAGGTGATGTTTGAACAGTTGTGAACAATATTTAGTTCCATTCTTGGAAACCAATTATTTCACACATTTTATAAGTAAATAACAGATACATACTGAATGGAGACATAGGGAAAATGTAATAGCTATAGAATTATTCATAAGCCTGTAGTAAGTATTCTTTTGCATTATTTTTCTAAACTGAACAGCTTTGCTGTTTCAGTGTAGTAGTAGAGCTATATACAGATTGAATCAACTGCCCTGGAGTTCATACTAGCTACTAAGTTATGCATATATAAATAATCAAAGCTTTATACTTGGTACAAAAGGGTTTAAAGGAAAGAAACTTCACTGAGTTCAAATACATTCAGAACATAAGTTGTACTGAGAAGTGTCATCTTTTTTGGTTCTTTCATGAAAGCTTGCTGTGCAACATACATTACTAAATATTTCCAAAAACTGCAATCAAATAAATTATGCATGGCATGGGTCTGCTGCCATAATCGATGAGAAAATTATGTAACTAAAGTGATAGATTTCATTTCATTTCATTTCATTTTATTTCATCCTTGTGTTAAAAGTACATAGGATACGTCACATACATAATTTAATTACAAAATTTAATTACAAGGTTTAATTACAAGGATACGTCACATACATAATTTAATTACAAGGTTTATTTACAAATCTGTTTCTCTCAAATTTCACATACCTGTAAAACACATCTACACTCATTTACACATTTTGTTTACATTTAGTGTTGTACTTAAATTCTTCAGTATTGTAGAAAGCATTTTCTAGTAAATAGTTCTTAATGGTTTTTATTTGTATCTCTCTGTGTTTCAAGTCTTTTATTTCCTTGGGTAAAGCATTATAATGTTCTTTTCCTATACTTTTTATTGAACGATTATTTAATGTTCTCCTGAGTGCAGATCTGTAATAATCGTGTTTATTTCTAACATTATAGCTATGCATGTGATTGTTTTTAGCAATTTTTCCATTTAGTAGAACATGCTTGATGCTTTCATGTTAAGATTTTGTATTTTTTGAACCCGTCCCTACAACTGTGTCTTTTTTCTATTTTCCTAATTATTCTAATTGCCCTTTTTTGTAATTTGAATATTTTTAGTACTTCCTTAGCTGTAGTGTTCCCCCATAGTGTTATGCCGTATTTTATATACGAATAAATGAAAGCATAGTATACATGCTTCAGCGTTTTATTATCCATGTTATCCTTAACCTGTTTCATAATGTATGAACCCTTATTTATCTTTCTTGTTATGTACATTATATGTGGTTGCCAATTAAGATTTCTGTCTATAAGCACTCCTAGGAAATTTGTGACTTGTGCCTCAGGAATACTTTCCCCATCTACCTTGAGATCAATGTGATCTGCACGTTTTTCTTTTAGCGTGAAATTTATCCATGATGTCTTTTTTATGTTTAATACCAGATCCAGATTTGAAAAGCAGTCTTTTAATATTTTTATGATACTGTTTGCCTTGTTTTCTACACCTTTAGTAGTGGGATCTGTAACTATTATTGTTGTATCATCTGCATAGCCAATTGCTGTACCTCCATTGTTTGCTACTATTTCAAAAAGATCATTTATATAAACTAGAAATAGAAAAGGACCCAATTTCGAGCCTTGCGGAACTCCTTGTTTAATTGTTTCAAATTTTGATCTTACTTTATTTACCATACCCTTTTCATTTTTGTAGTTTATTTCTACGCACTGCTGTCTGTTTTCTAGATATGATGCAATCCACTTTTGTGCAATGCCTCGAACCCCATATTTTTCTAGCTTATTTTCAAGGATGTTTATATTTACACAGTCAAAAGCTTTAGACAGATCCAGAAATATGGCGACTACAAATTCAGGATTATGGAGTGCATTAATAATTTTATCATTTGCTTTATCTATCGCATTTATTGTTGATTTATGTTTTTGAAATCCATATTGTAGCTCTGCTAAGATTTTCTGTTTTTCAAAATATCCTTGTAGTTGTTTCAAAAACACAGCCTCCATCACTTTTGATATTGCAGAACATAATGTGATTGGTCTGTAGTTTTCTATATTGCATTTGCTTTCTTTTTGTTTGTATATTGGTCTAACAATCACTCCTTTTAATGTATCTGGAAATACTCCATGCATCAAAGATATTAAACTAAATAATGAATACATAAGCACTTTATTTCATTTGTCATTCAATTTTCTGTTATGTGAAGAAACAATAAAACTGTGTTAAATGGCACAACAAGTGCTTTGGGAATATTTGAATGCATTCTGACTTTGTCCACTTTTCATCTAACCACTCTTATATGAAGTGCTTCAGTTAACAATGCACAAATCAGCATTTTTCTCTCTTCTGTTGGTCAGTCGTATGTTGAACACAGAGCTTGCCTTTTAGCCTCTTCTCTCTCCCAATCAATCCCTGATATGTCAAACACAAGTCTCACAAGGCACAACTTGAAAGTTACTCACATGTGAAGTTGTGTGTGATTACTGTGAAAGTTTCCTGATGAATAAATATTGTAAATAAGTGCAGATGTTTCCTGGAGAAAGTCATAGGGCTCACCCACCCTCTATACTTCTGAAATGTTACTTATGAAATGAAGTGCTATATTAAGCTGCAACTAGGTAGATGCCAACCATAATTGGCAAACCACAACATGAGTGTTGCCAACATTGCAGAACATTGGGGTTTTGATGGCTTAGGGGATGTATGTTTGCTGTATTATGGAGCAACTGTTGAATTTGAAACTTTTTTATTCACATTTGTTGTTATAAATAGGCTCTGAGGAGGCCTTATTAGTGATGCTCAGTATAGTTTAGCATATATTTGGTGGTTTTCATTAAAGGAACGATGTTATATGTGTTGTTTTGTCAATTTTGGGACTTTGGAATATAAACCATGAATAGCAAGCAGCACTGAATCTCACTATTACTACTGTCTTCCTGCTTTTGTAGCAGTTAAGCATCCTTTAACACTTGTATGAACTCTTGAGAAGCTTTGGTGCAGGTTTGGGAAGGAGAGGTCTAGAAACCTCTACTGACTTCTCAATAACAGTCCCAGACCATTTGTTACCTGAAAGCTTGTTAGCTGAAAGCATCTTCCTTGCATCTTTATCCAACCAATCATATATAGCATGACACTGGGGAACATGCCTGCTCCCTGCATTGAAGTAAAATTCTACTTGGCAGACAACTTTGTTGTACTTAATGTATTAAAGACATTGATGCATAGTTGTGATTTAATGTTTAACTTGTTTTCTTCCACTAACTACAGACAAATTGGAATTTTTCGGCAATAAAGTAATTTGCTTTCAAGTTCTGCTTGCTAGATGATAGCAAAAAAACTGTGTTGCCACTATTATTGCTGCCAGAATAAATAATACAATATAATTTGGAGTTTTCAAATTGTTTGCTCTCCTAGAACAGACCTATGTATACTTTTTTTTAATGTGTTCCTTTGATCTCAGTTTAAAGCATTGCAAATCCAAAACCTTGTATAGTAAGCCAGGTTGTAGATAAGATTAAATGCCATGATCTTGGACCACTATGAAATCCTTAACCTTGGGTGCAGAAAGCTGGTAGTGCAACACCCAAGCCATTACCACACAATAGAAACATGTGTTGACCTATAATGGGTATTATGCATCATGCCTTATACAGAGGATATAGAAAAACTACAGACAACACTTACTTCATATTTTACGTATTTAACACTTAGTATTTTGGCCAAGACATTAAAATGAACATTTTTCAAGAAAAGCTCCATGTCTGGAAATGCATGATTTGAATGTTCTGGAGGGTTGAAATTAATGGTTTTGGATATGTTGATAGGTGTGCATTCCACGTTTCACTAAGACCCAATAATAACATTACACCATGCAGTAAATTAGAAAAAAAGGTTGAAACTGTTACCTCTTACTGGAGTGCAGAGACAAAAATACATTATTAAATGAGTGCAGCTGTTTCAGTTGCAGCCTAGATTCATGTGATAAGATTCTCCTCTGATATTACAGGTATAGCATACCATAATCTTCCTAATAATCTTCCTCACAAAAAATAGTCAAGATTGGTGGCCATGATGGCTATTGGACAGGTCCGCCTCTACCAGCCCATCAATAGGGATATGTGGCATCTGGGTAGGCCCGAACATTTGCATCAAATGAGGTGGAGTTCCATCTTGTTGCAGGCACATTAGTGGCATCGTGTCAAGCAGAGTAGGAAGAACATCTCTGAAAAAAGTTAGGTATGTCAGTTCTGCCAGTCATGGGCAGTAGATATTGCCCAGTGATCTAGTCATCTATTTTGCCAGCCCATGTGTTCACACTGAACCTGTATTGGTTATTTTACCATATACACAGCCCACACGTCTGCCCAAACATGAATGCTATGAATTTTCACAGTACTGTCTTGAGTGGAAGTGTATTCATTGTGAAAAGTACCAAAGTAGGGAATTGTGGCAGAATATGTAGCACTGTAGATGCTTTATTGTCACATACGCTTACAAATAATGAGTAAAAGCTCTGTAAACAGGTGACTCGTCAACAGTAGAACATTTAAAATAACAATAATTACACAAAATAACAATAACACTAATAATATAAATACTAATAATATGAATATAAGTATATACAAGTATTGTTATAATTATGACATGCCCTTGGAATAATATTGTCAGAATATTAGAATTACAGAATGACAGTAAATTTTATTATAACTCAATTTTATCATCCATATATTCAGTATTTGAGTAATATGCTTTGTCCATTAGTAGGTTTTTTATTGCTTTATTAAAGCATTTGAGGTTTTTCATTTCACCGATTCTTACAGGTAATTTATTATATATTTTTATTCCTGCATATTGCATACAGTGATAATCTGTGCATGGGCGGTTTTAGATTTTTTTATTTCTCGTTCCATGATTATGTTGCATTTGTGAATTATAAATTGTATCAAATTTTGTGCTTGACCCATTCAACCAAATTTCAAACACTTCGTAAACGCAAAGTGGCTTTATCTACTTGCGCCTGCGTCAATGTTTGGCGTATATGAACGCTTCATTATATATGTAGGTATTCAATATTTAAAACACACAAATACTGTCGGGGGTCGTCATTTTGAACATTTATTACATTGATGAAATCCACACTTTGACAATTTATTTTTCTATTAAACTGAGAGGTTAACACCTTCACAACTCCTTTGTCAGTAGAAGTGAAATATAAGATTTAAGTATGAAACATTTAATATTCCTAAAAACTGAAAGCTAACTACGTCACATGATTTACAACACCAGATATGGTACAGATTATAAATGGTCACAAATCTAAGCATGATCCCTAATTATCGGATTGCCATTCTTGTGTCTTTGGCTCATAAGAGAACCAATAGCAACAATAAATAATTTTATTGTTTATTCTGTTTATTGTTTGTTTATAGTTTAGTAACTAAAATACAGATAATAAAGTCTAGGAGAAAGGAAAAAAAAAAACAATGTCACAAAAGCAGATAAAGGTAACAAAATAGTAATATTGGACGAAGAAGACTATCTCAAAAAAAATGGAAAACCTTTTAAAAGAAAAAGAATTTGTTAAACTAGAAAACAACCCATTGAAGAAAGCATGTAAATCTGTGGAATTAGCAATTAAAAATAGTAAAATCATGACTAAAAAAGAAAAATTGAACAATAAAATAGACAATCCAAAAATACCATACATGTATGGTTTACACAAAATACATAAACCTGAAATTACCCTCAGACCAGTTATAAATAACATTGATGCACCCACTTACCAGTTATCAAAATGGCTGGCTCAGATCTTCAGATCCTTCACAAAATTTGAAAATGTAGGTATCAAAAACTCGTTTGAATTGATAAATCTCCTGAAGAACACAAAGATCAACTCTATAGATGCTTTAGTTTCTTTTGACGTCATTTCTTTATACCCAAGTATACCTACCAATGAGCTTATTCCACTTCTCAAAAAATGGCTGGAATCAATACAAGTAACATCTGAAGAAACAGAAGAACTTTCACAATTTACAGAAATTTGTATCATTCAGAATTTTTTCAGCTTTAATGGGCAGATATATAAACAAAAACCGGGCCTAGCTATGGGCAACCCATTGTCTCCCTTCTTAGCAGATTTATTTATGAGTGCTTTTGAAACACATCACAAAAACTTTTCCAAGTTATTTCAAAGTTTGGTATCGCTAAGTTGACGACCTAAAAAACTCATACAAGATGGTCTTAGACTTTTGAATATACAAAATCCAGCTATAAAATTTACATTGAAACAGAAGAGGATGGTGTGCTTCCCTTTTTGGACATCAAGATCAAAAAAATGAACAACAAATTCACTTTTGGTATTTACAGGAAACCGACACACACAGATAAATTATATTAAGAACAACAGTTTCAACCCAAAACAACACCAACATACCATTTTCAACAGTTTAATATTTCGGATGATCAGCTTTCCACTAAACAGAGAAGATTATCGAAAAGAATATCTACACATAAAAAAGTAGCTATGTCCCAACGGTTTCAACCAAATTTAGTGGACAAAACAGTTAACAGACTCAACAAAGCTAAGAAAATAAAAGAAACTACCACCCTAAAACCTACAGGAGAAAAATAGAAAAAAAAATTTTAAAAATTTACCTTCCATCCATCAGCCTATAATAAATTCCAAAAAAACTTCTCAAAACACAACATAATTCTTGCAGCTCAAAATAGGTTTAATATCAGACATTTGTTAAAAGCCCCCCCCCTCCCCAAAAGAAATTCAATTACTACCAAAGAAAAACCAGGAATCTATGAGATCAAATGTGAAACTTGTCCTAAAATTTATATAGAAAAAACAAAAAGAAATATTGACATCAGAACTAAAGAACATATAAGAAACATTAAAAATGGTGAAACAGAAAAATCAGCAGTGGCTTTTCAGTTTTTGAATACTAGACATGACATCAACTTGGAAACATCTTTAATAAAATACATTAATCACCCCATAGACCTTTCCCTATGGGAAAAAAATCTTGATTAACAAAAATCGTCATAGAGTCATGAATTTTGAAACTCCACCACTGGACATCTTTGACAAGTACATCATGCCATCTATCGATGATATGGAGAAAGAGGAAACCACTACAATTTGCACTAGTTGAGTTCCAGCCGATGATAAGAGCAAAAGCTCTTGAAACATGTCCTGTGAAAAAAAGTGTGAGTGAAGCAATGTGTCAATATCTTCTTGATTCAATTTTGTGCCAATGTCACGTTGTTTCGAACCTAGACCTTGCAGAACCGTATGCCCACAGTAAACCATCTCGGCCAGCTGTCGCTCGTTGGGAAAGCATTCATTTATCACCTTGCTAGTATTATATGCATGAAAAATTGTTGTTTATTTAAGCTTTTTGCAGCTTCTTGGTCCTCATTCAGGACTGTAAGTATTAATGCTGGGTCATATATTGCCAATTAGAAGGGCAGAGCTGCAATAACGGCCTTTGTGCTAAAAGGGTCAATGTTGTCACATTAGACTATAAACTGCAGGTTATTTATTTATTTTATTTATGTATTTGTTTATTTGTTCATTCATTCACACATTCATTCATTTATTTACTTATAAAATATAATTTTGTAAGTGAGGTAGTCATCTGGACAGTATAAAACCAACTTGTCCTCAATTAACCATGATGAATTTCTGGTATGATGCATCAACACGGGTAATCACTGATTACATCATGTGTATGTGTGCAAGTAGATTACACCAGTCAGTGGCTAGAAGTATTGCAGCAAGAAAGTGTTTTGTGAGGTATCTAAATCTGTTGTACTGGACAGTTGAGATGTTGAAACAAAAACAAACCACTACATCCTGTTTGAAACAGTATGTTTCAGAATTTAGTGAAAACACATTCTCAACTGATGGAACTATATTCTGTAAAGTGTGATAAATTAAGGTTGTTGCTGATAAACTGTTCACCATACAACAAGGTGTATGGTGGCAAAAGTATTTGCAACCTCTTCAAAATGTGGAAAAAAGACAACGGTCCCAATTATTGTTGAAAGAAAGTGCTACACCAAGCAACAAGTCATCGTCCTTTAATGAAGAATTATGTGAAGTGTTTGTTAGTGTAAATATTCTGTGGGGACAGTTAAGCAATTCTAAATTAGACAATTTTCTTGAATGCCACACTGGTCATACAATTCCAGATGAATCGACTTTGAATAAAAGCTACCTACAAAAATGTTATGAAGACACATTAAAACAAAATATATGAAAGTGTGAATGGGGAAAAAATGTTATATATCGATTGATGAGACAAACAATCCAGAGAGGGATTATATAGCCTATGTAGTGATGGGTACCCTAATTTGTTAGTGCCAGACAAATTTTCCTTCTGTGCTCAGAGGATTTTAGAGGTGGTTAACCACCTCAGATATGCAAATTGTTCTGTAAATCAATGTGTTTATTAGAGCCTAGTAGAGTACAACATGATGTGCTCCTCTTCCTAATAGATAAAGACAGAAAAATTGATTCAATCATTTTATAGTAAGATGGTGCATGTTAAGTGTTTGGTCCATGCTTTTCATCAAATTGTGGAACAAGACAGATTAATATTATCAAAAGTAGCTACCAATCTTCACAGCAAAGAAAATATTTGTGAAAGTACCGACCTGAAATATGTACTTCAAAGACGTCTCTAACATAGCTTTGCCATCAGCACCAATTTTAACATGCTAGGGTACCTGATTAAATGCATGTATATACCATTGTGACAACCTTCAGATAGTGAGACAGATAGTGAATAGCTTTGATAGGGCAGATCCTAGAGCAATTGGGATCACACAGGACCTGTTGTCAGTTACTCAAATTCAAGGTAAATTGGCTTTCATTAAATTGAATTTTTGCTTGAAACCATTACTCACCTAGAAGAAAGTGGCATGGCATTGGAAAAGGTTATTTGAAGGTCAGGATTGCTGAAAATAGAATACAAAATGTAAAAGGTAAGTGAGGTTGGGGACAAAATTAGGCAGAAACTGAAATTTACGTTGAAGAAAAATAAAGGGTATCAAACAGTTTGTCAAATTGCTGGTATTTTGTCAGGAGAAAACTTAGGAATTGAAATTTGCACACAGGATTTAACAGGCAGCAACATAGTGTTTTTCAAATGTGCAGATGTAACTTCTGTGGAAGTAGAGAGAAGTTTTCAAAACTATCAAACAGTGTTAACTTATAACTGCCACTCACTTTCGATAATCTGGCGAAGACCATGGTGGTGTATTGCAACATAATAGGTTTAGGCTAATAAGTACAGTAATATATTTTTCATATTATTTTATAAAGTTGAAAATAATCACATGGTAGTTGTAAACTTGTTAATTGTCTAGTAGTAATAATTATATTTTTACTAAGAAAGTTACTTTTAAAATATAGTTATACTTCTAAAATATAATTAAAGTATAGTTTTAAAATACAGTTACTTTAAATATGGTTATTCAAACCATATATTCATTATTTGTGTATGACAGTTACTA
Source organism: Mantis religiosa (assembly GCA_030765055.1). NCBI lineage: Eukaryota > Metazoa > Arthropoda > Insecta > Mantodea > Mantidae > Mantis > Mantis religiosa. The sequence continues at coordinate 113,823,008 of CM060948.1, read as the reverse complement.
ATTTATTGTTATGAAAGATACTGTTAATTTTTGTAGGTCATTGTTATTATATTTTAAGGGCATTCTAGAACATTTTTAGGCAATTTTTGTCAATATCCAGGCCTAGTCATGAACATATTTTAAACATAACATTTTAATCAAAATCTTAGCCAATTTTGAGAACATTAAAAATTTTTAAATAATTTTCTATGTAAAGGGTGGTTTACAGTGGGATTTTCTTGAAAATATTCATATTGTGTTCTTGGAAGATGCTGAACTTAAATACTAAGTTTGTTATTTAAGTAATTTTTTTCTTTTTCTTTTTCTTTTTTTTAAATTAATGTCCTCCAACATTAAGTCATATCGGAAGATGAATGAAATGGGTGAAATGATGCTCAATACTCAAATGATCCCAGGATCCATAGAGCTTAAGAGTTACCTGACATTCATCATTCAGGATAATGAAAAAAAACTAAAAATCTTATTCAGATAACTCATCCTGACCGAGGTTAAAACTCAGGACCTCTTGAATGCAAAGGAGACACAATACCACCTACATTACAAAGAGTAGCAAATGGCACATGCTCAGTCATGCATACACACACAGAGGACATACAACCATGCACCCACAGAACCTTTATTATTATTATTATTATTATTATTATTATTATTATTATTATTATTATTATTATTATTATTATTATTATTATTATTATTATTATTATTATTATTATTATTATTGTTGTTGTTGTTGTTGTTGTTGTTGTTGTTGTTGTTGTTGTTGTTGTTGTTGTTGTTGTTGTTGTTGATGATGATGATGATGATGATGATGATGATGATGATGATGATGATGATGATGATGATGATGATGATGATGATGATGATGATGATGATGATGACGAAGGTGAAGATAGTAAATATGATTTTTAGCGCTAGCATTCAATCACCAAACTCTGCATCCACTTGCCACTTTTGAGCTGAAGTTGCATATGCCTCAAGGTGCCTTGGTGAGGTGGTTAGTGAAACCGTTTATCACCCTCCTTTTGAAATTTTTATCAGACTGTCTTTTGAAATGTTGATAGTTGGTTTTTGTTAATGCATCATTCACTGTTGCTGGCAAGACACAAAACATACGAAAGTGAAGCAGATGTGTAAAAAATGCGACTCATCTAAAATTTAATAACAAAACATACTGTTTGAAAATATAATAGTATATAAATCTGCAAGTTGAATAGATACTGATATCTAAGGGCAGTTGATTCAACAAATTACTTTAAACTGTAGACAAAAGCTCATGTCAAATGTTAGCTGGCAGTTTTAACTACAAAGTTACAAAACAATGTAAAATTACACTTTAAACTAAAGAGAAATAACTAATTGCTGCTTGATGTAACTGTAATGTAACAGTTCTTGTACACTCCACATCACTGCATGTAAGGATAGCATCTTTAATTTTGAGATCTTTCAATTGAAACTGGTAGCTAATGTTTTGAAGGTGACTTCTATCACATGTTTTTGAAGGTACATTTCACTATCAAGATTTTCATACATGTTTCATAGTTCATATGACCTTTTGATTGAAGAACATTTAAGTTACCCAAAGGAAGGATGAGTAAAATAAAAGGTTGAAAAAGGTAGAAATGAAATCTCAACATTTAAATTTTTGTAAAATTCATTCTTTTAAAATGTTATACTTTATAAGACCAGCTATTTAGGATAAAATTTTTTGAATGCATGTAAGTGTTTTAAAATAAACTGTAAATGCAATGTTTTATTTGAAAAATAATATAGTATATTAGAAAATGTATGGTCAGATATAGAAAGTTGGACTTTTAGTTCATTTAGCATTTTAGTAAAATGCAGTTTAAATTGTGTATTTAAAAGGGTGTATATGGTTAAATATATTCACTCTCCAACAATTAGATGTTTAAGCATTGTTCTGTTAGTTTTTCTTTCTGTCATTTTAATTATTTTATTTTTGTGTGTCCTTTTATGCATACTTCTCTGCAAGCAATCTAGAAATATAATCTGCAACTGTCATGATATTTTAGTATATCTTAAGTTGCAGGCTTAGCATGTAATCAGAATGAGCATTCACAGTTCTTTAATGATATGATGATAACCTTGAGCACAATTGTCAAAATATTCTTGATTGATGTTGTTAATTTAGGATATATAGTATTGTACTAACAGTATTGCTATCTGATCAGTATTATCTGTGCCATTAAATGTATTGCAATTAGTGCTGTTTTTTGCATTTCGTAAGTGACAAGTATGTGTGGAACAGATATTCACTGCAGTCATTATTCAGAATATTTCAGCATATATTTCATGTATTTAACAGAAAGATATTTTTATGGCTTGTTAAGCAAAAAAAAAAATACTTGAATTAATAGTTCTCTAGAATCACTATATAGAAGCTGCATTATAGTTTATGTTGAGAGTGTAGTAGTAATGTTTCTGAATTAAATACTAAAAGCTACAGACTTTGGACTAAACCTGCAGTTGTAGCTAACAATTTATCTATTTCTGCTAGTGGTAGTTTGGAACAGTTAATTGTGTTAACAATATTATTTCTTAACAATATAATATATTCTTACTCAAATAATTTTGTAGTATACACAAAATCAAAACTTCTCTTGCATGCTTCTAAGCATTAATATTAAAAGTAGATTAAATTCTCTTAAATTAGAAAACCAGAAAGAATAAGTACTGGTTTTAAATTATAAATCACAGTGGTTAAGACATATTTTTTACAATATGAATATTTGTAGTAAATGTTCTTCCGGGCTCATTGGCCGTGGTCTAACAGTGCGAATTTTGCCTGACGTTTCGCTCAAGACTGCATTGAGCATTCTCAAAGGACTCGAAGAGTGACAAGGCATAATTTTTTTAATTTTTTTTTTTTTTTAATTTTTTGGGAAAACGGGAATAAAGGTAATAGGAAAAACAACAACAGGGTATATTGGGTATGTGGGTAGGAAGAAGGATGGGGCATGGAACGGATGTTGTTCTGAGGTGATGCTATTTATTGGGACATTGTGGTTCTAATTTGAATTGGGCTGTTGAGGTGAAGGTGGTGGGCAGTACTGCCGAAGCAACCCGGCTGTTTGTGGACGATAACTTGGAGTTGCGGTAAGCCACGGTGGTGATCAGGTAGCAGCCATGATCCAATGGACCCTGACTATGACCTGGAAAATGTGGTGATTATTTAAGTTACTCAGTGGCAATCAGTGCAGTTGTCATAAGGACATGGTTTTGGTGTGGGGCCTAGGCCTTCAAAGGCCCGTGCCCGGGGAGGGTTGTGGCAAGGCAGGTCTTGTGGTGGCGGCATCCAATGGGCGCAGGAGTCTCTGCAAGGAAGGTGTGGTGGAGGTGCCCCATTATCTGGAGCCAGGGATCTTCTGAGGTCCTGGATGCTCTGGTCTAGGTCTGATGCGACCAGAGAGCCTCCTCTAGATTCTTGCTAGGCGTTCGTGTGTTGTTGATGTAACCCACAATCTTCTCTATCTTAGCCTTGCAATAGCTTAAGGCCTCAGAGGTGGCGCTGGCTTCTTCCTGAGGAGCGCTTTGCGGTGCTTGGGCGGCTTCCCTCACATCATCCAACATCTGAAGTAGGGCTTCTTTCCATGTAGCTACCTGCGCTGTCAGCTTCTCTGTGGTTGCCTGCATGTCTGTGAGTGCAGTTGTGACGGTGTGCAGAAGTTCTGTGTTCTCGACTGTGCTGGTTTGTGTCTCCTGGTGCTGTGTGATGACTGCGGTGTATGTGCAGCGTTGTGTTGGCTGCTGCAAGATATGGCATGAGGTTTGAGTGTGTGGTTGGTGTTGAGGAGGTTGTTGGTCAGGTAGGGGTTGACGGTTGGATGATCGGCATTGCTTGGAATTTAGTGGGCACGAAGCTTGTCCCAAACAGTGGCCTGCAGAGTTGCAGTTTGCACAGTAGAGGGGACGACGCGACAGGTTGTGTCCCTTGCAGACTTCAGTAAGGCACGCAGCTCCACAGTAGTGGCAATGCGGCTCCTCGCTGCAGGTGGCAGCGGTGTGGCCATATTGGCAGCAGCGGCGGCATGGAGTAGGACGGCCCCCCGAGGCTGGCCTTGATTGGGAGTACCTGCCTGAAAGCAGGGAGCTTGTCTCTATCGTAGGCGACTGCCTCCTCATCGCTGATTGGCTGGAGGGCAGACAATTGTCTAGCTACCTGCTGCAGTGTTCCTACCTTCGTCTAGTTGTTTTGGTGTCTTAATTGTGCGTTCTAATGCCGGTATCCACTTCTTGTGTAGCTTACTCATTTCTTCACACAGTTTATTTCTGGACGGAAACTAGAAGATCCGTGATTCAAATCCTGGCTATGGCATTGAATTTTTCAGTCTGACTCTATGTTTCCACAAATTATATTTTACAAACTTTTACAATGGTGCCATTGCCAAAATCAAAATTGGAAAAAGCCTTTTCGCAAATTATGTATATTTTTAAATACTATAACTATAATTATAGTTTATGAATTACCTTGTTTTCTATTCCAATGGAACTGCCAGTGGCTCATCCATATCGCTGTCAATATCACATACGTCAAGAGATTATTCATCATTGTCACTGTCTTCATCATCTGAGTCTTGCAAATTTATGATTATAGGTTCCAAAATCTTGTCACGTGCTATTTCCTTCTTAAAATCATCTTCTTGAAGGTTTTCTGCATGCCTTACAGTTTTACCAGTCCTGTTGTGTTACCTTGTCAATTTCTTCGTGAACAATTCGTTCAACGTCCGTCAGTTTAAAAGTATTATTTCTTTTTGGAAACCCCCTTTTTATTTGAGCCCACACCAACTCAATTAGATTATATTGGCAGTGGTAAGGTGGAAGGTGTATTACCTCATTTCCCATTTCAATTGCAAGTTTATCCAGCTGATACACTTTTCTGTGCTTTTAAACGGAAGTACTCTTTGCAATAACTCATTTTATATCTAACAAAGCCAAAGATAAAAAATGGAACATTTTAATTAAAAATCCAGAAATTATTCCAGAAATCCCACGTAAAGCTGCAGTAGCAAATTTTAGATTACTTACGGAACATAATTATTTGGCCAAACACTTAGAATAGGAATTTATACAAGTCCAAATTGTCCTCTGTGCAACAAAGAAGAGGAAATGACTGAAGAACATCTTTTAACCTGTGAAGTCCTACCTGCCGGACCCACTACACAGAAATATTAGAGAGCAAGAGAGCTAATGGCTTCATTGCCAAAGCCTAGCATTTGAAAACAACAGTTTCTGTTTCCGAAAATTCAACCCCCTTTTTTGTAACCATTCAACAATTTTGTTTTTTCTGCTGGCTAAATTTGGTATTTTATTTGCAATAACCGAATGATATGGTGCATTATCCATTATAATAATGCCTCCCTCTTCTAAATAATTTAAGAATCTGTTAAGAAACCATTCTTTAAATGTGTCAGCTTTCATCTCTTCGTGATAGTCTGAGGTACTTTTGGAGAGAAAAACCCATTTGCTTTCTGGCAGGAACCGTGTCCTAGCAGATCCAGCATGACAAATGATGAGCCGACTTCCTTTTCCAATAGGTACCTTTAGGCCACCCTTTTTTGAGGATTCTTGCCAGATTGACTTTTGAGTGTGGTTTTTATTTACCCATGTCTCGTCTAAGTAAAAAATAGGTTTTGCATCACCAGAATTTTAATTTCATGCATTTTGCATAAGAATTTTAATCTTGCCGCAACAATGTCATTCCTCTCCATTAAAATTTACGCTCATCATTTGTCTTTCTGTACCTGAACCCTAATTCCCTCAAAATTCTGAAAGTCGATGATTTTGATCCAATGTATGAAATTTTGGTTCTAAGAGTGCAAGTTACTTTCGGTATAGTTGGAAATTCACCTTGGTCATGAAACTCGAACACAGTTCTACGCACAACGTCCTTATCAAAGTCACTTAAATTTGTAATCCTCTTCAGAGGACCAACATGTTTCCTGGGCGACACAAATACCTGAGCACTACTGGAATCAAATTTTCTTGCCTCTCCACAAATGCGGGACACACTTGTTTTACCTACACCACACGCTTCAGCAGTAAGCCGTTGAGCATTTTTGAAATCGAGCTGATTTCTATATTCCTCATTGCCAATTTTTTGAAGAACGTGTACACCTTAAAAAATAATTTTTCCAGCCTGACTTTGCAATACCTGCCTTTTTGACTCGCCATTAAATTCACAGCAAAAAGCCACTGCATTATTTAACCCTTACTCTACTGTTGTATAACGAACAACTGAATGATATTCATCTGAACTCTCCAGAGTAAATAAACACTTCATATCCAGCATTCATTCATAAACATAAGCATACAGCATTCCACAGACTAACAGGAAATGAAGTGTTTCCTCTTTCTCAAATTTAACACCTTGACTTATTCACAGTAATTCTTTTATCACGTCATGTCAGTAGTTCAAATTTCAGTTCTGAGTAATTAAAAGTATATGTACGTACATACACACCAACCACTTTGAACTCTCTAGAGTAAATAGAGATTACCAACCATTCATAAACAAAGATATGTGACCAGACACGTTCTGCCACGGCAGCAGGAAATTTATTGTTTCCTCTCACTCGAATTGGCTTATTCAAAGTAATTCTTTTATCACGTCATGCCAAACATTTACATTTCAGCTCTGAGTAATTACAAATATACGTATATGCATACATGCCAACCAATAGTGATATTCATACAGTGCTTACGTCGCAATGTGTAGTTATAATACAGGTAATAGGGGTTTTCATGGTTATGTTAGATACATTACTCTCTACCTTCCACATGGGTCAGTTTTGGCAAAATCTGAATTTTTGTCTTAGCGTGAACAGTATTTCATACAGATTGATTAGGTTGGCACTCCTCACACACCACTTAGCAGGAATGCAATGTGACAACACCGCAGGACTCCGATTGGTTGCTCACCTAGCGGTGTTCAAGGACAAACACCTTCCTATTTGAAACACATAATAACAACAAAAACCCTCATACAACTATACAAAACAATAGTAAGACCAATATTTACATATGCTGCAATAGCACTATAGCCAATCACAACTCAAACAGTCAAAAAAAGAATTGCATGTTTTGAAAGAAGATGTTTAAGAATATCATTAAAACTACCACCTTGGTCAAAAAATAATGAAATCCACGACATATCAAAAACCATACCCATAACAGACAGAATCAAAAAATACACTTACAAATATATGCAAAACACTAAGGACCGACCACATAGACAAAGACTCATTGAAAACGCAAAGCAATTTAGGCCAGTACACATGCATAAAAGAACCATCCTAAGTGACCAACATCTACTTACCATCATCAAAGAATATGAAGAAATCATCGAAGATGAGCAAGAGCAAATACAAGAACATCTAGACCTACGTCTCAGAATGACTACAAATCCAGCTTAAACCTCTACCTCCATCTCTATCTCTACCACAACATATTAATGTAACAGAATAAATAAATAATAAATAAACAAATCAATCCCTCACCAAAAAAAAAAGGAGCCTGCATTCACAAAAAAAAGGCCTCTCCCTCACTCAAAAATAAATACATTTTGGCTGAAGAGGGCAAAATAAGCCCTGAAGCAGCCCTGGGTGTGCATACACCCAAAACCCCCTGGTAGTGGTGGTAGTAGTAGAAGTAGAAGTAGTAGTAGTAGCCTTGTCACTCTTCGAGTCCTTTGAGAATGCTCAATGTAGTTTTGAGCGAAACGTTAGGCAAAATTCACACTGTTAGACCACGGCCAATGAGCCCGGAAGAACATTTACTACAAATGAATGCCGGCCGTGAAAGCCTAAGTACATACATAAATATGAATATTATTTCAGATTCTGCACATGCTCTATTTGTAAGAGCTACATATTTGGTTTGTCATCGACTTATTTCATCTTGGAAAACAGATTTGAATATCTCATTGGCAGCACTGGAATTGCTTGCTGGGCTTGCAAGAATACATATTCGTGAAACAGGTAGGTGAATTGATTAAAGAGGCCCTTTGAAGATTATAGCAGTTATAACTGTCAAACTTTTAATGTGTTTATTATTATTTTCATGCAGCCAGAAAACTCACAGGTGGGCTTCCCTTTATAAAATATATTTATCTTTTAGCTTAGCAAGATAAACTGAAACATTTAGCATTTAGCATCCACAAGTATTTGGGCGAGGTTCTCTAGGACTGAAGTGCTTTCTTATTCCTAATATTCTTTCTTACTTCCTAATATTTGACTCAAGCTCTGAAAATAGAATATAACATTCCTGTGTCCCTATGAGTTGTTGAGAGTCGTCACTACAGGTAAATATTAGGTTAAATAGTTGAGTTAGGTAATATATTACAAATATATTAAGGGGATAATTTTTCTCTAATATGTGTACAAGGTGTTGTATTATGTTTTTACTAAAATTTTGAGCATAAATATATTTTAATTTTCAGTAAGAAAATCATGCAAACTGAATGCTCAGTATTTGAAACATGCTGGACAGAATTGCATAGATAATAATCATTTCAGTTTGTTCTTACCTCATGTGAAGTATCAAATGTTACTTTTTGGCAGGTATCTGTTAAGTTTATCAGCTAAGAATGAAAATCATGCATCTCAATTGTTCCCAAAATATGTATATTGATTTTGCTATTGGGGGAAAAAACCTTGAAGCCATTCTACAGTGTTCACTCCAATGGTTTTAAGAGTAAATACAATAACATTTTCAAAATTTAGATCTGATCAGTGTATCTTTTCAAAAGTATTTCCCATTGTACTCTACACAATGACCTGTCCTATCTATCCATTTAATGCATTCTTTGTAAACAGTTACTGCAGCTTCAGATCATTGACCTTGAATTTGTCTTTTATTTTGGAAATAGGAAAGGTTGCATGGGGCCAGATCTGAAATGTAGGGAGAATGGAACAAATATTTAACCCCTAACTTGCAGAAATCGGGTTGTTCCTAATGCAGTATAGACAGAAGAGTTGTCATGATTCAACAAAATTCCATACAGACCAATGTTAGGATGTTTTGTTCCCAGTTCATTAAAGACTTGTGGTAAACATTTTGTGGCTTACCATTTTGCAATGCCACTCTCTTAACCTTGAGCAGAATTGTTGCACTATGACCACTACCTGAGAACAAGTATATCATCTTCTTGCCAACACTTCTTCCTTGCCTCACTTTTGTTTGGGGATCCTCTTCTGAGAAGACCCAGAATGGAACATACTGGTATATTCAACTTTTATCATCTGTTAATATATATATATATATATATATATATATATATATATATATATATTTTATCCTTCACCATCAAATTTTTCTATCATTTCCTGCTACTATTTTGTGCTCATTTGTGAGGTGATGGGGTTCAAATAACTACAGAGTTTCCTGACTTGAAGTTTTCTTTTAGGGTGATATTGCTTCTAATCCAAAATTTAGGGCTTCTTGAATCCAATGATACAATGATCTTCCTACAACATGCATTCTGCTTTATCACATTTTAATCCATTGTTCTGTAGCCGGCCGACCTGTGTGGTCTTCATCTTTGAAGGAATCCCTTCCTCTTCTAAACTCAATCACATCTATTTTTAATCAGTTTTGTATATGAGATAGATTGTTAGGCAACAATTCATTATGATCACTATCATTGTCTGATCATATGATCACTTTATGATTTAACTGCTCTACCAATGGCTATTTAAACCTTCCACGGGCCGAGAATGGATACTCAGTAAATACATAAGACATTTAAATTGTTAAATGCTGTAAAAATGCTTCATAAATATACATTCATCTTCCGTATTTATTAAGTTATTTTAACGAAACTAAAACTGATTTAAATCCCATTAAAGGTGGTCTACAACTGCAGTATCATTAAAGTAGAAACCATGTTCACAAATCCTTGAAACTTCACTACTTTGTTTTACTGCAGCAAAAGCCATTCTTTGAGTTCGAATGCATCTAATTTATGAGTCATTGTTTTGTGTACATACACATGTATATATTAGCTGCAAAATGAAATGTTCTCCAGTTCAAGGTTTTAGGGTTCAGCTTATGCCACCATGCAGTAATCGTTGTATATATTGTGTCACATACACACTTGTAAAGAAAGAAAACCTCTCTGTCAGCATCTGTATGTACCTCTTTTAGAATTTCACAATGAAGTTTATGGTAGCCTTATTGCAAATTGAGTTTCCATTTAGTAGTGTAGTTATTTATACTCTCTTGGGGTCACATTCTTTTTAATGCTCACTTATTTTCTCTCATTGTTGGGGAAATGTATATGTGAGTAGGGTGAAGGAAGACCTGGCCTCTAAGGGTAATTTTGGGCCTAAGAGGAGACTTCAGAAATGGATAGTGTGCATGTTATGCGTAAATCTATAATAGACATGTACTGAATGGCATTGTAGCTGCTGTAGTTTTGGGGAAATAAGGATCAAATATAGGTGGCATGGATCTACTAGATCAGCTACTATGAAAAACAGATAAATGATTATAAAGGTATTTTTACACCAGCTGTTTATAGCCATATATAATTGTTTAGTAATTTGGAGTGCTTTGAACTCATGTATGACAGTCACCTACCTGGATTTATGCATATCAGTAGCTCACAGCCTAATTGAGCACTATAAAATTCAGAGCCTCTTCGTACTGGGGATAAGAAATCCATCACCCCAGCACCCCTTATACTTGATGGAAACGCGTTTCTAAAAGGGTACCACCCACAGCAAAAAAAAAAAAGTTGCACCCATTTCGAAAAAGTCTTGAGTGCCACAAAAAAGGAGTTTGCAAGAAAACCAGTATGATTTGCCATGAATGTGAAGATGTGTCCTTGCGTGTTTATCCATGTTTTGAGGTATACCATTCAAACAGAAACCTTTAAAGGCAAACTTTTAGCTCTTATAGAATTTATTTAAATTTATTGTAAAAAAAAAAAGAAAGAAACAAAGAAATATTAAAATAATTGGCATTAAATAAGCATTAGGTGCATGTGTGCATGGAACGTCTATACATGTCCATATCAGTTCAATGGCATTTTAACATGGACATCATATTATGACATCCTTGGACTGATTCTCTGCCCACAGGGTACCAAAAACTCCTAATATTTAAGGTAGAGAGGGTTGCTACATTGACCACTTCCATCCTCAACACAGTCGTAAATGCCTCATGGATGGTCTTGTACTCACAGAGTATCAGGCGCTTTCATATCACGGCATTGCGCATCCCATCTACGAAGGTGTATACAGCTTCCGTGGGCACATGACTGGTTGGGTCCACTAGAGTCTTACTTGCTAACTGCTCAATTAACAGGGCAAACTCCTGCGGTGTTTCCCCAGGTTGTTGAACCTTGACTTGACCTAATTACAATAGGCTGCAGCCAGATGGTAATACCCGAACCAGTTTTTGAAAGCCTTCCAAATGTCTTTGGACGTAACCAACATCAGAATCACATTCAGGATCTCTGCTGTTTGTCCCACCTGCAGACCATCGGTTGTGATTAGTGACTGCAGCAAATTGTCAGTGGAAACTTCAAAGCTTGACACCCCATGATATTTGAGTGTCTTGACGCACGCGTATGACGTTTTACATCCTGGTATCGTGACCTTAAGTTCTTAAACCTTTTACTAAGTATCTCTTCCACCATGGCTTTCAGTTCCTTGGCACTGCTTTCCACTCTTCCATCCAGGAGTTAACTGCGATCAAGATTTTCCAGTTTTTTAAGGATAGTTTCATCATTTATATGTGTACCCTTCAATTCTGTCTTCACTTCTTTCTTAACATTTTCCATTTTTGATTCCATCTTTTCCTTGTTGGGATTCATGTCATCCTTCATTTCTGTCTTCATTTCTTCCATTTCGGATTCCATATTCTCCATTTTAGCCAATAATTTTTCAGAAATCGCCTCCATTGTGGCTTTTGCATCTCACTTCTGACATCAGTGTGACTAAATAACATAAGTTATATTAAACTCGCTTTGTCACTTAAACTGTTAGCATGGTCCTAACTTACGCTAGTTTCACTTTTATTAATGCTCAGACTGGTCCATAACAATTTCTGTAGCTCTTATATTTACATATGCCTCTGTTGCACACACATCAACTCATGCTACTTCATATCTTCTATGCTCACAGAGCTTTTCACTTAGCTGACTGACTCTCACTAACTCACTTGCTAGTCCTTGGGTCATGGGAAGATGGTTCTGGAAACATCTCTAAGTCAATCCTTCTAGATACCCAAAATGAATTTTCTTGAAACTTGGTAGGTAGTAGAACAAAAAGGTCACATATTTCCCTTACTTGATGGCGGTGGCTAGCCCAGCTTTGTGACTGTCTCTTAATAGCTGACTGACTCTTACTAACTCACTTGCTAGTCCTTGGGTCATGGGAGGATGGTTCTGGAAACATCTCTAAGTCAGTTCTTCTAGATACAGCAAAATGATTGTTCTTGAAACTTGGTAGGTACTAGAATAAAAAGGTCACATATTTCCCTTACTTGATGGCAGTGGTTAGCCCAGCTTTTTGACAGTCTCTTAATTCTCTTTATCTTTACCACCAGCCTAGCTTCATGCCAGTGTGATATCATTATTCTCCTTTATTTGCATTATATAAGGGAGAAACAAAAGGCTGATTCATTGCTACTGCAGAAACAGATTTGTATAGTGTGATGTTTGTCCCAGCACATTAGATATCTACTTTTGCCGCTTTGGGTGGTAGTTTTCTGGCAGTGGGTTCAGACCCCTGCCACTTTATTTTCTGCAAGCTGGGTTTGCCAGTTCATCTTCCAGTGATGACCATTTTGACCCCTTAATTTGGGATTACTTGTTCACATACTGTTTACTTCTGGGATTCATGTAAATTCATGAATTTATTCTCGATTTAGGTAGTGTGATGCTCATGTACTTTCGATTTTTCCTGGTTGTGTTTATACGAATACATACATACTGTATTTGATTTCTTTATTCCATCATTGTTAAGGGCTGTTCTCCGTGTAACATTTTAAGAGGTTTTACATTAAAATTAAATTGTTAAAGGGACTCCATGAGTCAATCCGATTGCCAATTCTGGAACCTGGAGCTCTGTTTATGCTTGAGTTAGATAGGTCTAATAGCATTGATATGTAGTCTAGCTGTAGTCAGAAGTGAGGTGCTTATTATTTAGCTGAGGAAAGGGTGGCATAACAATAACAATGCCTCAGGAACAGCAGGTTGATCATTCAAGAGAATCCCAGTAATTTTTGTTCAAGATTCAGGAATATCTATATGAGAGTATATTTCAGAGAAATTGACTACCAACGTATGTTTAGTTTCCTTTGGAAGTTCTAAAATGTAATGTTGTGGTTCAGTTAATTCTTTTATCCACTTTCCAAGTATCACATACATGTTTTAACTATTTGTCATAACCAAATTAAAATCAGTGATTGCCTCATTCAAATTGTCAGTCTAAATGGCTAAGTTGGTTAGACTAATTCTGAGGTTGTCAGTTCAAACTAATGAAGACTTTTGTTTTTTTAAGTGTCCTAAGCGACAATCCATCTCAGTAGACTTCCTGACATATAAACAAACTCTTGCAGGACTTCCAGCACACCAGTGGCTCGGATATGCTCTTGGTAATTGACAAAACAAAATACTTATTTACTTAAGAGTCAATCTTACCATTATCATTGCAATTTGCCCTGACAGTTAATGCTGTTATGCTGAACTACTAGATAAAACTGTTTATTTAAGGAATATTGAGGTATTACCCTGCTAGTTCTGATATGATTTGTAGCAGTAATTCATTTACTTGAGGAAAAAAAACTATTTATAGCCTGTTTTTAACCCTCCATCACTTGTATTTGTATTTTTTGAGGGAATAGTTCTGGGAGCTGTTGCTTCCATTTTCAACCTGGAATGTCAACTTTGAAGGTTGGATCTTCAAGGTTGAAAATGGTAGCAACAGCTTCCAAAACTAGTCCTGAAAACAATAAAAATGTAAGTGATGGAGTGTTAAAGACAGATTACAAATAGTTTTTTCAATTAATTTGGATATTACTTTTACTGAATTCCTCCAAACACGCATAATTCATTTACTGCTTTGTTTACTTTGTATTAGATGCTTTGGAGTGCAAGCGAGCAGTGAAGTGGTTGTGTGACTACATAGTGTATCAATGCTGGCGTCCTCCACCAGCTCATTCCAAAGATCTGCACTCTACCATTGTGGCAGCCTTCCAATGTGCTGCAGTATGGCTTGTAGCACATCCATATCTTCTTCAAGATAAGGATTGCTTAACCACTGTGTTGGAGGTTGTTGAGTTGGGCATTTCAGGTTCCAAATCTCAGGTAATACAAAGCATAACATTTATTTTGGAGCATCTGAAATTCATATACACAACACTAGAACAAAGAATAATAGAAAAGCAACACACACAGATAATTACATCAAAGCAAATAGTTTCAACCCAATTCCACACAAACATGCAACCATCAACAGTCTCACACACAGATTAGTAAATCTACCCCTCAGCCAGCAAGAATATCAAAACGAATACCATCAAATCTTAAAAACTGCAATTAAAAATGGATATGGAAAAAACCTTGTAGATAAAAAACTAAAATCATTCAAACTTCAAAAGAGATTAAAACAGATCACAGCTCTCACACCAATAAAACAAGAAATTAGATTTGCTAAATTTACTTACCACCCCTGGGCCACAAAAAAGTTCCAAAAAATATTCAAGAAATACAATATAACATTGGCACCAAAAAACAATTACAACATTAAAAACCTACTTCACAGTAATAATACTGATAAGATAAAAGCAGAGGAAAAGTCAGGCATTTACAAGATTAAGTGTAAAGACTGTGAAAAAATTTACATAGGGAGGACAAAAAGAAACATAGGCACTAGAAAGAAAGAACACTTCAGGCACTTATGATACAAAAATATTGATAAGTCAGCAATAGCAGCTCATTTCTGGTCTGAAAATCATGAAATTGAAGATAGCACAGAATTACTAAAATACGTACAAAAACATAGTGAACTCGTCATATGGGAGAGAATATACATAGAAAAACATAAAAACCAACTAATGAACTTTGAAATCCCGCCAGAAGAGAACCCCACATTTAAGTTCATCACTAAATCAACAGATGGCAGCAGCAACCCCAGAATTACCCACACCACTGGATCAAGCTTTAGTCGCATAAGAGCCGAAGATGCAAACGATCATTCGCGAAACATGTCCTCAAAATAGGTACGAAAGTGAAGCAGATGTGTAATAAATACGACTCTTCTAAAAATTAATAAAGAATAATTTATTTGTGAAGTCACACAAAACAAAGATGTATGAAAATAGTTTCACATATGCTGGCTTACATCTTTACAATAAGCTACCTGAATCTATAAAAAAGATTGAATCACAACATCAATTTAAGAAATTGTTATTAAACTTCCTTAGAGCCAATAGCTTCTAAAGCGTGGATGAATTTTTAAATTTTTAAATATTTAGTTAGCTACCTTAATTGTAAATATTGTGCTTAGTTTTTAATTTGACGTGTCCTATAACATGTACATGTTTTATGAATCAATAAATAAAATAAAATCAATTAAAAGCTAAAACGTTGAATCCCAGGTGTCTACTCATCTTGTGAACCAAGAAACAGGGATTCTAGATCTGTTTGCATTGATTTTCAGAGTTTAAGCAATAAGTGTAAAGTGTTTTTCAAGGATGTTTCAAAGACTGGGAAGTACATTTTGGCATTGTTGTTTGGATGTATTAATTTATTTCAGAATATACAATTTGTTGTGAATAATAATAACACAGAATTTAAATGAAATAATTGACAACACAGTTATTTGCACCGGTGATTTGGTTTCTTGGGAGGGAACCAAGTAAATTGGTACATACTCAGTGCTGTTAGAAAAAGCACAGTTGATGCAACTCTAGCCTGGAATGAACATATTTTAGCCTTATGTAAAAATGTAAGCCATACAGTATATGCAATGCAAATGCTGACCAATTCTGTAACATAGAGACAATGAGAATTATATACTTTGGTTATGTTTACTCAATACTGGCCTATGGGATACCTTTCGGGGGGTTGCTTATCAGGCTGCCATGGTATTCAGTCTACAAAAAGGAATACTATGAATAATTAAACAAGTACCA
The DNA here is from genome assembly GCA_030765055.1 of Mantis religiosa. Lineage (NCBI taxonomy): Eukaryota > Metazoa > Arthropoda > Insecta > Mantodea > Mantidae > Mantis > Mantis religiosa. The sequence goes on along the minus strand of CM060948.1, from coordinate 113,806,847 downwards.
ATCTTTACCTTAGTAAACCAATTTTTGACAAACTTAACATATTGCCACTGCTATGTATATATATTCTAGAAACTGTATCTTTTATTCATAATAATATACATTGTTTTAAAAAAATAAAGATTATCATATATCGAGATTTAACTGTATTGGATCACCACAGTGAAGCGAAAAATTATTAAATTTTAGATGAGTCGTATTTATTACACATCTGCTTCACTTTCGTACCTATTTTGAGGACATGTTTCGCAAATCTTCGTTTGCATCTACGGCTCTTGTGCGACTGACGCTAGATCCAGCGGTGTGGGTAATTCTGGGGTTGTTGCTGCCATCTGTTGATTTAGTGATGAACTGAAATGTGGGATTCTCTTCTAGCGGGATTTCAAAGTTCATTAGTTGGTTTTTATGTTTTTCTATGTATATCCTCTCCCATATGACGAGTTCACTATGTTTTTGTACGTATTTTAGTAATTCTGTGCTATCTTCAATTTCATGATTTTCAGACCAGAAATGAGCTGCTATTGCGGACTTATCAATATTTTTGTATCTTAAGTGCCTGAAGTGTTCTTTCTTTCTAGTGCCTATGTTTCTTTTTGTCCTCCCTATGTAAATTTTTTCACAGTCTTTACACTTAATTTTGTAAATGCCTGACTTTTCCTCTGGTTTTATCTTATCAGTATTATTACTGTGAAGTAGGTTTTTAATGTTGTAATTGTTTTTTGGTGCCAATGTTATATTGTATTTCTTGAATATTTTTTGGAACTTTTTTGTGGCCCAGGGGTGGTAAGTGAAGCAGATGTGTAAGAAATACGACTCATCTAAAATTTAATAAAGATTATCATGCTCATAATACTCGAGCAACTGAACTGATACATCTGCACCATCACTGATTGCGCAGAATAAACAACAGTATTTCCCACAAAGGAGTAATTTGTACAAGATACCCAAATCTATCAAAGCATTCTCAGGAAAAATGTTCAAGAAAAAAAGTGAAGCAACTTTTGTTAAAACATACATTTCATAGTGTAAGTGATTTTCTGGAATTCAAACTGTAACCTGTTTAGTATGTAATTTCTTCCGTTATGTGTATACTGTAAATAATATTATGTAAGATTGATGAAGCCATTTATATTTATTGTATATTTATTTATATTTATTGCATATTCTATTCTATTAAATCCCTGGAGCACAGTCCAGTAAAATTATGTTAAAGTGCCATTTATTTTCTACAATATAAACAGATGACATCTTCCAAGCACAGCAAAGAGGAAGTAATGTTTAAAGCATCTCTATGAAATTTTAAATTAGTTTTTCTAAGGTTGAATTAAAGTAGAGATTAGATTAAAAGGAGAGGTTAATTGTATAACACTGTGCATTTGACCTCCAAGATCCATCGTGCATACCCACCATAATCCTTAACAGACCCACTTCCATAGCAAACTTCAGTAAACTATAGACCTATTGGCTATATACTGCAGTTTTATAAAGTATTGGCAAAGAATGCTGCTATTTAATCACAGTAAGGGTTTGCATGTGCACAGCAAGTACCTTACAATTTCATTGCCATATAGGCATCTTACATCAGAGAGGTTTACTTCCTGTATTGCCAAATGACTTTAATGTTGTAATACCCAGTAAACAACATAATGGTCCTAGATGACTGTTGCTTGTTCATTGTTAGCACCATCATGGATCAACCTTTTTATGGTTGTGAAACCATAAAAGAGATCTAAAAAAATCTGTGTTCACTTGCACTCGTATATTGGTCTCACAGTGATATTTTTCTGCTTTTCATTTTAATCAAAGTGATGAACTATATGCATTTAAATTGTTCTGATACTGGCCACCATTGTGTTTATATGCTTACTTTGATGAGCTCACAACCTTAGCTATTGATTGGAAATATGACTTTTTTATTGATTAAAATTATAAAATAGAAGTATTTATAAACAGTGAAGCTTTATCAATAAAATCTTTTTAAACCACTTGTCAAACTATAAAAACACTTAAGCTCCACTTACATTTAAAATTAGGACATGTTTCAAGGACCATGCGTCCCCATCATGAGCTGATGTTTGACTAGTTCTTCAGGTGACTGCCTCCCTCTCCTGGCGCTGTTCACGAGGTGAATGATGTCATCCACTATTGGATTTTATTGTTATTGATTAATTGGAAATACGAATGATGCTAAAGAAATAATATAAGCAGCATTGATTATTGTTCCTACTTGCATTTTTTCATTAATCTTTGACAGCCAACAGCATACAGCTTTAAGCTATACTGCTGGCTTGGTGATACAGGCTACTTATAAAATATTTTCAATTACATGAAAATTAGAGTTGCTGTTTTATTTATTCTGTTTTGTAAATTATTATTTAGATATGAAGTTTGTTAAGATTCCAGTTTTCAGTAAATAAATGATGTAGTAAAATTATACTTTGAGGAGAGATCACTGCAGATTTTACTAACCTATTTTAAAATGGAAAGTTCATAAATGGAACTACAAATCCAGGAAAATAGTTTTCTTAAAAATATATAGTACTGTCATAGATTGAGCACCTTCTGTGATTCTCTCTTTCAAATGGTAAATATTATTGGCAAGAACAGTGTTCATAAATTGCTTGATAATAGCCTTGCAGTTAAAAGACTAAGGATGTTAGGTCTGGCAAATGTAGTAGTCATGCCTTCCATTCACCTCTTCTTACCCATAACTGTGGAGTTGCATATACAGGTATAACTACACAGGGAAGTTCCATTTATGGAGACATACTTTCACCCTCGCCTTGAATATCTTTTTTGGATTTTTTTTTTGTCCTCCAACGTTAAGTCATATTGGTTGATGAATGAAATGGGTAAAATGATGCTCAAATGAGTCCGGGGTCCATGGAGCTTAGAGTTACCCAACATTCATCTATCAGGATAAGGGAAACCTCAGAAAAAAGCTTATCCAGGTAATTCACCCTAACCGAGATTCGAATTTGGGACCTCTTGAACGTAAGGCAGACATGCTACCATGTATGCTACTGAGGCGGGCACTTAAATTTATAGCACAGCAACATGCCTATGTAGTTGTTTGATGTCACAGCTGCGTCTATAAAAAAAACTTTGTAGCTCCTATCATACATGGTTTGTAGCACCCTGACATGACTAATATATTTACAAATGTTCCTCACATTCTGAAATCTTTTAGACTAGTCTTTAATGCAGTGTGTTATTATTTTGTTGGGATACTGTGAGAATTTTTGCATTCCTCCATGGGTTTTTGGAAACATATATGTTGGCTCCTTAAAGATTAGTAGTTAAATCTCAGCACATTATACCCTCTTATGGGTATTGCAACTTCATCCAGGTTTCAACTGTCACTTTATTCAGTTTTTATTGTCACTTAATTACCTAGTTCAACTTTCACTAAAACTTTGCTTAGCTTGCACTATAATTTCATTCATGTAAACAAGTTCCAGTTATCATTGTCACTTCATTTTTCTCATGACATATTGAAACATACAGCAGCCTTTCTTCCAGGCAGTTTCCTTGCTGGGAGCAAATATGAAATTTCTTTAATTTCTTACATTAACAGCACTCGCTGCACGTCACCATAGTTGTCATAAACTGACTTGGAGAAAAAAAAAAAAAAAATCTGCATACTCTACCCCAGCACCTAATTTCTTAATCCGGGGTAAATACTCAGACTTTTATTCATTTATTAAAACATCAAAACATGTACAAAAACATACACAATTTACAGATTATAAATAAAAAAATACATAAATTTTAAAATATACACTAATCAAACAAAAATCCACACCACATTTCTAAAAATAAACATACATAAAAATAAACTAAATTTCAAAAATATAATTAAAAATTTAATTTTTCCTAATCCATCCGTTTCAAAATTTTATAAATTTAATTTAAAATTTTTTACAAAAGTTTCAAACATACTTAAAAATAGTTTAAACAAAAATATAATATTACTGATTTCCAGTAACACATAACTGGTAATCCAGTTATTAACTGAACTATATTTTAAAATTAACCATAATAATATTTTGCCACCGGTAGCCAGCGGCCACCATTGGTACTGGTATCCAGCACTACTATTTAACCAAACAAAAATATCCTAACCACTCAAAACTATCAATTACAGATTGATTAATTACCAACCATAAATTTAAAAAATGAACAATTATTAATTTACCTACTTTCAAAAATTAATAAAATGTTCTTACAATTCATTATAATTTAATATATATATATATATATATTATTAACAGAATTATATAACATTTCAAAATTATTATTGGCAATCATGAATATAAATATTTATAACTTAATATATATACAACTTTACTTTAATTTCCTAAAATATTATTTATAAAATTGATATCACAATTAAAATTTAAAACCAAGAAAAATTTTAATACACAAAATTAATTTCCACTTCCAATTAAAACATAAATTTTAATACAAAACATTTTTAAAAAATGCAAATTTAAAAATATAATTTTTTATTAATCAAATATTGAACTTATTTGAAATTTAAATTTTTATTATTTAATTTAATAATACAAATATTATAACTTTACCACTTTTTATATATCAAACAGTTTTAATATTAAAATCAGATAATAATATTTAAAATATTTACACTTATCAATTTCTGTTTAAAATTTTCAAACATAAATATAAACCTTTATAACTTCAGATTACAGGAAATTTATTTATTTTTCAAAAATAATAGTCATAAAGGTATTTCACAAATAATAATTAAATTAAAAAAAATTATATCAACATCATGCAACTTCTCATTCAAAAGAAATTGAAACTCTATTATCTAAAGAAATAAATATAGAAAATAAAATTTTTAAACTTTCCCTACATTTTACCATTTCAATCACTATCACTCTCAATTTGATAAGGATATTTTAATAAAAAATTTCCTTACATTTTAACACTTTGTTCACTATCACTATCAAATTTATTAATAAATAATATTTGAATAAACTTTTCTCTACATTATAGCACTTTATTCACTTTCACTTATAATTTTATCAATCTATTTGTAAAAAAAGACACACATTATTAAATTTCCAACCTACACTTTATCACTCACTTTCACTATCACTTCCAATTTGAAGCCTATTACACTGATAAGATGGACCATAACGCTGTCGCTATGATGCTGCCATATCCAGACCACCATATTGAAGCCTCCATGTTGGCACTGCCATTTATTCCTCTCCGCTGGTGTTGATATATTCGCAGCCACCTCCTCCATGGTCACATGCCGTGGGACAACAACTATTTCTGATTTGCCATCCTCTGGAAGCTCCACCTTTGAAGATAAATTATGCGGCTCTCCTGGTAATCTCTTGCACCTAATTCGCTTACTTTCAGCCCAATCTTATCATCCTATTAATATAATATAATATTGTCTTCAATTGATATTTATTTCATCATTTTCATTTCCTCCTTCTTGAGTATCCTCTTCTATAACATCTGGATTCATATTACGATTAATTATATCATTGCCTATATTTCGTGATCTTTCAGATCTTCTTACGAAAATTTTCTCTTGTATCAGAACAATTACTCTTTGTGGAATTTTTATTTCAATTGCTTGTTTACTAATTGTATTGGCCGTTGGCAAAATAAATCTTTATCTCGAATAATATCATAAATCCTATAACCCTGTAATGATCTTCTTTCTTCCTCAATTAAATGCGCATATTTAGAGCATTCCAAAAACACATGTTCTGGTATGTCCTGTGTATTACATATATCACATGCATCGGTGGTGTATTGTGTATTACATATATCACATGCATCGGTGGGTAATTTATTAATTTTGTTCCAATATGTGTCATAAGGGCCATATCCCGTCATAAAATGAATTACTCCTTTTGTATAGTTGAAATTTTTATATTTATATTGTAAACTTTCTCTAATATTTCCAAAAATAGAATATGTTCTCCTTCCTTCTTTCATAATATCCCATTCCTCTTGCCACATTTCTAATAATTTATTCTTCACGTCCCATGTTTTCTGATAATGACCAACCATTATTTTAAATACTTTACTCTGATTTCATTTTTTTATCCAAAAACATGCCCCTTGATAACACAGAGTATAATCTATAGGCCAAATGCCTATAATTACTAATTGTGCCATAGTTGGTGTTGTATTAACGGCTCCAGTAGGCCTTAACAATATTTTCCTCTGAGAACTTCTTAATAGATTGCATATTACCATGATTTTAGCTTTATTCACCCAAATCGCTGCTGCGTAGGTTGTTATTGAACCAAAGATACTCGTATGATACATGGTTATTGTATTTAATGGGATTTTGAAGTCAAATTGAGCTAACCTAGCAAGTTTTAACATTATTTTTTCTGCCTTTACTCTAACATAATCTGTATAATTTCTCATCCAGAAGTATTCCTAAATATTTCATTTCTTTGAAGCGTTTTATGGGTTCATTGTTAAATTTTATGATTGGATTTCGCTTAAATATGCCTTTTAAGATCATATAACCTGATTTAGGTGATGAGATCTTCATTTTTTATTTTCTACACCAATTAAAAAGTTCCTGTAATAAGTTATTTCCTTGTTCTTCCAATATTTTTCTTTAATCAGCTTCCACCAAGAATACATCATCTGCATACGCCACTACCTTAAGGCAGATATTATTGCTCTTAATTTGTTCCAATAATGTTTCCAAAATAATATCCCAGAATGTCAGTCCAAGGATTGAACCCTGGGTGCATCCCTTGGTAATGCTTTTTGTAACAGTCTTATGTATGCCAACAAGTTGTACTTTTCTATTTTTACAATAATCCTCTAAGATATTGTATAATGTTCTTGGATAATTAAGTTGTCTGGGCCTGGTGAAAATGTATGGCCACCATACGTTATCAAAAGCTACAGAGATATCCACAAATATTGCCATAACATATTTTTGTTTTGATATAAGGGTAGTACTAACAACAGAATTTATGGCGTCTTCTGTAGATTTGCCTTTCCTGAAACCATACTGGTCCTCATTAAGCCCTATTAGTGTGCGATATTCCATTATATGTTTATTTATAAGTTCCTCAAAAAGTTTTCCAATCGTATTTAGATGGGTCTATAGGATTTGCAATTCATAGGGTCTTTATCTGCAGTTTTCTTCAATATGGTTAATTTAGCTTGTTTCCAATTATTGGGGAATTTCCCTTGCCATAAATAGTTATCAAATAAGTTCCAAAGGATAGGAGTTAACGATTCAGCTGTGTATATTATTATTTCATTTTGAATATTATCTGGTCCTGCTGCTTTCTTCTTTTTCAAATCCTTAATTATTTGTTGAATTTCTGTTTTATCAAAGGGATAAATAATATTATTGTTCAAATATGGTTCTTCCAAATTGCGTCTTATTTCAGTATTCTCCTCGTTGTCCGTCTCCTGACTATCATCAGATAATAAGTTTTGTAGTGACTCTTCCATGGTTTCTGTCCAATTTTGTGTTAATGTTCCATCATCTCTTCTTACTGTATTCAATATTTCCGGTTTTCTAATTTGTTCCATTATTATGTTATTAGAAGAAATTGACAGCATAAAATTTCTGGGCCTTCAAGTGGACAGATGTTTAGATTGGAAAGCTCACATAAATTATATCTTACCTAAACTTAGCTCTGCCTGTTATGCTATCCGAGAGCTGGTTAATGTGAGTTCTATTGACACACTTAAATTGGTATATTATGCATACTTTAACTCTATTATGGAGTATGGAATATTATTTTGGGGCAACTCAGTAGAAAGTAAAAAAATATTCCTTATGCAAAAGAGGGTTATAAGAATCATTACTAACACCCACACCAGATGCTCCTGTAAAGATCTTTTTACAAGATTGAAGATATTAACGCTTCCTTGCATGTATATATTCTCGATCCTAAAATTCTTTGTATGCAATCGTGCCTTATTTGCAACAAATAATGTAATTCATAAAATAAACACTAGACAAAGGTATAATATCCATTATCCCAGTGCTAAACTTTCTTTCTTCCAGAAAGGTGTGTATTATGAAACTATCAAAATATTTGGCGCACTTCCTAATGTTCTTAAAGAAAAAGTTGATAATTTCGGTGCTTTTAAAAAAGCTGTTAGAGAGTACCTTTGCTCAAAATCTTTTTATTCTGTACAAGATTATCTGAATGACAAATTATCCTGATAATGCTTCTGTAGCTCTATAAGTAGTATTTAACTATTCCAATGACAAATCATTACTTATAAATATTTGATGCAAGCTGAAAGTTTATTTTTAATCTATATGTATTTAATAAATAACAAGAATGGTATCCATTTCAAAAAGGTTGAGACGTACTGGCATAAGCCAAGTGAAAGCTGGTTTAAAAAGTGTTTCATTTTGTATCATATATGATTATCCCTGCTTTGTTTTCCATATTGTTGTTGATATTGCCTGTGTACTATAACATGTGTCTTATGTTAACTTTTGTACATATATACGCTATTAAACTTTATACCTCTAGACATGTTCAATGTTCACAGCCTTTTCTGGCTACAAGTGAACCTACTGAACGCAAATCAATCTAATCTAATCTAATCTATTTTATAAGGCGTTCCCCATATATTATGTACATACAGGTTTCTACAAAAATTTTCCAGGATCTACTTCTAGTTTCAAATAATTCTTTTTTAAATTTTTGTTTAGCTTTCGTATATATTTCCAAATTTCTCTCTCTTTCTTATATAAGTATGATCTTCTGATATATTCTTCTACATTTACAAGCTTTCCTTTGTAAGCTCTGTAATTCATCAGTCCAAACATCATCTCTAAATTTTTTAATTCTCCTTTTAGGTATTGTTTTTAACATGCCTGATTGTATAATTTTTTCTAAATTGCTAGCTTCCATATTTGCTTCAATTCCGCTGCATCCCAAATGCTTACTTTGGAGTATTTGATTGAATTCGTTCCAGTTTGCTGCTTTGAAATTAAAGCTAGGTATAGAATATCTTTGATTATATTTTAATGATTTGGAGACATAACTGAACAAAATTAGTCTATGATCATTAGATGTGTAATCCTGCTCGACTTTCTAATTTAAAATGTTTGGTGTCATTCTGATATTTCCTAGGGTTATGTCAATATTTGATGCCGCTCCTGCACGGTTTTCAAAAGTTGGTGGATTGTTGGCCTTATAAAAACATGTAGGTTGAACTCTGAGATCATTTCTTCCAGTTTCTATCCTCTTTCATCCTTAAAGCCACTATACCACCATTCTGATTTGGCATTTGCATCTAAAGTATTAATGACTTCATAATTCCAGTAATTTGTATGAATTTATCGAAATTTAATGTGTAATAAATACGACTCATCTATAATTTAATAATTGTATGAATTTGTTTAATAAGTTCTATATATTCATCTATTTCTTGACTATACTGGCAATAATGATTGGAAAAAATAAAACTACCTCTTTCCGTACAGACTTGGATACAGTTATTATGTGTATCATTAAATTTTGTAGTTTTGGTTATTTGTAAGTTTGGATTAAGAACTACTAAAGCTGCCATTGGATTTTCACCAGTACAAATAGCTCTTGCCATTGTTGGTATATTTGTGAGCTTGTTTCTGATAATATATGGTTCTTGTACATATAAAATGTCCAGATATAATTCTTCTATAGCTTTTCTAATCTCCATCATCACTAATTTCGAGCGCTGCGCATTTATTTGACCAACTTGATAATTTGGGTCCTCTATGTCTGAAAATTGTGGGGAAACGTCGCCATCTTGTCTCACTAAGGTAATATACCCTCTGTTTGCAAAAAAGCGCTCTTTGGAACAATTTTCTGGATTAATTGCAGTCACTTCTCTTAAATATTTATAACCCCTACTAGTCCTGGCAGGTTTTGTTTTCTTATTTACTTTTTTAAAAGAGCTTGCCTTAAAGGTCTGTGCTTTATTTTTATCCTGTTTAGAAGGTTCTTTTATAACTGTTAGTATAGGATTATGTCTGTCGTTATGTGTGTTTAATGTCTTGAAATCCTTACCAGGGTTTTGGTGGATTTTCTTATTGGTATCTTTTGATGATGCTGTTTTGTGTATTAAAATGTCTTCAGATTTATAATTACCTTCAGCTGGAAAAATAAAGGAAATGGTTGACTTTTTTGGGAGACTATTTTTGTATAGTCTAATGAATCATGCTTAATGACTGCATAGCCATGTGGCCATTTTTGCATACTATCGAAAGCTAGTCTAACATAACACAGTACAAAGTGCTTGTTGACTTCTTCTAAATCTAAGTCTTGGAGAACAGCATTTTTGTCACACCAGAAATGTACTCTCTAGTTGACTTACTGACTCATTCACTAGTTCAACTTTAAGAGTTTTCACTTATATAGCCATTGGAAATTCTCATTGAATTTCAGAATGTTGAATTGGAGAAACCCCTAGAAGATTCTAGTTATCTGACAATACTTCTTCCAGTGTTTTCACTGGATATGCATGCTGCTCAACTGTTTATAATGATGGCACCAACCTCCCCATAACATTGGGCGACACTGTATATCGACTCTAATAGATAGTTTCCATGTGTTTCCATTAATACAAAGAATCTCTGAATATAGCATTAAAAGCTATATATTTAGTTTCTTAATAAATTGCAACTGTTAAAATTAGCAAATATATGCAGTATTCCAAATCTTTTTTTCTAGGGAAAGCCAGGAGAACCGATTCGAATGAAGGATGAAAAGGAGCTGAAACCAGCATCAATGCGAGTCAGAGATGCAGCAGAAGCATTACTTACAATCATCTTGGAACAGGTAACATCTTTATGGATGTATATTTACACTTTTGGTACCACTATAGGTATACACTTCCAAGGAGATATTGTTATACTTAAGAGAGAGTGTTGCACCTCTTGTCCTAAATAGGTTGGATTATACAGAGTGCAAAATGTACTATACAATTATGAGTTTAAACTTGAAAATGCTACTGACCAATGGCCTCCCAGGTGACTGAAGGATTATGGGTTGTGGAACTTTGCTTGAATTCAAATTAGGTTATGGAATGTTGTTTGCATTCAACTTACACCACGCAAATAAAAAATATATGCATAAATGTATTAAAATTTTAAGAAAAAAATATTCAACTACAGAGATCACAAAATTAACTGATACAAATCTTCTTGTAAAGTACAACCTTCATCGCTCAGTTACATGCTTTACCATGTTAAATACTTTAATAATTTAACCAAAAGCTAACCCAAACCATTGGAGTGCTAACACAACCACGCTCTGCTACCTGCTTCTGTTGCACCTTTTGTCCTAACTCAGTTAAGTAGGTCATATTTTGTAGAGTGGAAAACATACTATGCCCAGTTATACTGAGTTAAAAATGTTGCTGACCAGTGACCCCCATGGAATGGTGACTTGAAGGATCATAGATTTTGGAACTTGTTGCTTGCATTCAAATTAAACCATACAGATAGAAAATATATGCATCAATGTATTAAAATTTGAAAAAATTAAACTACAGTGATTACAAAATTAATACCATAAAACATTCTTATAAGTAAGAACTGTGGGTCCAAATGACCTCGCTGTCGACGGGCCCTAAAACACCACACACTCACCCATAAGTAAGAACAGTGATACAAATGAAGCATAAAATTATGTAATTTACCACAAAGCAGTTTCTCTTGGAGATGTTAATTAGCAGCAACGGGCCAAATATATTGGCTTGTTTTCTGTGAAATATTTCAATATTGAATAGCTTTATTGGAGATGAAATTATAGGGCAGCACACGTCCAAGCATTGTGACATCTATGGCACTGCTAATTCTTGAAGCAATTATTGGTATAATGCTGAAGCAAAATTATTGGCGAGCAAATGTTCCATGTTGTGGCGACAGTTTGATGCAAATAATGTTGGCGGGCAAAGAGTTCCACTTGAGGCGACGGTTTGATACAATAATGTTTAGCTCAGGGTAAGCAATGAGGTTTCTCTCAAGGTATGCATGGATATGTGTGAGAAGGATGGTTTTAATGACACTGGAATGCCCGTTTCAAACGGTTTAATGACTGCTTCTTTTATTATTACATTAAACTCGAAGTTGCCGACCAAGGATTACCAATATCACTGTTTAGAGTTACTGAAGGCGGAATGCTTATTACTCGATAATACTTAATTAGTTACGTATAAACTGACAAATATCTTCTCTCATCACTTCTGGTCTGTCCTCGACCAAGACAGAAGAAGTGGACTACCCTAATCGGCTCCCAGCCACGAACTGTCCATCCTCACATCTGCCCGTGAGTGTATGTGTCACTTTCACTTTCTGGAAGCCCTCTTCATTCAACCAAAGATTCCCTTTGTGACTATTTTGTCATGCCATTATTAAGGGTCCGAAGAATAGCCCATTCAAACAGTCGAGTGCTATCCCTTAGAAATCTGCTAAGGACACTGTTTCTTACATTTCTTTTGTTACAACAACTATCCTCCCCCAACTGCTATTTGACTCCACTGCACCTGCACGCGTTGTAACAAAGAACCAACATTCCTTTGAAATCCATCATGATTCTTTACTTATTGCAATCCTTTAATTTCAGTATCAATGCTTAATAACTGGATTATTTTCAGAAATAAATTACAAGCAATAATCTTGACTTTCAACAATAATTAAATTTTAGTGCACTTACAAATATATATATTGAACATAAACTAATTCAGGCTCTGATCTATATATATAGACAATACTTGAAGCTACTCCACAAAATGGCTGGTTTGTACATTCTAGAAATTTTGAAATACCTACACATTAAGAAGTGAGCAAGATATTAATCTTTCACTGCAATCAACCATAATAAACATATTTTGAAAATATGCTGCAACCATTTTTCCTATATAATTGTCAGTCACAAGACTGCATTTAGGCAAAGCATTAAACAAGCCATTGTGATATTGGGAAACTGCAGTTTGAGTAACACAAATGACGAATGTCAGGTAACTCTAAGCTCTATGGACCCTGAGCTCATTTGAGCATCATTTCATCCATTCCATTCATCGTCCGATATGACTTAACATTGGAGGACGTAAATTAAAAAAAAAAAAAAAGTAACATGAACTGTAATGAGAGGTTTACCTACAATACACAAACTGCCAAAGCTAAATTTTAATCAAAAGAAAATTCACATGCTACATATATAATATGACAGCCTAGTTCTTCCTTACTTGCAGGTAAATTGTCCCTTAAGGGGAGGCATCGGTGAAATTTCGTCAAAAATGACAAAAACAACAGTATAGAACAATTAGCTGCTGAAAAAGCCGTGTTAAAATCCGAAAAAGCAAATCACTACAGAAAAATAACTAATATAGACCTCTCTTTGTACAACCTACATCTGAAACTTGTAAAATTACTAGGAAACACAGCATGGGACCACTTAGAAGCCAAATCATTTGAACATATAAATTATAAAGTCAAAGAGAAAGTTTATCGTCAAAATAAGAAACTAAAACATAATCATAATCATTGGCAACCAAAACATAACAAAATTTCAGCAAAGAACACATCCCTAGACAATGTAATTAATCTCTCAAAGCAAAATTTTAACAATGAAGAAATAGATGTACTTAACCAAGGCCTAAAAACATGTATAACATACTCCAGCAACCCGGATGAATTCATTGCAGATATAGAATTAGCAGTTGAATGCTTGGAAACCATGGACAAAAATGTAATTAGGAAAAAATCAGCTCCTATATTGGAAAACTTAATAAATAAAAAGCCAGGAAAACATTTGAAACAAATTCAGATAATTAAATCTTTAAGGAAAAAGGATGTAATCTTCTCAAGGGCTGATAAAGGGAACAAAATAGTAATCTTAGATACAGCTACATACAAAGAAAAATTGTTAGAGTTACTACAACAAAAAGATTTCCAGGAAATAGATTCTAATCCACTCAACCGATGCATAAAATATGTACAAAAAACCATCATTAATAGTAAAATTTTAACAACTACAGAACAAAAAACTATCAAACCGGACAACCCTACCCTTGCAAGAATATATGGTTTGCCTAAAATACACAAACCCAACATACCCATGAGACCCATTGTAAATAATATAAACACTCCTACTTACCTTCTGGCAAAATGGCTATCCAAAAAATTTCAGTCCTTTCCACAATTCCATACTCTGAGTATAAAAAACTCTTTAGACCTGTTAGAAAAAATTCAAAATCTTAAACTAAAACCTCATGACACTTTAGTATCCTTTGATGTCCGCTCCCTCTTCCCTAGCATTCCATTAGACAAAGTTTTGATTCAACTGAAAAAATGGCTAAATTCTATAAACCTGGATGCCAATGCAATAGAAGAATATTTGGCAATGACTGAATTATGTATACATCAAAATTATTTTGTCTTCGATGGAAAATATTATAAACAAATTTCAGGACTAGCTATGGGAAGCCCGCTATCACCATTTTTGGCCAATCTATACATGACCTTTTTCGAAACACATATTACTAAAGCCTTCCCTCATATGTTTAAAACATGGTACAGATATGTAGACGACATCTTTGCAATAGTGCCCTACAAACTAATAGATGATGCTTTGAAACTACTCAACCTGCAAGAACCCAGCATACAATTCACAGTAGAAACTGAAGAGGACTGTACTCTACCTTTTTTAGACCTTAAAATCAAAAAAAGCAATGAAAAACTAGAATTTGGCATTCATAGAAAAGCAACACACACAGATAATTACATCAAAGCAAATAGTTTCAACCCAATTCCACACAAACATGCAACCATCAACAGTCTGACACACAGATTAGTAAATCTACCTCTCAGCCAGCAAGAATGTCAAAACGAATACCATCAAATCTTAAAAACTGCAATTAAAAATGGATATGGAAAAAACCTTGTAGATAAAAAACTAAAATTATTCAAACTTCAAAAGAGATTAAAACAGATCACAGCTCTCACACCAATAAAACAAGAAATTAGATTTGCTAAATTTACTTACCACCCCTGGGCCACAAAAAAGTTCCAAAAAATATTCAAGAAATACAATATAACATTGGCACCAAAAAACAATTACAACATTAAAAACCTACTTCACAGTAATAATACTGATAAGATAAAACCAGAGGAAAAGTCAGGCATTTACAAGATTAAGTGTAAAGACTGTGAAAAAATTTACATAGGGAGGACAAAAAGAAACATAGGCACTAGAAAGAAAGAACACTTCAGGCACTTAAGATACAAAAATATTGATAAGTCCGCAATAGCAGCTCATTTCTGGTCTGAAAATCATGAAATTGAAGATAGCACAGAATTACTAAAATACGTACAAAAACATAGTGAACTCGTCATATGGGAGAGGATATACATAGAAAAACATAAAAACCAACTAATGAACTTTGAAATCCCGCTAGAAGAGAATCCCACATTTCAGTTCATCACTAAATCAACAGATGGCAGCAACAACCCCAGAATTACCCACACCGCTGGATCTAGCGTCAGTCGCACAAGAGCTGTAGATGCAAACGAAGATTTGCGAAACATGTCCTCAAAATAGGTACGAAAGTGAAGCAGATGTGTAAGAAATACGACTCATCTAAAATTTAATAAAGTGATCAAAGTTCATTGAGCAAATATAAATCTGCCAAGCAGCAGTTAAAGGTGACTAAATTAAAAGAAGAAGAGGATAGTAAACTAGCTGAGTGGTCTTCATATAGTGCAGGATGGTTTTGAAACATAGAAAAAAATATTGTTTATATTTAGAGCTTCTAAATACATTTTTCTTCATATCCAACTTTTAGCATTTTTATTACTTCTTATAGTCCACACATTAAAGATTTCAATGAATTTCTTTAAGTTTTTCATATATGTATATTCCTAGGTAAGATTTCAATAAAAATTGGTATCATTATGGCTGCATATGAAAAAATTAATAATGATTGGTATTGAAAAAAGAAAATTGATAAAAATTCAAGAAAATTCTATCATATTCCTTAAATTTTCTCCTCCAGAACCATTAGACTTGGGCAAATCAGTATATAAATATATAGTTTTGTAACTAGTATCTAAAGGAACCAAAATCCAAAGTTCCAATCATTTATAACAAAAATTGTAGAGAATGTAATATGTTTCCCAATGTAAAGAAATCGCAGCAAAAAATTAAATTATTATTTTTTTTGGTAAAAACTATTGTAGATAGAAAAATTATAAAAAAGGGTCAAAGGTAACCAAATTAAAGAGAAAGAAGGTAATAAGATAGCTGTAGGGCCTGCATATGATGCATGGAGTTTTCAAAGTAAAGAAAGTAGTGCAATTTCAATCTAAATCTTTAAATTCATTTTTCTCCACTTTCAATTTTTGAACATTTTTGTATCTTCAAAATGCTCCAACTTCTGCAATTCTCAACGAATTTGTATTAAACTTTGCATACATATTCCTAAATAAATTTTTAATAAAAGTTGGTATTTTTGTTTATTTAAATTAAATAGTTTATTTATTATTGATTTTTAAATCTCAAAATTTCAAAAAAATTAAGACAAATTTAATATATACACACATAATTTTTTTTTTTTTGTCCAAAAATACTTGATACACACTTTAAAAGTATAGCAACTTTTATTACTGATGTACAGAGAAACCTGAATCTAAAATTTAAAGTTTCTAAAAGAAAAACTGTATAACCTGGGACTTTTTATATAACATACAAAACTCATACTATAAAAAGCATTAAATATTTTTTTTTGAAAAAACTATTTAAGATAGAAAGATGAATTTTAAAACCTTAACTAGATTCCCTATGCCCCACCTAATGACAAAATTTCAAGCAGTTCTGATGTAAACTCTGGATTTTAGCATTTTTCACAGATGCCTCCCCTTAAACTGATGCGCTGCTAAAACTTTGCTGGTTGCTCAAAGCTCATTAGACAATTTGCTTGCATGAATGGACGGCATACACATGCCGAGGAGAAGGAAGAAGGACCAGACAACCACAGTACACTGGGCAAGCTTAGCAAGCTACTTGTATTACAAACCTCAGAGGAGCAAAGAACCACTTGCTGCAGAAATGTAACCAGCTGCTAAAAATGTTGGTCGGTCGGTCAGTCGGTCGGTCGGTCGGTCAGTTACCAACACGTCCCATATGGCAACCTTGGCCTTTGGGGTAACCTAGCGCCACCACGTAATGACCTAGACCCATTTCTGAGGTGGAGGCACCCAGAGGGCGGGTCCATTACCACCATTGATAGGCTGATAGTGAAGATGGTGAGGCGAGAGGACCTACAGCTTATACCGTGGACTCTGAACCACTTTGGGCATAGGGGAGACTTCACATGTGCTAGACAGAGGTGAAGGTGTGGATAGGGCTGACTTAAAATCGCCAATCCTAGAGCTGGGAATCAAACTTGGGATGCTTAGCATGGGAGCTGTGAATGAAACTACTTCTCTACCCCGGCACCCTCTGCTGCTAAAAATGTAATTACTGACAAACTACCATCGTGGGAGGTGGGGGAAACTTACTAAACCCAATAGAATATAGTTTCCAAGCTTGTGGGCCGTGGTGTAGTCAGATATCATCCAATGCTTCCTCCGTAACTCTTTTGGGCAAAACGTCAGATGATAATTCAATTAGACCATGCCTTTAAGCCTGGAGACTACAGCTTAGTTTTCTACATTATGGTGTCAGGTGCACAAACATTTTTGATATTTTAGGATTACAGTTTTATTTTATTAAATGTAGACATTTTATTGTATTAATGCTGGCTATGAAAGCTTAAGCAAGCTTATTAAAACGTGCTTAAAGTTTTTGTTTCTCTTACTCCATAAGCTCAAGTTAGTTGAAGCATCCACATAACTTGGAAGGACACATTATGCTTACTGTGGTTACTGTGTGTATAAGTAATCTATGAAAGTTTGGATCTGTCTTACAGCTCTGCAGGTAGAGTAGTATTTATTCCATTATTATGTAACCAAGCACAGAAAAAACTAGACATTAACATTTGAAATGTAAAAGATGAACTAGAGTTCAACTTACTATCTCTCACTAGTGACCGAAAATCAGTACATTGAATTTATAAACAGCTAAAATAATCTCCCTAAAATACATTAAAATCCGATCTTGGATTAATCTCAATACAGATCAATTACAAATTGACATAATATCAGGACTTCAGTTATGATGCATGCACTTTAGTACATTTCAGTGATTCTTTGTGTTAAAATAAAACAGAATCAGCAGAATCCTCGCCATATACAAATACAACATCAGGACCATCCACAAGCCACCTCCGAAGATTAAACATCTGTTGAGACCAGTGAAAGACAAACTGGACTTCCAAGTTCTGGTAGTGTACCACATTCCCTGTGAATGTGGGACACCGTATATAGGACAAACTGAAAGGACTATCGCTACCAGAATAATCAAACATGAACGGATCATTCGTTTAATTCTACCTGGGAAGTCTGGGCTGACAGAGCATTGTTTTGATAACAACCATAGAGCCAATTTTTGGTAGACGACCGTCTTGGCAATATGCAACAGTTACTGGGAATGGAAAATTAAGGAGGATTTGGTGATTCCCTCAAAGGAGCACGCTTAATCATGATGCTGGATTTAAGTTCGTCTCCTCTTGAAAACTGGCCTTAAAAATGGAAATCTATCGATTTAAGAAGCAAAGATCAATACAGCTTGATAATCAAGTTAAGTAGTTACATTTATTTGACACAATTTTCTATACTCATGCCATCTCCTGACCTGGCATTTAATTTACTGAAAACAGTCTTTTGTTCAGTAATGCAAATTTTGATAGTGTTTTGTCTTTGTTTATAGTTGTCTTATATCTAGTGTTTCATTTGTGGTTATAACATTTTATAAATATCCTGATGATGGGAGTGATGCACACTCCCGAAACGTCAATATCTAATCATCTTTTCACGTGGCTTGTTGCCCATGAAGAAAGTGAGCAAAACAGAAACAGTTTCCTGTATAAACCTATAAAAGTATAAACCTTTTAATGACATAGGGACCTATGTACCTTAGTGCAAGTTTTACTGTTACATATTTACCTCAGTTTAGGATGAGCTCTGAAGTACACTTCATTCCCAATCTTGTAATTTGGGTCCTTCCTATTTTTCTCATAATATTGCTTAACTTTTAATTTATCTTGGCTCAAATTGGCCTTAAACCTATTCCAAAATTGCCGAAATTCTTTTACTAGTGAATTTATCCAGCAAAGTGTCACTTAACCACCTTACATTAGCCAATGGACAATTCAGAGAGAAATTTGTCATAAGTTTGAATGGGAAATGCCCATGACAATCGTGCTAAGTGCTATTAAATGTAAACTGAAGGCGGTACAAGTTCTTACCCTATCCCATTTGGTCCAGTAGTGATAAGCAATCAATCTCAGTTTCAAGTTCTTATTCATTCCGTCATTAAGTTAGGATTTTGGGTAATAAGGCAAAGTAAAAGCATGTGTAATTCCTTTCCTAAAGCAAAAGGTTTTCATGATATGGGCTTTAAAATAAGTTGCATTGTCTGTAATCCTTGACACACCAAAATTGGCCAAATTCTTCTACAAAACATCTATAGTATGCGTGAATTCGCTTCCCTCTGGGAAAAGCCATATATTTTAGTAAAAGCATCTACCACAACCATGACATACATGATACCAGATGTATTTCTTGAAAAGGATCCTATATAATTTAAAAACAGTTGGCCCTATGGCTGATGAGCTGGTAAAACCTTGCTGCTTGATCAAAGCTCAACTGAAGGCAGGCAGCTTGCTTGCTTGAGTGGACAGTATACATATGCCAAGGAGAAGGGAGAAGTGCCAGACAGTCAAAGCGTGCCAGGCAGGCTTACCTGACAGGTGCTGATATCACAATAAGTGGCGGGTGAGCAAAGACCTATTTGCTCCAGAAATGTAACCAACTGTTAAAAATGTAATTAGTGATGAATGATAGTCAAAAGTGGATCAAATGTAAACCATAAGTTTCCACTAGTGGTTCAGACAATGAGTGAAATGGTGTGTAACTGAATGGGCAGTGATAGGTATGTCTGAAGGCTCTTCAGCTTTGCTGCTTGTCTCATCAGTAGTGCTATAATTGAGCAGAAGCTACACTGTGCATTGAGCAATTATCTTAAAGATTCCTACTAAGGAGAACATAAAAGATGCCACAGACTCTTTTGAGGGGTAAAGCTAATGAGTAGCATAAAAATGTTCAATGAGGGAGAAAGCTGTACAAAATGAGATCCAGCATCAGTGCCCACAGACAGGCATTACCATGGAAAATATTCATGCTGTTTGATGCTTGTCAGTTAAAGAGATGCTGTAACAGCTTTTTGAGGTCCAGGGACATTTTTATGTTGGACTATCTTCCTGAAAGAAAGTCTAATACAGTAGGCATGTCATTTCAACTGCATATCATCACAAATCATGTTCAGGAACCCATTGAAATGTGATTTTTCTTCATGATATGAGAACATTACTGCTACATTAATGTGCAAATGCTGGAAGAGATTCACTGGACAATTCTAGAAAATCCTCCTTACAGTCTAGATTTATTCCTCCTATGGCTTGTATTTTGTCCACCCTACTAATTTAGAAGCACTTAAGGATTAGTGATGATGCAGGAATGGAGCAGTACATGCACAACTGGCTGTGGACACTTTCTTTGTTCTTCTGAGGAATGAAAAAAAAAAAAAGATCCAATTTGTTGTCAAAAATGTTCTTTTTAGGATAGAGGACTATAATTTTTTGTTTATTCTATATTTTCAGTGGAAAATGGCTAACTCAATTACCAAACACATTGGGTAACTTAATGCAGAGGAGAAAAGAGTATGCAAAAATGTGCTACTTTAGATGCCTTTAAGCTCAACATTGATGACAATAGTGTAACTTATATACTGAATGGATGAATTTTTATTACCTACATTTGGTTACATAAACATTTACACTTATACCAACATTCACCTATTTGGAGTTCTTTAAATTTATCCTAGGACCTCATACCCAAATACTGCATAACTTATTTAGGGTAAAGGTCAATTGATGGAAAATTAATTGTTCTTTCACATTAGCCGTGTGTATGGTAAGGTTTGGAAAGGTAGAGTCAGACTGAAAAATTCAATGCTATAGCCAGGATTTGAGCCACAGCTTATGTTCCTAAAATATCAAAGACAATCGAGTAGTGTACCATTTTTGGAATTAAAACCATGATATAGAACAAAAAATGCATTTATTAAAAGTTGTTCAGGTCCAACTGCATTAACTATGTGGAAAAAGACATTCATAAAGAAATATGAAGGAAAACTCATCAATTTTGACACCTTAATATATAGAGATGGAGTACTAATTCTACTCAAAAGTATATAGTGACGGTGGGTTTGTAAAATTAAAATTCTAGTTGCAGAAACTCAAAATGCTCTTTATTTCCATAGAAAGAAGTTTGTACACCCCCCATAAAGGCTCTAAAAATGACGTAACACACGCGAACGCAATCTTCAAAGGTCGTCTGCAAACTGCAGAATTAACAGTTCTTGACTGCTCACTAGCAACTAGCAGCTCAGCTCGCCTCTCTTATTTATAACCGAACCATTGTTTCTCGAAAGTATCCGAAGCATGACGGTCTTTCACGATGGCAAGGGAAGGAAAGTAATCATCCAGACCTCGCTCTGTTTCCTTCTCTCCCCAACCCCGTCACTCCCTCGGCAAGCGAAAACCATTCTCCCACGTGTAGGCGTGGCTTGGATGCTTACTGTCTCTTTCCCCGTTGGCTTGTCGCTACTCAAACGATCGGGTGACACTGCTCCCTTCTCAAGGCTGGTCGTCCCAAACAGCAGTATCGTAGCGGGCCAGACGATCCAGGTGTACCAACAACATCTTTCCTCGAAGCACCTTCTGGAGGCGGTACACCACGTCGTTAATTCTCTTTACCACCCAGTACAGTCCTTGCCATGGTTGTTGAAGTTTAGGGCAGCGTTCCTTGGTCCGGATAGGGCGGTACAACCAGACCAGATCACCTTTCCTCGAATCCTTGGCTGTTGGCTTGCCTGTCGTACCGGGTCTTCATGCGGTCGCTCGCCATCTGGATGTTCAGACGAGCCATCTCATGCATGTCGTGAAAATGGTCCACGAGGTTCCCCACATACTCGGTTGTTGGCTGTTTTGCTTCCAGGGGGCTCCCGAAAGCCAGGTCACAAGGGAGGCGTAGCTCTCGGCCGAACATTAAGAATAGTGGCACCTTGACCTCCCAGTCTCACTGATGGCTGGCCACGACCTTCCTTAGATGTTCTTCTAAAGTCTTAATGTACCTCTCCACCATGCCGTCCGACTGCGGATGTAGGGGTGTTGTGCGGATCTTGTTCACCCCAAGTCTTTCCAATGCCTCCTGCATTACGTTCGACTCAAAATTGTTGCCCTGATCACTGTCAAGCTCTAACGGCACCCCAAAACGGCAGAACAGTTGCTCCACGAGGGAGTCTATGGTTGTTTTCTCCTCCTGGTTCGTGATGGCATACACCTCCGGCCGCTTGTTGAAGTAGTCCACGGCCACCATCAGGTACTTATTGCCTCGGGTGGACACTGGGAATGGTCCAGTTCTGTCGACACCGATGCGTTCGAATGGCGCTCCGAGTTATACTGCTGCATGCGACCCCTGGATCCTAGTATCGGGCCCGCGACTCGCCGCGCACACGTGTCATTCACGGCACCATCTCTCAGCGTCTGTTCAGAGCCTCAGCCAGTAGTAGCGTTGTCGGAGTTTCTTGATCGTTCGATTTACTCCCAGGTGTCTGTCCTCTTGAAGCTCGTTGCCCTAATGGAAAGCCCCACGGAGGATGCCGGGCGCCCTTTAACCGCTTCGCCGATGGCCATTTAAACCCTGCACGGCCGGGAACGGATACCCAATAAACAGAACAAGACATTTAAATTGTTAAATGCTGCAAAAAGTCTTCATAAATAAATATTCGTATCTTCCGTATTTTCTAAGTTATTTCAGGGAAACAAAAACTGGTTAAAAGCCCATTAAAAGCTGTATGCATCTGCGGTATCATTAAAATAGAGACTATATTAATAAAGCGATGAAATTTCATTAATTTGTATCACGTAAAGAAAGCCATTCTTTGCGTCGAACGCGCCTAATTCTGAGTACTTTTGTTTTACAAGCTATATGTGTATATCAGCTAAATAAACGAAGTGTTGGGTTCAAGGTTTCTAGGTTTCAGTTCATGCTAACACGTAATAATAACTGTTTATATTGCGTTATACACCCTGGAAGGAAACTCCGTCAGCATCCCTCTAATTGCACAACGGAAGTTTATGTTAGCTGACGTAACTTCTTTCTTCGCTCAGTTGACATTGTAATTTAGATTGC
The DNA here is from genome assembly GCA_030765055.1 of Mantis religiosa. Taxonomy (NCBI): domain Eukaryota; kingdom Metazoa; phylum Arthropoda; class Insecta; order Mantodea; family Mantidae; genus Mantis; species Mantis religiosa. Next base: position 113,783,449 of record CM060948.1, on the reverse strand, counting down.
ATCAGAGTTCCAAGCAATTTCTTTAGCTAAATCACAGTTGAAATAGTTTTCTCAGTGCTAATCATGGCTTCAACTAGTAATGTTGCAAATCAATTAGCTAGTGTAGGACGAGTGCGGGCTTCTGATATTACATCAGAAAATGTGGAAGACTTTTTGCTGTTAGACAGTGATTTGGACATTGATGGCGAGTTTTCAGATTTTGAGGGGGGTGTTGAGGATATAGGTAGCAGTGAGGAGGAAAATGACTCATTTCCGACAGGTGTTCGTGAAGAATCAACATTATGGAGGTGTCAAAATAACTCTAACACTAATAGACATACGTTCACGAGCACAACCTCTGGTGTACAACCGTATACTCAACTAACTTCTGACAGCCAACCAATTGACATTTTCACAAAATTTTTTACTACTGACTTACTGTCTCTCATTGTTTCGGAAACAAATGTATATGCGAGTAGGGTGAAGGAAGACCTGATTTCTAAAGGCAATTTAGGACCTAAGAGTAGATTGCAGAAGTGGACAGAAGTAACAATGAATGAGATTTACAGACTACTTGGTCTAATTATGCTCATGGGTGTTATTCGTAAACCTACGCTAGACATGTACTGGTCTACAGACGACATGCTAGCTACCCCATTTTTTGGGAAATGCATGTCAAATAACAGGTTTACTTCCATTTTGCGCTTCCTTCATTTCACCTGCACAGAAAATGTGAATGATAAACTATCCAAAATCAGACCAGTTTTTGATTACATTATTTCAAAATTCAAAGAAAATTATGTGCCTAGTGAAAAGATCACTGTTGATGAAAGCTTGATGCTTTGGAAGGGCCGTTTAGGTTGGAAACAATACATCAAAACAAAGAGGGCCAGATTTGGCATAAAGAGTTTTGATGTATGTGAAAGTAAAACAGGATATCTTTACAATAGCTGCATATACACTGGCCAAGGGACTGATAACACCGGAGACAAAGATTTGGGGTTATCTGGTTCCATAGTAATGCACCTGATGGAATCTGTACTTGATCAGGGTAGGACTGTATATTTAGATAATTGGTACAGTTCCCCTAAATTATTCATGGCCTTACACAAAAGAAAAACAAATGCAATTGGAACAGTACGTTCAAATCGTATTGGTTTGCCAAAAGATGTGAATACGAAGGCTCTAAGAAGAGGAGAAATGCAGGTGCATCAGCTGCCACCCTTGACCTATGTTGCTTGGCAAGACAGGAGGGTTGTTACAGCATTATCCAATTGCAGCTCTAAAATTTTGATGATTGACACTGGAAAAATTGATGCTCGTAACAAAATGTCAATTTTCAAGCCCGATATTATCCAGGAATATAATATGCATATGGGTGGAGTGGATCTAGTAGATCAGGTATTACACGCATATCCCTCTTTGCGAAAAACAATCAAATGGTATAAAAAAGTATTTTTACACCAGCTAGATATAACCATATACAATTGTTTAGTAATTTGGAGAGCTCTAAACCCACGGAAGACAATGACGTACCTGGACTTTCGCATATCAATAGCTCGCAGCCTAATTGAGCAGTATAAAATTCAGAGACCTCTCCATACTGGGGGTAAAAAATCCATCACCCCAGCACCCCTCAGACTTGAAGGAAAACATTTTCCTAAAAGGATACCACCCACAGCAAAAAAGTCGCGTCCCTTCAGAAAATGTTTGGTGTGCCGCAAGAAAGGTGTCCGAAAGGAAACTAGTACGATTTGCCGTAAATGTGGAGATGTGCCCTTGTGTGTTTATCCATGTTTTGAGGTGTACCATTCAAGAAAAAACTTTTAAAGGTAAGCTTTTACTTCTTATAGAATTTATTTAAATTTACCGTAAAACATAAGGTTTAAAAGAATTATAAGTAAATACGCATTAAATGCATGTATGCGCAGGACGTCTATACACGTCCATATCGGTTTGGGGCCTTTTAACTTGGACGTCATATGACGTCCATATCGGTGAAAGGGTTAAGGGACAGCTCGATACCCGTCGTCTTCGGACGGGGTTGAGGGAAGCCATTAATTCTCCCGGGTACTAGCCTGCAAAGCTAGTAGAAGGTGTGCTAGATCACCAGGCGGCCCCACCGAGGTTTTTCGGTAGTCTTCACCTTGAGTGTTGATGCGCGTAAGTGGCGTATCCACTTCTATCCCGTCTTGAGTCCATAGGACCAGATGGGGGGGGCTTGTTAGTCTCTAGGTCTTGCCCTATGGAAAGCCCCACGGAGGATGCCGAGCGCCCTTTGGGACAGCTCGGATAACTCCCTGGTTGAAGGAGGCCCTGGTCCAGTTCGTACGGGTTCAGGACTAATGGGAGTAGAGCCTCTGGGCTAAACCCGGAACAGCAAGCCCTCTTTGATCTTCAGCGAATTCCATTGCGCCCAGTACGACTTATATGTGGCGCTTCTTAGTGCGATGTCCTCCCAGGTCGGTCTTATCCCTGCCTCCACTTCTCTCAAGAGTGGCCCCAAGTCGGCGTCCGCCAGCTGCTCCCTCCTGCCCCAATTGTACGCAGGCACTGCCGTGACCACTCTGACAGCTGCGGCACGCTCCTTCTCTTCCACTCTTGTGCATTGGCCGCAATTTTCTGGGCAGGGTCTTCGGCAATGGCGTCTGCGTTGCCGTGGCTTTTCCCTCTACGGTGTTCAGGGGTGAAGTCGTACTCCTGCAGCCTCTGGACCCAACGGGCTGTCTGGCCTTCCAGGTTTCTAAAGCTGAGTAGCCAGGTTAGGGCGGAGTGGTCAGTCCTCAGGTGGAATGGCTGACCGTACAGGTACTTGTGGAAGTCCTCTGATGTCTTTACTTTCTTCAATAACTCTCGCTGGGTTATGCAGTAGTTTTTCTCTGCCTTGAGCAGCGTCTTGCTGTAGTAAGCTATCACCCGCTCGTGGCCGTCGTGGATTTGAGATAAGACGCCTCCAATGCAATAGTCGCTGGTGTCAATGTCCGCAATGAAGGCGCCACTTGGTTGTGGGAATCCCAAAATAGGAGCACTGCAAAGTGTATTCTTCAGCTGCTGGAAAGCGACTTCGGCATCCTCCGTCCACACATAAGGCCGGTATTATTCCGTCAGACGTGTGAGGGGCTTGACGATGTTGGAGAAGCCCTTTATGAAGCGGCAGTAATAACTGCACAGCCCCAGCAAGTTACGCAATTCTCGCTTATCCTTTGAGCGATGCCAATCTCTCGCGGCCTGTGTCTTCTCCGGGTCTGTGGCCACTCCGGTTGATGAGGCTATGTGGCCCAAGTAGTTGACTTCCTTGTGGAAGAGTTGGCACTTCGCGTTCAGCTTCAGGTTGGTCTCCAGCAGTCTCTGTAACACCTTGCTCAGATTTTCGAGATAGTCTTCGAAGTTCTTGCCAACGATGATGATGTCTAGATATAGCAGGCAGGCGTCATAAGTCAATCTCACATCACTGACTCCATGGGGCATTGGAAGGTAGCTGATGCAGTGCAGAGATCAAAGGGCATAACTGTGAACTGCCAAAGCCTGTCGAGAATGCCTTCTTTTCCTTGTCTCTCGGGTCTAGAGCCATCTACCAGTAACCCGACTTCAGGTCCAGGGTCGAGAACCACTGTGCACCAGTAAGCGTGTCCAGGATGTCGTCAATCCGGGGTAAGCGGAAGCTATCCTTCCTCTCGACAGCGTTCAGCTTCCTGTAGTCCCCGCAGAAGCGTACTTCGCCGTTCTTCTTCGTCACCAAGACTACAGGGAACACCAAGGGCTGTCAGACTCTTCGATTACTCCCCTGGATGTCATGTCCTCCAGCATGTCCCGTATGGCCGCTTGTTTCGCCAGCGGAACGCGTCTAGGTGGTTGCCGAATAGGCCGGGCGTCTCCGGTGTCGATGCGGTGGAGCATCAAGTCCATGCGTCGTAGTCGCTGTTACCTTGGCTGAAGACGCGCTGGTATCGTCTCAGCAGTTGTCAAACTTTCTCGACCTCTTCTGTGGTCAGGTGGTCGGCCGCCCTCTCCAGTAAGCCTTCCAGCCGGGGCCCCAAGTGTTGTGTCGACACCGGCTCCTGTGTCTTGTCGATTGGTGTTACACGGACCACGGGCTCGCACGTCCCCAACACCGTCCCGGCCTGGACATCGTGGTCGGTATCTCTCGAGCTGAGCAGCCTCACCGGCACCTCCTCTCGGCACGGCAACAATGTCCTGGCTACACAGAGCCCGTGCACAGGTGTCTTCCTGTCCAGCATCATGTTCTGCGTGCGCTGGCCTTCCAGTTCCACCGTCACCATCACCTCGCTTCTTGCGGGGACAACCACATCCTCCCTCAGGCTGACCCTGTAGATTCCCAGGCACTCCTCGGGTTGCCAGAGTATCACCTCTTATCCATTGAGCCGCAGGACCTTCCTGCCGACGTCGACGGTCGCTTAGTGGCTCCTGAGGGCGTCCAATCCCAGTATCACCTCAGCCACCTTCGTGACGAACACCCACTGACGCACGGAATTCCGTCCCAAGGTCAACTTCAGCAGGGCCTCCTCCACAGGCAAGGTGTCACCCGATGCCGTCACAAGCTGGTATGGTCGGCTCAGTTTTCTTTACGGCAAACCCCTGGCTACGTCAGGTCTGATGACGGTCACGGCTGCCCCGGTGTCCAAAAGCACGCAGCACGGCCTCCCTTTCACCCAACCGTCCGCGATGAGGCTGTCACCGATACGCGGCTGACGGTGCGCAGTGTCACTTAAGGAGATGGTGATGGCGCTGAAGTGCTCCTCGTCGCGACGGCCCTTACTCGTTTTTCGGCTGCTCTCCCTGGTGTGGGCAGTCTCTGACCAGGTGTCCCGACTGACCACACCCCCAACACATGCCACTTGGTCTCATCTCCATCATCATCATATATGCCCGCCTCGGTAACGTAGATGGTAGCGTGTCTGCCTCACGTTCAAGAGATCCCCAGTTCGAATCTCGGTCAGTGTGAGTTACCTGGATATGGTTTTTCTGGGGTTTTCCCTTATCCTGAAAGACAAATGTCGGGTAACTCTAAGCTCCATGGATTCCGGACACTTTTGAGCATCATTTCACCCATTTCATTCATCGTACAATATGACTTAACGTTGGAGGACGTAAATTACAAAAGAAAAGAAGAATCGTCGTATGTTTCACTCCTGACACCAATTGTGACTGTGGGTTCGTAAAATTAAAAGTCCAATCTGCAGAAATTCAAAATGCTCTTTATTTCCGTAGAAAGACACTTTTTGTACAGCCCTGAGCAGTGAGCTGATAACATAAACCAACACAATATCTCATGGCCTGTGCACACGTAAATAAACAAAAGCGTTCACTTTCAAATCACAGCTGCAGGCACACGATTATCAGTTCCGAATACGACTGACTCAACTGGCAATCCGCGGCTTCTTTTGTAGCTCTACTCATTGTCCTAGAAATTTGTGGAATGTTCTCTAACAATCAAGATGGCACTAGAAAGACAAATCTTCCAGTCATCTATCTTTATTTGTTTTGTTAAGCTTTTTATCTCCGCATTGTACTATCTGTCCCTTTGTACATGCCGGCCGCGCCAGTCACAACAATGGGTTCGCGACAATATATGTGAGTAGGGTGAAGGAAGGCCTGATCTCTAAAGGCAATTTAGGGCCTAGGAGGAGAATTCAGAAGCGTACAGTGTGTGGTTTATTTGTAAACCTACATTAGACATGTACTGCTTTACAGATGGCATTTTAGCTGCTCCATTTTTGGGGGAAATAACGGGTCAAATATATGTGGAGTGGATCAGTTATTACAAGCTATCCCTCTTTACGAAAAACAGTTAAATGTTATAAAAAGTACTTTTATACCATTGGATGTAACCATACACAGTTGTTTAGTAATTTGCAGAGCTCTAAATACATGCAATGACCTACTTGAATTTACACATATCAATAGCTTGTAACCTAATTGAGTGCTATAACATTCAGAAGCCTCTTCATACTGGGGTAAGAAATCCACCACTACAGCACCCCTCATACTTGAGAGGAAACACTTTCCTAAAAGGATGCCACCCACTACCAAAAAAGTCGCAACATTTCGAAAATGTCTAATGTGTCGCAAAAAAGAAGTTTGCAAGGAAACCAGTATTATTTGTGGTTTGTGGTTATCCAGGTTTTGAGGTGTACCATTCAGAAAGAAACCTTTAAGGACAAGTTTTGATCTCCTATAGAACTAATTTAAATTTATTGTAAAATAGATTAAAGTAATTTGCATTAAATAAGCATTAAATGCATGTATGCGCAGGATGTGTATATACTTCCATATCGGTTTGCAGCATTTTAACTTGGATGTCGTATGACGTCCATATCGGTGAAAGGGTTAATATGATCATGTACCTATATTATTGACTATGGTACATGAAGTTTGCTGCTCTTTGCAAATTTATTTAATTGGAGTCTGCTCAAGTGACTGAATACGACAGCAGACCTTTTTCCTGTCGCACCTTCTTATACTTGCTATGTTCCATGTCTTTAACAATGCCTGAACCAGACACACATATCTCTCAGGTTTACTTTACAAGGTGGAGCCTTGCCAAAGCGATCTGTAAATGCACCCACATGTGTGCCATTAACTGTTTCTCTATTGTGTAGCCTTGCCCACTTATATCAGTCATTTCTTAACAGCCGAACTGCAAAAAACAAGCAAATGTACTAATTATGCATGATTGGAGGAGTTTAGTAAAAGTGACGTAAAAATTAATTGAAAAAAACTATTTGTAGTCACTTTATAACACTTCGTCACTTACATTTTTATATTATTGTGGGACTAGTTTCGGAACCCGTTGCATCCATTTTCAATCGGAAGGTCTATCATCTGTTGTCATCTGCTCTCTTCTCTTTAGTGATATTTTCAGATCCAGAAATGGTAAATACTCGTCTTTTTCTATTTCTGGATCTTTTACCATTTTGGATCTAAAAATAATGAGAAATAAAAAAGACTAAACTTTTGCATTTACAGAAAACCAACACAGACAACTACATAAAAGCTAATGGCTACAACCAAAGATCTGACAAACAGGCAATCTTCAATAGTTTAACACACAGACTGGTTAACATCCCTCTCACAGTACAAGAATACAAAACAGAATACAACAAAATTATTGAAATAGCACAAAAAAATGACTTTCCCAAATCATTAGTAGACAAAAAAGTGAACTTAGCAAAAAAGAAGAAGCTAATAAAGGAAACCACAACCCTCTCAGCTACAGAAACTAATATGATTTTCAAAAAATTCACTTACCATCCATGGGCCTTTGATAAATTCAAAAAAGTCTTCAAAGAACAAAACATCCAACTAGCACCAACCATTACTCCTTAAAAAACCTAATTTGCTCAAAAATCAAAGATGCAATTCCATCTAATAAAAAATCTGGTATATACCAAATTGAATGCTGTGACTGTAGTCAAATTTATATTGGAAAAATCAAAAGAAATTTAGAAACAAGAGCAAAGGAACACTTTAGGAACATAAAATATAAACAGAAAATCAGCAGTTGCCACGTATTTTTGGGAAAAAAACCACAACATAAATCCAGAACCAAAACTACTAAAACATACGTCAGGAAAACAAGAACTATCCACATGGGAACAAATCTTCATTTCAAAAAATAGAAACAAAGTATTCAATTTCGACATCCCCCAGAAAGCTTTCTTCAGCAAGTTCCTCAAACTGCCAGAGGAGACCTATGACAAAATATCGTCAACTACACCAATGATAACCAGTCGATGGCCGGTTGAAGATGGAGGCAGTCTCTTAAACATGTTCTGGAAGAATTTAAAAGTAAGTGTTGTGTAGTGTCATTAATCGACTCCCTTTAAATTTAATTTATTATAACAACCCTGTTTTCAACACTTCCAAGAAAGGAATTGCAGGATTAGTTTATTTGCAATGTAACAAACAAGTTAGCTGAAATTATATTTACAGGGTGTTAGGGGTATGAGTGTGCAGATTTCGCAAGCTAGGAGATCCAAATATGACAAATAATAAAGGCCCGTAACAATTTCATCTATCTTGAAAAATAAAGGAGATAATTGAACATTACCTGAATACATTATCTGCATAGTCTGGCAACAGAGTAGGATTTCAGAATATAATGTTGTTGTTCTGGTTTGGAGCCAGGCAATGCGTTCACACTTACAACAGGTGAAAGTTTAACTAGGCCAGCACTTGAAAGCTGGTTTGCCAAATGTTTTATCAACTACTGCTAGTAATGAGAAGTGGGGTGGATTTCTTTTAAGCTATTCAGCTGTATTCACGAGACCTAAATGTAAGAGGCTACACATAAAATGATCAAGGATAGCAAATTCAAATGTTAATTATGAAAATATTTCAGACAGGGGTATCATTTAAAATTAAACCAAAGCCACATTGATTGCTAATCAGGAAATGTATTATTGTCGATAACTGCAAAATCAGCATGATGTCTATTGACATTAGAAGCTCTAAATGTGCTCCCTTAGGTTCTTGCTATGACTGTTGGCTTTGGAATCCTCCTATTGGGAAACATCTCAAGTGTTGCAGTGGCTTTGCCATAAGCAAGAAACATACTCTTGATTTGTTAAGACTGTCATAGTTCTGAATACATTAGATACATCTGAAGCACTGACAAAACCTGCTGTTGTGCCAAGGGGTGTGGCAAATAGGTTTACTGTTTACATTCCTGATCTTCTGTTCTAAATGCATGCCACTGTTGCGGGCTTGCCAAGCATAAGCTCGCAACTTTATTGCAATAGACACCCAGATATTCAGTTCTTTCATATACTTTTGTGGTTAAACAAATCTGCATCACTTTGTATACTCTAAATATTTTTGTATTTTACGTCCTTTAACGTTTTTTAAGTTATAACGGATGATAAATGGAATGAGTGAAATGATGCTGAAATGGGTCCAGGGTCCATGGAGCTTAGAGTTACCCAACATTCGTCTTTTAGGATAAGGGAAACCCTGGAAAAAACCTTATCCAGGTAACTCATCCTGACCGAGATTCAAACTCCGGACCTCTTGAACGTGTGGCAGACATGCTACCATCTACGCTACTGAGGCGGGCCTCTAGATCTTAAAATAGTGACAACCACCATACAATTGGTTGTTAGATGTCCTGCTTAACCTGAAGATCTGTAGCATCTCAAAAACCTAAAAGTGGTTACTCAGCCCTCTTCTCCCCCACCCTAGGCTGTATAAGTTTGCTTCAACCACTGGTTTGGTCATTATTTATAGCCTTAAATGGTTATTATAATGTGTACATAAAGTATATTCCTATGTTTCAATATAACTTCTTGATGTCATGCATTGCCCAAAGCTGGTGGAGTATTGGACCAGTGACTATATCTAACTGGTGGGATTCAAGTTTGTAGAAATAGAAGAATATCTACAATGTTTCTTTTTCGTCTCCAGAATATGTTACTATAATGCTGTTGTTACTTTATCAGTTGATAGTAGTAGAAAATATTGTTTCCAGCCAGAGGAATGATTGGTAATTGAGTTTATGATCATAATACCTATAAGCAAAGATGGTACCTATGAAAGCCACCAGTGTTTTAAAGCTGTATATTGTAAAAGGAGAGAATGGGGCTTTTAATGCCTTATATGCTGTGCAGAGGCAAAACGATCTGATACAAATGTGTAAGAAACAGTCAGTCAACTATGTCAAGCATTTTTAAATAATAGGGATGCATAGCTATTTATTTTCATCAGTTAAATTTTGCAACTAATATGTGGCACTGTGGCATTACAATTTACTGGTATTAATAATTATTATTATTTTTGGCTTTATAAATTTCCTGCCATTTACACTTTTTTGCATCACTCCCTTGAAAATCATAAAAAAGGGCTTTTACTTTACTTGTACTTGTTTTGAGTAGAATTAGGAAACAGCCAGCACATATAACTACTATTTGTCTTACATTCAGCAAATAAAAATGGTTTATTATTAAATTTAAAGGGAGTCCATTAATGACACTAAACAAAACTTACTTTTACATTTCCCGGAACATGTTTCAGAGGCTATTTTCCTCCATTGTCAACCGGACATCGTCTGGTTCTCAGTGGTGTAGCTGGCAACAATTTGTCGTAGGTCTCCTCTGGTGGCGGTTCAAGGAACTTCCTGAACAAATCTTTCTGGGGGATGTCGAAATTCAACACTTTGTTCCTATTTTTTGAAATGAAGATTTGTTCTCATGTAGATAGTTCTTGTTTTCCTGTTGTGTGTTTAAGTAGTTTTGGTTCTGGATTTATGTTGTGGTTTTTTTCTCAAAAATGCTATGTTCTAAAGTGTTCCTTTGCACTTGTTTCTAAATTTATTTTGGTTTTTCCAATATAAATTTGACTACAGTCACAGCATTCAATTTGATATATACCAGATATTTTGTTAGATGGAATGGCATCTTTGATGTTTGAGCAAATTAGGTTTTCTAAGGAGTAATGGTTGACTGGTGCTAGTTGAATGTTTTGTTTTTTGAAGACTTTTTCGAATTTATCAATGGCCCATGGGTGGTAAGTGAATTATTTGAAGATAATTTTAGTTTCTGTAGCTGAGAGGGTTGTGGTTTCCTTTAGCTTCTTCTTCTTCTTCTTCTTCTTCTTCTTCTTCTTCTTCTTCTTCTTCTTCTTCTTCTTCTTCTTCTTCTTCTTCTTCTTCTTCTTCTTCTTCTTCTTCTTCTTCTTCTTCTTCTTCTTCTTCTTCTTCTTCTTCTTCTTCTTCTTCTTCTTCTTCTTCTTCTTCTTCTTCTTCTTCTTCTTCTTCTTCTTCTTCTTCTTCTTCTTCTTCTTCTTCTTCTTCTTCTTCTTCTTCTTCTTCTTCTTCTTCTTCTTCTTCTTCTTCTTCTTCTTCTTCTTCTTCTTCTTCTTCTTCTTCTTCTTCTTCTTCTTCTTCTTCTTCTTCTTCTTCTTCTTCTTCTTCTTCTTCTTCTTCTTCTTCTTCTTCTTCTTCTTCTTCTTCTTCTTCTTCTTCTTCTTCTTCTTCTTCTTCTTCTTCTTCTTCTTCTTCTTCTTCTTCTTCTTCTTCTTCTTCTTCTTCTTCTTCTTCTTCTTCTTCTTCTTCTTCTTCTTCTTCTTATTCTTATTCTTATTCTTATTCTTATTCTTATTCTTATTCTTATTCTTCTTCTCCTCCTCCTTCTCCTCCTCCTTCTCCTTCTCCTTCTCCTCCTTCTTCTCCTTCTCCTTCTCCTTCTCCTTCTCCTTCTCCTTCTCCATCTCCATCTCCTTCTTCTCCTTCTTCTTCTTAAGGAAACCACAACCCTCTCAGCTACAGAAACTAAAATGACCTCCAAAAAATTATCTTACTACCCATGGGCCTTTGATAAATTCAAAAAAGTCTTTCAAAAAACATCAGTCAACCATTACTACTTAAAAAGCCTAATTTGCTCAAACATCAAGATGCCATTCCATCTGACAAAAAATCTGGTATATATCAAATTGAATGCTGTGACTGTAGTCAAATTTATATTGGAAAAACCAAAAGAAATTTAGAAATAAGAGCAAAGGAACACTTTAGGAACATAAAATAAAAACAATTAGAAAATTTGGCAGTTTCCACGCATTTTTTAGAAAAAAACCACAACATAAATCCAGAACCAAAAGTACTTAAACATACAACAGGAAAACAAGAACTGTCCACATGGGAACAAATCTTCATTTCAAAAAATAGGAACAAAGTGTTCAATTTCAACAGTCCTCAGAAAGATTTGTTCAGAATGTTCCTTGAACCACCACCAGAGGAGACCTATGACTAAATATTGCCAGCTACACCATTGAGAACCAGACAATGTCCGGTTGACAATGGAGGAAAATAGCCTCTGAAATATGTTCTAGGAAATTTAAAAGTAAATGTTGTTTAGTGTCATTAATCGACTCCCTTTAAATTTAATCATTACAACAACACTGTTGCCCACCTCGGTAGCGTAGATGGTAGCATGTCTGCCTCACGTTCAAGAGGTCCCGAGTTTGAATCTCGGTCAGGGCAAGTTACCTGGATATGGTTTTTTCCGGGGTTTTCCCTTATCCTTCAAGACGAATGTCAGGTAACTCTAAGCTACATGGACCCTGGACTCATTTGAGCATCATTTCACCCATTTCATTCATTGTCCGATATGACAACGTTGGAGGACGTAAATTAAAAAAAAACACTGTTTTCAACACTACCATGAAAGGAATTATGGTTTATTATGTTTCATTTCAGGTTGGATATTTTCCTTCACCCTGTGGTGCTGAATCTCTTTGGTCACTGTTAGATGAAGTTGCACTTCTTAAGCACTGCAATTCCTGGCCAGGTGAACAGAATATTTCAAGGGAACTGGCAGTTGAGAGATTCAAATATTTTGTTGTAGAAAACTCAACAGTGCTGGCACTTCTTGAAGAGCCTTTGGGAAACGATCAAGGTTGGTGTATTCTGCATCTTGTAAATGAGGAAACTAAGCCTAAACCTTTTTTCCCTTTTTTCTGCTACTTCTTCTTCTGTATCACTATACTGATGGGACATTACCAGTATTTCTCATTACTTTGCCTAGTGCTGATTTTAAGCACCAATACTGGATATTCACTTTATAAAAAGCTATAAGGGGGATAGCTTGTTCACTGAATTATGTTCTTATTAGTTAAGTTTTCTATGTATAATCACATGTAACCAACTTTGTTTTTGGTCATCATTTTCAAATATTGTGACATATTCTGACAGTGGTGGAAAATATGTACATTGTTTTTCCAGTAGAGGTTTTGTATACTACACTTAGTGTAGTAGATGCTTCTTTAATTTTGGTGTATTATGTGACTTGGGTGGAAGTAAATTTTAAGAACACAAAGGGAGAAATTGAAAATATTAAGTCAGACTGGGGATATGTAACATCAGGTATACCTCAAGGTTCAAAATTGGGACCATTTTTATTTTTACTTTATATAAATGACCTTTTTGAGTTGATAAGGAAGCATGGTGGTACTGTAATAGAATATGCAGATGATATAACCATAATAATAAATGAATCTACAGAAAGAGAAGTGGAAGATAAAGCAAAGGAAATCCTAAAAATAGTAAAACAGTATTTCTTAAACTTAGACCTAATGATAAATTTAAATAAGACATGCTGGATAAAGTTCGATCTCAAGAAGTGTTCAGCAAATATAAAAATTACTGTTGATGGTGAAAGTATTTCTGAAACATGCCAAACAGAATTTTTGGGGGTAGTAATTGATAAACACCTAGGGTGGAAGCAACACACAGAACATATAATAAAAAACTAAATAAAGGTATATACGTAATGAAACAAGTTAGACGAACTATGGATGATAAAAACTTAAAACAAGTGTATTATGCATTTATCTATTCACATATAAAATATGGGATATCTGTATGGGGTAATATAAATGCAAAAGAGGTGTTAAAATTTTTCAGATTACAAAAGAAAGCTATCCGAATAATTGAAAATGTTGAGAGAAGATCTAGCTGTAAGCAGATATTTAAGAAGCATAATATTTTAACTGTTCCATGCGTATACATATATGAAAGCATTAAATATGTAATAGAAAGGAATACATGTAAAAAGAACTGTAATGTACACTCATATAATGTAAGGAATAAAGCTGACTATTTTAGGACCACACTAAGGGGAACACTAAACAACAGATCATTAGAAAGTATTGGAAAAGACATGTATAATAGATTGCCAGGTAAAATAAAGAATACTAAACTATGTAATATTAAGTATATAAAAAGGTATTTGTCAGAACAAGCTTTTTATAGTATGGAAGAGTACAAAGCAAAAAATGGAAAATAATGTACATTTTAGTTTCTAAGCAGTGCATATAGTAGACTTTTGGGTGTATTTTTATGTTTTTCTTATAATGTAAAATGACATATCCTCTGTATGAAATATAGGGGATGAATAAATTGAAATTGAAAAAAAATTGAAATTGCTACATGGAAAATGTTTTTGTGCATATTGTCACATTAGCAGTTACCAAGCCAACTATGGAGAGTTTGTGTTGAATTTGGCAGTTATGTTTACATTCCTGTTATCAGTGGGAGGGGCAGGAGAGATACCGCTCCCATGGATGGGCCCTAGCTGATGTTATGAAGATGTCATGAAGCCATAAGTGAGTCATATTATTATTGCACAAATACCATTCAGGATGTTCCAGTATGTAATTTGAGAACATTCAACTACTGGAACAATGCCGCATGCCCAGCAGACTACATAAAAGCCCTTGCGAAACCTAGAAGGAAGTGTTTACAGTTTTAGAGCTTGTTGTGTGTGTTTCGAATTTCAAGTGTCAGTCGGCTAGTGCGGTTCCAGGGTGAGGAGTCTACAGGCTGTGGAACTATGCAGTGAAGCAGTTCACAAGCAAATATCAGAGTTATGTTAAGAGTCAGCGTGCAGCTCTATGTGAGAGGTAAAGCATTGTGTACATCATTGTGTACTTGCAGTGCAAGTAGGTGCATACTAAAGAGACATAAAGAAACATTAAAGATATGTGTTGAAGCTGTATATTTGTGTAAAAGAGAGGGTGGTTTTAAGTTAGCATAGGGCTAATGATTTTGGTGACAATAAAGGAGTTGAAGAACTTGTGTTTTTATCACAATATGTTACACACTGCTCATTATTATTACTGTCTAGTTCAGAATAGTTCCACACTTCACTCGTTTTTTGTTCAATTAATAGATCAAATAGTCATGGAAGTCATGCCTGTAAGGTACTGCGAGTTTGACTTGCAAAACATGAAATAACAGATGGCAGCTGAGAATAAATATTTTCATGAACTACATTATCTTATGTCTTTAAGTTCTAATTTGTTTCTTCTGGATTCACAGATTTTGATCACAAAGTAGGTAAATGTAATGGCCAAGAGTGAGTCATCAAGCCAAACTATTGCAGAAATGTGATTTAGTGCATCAGCAAAATAGTCTCATTCACAACTCCATTAACACTTTGTTAGATCATATCTCTTCTTCTCCTGTTGTTTTGCATGTTTTCATTTAGATAAAAGAGTTATGAAATGTTACATTGATTTATGTGTGATTGGAGGAATCTAGTAACAGTGGCATCAAAATTAATTAAATATACCAGATAGAGGTTAAAAATGGACGAGATGACTTACGAAACTAGTCCCTCAATAATATAAAAATGTAAGTGATGAAGTGTCAAAAAACCATCTACAAATGGTTCTTTCAATTACATTGATTTACTCACAGAAACAGACAACTGTACCAGGAACTATAGTCCAGCAACTCAAGGCAATAAATAAATGTGAATTTTAGACTGATTTCATTCTTTATCTAGCATTAAGTTGATTTGACTGATTTCATTCCTTATCTAGCATTAAGTTAAATCCAAAAACTTTCAATAATGAAGAACTTCAAATATTAAAAGTATAACTATCCAATACATCTAACTTTAGAGGAGCAGGCACTAATACAACATGAAAAAATGTTGCGGTTAAAAACAACGAAATGGGAGAAAAGATTACTACAACCAATCAAGATGAAAACACAAACAAGTTTCCTACACAACGTTATGGAATTAAAAACATCTGAATCTTCCTAATTCTAAAGAAAATATTTTAATCAAAGAAAACCTACTGACTTTTGAACCAATTAATATTCAATTAGATTTATAACAAATAGTTACAAAATCTGAATCTTCCAAACCTGTACTAAAAGCACTAGAATTAGAAACTGTGAACAATAGTTACGCACCTGAAGAATGGTTACATATCTACACAGATGGATCTAACTTGGACAACAACTCAGGAGCAGGAATTAAGTGTGCACTGTTCTCATTCTATCAACCAGCAGGATACCACACAACAAATTTTGATGCAGAAGGAACGGCTATTCATATTTCACTCCAACACCTTCTATACAGAATAGATAAATTCAAAAATGCTGTCATACTTTCTGATTCTAAAGCAGCATTATGTGCAATAAGTTCACATAAAATGAGGTAAATCCAAATTAAGAATGTCACAAAATGATCCAACAACTTCAAAACCTACAGAAAAGAATTATATTACAGTGGATACCTGCACATTGTGGAATTGCTGTAAATGAATCAGCTGATTTGCTTGCCAAAATAGGTGCAAATTTAATTCAGAACAAAAGTAAAAACTTATCCTTTACATCCATAAAAAGATTAATCAAAAGCAAATATAAAAACAAACAAAACCAATCAGTATCTAACAAAGCCAAAGATAACAAATGGAACATTTTAATTAAAAATCCAGAAATTATTCCAGAAATCCCACGTAAAGCTGCAGTAGCAAATTTTAGATAACTTACGGAACATGATTATTTGGCCAAACACTTACACAGAATAGGAATTTATAGAAGTCCAAATTGTCCTCTGTGCAACAAAGAAGAGGAAATGACTGAAGAACATCTTCTAACCTGTGAAGCCCTACCTGTCGGAGCCACTACACAGAAATATTGGAGAGCAAGAGAGCTAATGGCTTCATTGCCAAAGCCTAACATTTGAAAACAGCAACAACAATTTTAAAAGTATCAAAGGTGTATTTTGAAGTATTAAGAATACTTATGTACCATCAAGCATCAAGAGTATTGTGATCCCATCCATAATTACTACCCACAAATTAATCTGGTCATGTAAATTTGATATATTATGCCTCAAAATGCAAAAGTGTAAAGAAATTAACATTGTTCAATAGATGAAAGTTTTTGGTAATATATTGCTCTAATCATGCAGAAAGAAAGTTTACATATAATATAATATTAAAATAAATATTTTGTCATAATTCTTCACTAATATTTTTAAAAGCATAACTTCTAAAGGATATGTTTCTTAATCTGTCAATTGCAGTCTTTCTTCCTTATTTACTCATTAGTGTCATTACAGATACTACTGCTAGGGGAAATAAAACAAATTTGATAGAATCAATTGGCATATTTCAGAATTCATTACACAGTCTCTATTCTTCATATTTTCTACCAAACCATTAACTCTATAGATCCATTTAAATGTTTTAGTAATTTAACTTCTTATTTCATGAGTAAATAACCAAAAAGGGTCTGCTTCAGCTGATTTATCTATTTGTTTATATTTAGTATTTCAAAAATGTTCAAAATTCTCCTTTAACTTTTTTCTAAATTATGTTGGAATGTAAACTTGGTCACAATCATTTTCATTGATAAATGCCAGTTTTTTTTAGAAGTTAGTTAAAAAAAGATTTGAAATTACATAAAGATGGATCTGAAAAAATTGAGTAGCAACATACAGTCCCTGAGGAAATAATTGTAACATGGATTGACCACAATGGAACTCTCTTACTACATCAAGAACATAATAACATATATCAGAATCTTTACAGGATATGGCTATTTGGTTAAAATGATTGTTATAGGAGATAATACAATAAATCTTTTAGTTTTTAATGTTAAAGTCAACTATAACCCTTCTTGATCTTCTTTACACATGTCAAGTCATATGCAAGTAGGTAGGGATCAAGGAAGAGAGGATCTAGAGGAGCTTTCTACACTTAATACAATAGAACCCTGATTAACCATTATAATGAAAGGAGTGGAGTTTATAGTTAACCGAAAATGATGGATAATTCATCTTTTATACTATGAAAAGTAGGTTTAATAAGCAGTTGCATAAAAAACTCATTCAATACTGGGCCTTGTATTAGAAAATTGGTAATAAAGATATTTGTTGTTTGCAACAAGAGGTAACCGACCTTTGTTTTGTAAAAGCAATACAAGGGTGCATTGCTTACTTGTATCTATTTATCATCAGTTTTGTAGGTACATTGCTATAGGACAGCAGTGCATATGATCACTGCTGTTGTCTGATTGCATGACCACTGTGATTTGAAATTTAAACTTAAGCAATATACAACTAATGGTATCAGAACAGCCTCTTTATTAGAGTATATTTCATTCTGTATTCAGTTTGTAACATTGTTGCCTTGCTCGCATATGCTTTTGTTCCATTCATTTTAAAGTGCACTTTGCTTAAGAATTTTCAGAATACTGAAGCCATCTTTATATGTAACATACTCGAACTACCTGCAAATATATATCCAGGACGTATTATAGTTGTTTGCTTCCTGAAGAACGTGAACTTTTTCAAAATTTAACATAGACATTTCCCCATTATACATTTCCCCATTAGCTCAAGCTAATGATAACCAGTCATGTTTAATTAGGCCATGGCGACATGAAAAAAAAAATATCGTTGGTATCAGGCAGTGGCAGTCAAAATGTGATTACACCACTCCTCCCTCTCAAGATAGATCGAGCCAAATGTTAGCTGCATATTACAAACAAAATTCTTTTCAGAGTATGAAAGAAACCTCTGCAACCAGGATTTAGGAGCTGTGCTGGTGGTAGCTTCCAGCCATATTTAGCAGGTTGTGGGAAGCTCACCTGGATATTTGGCTTTGCTTTTAACTGTCTGGTTTCTAAAAGAGTTCTTAATATTCAAATTTCAGTTCTTTTCCAGTTTAGTTTTAATGATTATGACCAGGCAACATAATTTATTAGAAGGGTAAGATAAAAACATTCAGCTCTTTAGCCAGAATTTTCCTCCTTCTTTGTAAAGATTTATTTTTTAAGTTTAAAAATGTAAGGCCTATGGTCCTAAAATCTTCAATGTATTCACATTCTGATAGAGTTTAGTATAATGGGGTGTATAATGTTTAGTATAATGTGTTTCATATTGCTGAAGAAATAGACAAAGTAATTAGTAGCTTTAAAAACCAACAGTCCTCTGGGTGGGATGGCGTATCACCTATAATACTAAAACATTGTAAACAAGAATTGCTGACTATACTGGTGCACTTAATAAATTACTCAATGAACGAGGGCATATTTCCAGAGGTATTAAAGATTAGCGTGGTACGACCAATTCATAAGAAAGGTTCATATGCAGATGTTAACAAATTCAGACCAATAACTCTAACTTCAGTATTCAGCAAAACTTATGAGAAAGTCTTAATAGCTAGAATAAATAGTTTCTTAATTGCTAATAAAATTCTTAATCATTTTCAGCATGGATACAGAAATAAATTATCGACCATCACAGCTATAGCGGAATATATTCACAAATTGTTGGAACTAAAAGATAAACACAAAAACACAGCTGGAATTTACTTAGACCTCTCCAAAGCTTTTGACTCTGTATCCCATGATCATCTCATCTCAAAATTAGAGTACTATGGCTTCAGAGGACAAATTAATAAACTATTAACATCATATCTTAAAAATCGTTTGCAATGTACAGAAATAACTTGGAAAAAAGGGGATGTTATAAGCCACATTAAATCAGAATATAACTTAGTGAAATCTGGTGTACCACAGGGATCAGTACTAGGACCTATACTTTTTTTTATTTATATTAATGACTTACCTGAACCAGTAAACAGCAAGGTCATCTCATATGCAGATGATACATCTATAATATGTTGGAGTGAAGGAGAAGAAAGCTTAGAAGAAAAAACAACAAATGCAATTGGCAAAATATCTCGGTACTTTCTAAACAATGGACTAAAGTTAAATATAGGAAAAACAAAATTTATGACATTTCAAAGCGATGATCTAAATATAAACATTAACAATATACCTTTGGAACGGGTAAGAAACTTTAAATTT
Source organism: Mantis religiosa (assembly GCA_030765055.1). Lineage (NCBI taxonomy): Eukaryota > Metazoa > Arthropoda > Insecta > Mantodea > Mantidae > Mantis > Mantis religiosa. The sequence continues at coordinate 113,763,843 of CM060948.1, read as the reverse complement.
TTGGGCGTTCACATAGAAGATACTCTAACCTACAGTACAAACGTAGACATGGTTTGTAATAAAATGAACTCGGGACTCTACCTATTACGACAACTAGCAAAATATGGGAATATCAATACTCTTAAAACTGCGTATTATGGCATTATCTTCCCAAACTTAACATATGGTATTGAAATTTGGGGGGGGAACAAGTAAAACCAATATGGACAGGCTATTAAAAGTACAAAAGAAATGCATACGAACCATGTACAACCTTCGTTTTCAACAAACATGTCGGGATACATTTAAATCACAAAACATCCTAACAGTAGTATCACTCTATGTATTCAAAACCATTATACTTGTAAAAGACCGAAAGCAACATAACATCCTCAATAAAGATTGCCATACATATGATACGAGGAGAGCAACTGATTACCATAGGGTGAGCACGAATAAAACTCAAACTAATAAAGATCCATTTAAAATAGGAGCCATATTGTATAATAAATTGCCATCTGTAATTAAGAATACTTCTGACTCAAAATTTAAACTGGTCTTAAAATCATACCTAATTCAAAAATGTTTGTATAGTATAAATGAACTGTAATATATATGTATGTAGTATAAATGAGTTGTATACCTATGTATACAATAAGGTTTGTACGTAATTTAGGCATTTTGATCTTTTTAAATAACTTATACTTTTGTAAACAACTTTATATTTTGTAAATAACTTATGTATTTTGATCATTTTGTATTTTGACTGTATAGAGATAATTGACAGTGTCAGATGCTCTTGTAAGAGTCTATTGGCCGCAATAAATTATTATTATTATTATATACTGGTGAATCTGATTTGTGCAGTATCAAAGGGAAGAGGGAAGATTACTTATAATTCAGAATTATTTACAAAGGAGATTTGGATAACACATCATAATTTATATATAAATAAATAAATAAATATATATATATATATATTATTTATTCATTTATTTACTGCCCATAGACAAGTATCGAGTATATATATAAAGATATACAGTGGGTCTAAACATATTCATATTCATTCATTCATATTCATCTTTATTCATCCTTGATAACTTGTACAAGATAATGGACACGTCAAGAACAATATAAAGAATAACATTAACATAGTAACAGGTAAAAAATACCCAAAAGAATATGTGATTACAAGAAATAGATAATGTAATAATTTAAAAAACAAAAATGTATATGAACATAATATATCATACAGCAGAAGAGAAAACTAACTAAAAACTCTTGTACAGAATAAATGTTATAAATAAAAAAGGTGTGTACAAACTTATTTTGAGTTTGGTTCTGCTTTAAAGAAATCAGTTAATTTGTCTTGTTTCATTTTTCTTGCATTAAGTCCATACACCTCATTTCGTTAACTTATTAAACTTAGAGTCTTTTCACTACATCTTTTTGTACTGATGTAATGCCTACACACATTAATGGCTCTTAACACTTCACTCACTTCTGGTATTTCAAGGTTTGAATCATCATCTCTACTGTTGTCATTGTCGCTTGAAGCTGGTCCGCTTTCTTAATCATCACCATGTTTTAGGCAAGCTTCAGCAATAATCTCCTCATCCGTTAGTTCCCTACACACAACTAAATTGTCATCAAAATGCACAACAGTATTGAAATTTGCACCTTCTGTTAGAGCTAGCTCATTTGTAGGCACAGCTCCATTACTACCAGTATTATCAGAGACAGCTTCTTCCTGTAAGATACCAGATTTAAAGAAACACTGATTGATAATGGAGGATGATACTGCTTCCAGTCAGCGAAAATAAATTCCATGGCTTACAGTAAGTTAAGGAAGAGATTTTCATTTCCTACATCACTCTGTTATTAAATGTTTAACTAGCATTTTTCTATAATGAACTTTGAAATTTGTAATGATGCCCAAATCAAGTGGCTGTAGATGACTGGTGCAATTAGGAGGGAAAAATTCCTCTTGAACGTTTTCCAGAATTATTTGAGGTGAATAATTGAATGAGGTGAATGTGCTTCATTGCTTCATTAAAAAAAAAAAAAATCTTCTGTTTGTTTTTCATTCAAATGTCCAGTTTCTTTAACCATTGCTCCATTAAAATCATAGTCATCAAAGACTTCCTATTCAATTCATATTCTGTAGGTTTTATTTTTACACCCTTAAAACACCTCAAATTCTTGGATTTTCCTATCACAAGTGGGAGAAGTTGTGATCCGTCTGCATTAGTGGCAAGAAGAATTGTTATGTGAATTTTACTTTTCTTCCTTCCAATGCACAGGTCACCTTTTTCAGTTAATGTTTTGCTGGGAAGGAGATTGTAGAATAGACCAGTCTCATCACAGTAGATATTTTGAAACTAATAATCTCTTATGATTCCTGATGAAACCTCTTCCTTTCAGTATTACTCCGTGATCTTTCCGTAGCATTCAACTCACCAAAAATTGTTTTCCCTGTGATTCCAGGATGATCTTTAAATCCTTTTAACCATCCTAATGGAACCTTGAAATTAACCACAAGTTAAGAATTTTAGCTAAATCTATCGCTTTTGCTTTCAGCATGTCACTGATTGGTAGAGCTGCCACCCATTTCTGCTGGAACCAGGTGAAAAGTGCCATTTCCAAATCAGCATATCTCCCTTCCTGCTGATGGCTGCATTTTGTTCATTTTGCACCCAATTTTTAAAACTCATCCAAAATAGCATTTCTGTTATTGATGACTTTACATAGGGTAGTGTAAGCAATTTCTAAGTCTGAAGCAATTTCGATTTTGGTTTTGTGTGGATTAAGTTCCATCTCTCTTATGAATTTTACTTTCTGGTCTAGCATATAACATTTTTATCTTTACTTCTCGTTTGTTATTATGACATTGTTACGCCGAAAGCTGCCAGCTCAGTTGGTGTTTTTGTCAAATGCGATAAGGAAAGTGTGCCTCAAGTTTCTTTTAAGATGGTGAATGCCGAATGCTCATTCAATTATGTAAAACTCAGTTGTATTTCACTGAAGTTTAATACATATAACTCTGAATTACGTATAAATAAGGTTCTGTTAACATGTTTTTCCAAATTACATTTTATCCAAGACCTATAAAACTGTACATATAAATGTGAATTATGTAGAACCGATTAACTTATAAAGCAAGTTCAACTTTGTGTGCATAAGTGTGTGCGTGCGCCAATGATTTATGTGTAGCATCTTTTTCTGCTAGATTAGCTTTCTTTTATTTAACATAGTATGATGTACATGATATACATATTGTGACTTTGTGGGTTTGTGAAATCAAAAGTCCAAGTTACAAACACATAAAATTTGCACTTTATTTCCGTAGAAATATGCTTCATACACATACGCAATACAACATACAAGGTCAACAAACACAGCTGTTTACCCGCACACATTCAATTACCGACTAACTCACTTTGGCTGGTGGGCTGCCTTTTTATAGATTACTAACACTACAGAAATTTCTCAAACAATCGAGACCTGCTAGAACAAAGGCGAACTCTCGAGAAATCCGTCTCCTTCCACCCCGCCGTTTCGGCGAGCTTTTATCTACACACTGCACTGCGCATCCCTTTGAGTGTCTTGCCGCCTCGATCAACAATAGCCTGGCGACACTGCTCCCTCCTCAACGCTGGTCGTCCCAACAGCACTATCATAATGGGCCAGACGATCCAGGTGTACCACCAACATCTTCTCTCGGGGCACCTTGTGGATGCGGTAGACCACATCGTTAATCCTCTTCACTACCCGGTACGGTCCTTGCCATGGTTGCTGGAGCTTCAGGCATCTTCCCTTGGTCCGGGTAGGGTGGTACAGCCAGACTAGGTCACCATGCCTTAGCTGTTGGCTTGCCTGTTGTATCGGGTCTTCAGTGGGTCACTCGCCTTCGGGATGTTATGACGAACCATCTCATGCATGTCGTGGAGAGGGTCCACCAGGTTCTCCACATACTCGGTTGCTGGCTTTTTTGCGTCCGGGGGGCTTCCAAAAGCCAGATCACAAGGGAGGCATAACTCTCGGCCGAACATTAAGCTGGCTGGCATCATCCCAGTGGTGTCGTGTGTAGACGAGCAGTAGGCCAGCAAGAACAGTGGCACCTTGACGTCCCAGTCTCGTTGATGGCTAGCCACGACCTTCCTCAGGTGCTCTTCCAAGGTCTTGATGTATCTCTCCACCATGCCATCTGACTGGGGATGTAGGGCTGTTTTGCGGGCCTTGTTCACCCCAAGCCTTTCTAGTGCCTCCTTCATCAGGTTGGACTCAAAATTTGTACCCTGGTCGCTGTGGAGCTCTAACGGCACCCCAAATCGGCAGAACATGTGCTCCACAAGGCAGTCTGTGATTATCTTTGCCTCCTGGTTTGGGATAGTATACACCTCCGGCCACTTGGTGAAGTAGTCGACGACCACCATCAGGTACTTATTGCCACGGTCGGACACTGGGAATGGTCCAGCTATGTCGACGGCGATCCTTTCGAATGGCGCTCCGACGTTGTGCTGCTGCATGCGAACCCGGCTCCTAGTCTGGGGCCGCGACTCGCCACGCACACATGACATTGACGGTACCACCTTTCAGCGTCTGCTCGGAGCCTCAGCCAGTAGTAGCGCTGTCGGAGTTTGTCGATCGTTCGGTTTGCTCCCAGGTGTCCTCCTGAAGTACCGGCGTGCACTTCCTCCAAGACTTGCGGACCTTTGGGGAAGTACCAACTGCTCCCTCTGTGTCTTCCCATCAGGCGATTCCCATACCCGGAACAGAACGCCCTCTCTTGTCTTCAGTGAGACCCATTGGGCCCAGTACGACTTGTAGGTGGTGCTCCTCGGTGCGATGTCCTCCCAGGTCGGTCTTGTCCCTGTCTCCACTTCTCTCAAGAGTGGCCCCAAGTCTGCGTCTGCCAGCTGCTCCCTCCTCAGGTCTGCGCTATTCCAGCCATCCACAGGCACTGCCGTGTCTACTCGGATTGCTGTGGCACGCTGTTTCTGTTCTACTCTTGTGCATTGGCCGCACTCCTCTGGGCAGGGTCTTCGGGACATGGCGTCTGCAATACCGTGGCTCTTCCCTCTACGATGTTCAGAGGTGAAGTCGTACTCCTGCAGCCTCTAGACCCAACGTGCTGTTTGGGCTTCCAGGTTTCTAAAGCTCAGTAGCCAGATTAGGGAGGAGCGGTCAGTCCTCAGGTGGAATGGCTGACCGTACAGGTACTTGTGGAAGTGCTCCAAGGTCTTTACTACCGCCATTAGTTCTTCGCTGCCTTGGATAGCGTCTTGCTGTAGTAGGCTATCAACCGCTCATGGCCGTCCTGGATTTGCGATAGGACGCCTCCAATGCAATGGTCGCTGGCGTCGGTGTCCACAATGAAGGTGCTGCCTTGTTGTGGAAATCCCAAAATTAGAGCACTGCACAGGGTTTTCTTCAGGTGCTGGAAAGCGTCATCGGCGTCATCCGTCTACACATAGGGCCGGTGTTCTTCAGTCAGGCAGGTGAGGGGTTTGGCGATGTTGGAAAACCCCTTGATAAAACGACGGTAATAACTGCACAGCCCTATGATACTGCGCAATTCTCTCTTATCCTTTGGCCAAGGCCAATCTCTCACGGCCTGAGTCTTCTCCGGGTCTGTGGCCACTCCGGTTGGTGAGACTATGTGGCAAAAGTAGTTCACCTCCTTGCGGAAGAGCTGGCACTTCTTTGCATTTAGCTTCAAATTGGTCGCCTGCAGTCTCTGCAGCACCTTACTCAGATTCTCAAGATGGTCTTCGAAAGTCTTACCGACGATGATGTCGTCCAGGTATAGCAGGCAGGCGTTGGAAGGTAGCTGGTACGTTGCAGAGACCAAAGGGCATATTTGTGAACTGCCAAAGCCCTTGGCCTGTCGAGAATGCGGTTTTCTCCTTGTCTCTCGGATCTAAAGCCACCTGCCAGTAACCCGACTTCAGATCCAGGGTCGAGAACCACTGCACCAGCTAGCGTGTCCAGGGTGTCGTCAAAACGGGGTAAGGGGAAACAGTTCCGGGTGATGGCGTTCAGCTTCCTGTAGTCCACGCAGAAGCGTAGCTCGCCGTTCTTCGTCACCAGCACTACAGGGGAACACCAAGGGCTGTCAGACTCTTCAATCACTCCCCTGGATTTCATGTCATCTACCATATCCCGTATCGCCGCTTGTTTCGCCAGCGGAACGCGTCTAGGTGGTTGCCGAATAAGCCGGGCGTCTCCGGTGTCGATGCGGTGGAGCACTCGGTCCGTACGGTCGTAGTCACTGTCACCTTGGCTGAAGACTCGCTGGTATCTCCTCAGCAGCTGTCGAACTTTCTCCAGCTGTTCTGCGGTCAGGTGGTCGGCCGCCCTCTCCAGTAAGCCTTCTAGCCGGGGCCCCAGGTGTTGCGTCGGCACCAGCTTCTGCGTCTTGTCGATTGTGGTGACGCTGACCACGGTCTCGCACGTCCCCAGCTCCGTTCCGGCCTGGACGTCGTGATCGGTGTCTGCCAGGTTGAGCAGCCTCACTGGCACCTCCTCTCGGCACGGCAATAATGCCCTGGCTACACAAAGTCCGTGCACAGGCGTCTTCTGGTCTAGTATCATGTTCTTCGTCCGCTGGCCTTCCAGTCACGCCGTCACCACCACCTCGCTTCTCGCGGGGACAACCCCGTCTTCCTTCAGGACGACCCTGCAAATTCCATGGCGCTCTTCGGGCTGCCGGAGTATCACCTCTTCTCCATTGAGCCGCAGGACCTTCCTGCCGACGTCGACCGTCGCTTCGTGGCTTCTGAGGGCATCCAATTCCAGTATCACCTCAGCCACCTTCACGACGAGCACCCATTGACGCACGACACTCCGTCCCAAGGTCAACTTCAGCAGGGCCTCCTCCACAGGCAAGGTGTCACCCGAAGCCGTCACAAGCTGGTACGGTCGGCTTGGTTTCCTTGTCGGCAAACCTCTGGCTATGTCAGGTCTGATGACGGTCACGGCTGCCCCGGTGTCCACCAGCACGCGGTACGGCTTTCCTCTTACCCAACCGTCCGCGATGAGGCTGTCATTCATACGCCGGCTGATAGCGCGCAGCGTCACCCGAGGTGATGGTGATGTCGCCGCCGACGTGCTTCTCACCACGCCGGGCCTTACTTGTCCTTCCGGCTGCTCTTCCTGGTTTGGGCACTCCCTCTCCAGGTGTCCCGGCTGTCAACACCCCCGTAGGGGAGGGGATCCGTCCCCTTCAGCTGCCGTGGTGCGGATGCTGCGGACCCTTGACGTTACTAGAGGAACCTCGGGCCGAACATTCCAGGCCCTTCCTCTGGGAGTTGTTCGGATTGGGTTGGTCTCGAGGGGGCAGTGGTTCCTGATACCCGTGGGAATCGGGTACGTCTCCGGACGGGGTTAAGGGAAGCCATTAATATTCCCGAGAACTAGCCTGCAGAGCTAGTAGAAGGTGTGCTAGATCGCCAGGTGGCCCCACCGAGGTTATATCGGTAGCTTTCACCTTTGTGTTGGCGCGCGTAAGTGGCGTATCCACTTCCATCCCGTCTTGTGTCCTGGACCAGATGGGGGGGCTTGTTAGTAACCCAGGTCTTGCCCTATGGAAAGCCTCACGGAGGACGCCGGGTGCCCTTTCGGACAGCTCGGATACTCCCTGGTTTTAAGAGGCCCAAGTCTTGGTCCTACCGGTCCAGGACTGATGGGAGTAGATCCTCTGGACTCAACTGTCCACACCCCCAACATAGGCCACTAGGTCTTCGCCGGCGTCCCTCGGCTGGTCTTCTGTCTCCGGTGTAGCGGATGCTCCTCGTTCTCGACGTCGGGATAGCTGTCACTTTGGCCGCCTCCATCCTTAATGCTGCCGTTAGCGCCTCGTCGATGGTTTTGTAATCACCGAGCATTAGGCGCTGACGAATCTACGTGTCTCGTACCCCGTCGACAAATGCGTAGGCAGCCTCTCGGGATACGAACTCTGGTGGGAGGTCGACTAGGGCTTTGCTGGCCAGCTGCTCGATTGCCAGGGTGAACTCCTGCACCGTCTCCCCTGGCTGCTGTGACCTTGACTTCAGCTGGCTGCGGTACGCTACGGCTAAGCGGTGATTTCCAAAGCGATTCTCCAGGACCTACCAGATTTCCTTGGGCGCCATCGCTGTCTGGACCGCGTTCAGACTTCTGTTGCCCGTCCCTGGAGACTAGCTATTAGCTGTGCGGCCTCTTCCTCTGGTGACCACTTGTGTTTGGCCACCGTGTCGAATTGACGGCGGAAGACTTCGAAAGTTGTCGTGCCGTCGTATTTAGGAGGTTTGACGCGCGCAGATGTCGTGTACCGACGCGTTGACCTTAAATCTTTTAACCTCTTGCTGACGACCTCCTCCACCATGGCGTTCAGGGACTTTGCGTTGCTGTCGGCCTTTCCCTCCAGCTCGTCAACGCGGCTCACCAGGTCTTCGACGCGCTCGTCCACTTGACCCATCCGCTTTCCCAGCTCTGTGACTTCATCTCTCACGCCAGTCAGCTGCTGTTCGAACTTTGCGGTGAGGACCTCGTTTGCCGCTTTAATTTCCGTGGTCAATTCGGTCTTCATTGCAGTCAGATTGTAATTTGTCGTCTCCAACTTTGCTGCCAGGCTGTTATTTGCCGCTTCTATTTTCGCAGCGAGGTTGTCATTTGCTGCTTTCATTTCAGTCATCTTCTCCAAAATCTTTTCCAATGCAGCCTCCATGTCGTCCCACTCCTGACACCAATTGTGACTTCGTGGGTTCGTGAAATCAAAAGTCCAGGTTACAAACACAAATAAAGATTACACTTTATTTCCGTAGAAATACGCTTCATACACATACACAATACAACATACAAGGTCAGCAAACACAGCTGTTTACCCGCACGCATTCAATTACCGACTAACTCACTTTGGCGGGCGGGCTGCCTTTTTATACATTACTAACACTACAGAAATTTCTCAAACAATCGAGACCCGCTAGAACAAAGGCGAACTCTCGAGAAATCTGTCTCCTTCCCCCCTGCCATTTCGACGAGCTTTTATCTACACACTGCACTGCACATCCCTTTGAATGCCTTGCTGCCTCAATCAACAATGGCCTGGCGACATGTTGCTATAATATAGGGACATTCATTTCTGAAACAAGTTAATTTTTGCAACATACAGGGAATTTTCATTCCAGAAAAACACTAAACAGAAAGTAATAAAAGGTGGCAGCAGTTGCAGGGCAGTGAATAAGCCAAATGATTAACTGAATGATGTATAATAATTTGAGGTTTTATTGTACATACCTTTGCCATTGGATATCTGCAAATGCATGGAGTCAAACAGAAGTCCTGTATTTCATGCACAATTTTAACAGTGATAACAGTGTTAGTACCACTGCAGTAATATTCGGATCTGTGAAACTCATTCCTAACAATGCTGACATCACAGTTACTGCCTGCTCAAGTCTCAAAATATGTAACCAAAACTAATATTAATTATTATGATTTAAGTCTTGCTAAAGTCATTCTCTGTTTTGCAGACCCACAACCAACAGCAACAATTCTAATAAAGGCCCATTTGGAGTATGCATGATTGGAACATGTTGTGCATATCATAGACTAATTAGCTTAGGCCTTTGCATGGAAAAACTCATTTATAAACAGGATGTCCTTTCCACTATTTTTGCCTGCTGAAGTCTGAAAATAAATATTTAAAAATGCTTATAATTATGAGGATATAAATCTCAAGTCATTTTCTTGTTTCACAGACCCACAACCAACAGTAACAATTCTAATAAGAGGCCCATTTGGACGTCATGCATGGACTATGCAGCTTAGGCATTTGCCTCGACACAAATCAGGAACAAAGTATCATGCACCAAATCCTGGACGTCCTGTACCAATGTCAGATGTAGGAGTAAAGCATGATGTGAAGCACAGATACTTTCCTGAAAATGTTGATCGTATTCCACAATGCAAAGTGTAAGTAAACAGTTTCTTAATTCTTCTTTGATTAACTACACATCTCCAGATAGCTCACTTTAAATGAGAGTAGATACAACGATAGATTGAAAAATAATGCGCAACAATTTTTTTTTTAAAAAAGTTTAATAGTTGAAAAAAATCACAACTGAACTTACATCTTTTATCTACTTTTCGACATAGTCACCAAGTTTCTCAACACATTTCTTCCATCATGGTACCAGTTTCAATATGCCCTGTTCGTAGAAATCTGTTTGGTTAGCGTATAGCCGTGTGCAGACTGCTGATTTCACTTCCGCATCTGTTGCAAAGTATTGGCCTACCAGGAATTTCTTCATGGGGCCAAACAGATAAAAGTCCGATGGTGCAAGATCCAGACTATATGGTGCATGCTGGAGCACCTCCCAAACATATGCATTGATTTTTTCATGAAAGAAGCGGCAACATGGGGCCAAGTGTGTCATAAAGAAGTTTGACATCATCAGCATTTATGTTGTGGCATTTGTCACGAAGGGCATGATGCTACTTTGCCAAAGGCTTTATACAGCGTTCACAGTGGTCCCATGTTCAGTAATGTCCACAAATAAAACACCATGCATATCCCAGAACATAGTGACAAGCACTTTCCCAGCAGATTGAGTAACTCCGAATATTTTCTCTACTGGGAAACCAGCATTTTTCCACTCCAGCAAGGCCTGCTTTGTTTTGGGCATGTATGGTACACCCATGACTCATCACCAGTGACAATTCCTTGCAGAAAGTCATGCCCTTCTGCAGTGTACCGCACTAGGTGATTCAATCTTGTCTTCATTCGCTGACCGTTGTGATTGTCGGTCAGGTTCTTAGGCACTCAACAAGTACTAATTTTATTAAATTTCAGGGTGTCATGAATGATATTGTACACAGCATCATAGGAAATGTTGAACTATTGTCATAAGGTTTGCAGTTACACTCATTGATCATTCAAAATTGCCGCTTCAATGGCTCTGACATTCTGGTGAGTACCGGATGTTACCAGCTGCCTGGAACGTGGCGAATCAGTGAAGTTTACATGGCTTGCTTGGAAAAATGCTCACCACCTGGAGACATTGCTACAGTCCAAAAAATCCTCCCCATACATGCCATGCATTTCCCTGTAAATTTCATTCGGTTTATGCCCTTTGACCCATAAAAATTGAACTAAACCTCACTGCTTTTCAAGTGTGGGCGACAGTAGCATGTGTACCATCTTTTTTGCAGACAGTAGCATGTGTACCATCATGTTTGCATAGTTCACGCTTCTCCAGTTAGAGATGCACGTGAACAAAAATAAACCCTCTGTAGAGAAAACTTCAAACTATATCTGAGTGAAATTTCAACATTCCAGCTGCAATACCATGACAGAAAAAAAGAATATGTTGTGCAGTACTTTTCGATCTGCCCTCATACTAATATGAATACAAGATAGCTTGTTTTATTTAAAGATGTCTTATAAAAGCTGTACTCAACTTAAGTTTGCAGCAAACGAAAAGAAAATGTGAGCATACTGCTTCCCATGTTACCATTGTTTGGGAAGCTGAATCCATTGGTAAAAGCATAAATAAAGATTAGTGCATATTAGGAGAGTATATTAAATTTAACTTTTATAGAATATTTTTTTCAGAATATATAGCAGAGTTTCACATTTTTTTGATATTTCTGTTAAGAGAATTACTGAGATTTCATGATCATAATTTCTATAGAAATTACTTAAAATGAAATTTAGACCTTTTTGACCTTGGAACACTACCTATTTTGTGTCTCAAAATTGTCCATACTGAATCAATCTGAGAAAGCTGTAATACTGCCTGGTTCAAAACCAGTCATAAACAGTAGCTTCTGACATAACAACTAAAATTGAATTAAATTGAATTGATATAATTTTTGTGCTTCATTTTATCATAGTCCTTACACAATGAAATTGAATTGAATTGATTTATACAACTTGCTATATACAGTATTTTATCTACATCACATACATATTTCTTAGTCTAGTTGTGTAAGTTTTGGTGCCGTTTTCCTTCTTAACCGTGCTAGCTCAGCCTGCTTGTCTCTTATTTCTTTTAACATTGCTGAGTAGCATAGTCACCCTTCCATCATATACCTTAGTTTGCTGTTTCCCCTTGTTCTCTCAGTATATTGTCTTTTCCCCTCTTTACTTTTCTCAACCATTTCTTTTTAGCCTTCCAAAACAGGTTTCCTATATTTCTATATCTACTTTCATTTTTCCCCGTAATCATTTTTAAGGCTATTGGCTAGCTTTGCATCTTTTCCCATTTCTTCTCCCATACTTCCTGTCTCCATGCTGCTAGCCCTTTGCACTCTGTCAGAATATGAACTGTACTTTCTGTTTCTCCACATAATTCACATATTTCTGTCCTGCTACTTCGTCCCCTCAAGAACATTGATGCTGTTCTAATCCAAGCCATTCCTTCCCTCTCCTGCCTGTTACATTGATCTATATATTTTTCTCTTCCCCATTCTCTCTTTATTAACCTACAAAATTTTAATGATATTCTGTTTTCTAACTGTCCCCATATTTCTTGTCTTTCCATATCCTCCACTCTAGTTTTGACTATTTTCCAAAAACCTTCTACATTCCTATTTTCTAATCTCCATAAATCTTCCATTCCTATATCTTCCATAGTTTTTTCTGCCTCTGACCACCAATATTTTCTACTTCCCATTTTCTTTTGCTGATTTATACATATCTTTAGGATTTCATTGTTATCTTTTAACAAACATACCAAAAAACAGCTAAAATGTATAACTTCATAAAACAGGACAAACTATAACCAAATTAAATAAAAGGATCAGTAGTTCACTGACTCCCTTTGTGTTATATAGAAAGGGAAACAAAACCTGGTTAGGAAAGGCAGTTCAGTTATATAAAAATCATTTCACTCATTATCTTGTCATATAATCAAAGAAGAGCTTAATAAATGTACAACAATAAACTTTAATGTATCAAACACAACTGGAAAACAGTAGGAACATTTACATGACATTATGAGCACAATTACAATAGAACCCTTAACAAACTTCAGGGGGATTTCATATTTACTCCTTAAATACCCTCAATCTTTTCACTGCTACAGTCAAAATAATTGCAGAAAAGCATTCCACCCACACTATGATCAAATCAAAGGCATAGTCAAAGGCATTGTGGGAAGTAGTGAGAAAGGAATTAGGAAAATCAAGCACATTAAGTGAGAATCTAAAATTAAATGTGGATGGTAAGATAGAGACTGACCCCACCATAGTAGCAAATATTTTTAATAATTATTGTACAAGCTTAGCAAAAAACTTACTGTTGCATAAGAAGAAGAATAACCTAAAGGCATATTGTCAGGCTACAAGATGAGATTTCGCCGAGAACTCACCTTTGCCAGACCTGACACAGGACGTTGCTTGGCTAACAAGAAGTTTATACATAGCAAAAGGCAAGAAATATATAGCTTTCACAATCTGATTATTTAATAAAATGCAACACTCTACATACAAATCAGTCATAGCGCTTACATCTTAAGTTTCCAGTTCAGTCTTGCTGCACTATTCACATTATACGCACACTGAATGGGAGAGATGCATCCATCGCCAAACGCACGCTAAGAGTGACCGAATGAGCCAGAAGACTGCGTGGTCATACAGGTTCAAATCATCCCCCCTCTAGGGAGCGATTGCCTAAGCTGTTACCCTCCCCTCCTGGCTTGAGAGGGTGGAGCAGTCATGCAGACCAAAATGTTAGCTTAACCTAGTGGATTACCACATCTCTCCCAGCCTACTAAGTCTCGACGACCTTATCGAGGTACAAATAAGAGTACAATGTAATATTTCATTTCATTTCATTTCAATTTATTTCATCCATATGATCCAAATACATAGGATACATCAACAGGTTTAACAAATACAATCTGTACATAACAATATTAAAATAATAAAATATAATAAAATATGCAGAGGGTACCTTTACTATTTAAGCTTTATTTAACCTTTTATACTCATCTATAGAGTAGACTGGGTTTTCTACAAGATACTTTTTAATTGCTTTAAGTTTAAATTTTTCTTCTGTTATCTGTTTTATTTGATTCGGTAAATGATTGTACAATTCTTTAGATTTATTTTCTATATTTTTGTTACTTAATGTTCCTCTTAATCTGTTTAAGAAATAATTTTGTTTTGTTCTTGTGTTATGTGTATGTATGTACATGTTTTTATTTTGGTTGCTAGAATTTTTTGTTACATATTTAATGCACTCATATATATACAATGCTGTAAATGTTAATATATTTAATGTTTTATAGACATTTCTACACGAATCCTTCCTTTTTAATCTACAAATTATTCTGATGCAAACGTGAGCATTTACAAATGTACAAAAATTATAGTAGACCTATATGCACTGTTTATACATGTCCATTAAGTGGAGCTTGATGCAAATGTTTACAGGGAGCCCGGGTGGTCACTCAACAGTACTTTTATATGTGAACCTTATGCACCAATAGAAAACACAACTGCACAATACTGTGTATCTTAGCACTGCACTGGTCTGTAGATGCTGCATCCGGTGAAACACTGTTCCAAGGGAGGACCGATAAGATACCGGTCTCCTCCCACACCAAGCATGAGGGCAAATGCTGACCCTGGGAGCAACACCATAAAATTTTAGTAATTGATGGAAATTAATCATTTCTTCACACTAGCTGTATATAGGCTAAGGTTTTTGATAGAGTCAATATGTCAATATGATTCTATCTATCGAAAAGCTCAGCCTATATATGGCTAGTGTGAAGAAATTATTAATTTCCATCAATTACTAAAATAATAAGAGTTAAATGGTGAAGCCTGGGACTCAAGTACTTATACCAAAGTCACCACAAATGGTGTATCTCAAATGCAAGAGCTCGTAGTGGTTTACCGGGGAAATATACGAGTCTCATGGAGAATTTAATGTCATGATGGTAAGTTGGCCATGGTAGTTCAATGGGTAAGAGCAACTGGATGGAAACCAGGAGATCCGTTGTTCAAATCCTGGCCATGGCATTGAATTTTTCATGTTGACTCTATCAAACACCATAAAGTTTTGCCGTCCATCACAGGATACATCTGTTAGCAAGAAAGGTGGCCAGCCACTGGTAGTAACCAACTGTACAGTCCAGGAGAATGATGCCATCCAAAGGTGCAGCACAAGAGACGTATGTGCAAATAAGGCTGGAGGTCAGCAGACTCCCACATACACTGCCTGGGGCTCCCGAAACGCCATCACTTCACAAGGGGCTACAAAAGTCTGTTCAGAAGTATCAGATACATTATATAACATTAAATAGATGATGCAAGCTCTCAAATACGTAACTACAGTAAATAGTATACAAAACAATATATTACAACCAATTGGATTACATAATATGAGTACCTGTGCGACAATGAACCACCTTCATGCCTGACAAAAGAGTATAAATGAACCCATGTGAAAACTCAAAGCTTGCCAATAAGGCATAGCTCTGCAAACTTTAATTCAGTAAAACAAAAATCAACATCTTGAACCAAGATTAACCTAAATGTGGCCACAAACTATAACCTACGATGCTTAAAACATAAAATAACTAAAACTTGGAAATCAAATTATGATATATACACTAAGTATGACAATTATTTACCATGGTAATCATTTGACCTGGTAGCTACGAAAATGAATGCCAAACAAAGCCAAAATGGGCAACATATAGAACACAATGAAAAACACAAGAACAGGGATCCCATATTTGTATTTTTGTATTTGTATTTATTTCATCCTTTGGAACATAATACTGTGACTTCGTGGGTTCGTGAAATGAAAATTCCAATTGCACCACTCAAAAATGTTCTTTATTTCCACCGACTTACAGTTGAACACTTGTCAATTACACAGAATTACGTAATGCACACAATTACGATTCACCAGTTGGTCCGTTAAAGTTCCACTAGCTCATCAAGCACTGACTGACTCGATTCACTCACTGCAGCCATTTTTATAGGAATATCACAGTCTTCTAGAAGTCTCTGGTTTCCGTGAATCCACGCGAAGGTTCCAGATGGCAGTGGGAGGGGGAAAAGAGGCGGCCAGCGACAAATGACATTT
The DNA here is from genome assembly GCA_030765055.1 of Mantis religiosa. NCBI lineage: Eukaryota > Metazoa > Arthropoda > Insecta > Mantodea > Mantidae > Mantis > Mantis religiosa. The sequence continues at coordinate 113,747,771 of CM060948.1, read as the reverse complement.
CCCTAATCATCCCGCTCAGTTAGTGACAGAGACAAATGAGGTGGGCGTGGCACGGCCTCTGATCCCTTACTCAGCTGTCGTTTGTTGTGCTTCCCGATAATTGGGTGACACTGCTCCCTCCTCAAAGCTGGTCGTCCCGAACAGCACCATCGTAGCGGGCTAGACGATCCAGGTTAACCACCAACATCTTCCCTCGGAGAACCTTCTGGATGCGGCAGACCACGTCGTTAATCCTCTTCACCACCCGGTACGGTCCTTGCCATGGCTGCTGGAGCTTCGGGCAGCGTTCCTTGGTCCGGGTAGGACGGTACAACCAGACCATGTCACCTTGCTGGAACCCTTGGCTGTTGGCTCGCCTGTCATACCTGGTCTTCACGTGGTCGCTCGCCTTCTGGATGTTCTGGCAAGCCATCTCGTGCATGTCGTGGAGGTGGTCCACCAGGTTCTCCACATACTCGGTCACCGGCTGCTTCGCCTCCGGAGGGCTTCCAAAAGCCAGGTCACAAGGGAGGCGTAACTCTCGGCCGAACATTAAGCTGGCTGGCATCATCCCAGTTGTGTCGTGTGTAGACGAGCGGTAGGCCAGCAAGAACAGTGGCACCTTGACGTCCCAGTCTCCCTGATGGCTGGCCACGACCTTCCTCAGGTGTTCCTCTAAGGTCTTGATGTACCTTTCGACCATGCCATCCGACTGGGGATGTAGAGGCGTCGTGCGGGTCTTGTTCACCCCAAGCCTTTGTAGTGCCTCCTTCATTAGGTTGGACTCAAAGTTGGTACCCTGGTCACTGTGTAGCTTCAACGGCACCCCAGATCGACAGAACACTTGCTCCACGAGGCAGTCTGTGATTGTCTTTGCCTCTTGGTTTGGGATGGCATACACCTCCAGCCACTTGGTGAAGTAGTCCACAACCACCATTAGGTACTTGTTGCCTCGGTCGGAAACTGGGAACGGTCCAGCAATGTCAACGGCGAGCCGTTCGAATGGCGCTCCGACGTTGTACTGCTGCGTGCAACCCCGGCTCCTAGTCTGGGGGCCACGACTCGCCCCGCACATGTGACACTGACGGCACCATCTCTCAGCATCTGCTCGGAGTCTCAGCCAGTAGTAGCCACTCCGGTTGCTGAGACTATGTGGCCTAAGTAGTTCACTTCCTTGCGGAAGAGCTGGCACTTCTTCGCGTTCAGCTTCAAGTTGGTCGCCTGCAGTCTCTGTAGCACCTTACTCAGATTCTCGAGGTGATCTTCAAAAGTCTTCCCGACGATGATGATGTCGTCCAGGTATAGCAGGCAGGCATCGTAAGTCAGCCCTCTAATCACTGACTCCATGAGGCGTTGGAAGGTAGCTGGTGCGTTGCTGAGGCCCAAGGGCATAACCGTGAACTGCCAGAGCCCTTGGCCCGTCGAGAATGTGGTCTTCTCCTTGTCTCTTGGGTCTAGAGCTACCTGCCAGTAGCCCGACTTCAGGTCCAGGGTCGAGAACCACTGTGCACCAGCTAGCGTGTCCAGGGTGTCGTCAATCCTGGGTAAGGGGAAACAGTCCTTCCGGGTGACAGAGTTCAACACTCTGTAGTCTACGCAGAAGCGCAGCTCGCCGTTCTTCTTTGTCACCAAGACTACAGGGGAACACCAAGGGCTGTCAGACTCTTCAGTCACTCCCCTGGATCTTATATCCTCTAGCATGTCCCGTACCGCCGCTTGTTTCGCCAATGGAAGGCGTCTAAGTGGTTGCCCAATAGGCCGAGCGTCTCCGGTGTCGATGCGGTGGAGCACTTGGTCCGTGCGACCGTAGTCGCTCTCGCCTTGGCTGAAAACGCGCTGATATCGTCTCAGCAATTTTCGAACCTTCTCCAGCTGTTCCCGCCCTCTCCAGTAAGCTTTCCAGCCAGGACCTCAGTCTTGTCGATTGGTGGTACGCTGACCACGGGCTCGCACGTCTCTAACTCCGTCCCGGCCTGGACGTCGTGATCGGTATCTGTTAGGTTGAGCAGCCTCACTGGTACCTCCTCTCGGCAGGGCAACAATGCCCTGGCTACGATGAGCCCTTGCACAGGTGTCTTCCTGTCCAGCATCATGTTCTTGGTTCGCTGGCCTTCCAGTTGCGTCGTTACCACCAGCTCGCTTCCCACGGGGACAACTACGTCTTCGCTCACAATGACCCTGCACATTCCAAGGCGTTCTTCGGGGTGCCGGAGTATCACTTCTCCATTGAGGCGCAGGACCTTTCTGCCGCGTCAATGGCTGTAATGTTCAGTGATGTTGTCGTCCCGCTTCCTGACACCAGTTGTAACTTTGTGGTTTCGTGAAATTAAAAGTCCAATTGCGCAACTCAAATATGTTCTTTATTTCCACCGAATTACAGTCGGAACACTTGCCGATTACACATAATTACGTAATGCACACAATTACAATTCACCAGTTCGTCTGTCACAGGTCCACTGCACGCTCACAGTTACGTACAACTCCTCTGATGCACGTTCACAGTCTTCCGGTCCGTTAACTCACTCAGCGTTCCTCACTGCTGCTCGCCAAGAGCTGACTGATTCGCCAACTGCAGCCCCTTTTTATAGGAATATCGCTGTTTCTGGAAGTCTCTCTTTTCAGAGAATCACCGCGAAGGTTCCAGACGGCAGGGGGAGGGGGAAAAGATGGCCAGTGATGTTAGTGATGTTTTGCCAACCATCCCTTCGTTAGCGCTATAAGACAAATGGGTAGGCGTGGGCTAATGCTTCCCGTCTGGCCCTACTGCCGGCCGGTTCTATCGGGAGTTCCGACGTTCGGGTGACAATATTCTGATGCACTGGCAATTTCTAAAGCTTTTTCTCATAAAATGCCTCCATAAAATGGAAAATTCTCAATTTTTTCACTTCACACCATTTCATTAATATGCTTTGTAATTTGTTCAAAGGTGAAACTTGGATATTATTAAAGACAACATCCTTCTGCTTTAACCCTTTCACCGATATGGACGTCATATGACGTCCAAGTTAAAATGCCCCAAACCGATATGGACGTGTATAGACGTCCTGCGCATACATGCATTTAATGCTCATTTAACGCCAATTATTTTAATCTTGCTGTTTTACAATAAATTTAAATTAGTTCTATAAGGAATGTAAACGTATCCTTAAAGGTTTCTTTTTGAATTGTACACCTCCAAACCTGGATAAACACCCAAGGGCACATCTGCAGATTCACACCAAATAATATTGGTTTCCTTGCGAACTTCTTTTTCACAACACACTACACATTTTCGAAATGGTTACAAGTTTTTTGGGTGTGGGTGGTATACTTTTAGGAAAGTGTTTTCTCTCAAGTATGAGGGATGATGTGGTGAATTTTGCTACCCCCTAGTATAAAGAGGCCTCTGAGAATTATAATACTCAATTAGGTTACAAGCTCTTTATACGCGCAAGTACAGGTAGATGAATGTCTTTTACAGCTCTGAAAATTACTAAACAACTGTGCATAGTTACATCCAGTGGTATAAAAATACTTTTTTTTTACCATTTAACTGTTTTCCGTAAAGAGGGATAGCTGGTAATAGCTGATCCGTATCACCCATATTTGACCCGCCATTTCCCCAAACAATGGAGTAGATAACATGCCAGCTGTAGACCAGTACACGTCACTGCTACGTATGTCCTAAAGATCTCCTTCATAATCGTACAACAAATCTTCCAGATTTTCTACAGTAATATCAGAAGCCTGTACACATCATACCCAAGCTAATTTATTTGCTACATTACCGGGATAAGCCATGGTTAACATTGAAATTTAACAATTTCAAATGTGCCATACATTTAGCTCTTGATAGCTACAAGAAATCACTCTGAACACAGAGAGAGTATAAATAACTGAAATACAGAGCGAAAACTGCTGCATAAGGCTACTAGAAACCTTGGTTGAGAAACACTGTAATAACAGATGCTGACAGAGTTTTCATTCCAGTGTGTGAGTGTGTGACGCAACATATTCTCGTCATATTATTGCTTGGCATAGCATAAATAAACTAAACTTGAACCTGAGAAGTCGCTTGCGTAGTTATACATACATACTATGGCTCGTATACACACAAAACAAAATGATTCACATATTAGGCGCGTTCGGCATAAAGAATGGCTTTTGCTACAGTGAAACAAAGTAGTGAAATTTCAACAATTTATTAATGTAGTCTCTACTTTATTGTTACTGTAGATTTATACTGCCTTTAATGAGTTTTAAACCAGTTTTTGTTTCGTTTAAATAACTTAATAAATACGGAAGATACGGAATTGTATTTATGATGCATTTTTACAGCATATAACAATTTAAATGTCCTGTTCTGTTTATTGGGTATCCGTTTCCGGCCCCTGAAGGGTTTAAATGGCCATCGGCGAAGCGGTTAAAAGTCAAATATTGGTACAAAGCCATTTAATATAATTTGCCTTCTTCCGCATCAAATTTTGGGTATTCACCTCAAAATTTATAACTTAATTAAATTAGTGTTAAATTGTTGCTATTTCTCCAAAATATCATAAGTCCAATTGCCAACAAAACCAAAATTAAATTATCAATTTTCATGCTAATAATCACCCTTCAGAAAAAAAATTACTGGCACATGGGTTTGTTTCTGCAAAAACTTGTAAATATGTGGCTTGTATGTTAGAACTTAGACTGTTATTTATCTAAACATTAATGCCGACCAATATTTTTATCCTTTCTAAAAAGTTTTGAATTCTGTGCATTATTAGTTTTGGACCAGTGTTAATTAATTATATGTGTTGTTTCATATGATTAAGTTAAGGGTAAAGTTACTATATCAATCAAAAATTTGGGCTACCTGGTTTATTCATGCATGAATTATCTTTAAAGTTTATGTGCAATAAAATAAACTTTTGCATACAGTGACAGATCCATTCCAAGCCTGGAGTCACTATTGGCAGAGGCAAGTGCAGCTGCAGAACATGTTCGGCTTACACAGCTGGTGGACCAACAGGCAACACTGGAGACATCTTTGGGGTTGGAACGTTGCAAAGAAACAGATGGCCCTTTTCCAGAATGCAGTCCTCCACCTGCATGCCAAGAATTCCAAACTGCAAGGCTGTTTCTATCCCATTTTGGATTTCTCTCTCTTGATGCAGCAAATGTAAGAGGAATCTTGTATATCCATGTTTACTTTATTCATTAGAGCATTACTTGTACAATGAGTGATGTACATAGAGGAATGTAAGTAATGTGCTTTTCCTTAAAACTGATTTTATTTTGAAGAGATAAAGGTTTTACATGATTTACTTCCCTCATGGGCTCCAAGCAGCTCTATTATCATTGTTGCAAAATACTACATTTCTTAACAAATATATGATGCTAAGGACTTTGTCTGTTTCCTGTGAACTTAGTTTTGTAATGACCATGTGATTTGGGTTCCATTTTATGAAAAAATGCAGGCATGCATGCACATTGCTGAAGAACTGCTCAAGGCTTTGAAGCTTGCTTCTTTCACTCCAGTTGCTGTGAAATTGATGTAAAATTGTAGTAGTGAATATCTACAGATCCTGGATTCTAATTTCAATGATGTGAAGTTGGTGGAATTATGTGTTCAGTATTGTTGTCAGAAGTTAGAGTGCCCGCCTCGGTAGTGTGAATGGTAGCGTGTCTGCCTCACGTTCAAGAGGTCCTGAGTTCGAATCTCAGTCAGGGTGAATTACCTGGATAAGGTTTTTTCCAGGGTTTTCCCTTATCCTGAAAGGCGAATGTCAGGTAACTCTAAGCTCCATGGACCCTGGACTCATTTGAGCATCATTTCACCCATTTCATTCATTTCATTCATCGTCCGATATGACTTAAGGTTGGAGGACATAAATTGCAACAAAAAAGGGTTAGAATTGCAGTGAAATTACAGAATGCTGCTTCCTTTACAAACATTCAGTAGCCAGTTAATTTGCAAGTAGAGTAAAATATTGTTATAACAGATTTCTGGGGACTTTGAAATTCATTTCATTGTACTGAAATGCTGTTAAACCTATACAAATATAATTATTTGCAACAAAAACTTCACTTATCTTTAAAGAAATTTTTGGAAATTTCAAGAATTTCTTTAAAGTTAAGTGAAGTTTTTGTTATAAATAATTATATTTGTATAGTATTTGTTGCTTCACTGTTACTAGCTTCATTTTTTACATAGTTGTTAAACCTGTTATTTAATATTATTTTAAAAAGGCCAAAACTCCATATTTTAAGTCTAACACAATACTGTCTGTTTTTAAAAATATACTGTGTATTAAGAATGGTGGAAGGAAATAAGACAGTTTAAAATTTGCTACTAAAGCAACTTCATATTGAAACATTAAACTTAGCAACATGCATAATTAATTAATATGTGGTAAGCTTATATGCTACATAACATTTTTTACAAATAAATAAAATTATACTATGAGTCGACTGAGGCTCTCTGTACTTTTCACATATCACAAATTTTCTTTCAACATATTTCGCCTCCACATGAAGGCATTATTAAGAAATTGTTGATTGGCTGATCATGGTTCTGTGGAGACGAGACATCTGGTGGTGATCCAATGAGGCTAAGTAAAATATTTTCTTCCGATGGAATGTCAGAATTCATTAAGTGTGTTTTTATTTTCTTTATATAAATGTTTTGCCAGATGTCTAATTCTTGATTCAAGTGAACTGATTTTAGAAGTTGAGTTTTATGTTCTATGTTGTGGTTATGATCCCAGAAATGTGCTGCTGCTGCAGATATATCTGTTTCGTTTTGCTTGATGTTTCTAAAGTGTTCTTTTAATCTGTTTCCATTGTTACGTTTTCTATTTCCAATGTTTATCTTATTGCAGTCTAGCAATTAATTCTATAAATACCCGATTTCTTTACCAGAGGAATTTTGTCTGTTTTTGGTTTTTTGATGAGATTTCTGATATTGAATTTGTTTACTGGTGCCAGGGTGATGTTAAACTCATTTAAAATCTGAAGTTTTCTGGTTGTCCATGGGTGACATGTGAATTTCTTGTCTGTTTTTTTGGACTCTGAAAGCTGTTAACTTGTTCAACTGCTTTTGTCTAACTGAATCTTGTTATTGTCTTGTCTACCAGTTTTTTGCTGAAACCATTTGTTGTCGCTGTTCTATTATTTTGGTATATGTGGTCATGAATTCCTTCTCATCCACCAGTATGTCAGTCAGTATATGTGTTAGGCTATTGATGACTGCATGCTTGTGAGGTCTTGGGTTGAAACTATTGGCTTTGATGTAGTTGTCTGCATTTGTGTCTTTCCTGTAAATACAAAATTTTAACTTGCCATTATTTATTATTATTTTTAGGTCCAGAAAAGGAAGCATGTTGTTGGATTCTATTTCCATTGTGAAATTGATGATGGGTTCCTGTAAATTTAATAGTTTTAGGGCATCAGTGCTGTGTTTTTTTATAATTGCAATTATATCATCGAGATATCTGACCCAGGTTTTAAAGTTCTATGGGAAGGCTGTAGCAATATAAACTTTGAATTGGCTCATGAATAAGTTGGCCAGGAAAGGTGATACGGGGTTACCCATTACTAGTTCCTTCTTTGAAGATTTCAGACATCTATATTCCCCATTATTCGGGAGCCAACTTGTCTGTGTTGGTAAAATTAACACAGAGCATGGCTGTTATCATTTTTTTTTAATTTTTGACCACAGATACCCTTTGGGCATTTCAATGTATTGTATTGTATGCTAGGTTGTAGTCATTTTATAAAACAAAGCTGTCTCATTACATTAAATACATTTATTTAATGTTTAGTGTTGTACAATCTCTCTTAATTGCTCTTCCTCCCAGCTGTCTTGGTGTATCTTTCATTTCTCTACTCACAGGATGGCCGTGCCATGGCTGAGTGATTAGACTGCTTGGCTCTCACCAAGGCAGCCCAGGTTCGGTCCTAGACTACTGCAAAGTGAGATTTGTGGTGGACAACATTGCCCTGGGAGTGGGTTTTCTCCAAGATCTCTGCTTTCCCCTGCCATCTCATTCCACTGGTGCTCCATCTACATCTCATGTATCATCAGTGTCACTAATGAGATATAGAGATATCTCATGATGAGATATAGATGCCGTATGTAGTAAAAACAGGCCTTAACCACTACACATTTCTGCTCACAAGATGATAAACAATCCTACCCAACTCTGTAAACTAATGTAATCTACCTGTTCTCCCACTGAAGTCAATTATATTGAATATTAAACTTAAAGGGAGTCGATTAATGACACTAAACGACATTTACTTTTAAATTTTCCCAAAACATGTTTCAGAGACTTTGCTTTCATCGTCAGCCGGACATCGACTGGTTCTCAATAGTGTATACCTTGTTTCACGTAAGCTTGCCCGGTAATCTCTTAACGGTCACGTGACCTCATCTCCTCTCATTGGCTGCTGTTTGGTAGAGACTGTTTTGCGGTAAAAATTAGTTCGTTATTTAACATGGTGATATATCTTTATATGTTGAAAGAGAATTGTCAAGTATTTACTTTCATAACTGTTTCAATTAAATATATTACGCAACAGAGTTAATTTATCTGAAATGCATGTTAATTCTTAAACAAAGTAAAGAGGAGGTTCCTTTGCATCTAGGCCTGCCTTTCTGATTACACAAGAGCACGTGCTTTAGCGGTAGTGAATTACATATATTTGTTTATATTTGTTTATATGAGTTTTATCACTGACCTTGTTCTGAACTGGATTAGTCATGTATTGTCATTAGAAGGTGTACTGTGCGCGTTCGAGAGATACGTTATTTTATCCATTGTTTATTGCGCATGTACTTATTATATGTATAATGGCAGAGTCTACCGCCAGTTTTTCGCTGAAGCATCGTAAGGGTAAGCCATTACAAAGCGATGAAAAAAGAATTGTGTTGCATGTGTTTAATGCACTCACAGAGAAGAATCCGTCTTTGTTAGTGAAGGAAGTCGAACAGTTGTGCTCCGAACTTACAGGTGTGAGTGTTAGGTCCATAGGAACATCGCGACGTGAAGTTGAGAAAACAGGAAAACTTACCACTCCAGGCAAACGCAGGAATAAAGAAAAGCGCGTGCTCGGAGAATGCGATGAGTTCGTTAAAACTGCTGTACGTCGTCATGTGCATAGTTTTTTCTTTAGAAACGAACTCCCTAACATAAATAAAATTTTGTCTGCTGTAAATGAAACAGCGAAACTGTTACTGCAGAATCAGAATCCGAATCCGAGATGGAGGGGATTACTCCATTACCAGATTCTCCATAACGCGTGAGTTCAGTTTCATTATAAACTTGTATTTTTGCATGCCTTCATATACTTATTTGCATGATTTTAGCTATCTCCTGGCATTTGACGTTTACTGCAGTTTTAAATGTGATGGGAAGGCACCGCCTATGGCCTATGGCGCGAAAGCATTAGCCAATTAGGGCGAGGGGGAGGGTTGTTGAACGCGGAGTGATACATTTCAGCCGGGCAAGGTTATATGAAACAGAGAATAGTTGGCGATATTTTGTCATAGGTCTCCTCTGGTGGCGGTTCGAGGAACTTAGTGAACAAATCTTTCTGGGGGATGTCAAAATTGAAGACATTGTTCCTATTTTTTGAAATGAAGATTTGTTCCCATGTGGATAGTTCTTGTTTTCCTGATGTATGTTTTAGTAGTTTTGGTTCTGGAATTATGTTGTCGTTTTTTTTTCCAAAAATGCGTGGCAACTGCTGATTTTTCTAATTGTTTATATTTTATGTTCCTAAAGTGTTCCTTAGCTCTTGTTTCTAAATTTATTTTAGTTTCTCCAATATAAATTTGATTACAGTCACAGCATTCAATTTTATATATACCAGATTTTTTGTTAGATGGAAGGGCATCTTTGATGTTTGAGCAAATTAGGTTTTTTAAGGAGTAATAGTTGACTGGTGCTAGTTAATGTTTTGTTTTTTGAAGACTTTTTTTGAATTTATCAAAGGCCCATGGATGGTAAGTGAATTTTTTGAAAATCATATTAGTTTCTGTAGCTGAGAGGTTTGTGGTTTCCTTTATTTGCTTGTTCTTTTTTGCTAAGTTCACTTTTTTGTCTACTAATGATTTTGGAAAGTCATTTTTTTATGCTATTTCAATAATTTTGTTGTATTCTGCTTTGTATTCTTCTGCTGTGAGAGGGATGTTAACCAGTCTGTGTGTTAAACTATTGAAGATTGCCTGTTTTTGGGATCTTGGGTTGTAGCCATTAGCTTTTATGTAGTTGTCTGTCTGTGTTGGTTTTCTGTAAATGCCAAAGTTTAGTCTGTTTTTATTTCTCATTATTTTTAGATCCATAAATGGTAAATACTCGTCCTTTTCTATTTCTACAGTGAACTTGATGCTTTTTTCTTGGATATTTAACAGTTTCAGTGCATCACTGATGTGTTTTCTTGGTACTATTGCAAAGATGTCATCTACATATCGTTGCCAGAGTTTGAACATCCAAGGGAAACCTTTCGTGATCCTTATTTCTAAGGCGCTCATGTACAGATCGGCCAGGAAGTGTGATAGGGGCTTGCCCATTGCAAAACCAGAAGTTTGGTGGAAATATTTTGTTTGAAACTGGAAGAAATGTTGTTCTATGCATAATTTGATTAGTTCAATGTAATCTGAAATTTCAGGTGATGACATTCCAAGTGATTTGAGCCATTTTTCTATCAATGGTGGGAGTTTGTTCTACTGGTATACTGGGAAACAGTGATTTAACATCAAACGAGACTAGTGTGTCCTCTTCTTTTAGTTCAGTATCCTTAATGTGTTCTATAAGTTCATAGGTGTTTTTTATGCTTAGGCTATCGAATTTTGGAAATGACTTGAATTTGTTTATTAGCCACTTTGCAAGTTTGTATGTTGGTGAATTTATACTGCTAACTATAGGTCTCATTGTTATGGATGGTTTGTGTATTTTGGGTAAGCCAACCTTACCTAGACGTTAATAATTTAAGTGATTATTAAATTTTAGATGAGTCGTATTTTTTACACATCTGCTTCACTTTCGTACCTATTTTGAGGACATGTTTCGCAAATCTTCGTTTGCATCTACGGCTCTTGTGCGACTGAAGCTAGATCCAGCGGTGTGGGTAATTCTGGGGTTGTTGCTGCCATCTGTTGATTTAGTGATGAACTGAAATGTGGGATTCTCTTCTAGCGGGATTTCAAAGTTCATTAGTTGGTTTTTATGTTTTTCTATGTATATCCTCTCCCATATGACGAGTTCACTATGTTTTTGTACGTATTTTAGTAATTCTGTTCTAGCTTCAATTTCATGATTTTCAGACCAGAAATGAGCTGCTATTGCGGACTTATCAATATTTTTGTATCTTAAGTGCCTGAAGTGTTCTTTCTTTCTAGTGCCTATGTTTCTTTTTGTCCTCCCTATGTACATTTTTTCACAGTCTTTACACTTAATCTTGTAAATGCCTGACTTTTCCTCTGGTTTTATCTTATCAGTATTATTACTGTGAAGTAGGTTTTTAATGTAGAAGGCTTGGAAACCATGGACAAAAATATAATTAGGAAAAAATCAGCTCCTATATTGGAAAACTTAATAAATAAAAAGCCAATAAAACATTTGAAACAAATTCAGATAATTAAATCTTTAAGGAAAAAGGATGTAATCTTCTCAAGGGCTGATAAAGGGAACAAAATAGTAATCTTAGATACAGCTACATACAAAGAAAAAATGTTAGAGTTACTACAACAAAAAGAATTCCAGGAAATAGATTCTAATCCACTCAACTGATGCATAAAAGATGTACAAAAAACCATCATTAATAGTAAAATTTTAACAACTACAGAACAAAAAACTATCAAACCGGACAACCCTACCCTTGCAAGAATATATGGTTTGCCTAAAATACACAAACCCAACATACCCATGAGACCCATTGTAAATAATATAAACACTCCTACTTACCTTCTGGCAAAATGGCTATCCAAAAAATTTCAGTCCTTTCCACAATTCCATACTCTGAGTATAAAAAACTCTTTAGACCTGGTAGAAAAAATTCAAAATCTTAAACTAAAACCTCATGACACTTTAGTATCCTTTGATGTCCGCTCCCTCTTCCCTAGCATTCCATTAGACAAACTTTTGATTCAACTGAAAAAATGGCTAAATTCTATAAACCTGGATGCCAATGCAATAGAAGAATATTTGGCAATGACTGAATTATGTATACATCAAAATTATTTTGTCTTCGATGGAAAATATTATAAACAAAATTCAGGACTAGCTATGGGAAGCCCGCTATCACCATTTTTGGCCAATCTATACATGAGCTTTTTTGAAACACATATTACTAAAGCCTTCCCTCATATGTTTAAAACATGGTACAGATACGTAGACGACATCTTTGCAATAGTGCCCTACAAACTAATAGATGATGCTTTGAAACTACTCAACCTGCAAGAACCCAGCATACAATTCACAGTAGAAACTGAAGAGGACTGTACTCTGCCTTTTTTAGACCTTAAAATAAAAAAAAAGCAATGAAAAACTAGAATTTGGCATTCATAGAAAAGCAACACACACAGATAATTACATCAAAGCAAATAGTTTCAACCCAATTCCACACAAACATGCAACCATCAACAGTCTGACACACAGATTAGTAAATCTACCTCTCAGCCAGCAAGAATATCAAAACGAATACCATCAAATCTTAAAAACTGCAATTAAAAATGGATATGGAAAAAACCTTGTAGATAAAAAACTAAAATTATTCAAACTTCAAAAGAGATTAAAACAGATCACAGCTCTCACACCAATAAAACAAGAAATTAGATTTGCTAAATTTACTTACCACCCCTGGGCCACAAAAAAGTTTCAAAAAATATTCAAGAAATACAATATAACATTGGCACCAAAAAACAATTACAACATTAAAAACCTACTTCACAGTAATAATACTGATAAGATAAAACCAGAGGAAAAGTCAGGCATTTACAAGATTAAGTGTAAAGACTGTGAAAAAATTTACATAGGGAGGACAAAAAGAAACATAGGCACTAGAAAGAAAGAACACTTCAGGCACTTAAGATACAAAAATATTGATAAGTTCGCAATAGCAGCTTATTTCTGGTCTGAAAATCATGAAATTGAAGATAGCACAGAATTACTAAAATACGTACAAAACCATAGTGAACTCGTCATATGGGAGAGGATATACATAGAAAAACATAAAAACCAACTAATGAACTTTGAAATCCCGCTAGAAGAGAATCCCACATTTCAGTTCATCACTAAATCAACAGATGGCAGCAGCAACCCCAGAATTACCCACACCGCTGGATCTAGCTTCAGTCGCACAAGAGCCGTAGATGCAAACGAAGATTTGCGAAACATGTCCTCAAAATAGGTACGAAAGTGAAGCAGATGTGTAAAAAATACGACTCATCTAAAATTTAATAATTTTTTGCTTCACAGTGGTGTTCCAATACAGTTAAATCTCGATATAATTTAAGTGATGTTTGTGTTTGAATTACCGACTCATTACTTTCAAATATGTTGTTGTTTTCAAATGCTAGGCTTTGGCAATGAAGCCATTAGCTTTCTTGCTCTCCAATATTTCTGTGTAGTGGGTCCGGCAGGTAGGGCTTCACAGGTTAAAAGATGTTCTTCAGTCATTTCCTCTTCTTTGTTGCACAGAGGACAATTTGGACTTGTATAAATTCCTATTCTGTGTAAGTGTTTGGCCAATTAATCATGTTCCGTAAGTAATCTAAAATTTTCTACTGCAGCTTTACGTGGTATTTCTGGAATAATTTCTGGATTTTTAATTAAAATGTTCCATTTTTTATCTTTGGCTTTGTTAGATATTTATTGGTTTTGTTTGTTTTTATATTTACTTTTAATTAATCTTTTTATGGATGTAAAGGGTAAGTTTTTACTTTTGTTCTGAATTAAATTTGCACCTTTTTTCTCAAGCAAATCAGCTGATTCATTTCCAGCAATTCTACAATGTTCAGGTATCCATTGTAATATAATTCTTTTCTGTAGTTTTTGAAATTGTTGGATCATTTTGTGACATTCTTTAATTTGGATTGACCTCATTTTATATGAACTTATTGCACATAATGCCTCTTTAGAATCAGAAAGTATGACAGCATTTTTGAATATATCTATTCTGTATAGAAGGTGTTGGAGTGAAATATGAATAGCCGTTACTTCTGCATCAAAATTTGTTGTGTGGTATCCTGCTGGTTGATAGAATGAGAACAGTGCACACTTAATTCCTGCCCCTGAGTTGTTGTCCAAGTTAGATCCATCTGTGTAGATATGTAACCATTTTTCAGGTGGGTATCTATTGTTCACAGTTTCTAATGCTAATGCTTTTAGTATAGGTTTAGAAGTTTCAGATTTTGTAACTATTTGTTCTAAATCTAATTGAATATTAATAGGTTCAAAAGTCAGTGGGTTTTCTTTGATTAAAATGTTTTCTTTAGAATTAGGAAGATTCAGATCTGTTTTTAATTCCATAACTTTGTGTAGGAAACTTGTTTGTGTTTTCATCTTGATTGGTTGTAGTAATCTTTTCTCCCATTTCGTTGTTTTTAACCGCAACATTTTTTCATGTTGTATTAGTGCCTGCTCCTCTAAAGTTATATGCATTGGATAGTTCCGAGTTAAGGCTTGCATTTCCGTGATTGGAGTTGATTTTGCTGCACCGGTTATTAGTCACAGGGCCTGATTTTGGCATACTTCTAGGTGATTTATGTTAGAACTGTTTGCTGTAATTATTACCTCTGCATTATAAAGAAGTATTTGGCTTGATGAATGTTTTGTATGTGGTGTACAGTGTTTCCCGATTACTGCCCCACTTGACTACAGCTAATCTTTTCAAAATTGAAAATTTTTTTCTTGATTTATTTACTACTGCTTCAATATGTCTCCAAGATAATTTTGAATCAAAAATTGTTCCTAAATATTTTGTTTCATATGTTTGTTTCAGGTTTGTTTTTAGGGATTTTCTTTTTTAAGCTAAATATTTTGAAGTTATTTTGTCAGGAATAATTGACGTCCTGCAGATGTCCCCACCTGCAGATCCGAACGGTGGACTATTTTACCTCCGGAAAATTTATCTGAAGGACTTGTCATGTTTTAAGTAGCATAAATGTAACCGTTTTTTAAGTGGACACTAATCTTTTGCTTGTAATGGTGGTTACATCATCCACTCACTTTAACCCCCAGTATGTCTGGAGGGCCACACCTGTCTTCGGTTAATGGGTCCATCGGACCTGGCTGGGAGGAGTTTTAGAGTCCATCGGCTTTTCCCACAAGCACCAATTGTGGAACATTTGTATGCCGTGACAGGTCAGCATAAGAGGTGAAATAGCATTTCCTCTATTTCTGATGTAGTTATACCACTAACGCTCCGTCCCCAGAGCCTCATTGGTAAAAACAGGTTGCACCATGGGCAGGTTGAGGTTGGGCTTTGGATAGGAGAGGTTATGGAATGCACATCACTATCCCTTGCATCCCATTGCCTCCATTTCCAGTTGCACAGAGGTTGAAAGTGGAGGCAATGGCCTTTGAAACTAGTCCCTCGATAATATAAAAAAGTTAGTGACGAGTGTCAATAAACCGACTGCAGATAGTTTTTATGATTAATTTTGACATCACTGTTACTAAATTTCTCCAAACACACATAACACATATAAACAGCTTGTCAATTTTTTCATAGTCACAGTTTTATTTTTCTCTTGCATTCCTTATCAATTGTACCACGTTCAACACTTTCATTAATTTTCTTTCAACCCTTAAGTGAGTAAGTGTGTGAGGTTTAAGGGCCAGTCACCAGCTAGTTTGTTTGGCCCCAATTCATCCCTTATAAATGTTGAAAGCATACATGCATTGTTTGAGTAATTCATCGCCATATCTGATTTCTTTATACATTTATCAACTTCTGAGAATTTTTGCTTTTCTTTTAGAGGAAATGCCTCTTTTGCTTATTGCTATTTGGTTGACATTGTTTAAACCAGACTTGCTTTGAGTAGAATAAAATTTCCATCTTTCAACACAAGAAATGGTAATAAGCAGGGAAAGGATTTATATGTAAATACATATTTACTTATAAAGCTAATATAATTTATATGTCATTGCTATTATGTTTCACAATGTGCAAACTTAAAAAACTCTTTAGATTTAGTAGGAAAAATCAAAGATATAAATTTGGACAAAAATGACAGACTGGTTTCATTTGATGTCACATCTTTATTTCCAAGCATACCAACAGAAAAATTACAGACTGTATTAAAAAAGTGGCTAACTACAATAGAAATGGAATTAACAGAAGCAGAAGAATACATTTCTCTAACAAAAATATGCATTGAACAAAACTTCTTCAGCTTTAATGGAAAACACTACAAGCAGAAATCAGGGTTATCAATGGGCAATCCACTTTCACCTTTTTTGGCTAACTTATTTATGAGTGCATTTGAAACACAAATCAAAAAGTCCTTCCCATTGATCTTCAAAGTTTGGTATAGATATGTTGACGACATCTTTGCAATTGTACCGAGTAAACATTTAGAAGACGCTTTAAAATTACTCAATCTGCAAGAAAGGACTATAAAATTCACTATAGAAAAGGAAACCAATGGACAACTCTCTTTCTTGGATCTAAATATCATCAGGAATGACACAAAAATAAAATTTGGAATATACAGGAAACCAACACATTCAGAAAATTACATAAAAAATAATAGCCACAACCCAATTACACATAAACATGCAATAATAAACGCGTTACACACAGAGTAGTCAACATACCCATGGAAAAAGAAGAATATTTCAAAGAACAAAAAAAATACTACACATAGCAGAGGAAAATGGATACAACAAAAGTTTGGTGTTAAAGAAAATTAGAAAAGCTAAACTAAAGAAAACCATTAAGGAAGCAACCACATTTACAAAAGAAAAAGAAAGCAACAGCATAATCAGTTCATTCACATATCACCCAAAAACATTTAATAAATTTAAAAAGATCTTCAAGGAACAAAATATCACCTTGGCACCTACCAATAGACACTCAATTTTAAAATTGCTAAATTCAAAAACAAAAGATGAAATCCCATCAGTTAACAGATCCGGAATATATCAGATAAGTTGTAAGAACTGTGAAAAATGCTACATAGGTCAAACTAAAAGAAATCTAGAAACCAGAGTCAAAGAGCACTTTAGAAACATCAAATTGAAACAAGAAGATAAGTCAGCAGTAGCATTTCACTTTTGGAATGAAAACCATGATATTGATCCAAATCCAAAATTATTAAAAGGAGTGATAAACCAAAATAAATTGACAACATGGGAGAACATATTCATATGGAAAAATAAGGATCGCGTAATGAACTTTGAAATCCCAACAGTAGATAATTTGACAAAGAAGTTCATAGTTCCACCACCAGAGAGAGAGCAGACAACAACAGATGTCAGTTGGAAAGAGATTGAAAATCGAGGCGAATGTCTTTGAAACTAGTCTCTCATAAATATAAACAAGTAAGTGACGAGTATTAATAAACCAACTACAAATAGTTTCTGAAATTAATTTTGACGTCACTGTTACTAAATTCCTCCAAACACATATACATATAAGTACTATGAAGTCTTAGTACTGAGAGTGAGAATTTGTAATCCTTTGGTATGTATGTATTAGGAATAGGATTATTGCAAAATTATTGATGGTTTATTAATGTTGCTACAAGGATGATGCTTGTGGAAAGCCTTTCTTGATATGACGGCTCAACAGGATTAGTACAATAATTATTTCCTGGGCATCAAGTGTTACGATGAAAGAATGGTCCAGAAACTTAGTCCTCAGTTATATAGTACATCATACAAAATGCTTCTTCTTTGTTACTCTGAACACATCATTGAAATTTTTGAAAAGTGTTTAATAAACAGATTATAGTAAAGATGATTATAAATTAAATCATGGTTCATAAATGTTAGACCTAATATCATATTAGTAATTTTCATGGTCTTTTTTTCTCTAATTTCTTGATACCATTAGAAGAGTTCATGTCAGCAAACATACGAGTTTGACCAACAAATGTTTCTTCAAAGGATTATAAAGTGTTAATAGCTTATAGATGTTTAAAATTATGGTGTATTTTTAATAGCTTCTTTTTTTTTAATATCAAGAGTTTGCAAGCAATGAATAATCTACAACATGAAGTAAAAATAACATTTTATGGGAACAAAGAGGGCAGAACAAAAATAGAGTATTTATGCTAACAATTTATACAGGGTGTTAATGAACTACACCAAAATAATTTCAGCGATTGTAGACATGACTAATATTGTGACTGTGGGTTCATATAATTAGAAGTCCAATTTGCAGAAATTCTAAATGTTCTTTATTTTCGTAGAAATACACTCCGTACAATCCTTATGTAACAGAATTATGTCACATACACAATCACAATCTACCAAGGTCGATGACCACAACAACAGCATTCTGATTACACCTGTTTACAACATCAGCTCTTGTTACAACACTTCACAACTGTTTGCTCTTGTTTTCGACTGGCTCTTGGTGAGTCGTCGCTTCCTTATATACCTCATTGATAATTCGAGACTGTTCTGTAACAATCAAGAGATCGAATGTTCTGTCACCAGTCGAAACTCGAACCTTGCAGACGGGAAACCTTATCTGTGCCGGCAAGTCCTTTTTTCTCCGCGCTGCCTATCAGTTCCTTTGTGTGCACAAGCCACGTTATCGCGATCGGGTTCGCGACACTGCTCCCTCCTCAAGGCTGGTCGTCCCGAACAGCACCATCGTAGTGGGCCAGACGATCCAAGTGTACCACCACTATCTTTCCTCGGGGCACCTTCTGGATGCGGTAGACCACGTCGTTAATGCTCTTCACCACCCGGTATGGTCCTTGCCTTGTTGAAGTTTCGGGCATCGTCCCTTGGTCCGGGTCGGGTGGTACAACCAGACCAGGTCACCTTGCTGGAACCCTCGGCTGTTGGCTTGCCAGTCGTATCTGGTCTTCATGCGGTCGCTGGCCTTATGGATGTTCTGACGAGTCATCTCATGAATGTCGTGGAGATGGTCCACCAGGTTCTCCACATACTCGGTTGCTGGCTGTTTTGCATCCGGAGGGCTCCCAAAAGCCAGGTCACAAGTGTGGCGTATCGCGCTCCGACGTTGTACTGCTGCATGCGACCCCGGCTTCTAGTCTGGGGGCCGGGACTCGCCGCGCACACGTGACATTGATGGAACCATCTCTCAGCGTCTGCTCGGAGCCTCAGCCAGTAGTAGTGCTGTCGGAGTTTGTCGATCGTTCGGTTTGCACCCAGGTGTCCTCCTGAAGTACCGGCGTGCACTTCCTCCAAGACCTCCGGGACCTTACTTTGGGGAAGTAGCAACTGTTCTCTCTGCGTCTTCCCATCAGGCGATTCCCATACCCGGAACAGCATGCCCTCTCTGATCTTCAGCGAGTCCCATTGGGCCCAGTACGACTTGTATGTGGCGCTCCTTGGTGCGATGTCCTCCCAGGTTGGTCTTGTCCCTGCCTCCACTTCTCTCAAAAATGGCCCCAAGTCTTCGTCTGCCAGCTGCTCCCTCCTCTGGTCTGCGCAATCCCAGCCGCCCGCAGGCACTGCCGTGACCACTCTGACAGCTGCGAGACGCTCCTTCTCTTCCACCCTTGTGCACTGGCCGCACCTTTCTGGGCAGGGTCTCCGGGACATGGCATCTGCGTTGCCGTGGCTCTTCCCTCTCCGATGTTCAGAGGTGAAGTCGTACTCCTGCAGCCTCTGGACCCATCGGTCTGTCTGGCCTTCCAGGTTCCTAAAGCTAAGTAGCCAGGTGAGGGCAGAGCGGTCAGTCCTCAGGTGGAATGGCTGACCGTACAGGTACTTGTGGAAGTGCTCCAAGGTCTTCACTACCGCCAATAACTCTCGTCGGGTGACGCAGTAAAAGCGTCTTGTTCAGCTGCTGGAAAGCGCCTTCGGCGTCATCCGTGCACACATATGGTCGGTGTTCTTCTGTCAGACGCGTAAGGGGTTTGGCGATGTTGGAGAACCCCTTTATGAAACGGCGGTAATAACTGCACAGCCCTAGGAAACTGCGCAATTCAATCTTATCCTTTGGCCGGGGCCAATCTCTCACAGCCTGTGTCTTTTTTTTTTTTTTTTTTTTAATTTTACGTCCTCCAACGTTAAGTCATATCGGACGATGAATGGAATGGGCGAAATGATGCTCAAATGAGCTCCGGGTCTGTAGAGCTTAGAGTTACCCAACATTCGTCTTTCAGGATAAGGGAAAAACCCGGAAAAAGCCTTATCCAGGTAACTCACCCTGACTGAGATTCGAACTCGGGACCTCTTGAACGTGAGGCAGACACTCTACCACCACGCTACCGAAGCGGGTCAGCCTGTGTCTTCTCCGGGTCTGTGGCCACTCCGGTTGGTGAGACTATGTGGCCCAAGTAGCTGACTTCCTTGCGGAAGAGCTGGCACTCCTTTGCATTCAGCTTCAAGTTGTTCGCCTGCAGTCTCTGTAGCAGCTTACTCAGGTTGTCGAGATGGTTTCCGACGCGCTCATCCACTTGAACCATCCGCTTGCCCAGCTCCGTGACGTCCTCCTTCACGCCGACCAACTGTTCCTCAAATTTGGCAGCGAGGGCCTCGTTCGCAACCTTTATTTCTTCCAGCTTCGCGGCCAGGTTGTTATTTTCCGCTTCTGTTTTCGTTGTTAATTCGGCCTTCATTTCTTCCATCTTCTCAGTGATGTTGTTAGCCGTCTTCATTTCTTTCAGTTCTGCGGCCAGGTTGTTATTTGCCGCCTCCGTCTTCGTTGTTAATTCGGTCATCTTTGCGGCCAAGTTTTATTTGCCGTCTCCAACTTCTCTAGAATCTGTGCCAATGCAGCCTCCATCGTCGTAATGTCTCTCTCCTGACATCAATTGTAACTTTGTGGGTTAGTAGAATTAGAAGTCCAATTTGTAAAAATTCTAAATGTTCTTTATTTTCGTAGAAATACACTCCGTACAATCCTTATGCAACAGAATTATGTCACATACACAATCACAATCTACCAAGGTCAATGACCATAACAACAGCGTTCTGATTACACTTGTTTACAACATCAGCTCTTGTTACAACACTTTACAACTGTTTACTATTGTTTTTGACTGACTCTTGGCTAGTCGTCGCTTCCTTATATACCTCATTGATAATTCGAGACTGTTCTGTAACAATCAAGAGATCGAATGTTCTGTCACCAGACGAAACTCGAACCTTGCAGACGGGAAACCTTATCTGTGCCGGCAAGTCCTTTTCTCCGCGCTGCCTATCAGTTCCTTTGTGTGCACAAGCCGTGTTATCGTGATCAGGTTTGCGACAATATAAACAAGTTGAGATAGGCAATGTATGATCTGCGGCTAAACACAGGGCAGGTACTTGTGTTAAACATAATTGACATCAGATGCTGATAAATTAGTATTTAAATAAGGTGAGTGAAATTGTTGGATTAGAATGTCTTTAAAACTGCCTTCCGAGTATAGAAATATCAATTCTTAGTAGCTCGTTATTGGCATCCTCAAGATTTAATGCCTCAAAGATCTCTGAAATCTCGAACTAGTCACCTGCTAGTGTGACACTGAACAGCAATTAACTCCTCCTTCCATCATGTAGCCTATTCTAGAGGTGTTTATGTAAGTGTACTGGTGACCCAAACCATCACGCCAAAATCTGCTGTTCCAAAGGTCAGTGGTTCCATTCCTGACATGTAGCTAATTTTTTTCCTTCTTGTTTTTAATACATAAACACTAGTAGAAAGAAATGGCATGATTCGTAACTAAGAACGTGAATATGATTGGCCAGTGCAATAACACTACTACACTTTTTCTGGAGTCACCTCAAGTCTCTGGTGTGTGAAACAACTTTTACCTCAGAAGAGGACC
This sequence comes from Mantis religiosa, assembly GCA_030765055.1. Classification (NCBI taxonomy): domain Eukaryota; kingdom Metazoa; phylum Arthropoda; class Insecta; order Mantodea; family Mantidae; genus Mantis; species Mantis religiosa. Next base: position 113,725,855 of record CM060948.1, on the reverse strand, counting down.
TAACTGCCCGAATAATAGTAGCATGTGATTGATTGATGTTTATTTCCAATTGTAAATATTTTTACATGGATCATCAATTTGTATATACATAAAATTAATACAATAATATTTACAAACATGTGTACAAAGTTGATGAGAAGTGTAAATATCATATTCTACCTAACCTGTTTATATTCTTCCACGGAATAAAATATTTTTTGTAATAAATAAGTTTTATCAGCCTTTAGTTTTGTATTCCTGTTTGTTATCTGTTTGATTTCAGCCGGTAGGTGGTTATACAAATCTTTGATGCTATATTCTATGCATTTATTACTTAGGATACCAGTAAGTCTGTTTCTAAAATAATTATCTTTTGTTCTGGTGTTATGTTTGTGGATGTTATTATTTTTGTTTTGATCATACCTTTTTAATGTAAGTTTTATATATATATATATATATATATATATATATATATATATATATATATATATATATATATAATGAAGGTAATGTTAAAATATTTAGTTTCTTAATGCATTTCTACATGTGTCTCTTTTCTGTATTCCTACCATCAAACGTATTGCTCTTTTTTGCAATCTAAATAGTCTTAAAGCTAATGTTTTTTGTACTGTGCCCCATAATACAATCCCATAGCTCAAGTGAGAGTGAATGAATGCATAGTATGTTTGTTTAATACTTTTTTATCTATTATTTGTATTGTTTGTTTTAAGATATATATACCTGAATTAACTTTTTTTATTACTTTTTGAACATGCCCATTCCATTTCAATCTGTTGTCTATTACTAATCCTAAGAAGTTTGTTTCATTTACCTGTTGAATTTCTTTGTTTCCTATTGTTAACTTTATATTTGTCTGTTTTTTGTTATTAAGACTGATTTGCATACACTCTGTTTTGTTTGTGTTTACTATCATGCCTAAGATTTCTAAATGTCTGTTTACTTTTACTAGTAGAGTATTTGCCCTATTTTGTACTTCTATTTCTGTTTTTCCTGTTACTAAAATTGTGGTGTCATCTGCATAGCCTATCACTATTCCCCCTTTTATTATTTGAAATAAGCTGTTTATATACAGTAGGAATAAATATGGTTCTAATTTTGAGCCTTGGGGCACTCCATGTGTTACTTTTTTGAACGATGATCGAAATTTCATTAACTTTCCATTTAAATTGTGTATTATTTCCACGCATTATTCTCTATTTTGTAGATAGGAGCCAAGTAATAGTAGTGGTATGCCTCTGATTCCATAGTTTTCCAGTTTTGACATTAGGATTTCTATGTTAACACAGCCAAAGGCCTTGGAAAGTTCAAGGGCATTTATAATAATGTCATTTCCTCTGCAAATGGCTTCTGTTGTAGACTTTTTCTTTTGAAATCCGAACTGACATTCTGATAAAATTTGACATTTTTTGCAAAAGCTTTGTAACTGTGTTAGAAATAATCCTTCTACTATTTTAGAGAAAGTTGAGCATAAAGATATTGGTCTATAATTTTCCATTATTAATTTTGAGTTTTTTTTTTTTTTTTCTTATAAATTGGTCTGACCACAACTTGTTTTAATTTCTTTGGAAATATTCCAGAACTGAAAGATTGATTGGTTAAGTAAGTACATCTGTTATTTCGTATTTGCAATATTTAATCACTTCATTTGTAAAGTTATCCAGTCCACTGGATCTTTTGCATTTTAATGCATTTATCTGTGAAATAACTTTACCCTCGTTAATTTCACTAAGCACCATTGAATTACATACTTTCTTTTCATTTATTGGTACATACTGAGTTTGTTATATTCCTAATTTTTTTTTTAATATTTATATAGTGTTCATTGAAGTGGTTAGCTATTTTTATGGGATCTTGTATCACTTGGTTGTTTATTTCAATGAACATATTTCCCTGTCATTTTTGTTGATTTTCCTTACGTGTTGAATTTACAGTGTTCCATGTAGCTTTAATTTTATTTTCTGCATTTTTTATTAATTTTGCATTATGTAACTTTTCTGCTTCTCTTATTACATTATTTAAAATTGTATTGTATTTTTCTATGTAATTATAGGATTTAGCATCAATATTTGGGTGCTTTAGACTGTTAAAAAACTGCATACGCTTTTTGGAGATGTCTATACCTTTAGAGGACCAAGTGTTTCCGTTTTGGTTTTTTAATTTTACTTTGTGAAATGGTACTGTTGCATCCAAACAGTTTCTTGAAATAGTATAAAAGTGGTCAAATTAATAGTTTATTTCTTTTTCGCTGTGCATATCCACCTATTTTATTGCTTGTAGATTTTTTCTTATAGCTTCTAGTATAGTTTTATTTACTATCCTTTTAGTTTCTATTTTATTTTTTGTTTCCTTATTTTGTTTACCTAACATTTTAGATAAGTTATTCGACACATACAAGGAATTTTGGACAGAGTACAACAGTCGTTCCTTCGACCTGTCAACCTTACATTGAAAATGCAGGTTGCCATTTCAAGCAGTTCCTATAAACCTGACATAAAGAGTTGCATTTCCATTTTATTTTATGTAAGTTCGTTTACTCTTTAAACCAACTCCCGTTTAGATATACAGCATGCAAAAATATTAAGCAGCATTCAACCTTTGTTAGAATCATAATTAATTGCACTGACAAGGTGAAATTACACGTAAAATGGATACATTTATACAACAATTAAAAGTTTAGACATACAACTGAAAAAACAACCAAACAACAAAATGAAAATAAAAAAAGACATAAAAATTAAGGAGATCTGAACTTGTTAACTTTTGACTCGAAAGCTAATGTCATAACCATTGCACCAAAGGGAGTGCCCCACACGTCTCTTCATTTTCGTGTGTTGTGCACTCAAGTGTTATCAGTGGCATACTGGCACTTTAGAAACTTATAACCGTAACTTAGACATTTGAACCCAAAGGCCATAAGTCTCCTATCTCAAATTACTTGTTTAGTATATCTCCACTTGCTCTGAAAATATTTTGGTGTAGTTCATTAATACCCTGTATATTTTAATAAATGGAATACTTGAGCATTATTTTTAAGAAATGCATCTTTTGAAAGAATGGACAGAATTAAACATATTTGGTGCCATCCAAAGTTTTGACATGGATTGTTCATGATATGAAATTATCATATTGAGATTTTGTACTGTTTCCACTCTTACTTCACAAATGTGGTTTAGTTCAGTTTTCCCTGTCTTTTCACTTTTCTTAAGAAATATGTAATGAAATATGCGAGTAGCAGCCTCTTTACTCACAAGGGCATCAGTGTCTTCTTGGCCCTTAATAACATTTAAGTCTTTTTACTTAAAATCTAAATTCAATTCCAAAGCTTGTTTTATAGTATCTAATTTTGCTTTATATGGAATACCTTTTTAGCAGGATTTTATATAAGACCTCTCTATCTGTCACAATAGTAACACACACTGTGTCTTACACAAACTCACTCAAAAGATGCACTGTATAACCAGCACTTTGTTGTAAGAAGAAGAAGCCACTATCTTACCTGTTGACTCACAAGTATGCTCACTTAAATATAGCTGTTGGAATTTTTGAAATATTCTAGAATGTTCAGGAGTAGACAGAAAGAAGTTTCTTCCAGAAAATTCTGTTGTCTCTCATTAGTGCTTCTGGTGCTTCCTAACTTTTCTCTCTAACTGACCAGGTGGTCATTCAGTCAGTGCCATCTAATCAATAACAGGCTTATAGATGCATTACAACATTACAATATATACCATTATTAACACTGAGAAGGTTATGTTTGCAGTAATCCTAATTTCTATCTGTATTTTTAAAAAAAAAAAAAAAACTTTTGCCTCATAACTAAGTCCAGAGATGCAAGACTAATGTGAGCCCTATCAATGCTGTCTCCTCTGTTTCACATTTGCAGGTATACCTTCATGTTGTACGTCTACTCCTATATCTCCGTATTTTATCTTTGTTATTTAAATGGAAAATAAATTCAAATAAACACAAAGGTTAGAGGAGGGTAGACCAGACTGAAAAATTCAGTGTCATAGCCAGGATTTGAATCATGGATCTCCCGCTCTCCATCCATCCAGCTGCTCATAAACATTGAGCTACTATGGCAACATTCTAACATGACACAAACCAGAAGATCTATGGTTCAAATCCCAGCTATGGCATTGAATTTTTCAGTTTGGCTCTATCCCGGAAAACTTTATCCTGCTTTCTGCTAGGTGGAAGAACAATTCATTTCCATCAATTAATGAAGGTTAGAATTTTTCCAAGGAATTAATCAGCAATAAATTAGCTATAGACTCTTGATATCCAATTAATTCACTCTGTGGCAGCATCTGCATTGATTGTACAGCATCAGAACTTAGTCAAGCTCAGAATAAAATAAATATCTTTCTGTATCTGTTTGTCAAATTCCTTATATAGAAATAAATGAATTGGTAATGTCTTGAAGACTGTTCATTCTTTCCCTACAATCTTATTGCATGAAAAATGTGAGACAGCAATAGAGTTAAATTATTTTAATCACCAGTTCAACATTAGTCAACAATCAGCTAGCAATATTTCTGCTCTGCAAACTCAGTTTTGTAAATTGTGGGACGTTATTTTGCAATTTAAGTAGTAACATTTCTTCGCTCACACCAAACTATTCAGATTTTGGAATCATATGATCACTCTAGAAGCACAAGATTATTCTGCTTTACGTAGTAGAAAACTTAAGTTCTCACAGCTTTCTAATGTTTATGTTTTTATGTTGAAATGTTTAACAGGGTAATATTGGATCACCACTAACAGCATTGGATGCAACTTGTGAAGGTTTTTGCCGAGATCTTGAAGCACTCGACAACATGAGCTCCCGAACATGTGATACTGTACATGTGTTTTATGTGCGTGCTGGTCAGAAAACAGCAGAGGAAATTCTTAATAATGTGGTAAGTTTTGAATTATTTCTTTTGGAGGAAAATAACAACAAAGCTTTATTTTATTTTATTTTTTTTAACATTGCACAAATTGAAATTTCAATTGCTGTAAAAAAACATACTCAGGGCTCACACAAAAATAAAATTCCAGCAGGAAAAATTCAGATATTTATATATTTGTACGTAAAGATTGGGGGGAAATATACTATATGCGCCTGATTTCTTGAGCGTTCGGGACCCAGGTCCTCATTTGATAGTTTTCATCTATTTCCGTAAACACAGATGACAACTTTGAAATATGAAATGCACTATACACTCTGACATCTAGTGGCTAAGATGCTAAGCTTTCACATGTGTGCCATTTCATTTTGAGCAAATTAGAGGTTAATTATTAGCTAATCAGTTTAAAGCAAATCTAAGAGTAAGATGTATATTGTGGATGTTATGGCTCTCGAAAGGGGACACACTATTATTTGTTTACATCAGTATAACTGTGATCTGAGTGCAATTGAGCTGGCGTGGGCAAAACTTAAGAATGTTTTCAGAGGATGCAATGTTAACTGGAGAGCCACAAATCTGCAGAAACTTGCCACAGAAGCGACAGATTGTGAAGGATACTGCAAGAAAGTCCAAGAGCTGGAAATGCAATATTGAAGAAACGATGGTGTAATAGAAAATGAAATTATTGAAATTATTAACACATCTGCAGATACCAGCAATAAAAGTGATGCAGCGGACTTGGAAATCGAAGAACCATAAAGCAAGTGAGTGTCTATAGCTGTCATAATATTTGTTTTCTGCTTTTATGTGTTTCATAACATAGTAGACAAGTATACATCTTATCAGATGGAGTTGAATTTATTGTTTGTCCGCACATCTCACACCTTCAATGCCTATCTTTGCTTATTGTACCGCCATTTGACTGAATTGCTGTTTTTGTAGGTTGACCACACTGCAGAAACAAGAGCGTGTTACCTCTCTCTTCTTCCCCTCTGCCCGCACCTCACCATAAATCCAGTGCTCAACAAAACTGTGCATATAGTATGCAGGGAAGGCAAAGACATATACAGGACACAAGATTTAAAAAACATATAAGAAACATGGAATATAAACAAACCAAGAAAACAATAGTAATTGCAGAGCATTTTTGGTATGCAAATTGTTAGTTGAAAGACAGAGCTTAGCTTTTAAAAGTTGGTCAAACTCTCCATTCAAAAAAAAAAAAAAGCTGTTCATACTGTCGCGAATACATTGTTGCGACGAGGCGGCGGGGCCGAGGCATTCAAAGAGACGGACAGTACAGATTTCTCGAGAGTTTGTCTTTGTTCTAGCACCGTGTTGATTCTGGATAGTGAGTAATCTATAAAAAGGGAGCCGCCGGCCGCCAGAGAGTCAGTTGTTAATTGGAGCTGCGGACGTGCGAGCCCGTGGTCAGCGTAACACCAATCGACCAGACCCATGAGCCGGTGCCGACGCAACACTTGGGTCCCCGGCTGCAAGGTTTAGTGGAGAGGGCGTCCGACCACCTGACCGCAGAACAGCTCGAGAAGGTTCGACAACTGCTGAGACGATACCAGCGCGTCTTTAGCCAAGGCGACAGAGACTACGGTCGCACGGACCAAGTGCTCCACCACATCGACACCGGAGACGCCCGGCCTATTCGACAACCACCAAGACGCGTTCCGATTGTGAAACAAGCAGTGGTACGAGACCTGCTGGACTACATGAGATCCAGAGGAGTGATCGAAAGGTCTGACAGCCCATGGTGTTCCCCTGTAGTCTTGGTGACTAAGAAGAACGTTGAGCTATGCTTCTGCGTGGACTACAGGAAGCTGAACACTGTCACCAGGAAGGACTGTTTCCCCTTACCCCGGATTGACGATGCCCTGGACACACTTGCCTGTGCGCAGTGGTTCTCGACCCTGGACCTGAAGTCTGCTTACTGGTAGGTAGCTCTGGACCCGAGAGACAAGAAGAAGACCGCATTCTCGACAGGCCAAGGGCTTTGGCAGTTTACAGTTGTGCCCTTTGGCCTCTGCAACGCACCAGCTACCTTCCAGCGCCTCATGTAGTCAGTGATGAGAGGACTGACTTATGACGCCTGCCTGCTATAACTGGACGACAGCATCATCGTCGGTAAAACATTCGAAGACCATCTCGAAAACCTGAGCAAGGTGCTACAGAGACTTCAGGCGACTAACCTGCAGCTAAACGCAAAGATGTGCCAGCTCTTCCGCAAGGAAGTCAACTACTTGGGCCACATAGTCTCACCAACCGGAGTGGCCACAGACCTGGAAAAGACACAGGCCGTGAGAGATTGCACAGTTTCCTGGGGCTGTGCAGTTATTACCGCCGTTTCATAAAGGGCTTCTCCAAGATCACCAAGCCCCTCACCCGCCTGATGGAAGAACACCGACCATATGTGTGGACGGTGGACGCCGAAGTCGCTTTCCAGCACCTGAAGAAGACACTGTGCAGAGCTCCTATTTTGGGATTCCCACAACCAAGTGACGCCTTCATTGTGGACACTGACGCCAACGACCATTGCATTGGAGGTGTCCTATCCCAAGTCCAGGACGGCCACGAGCGGGTGATAGCTTACTTCAGCAAGATGCTGTCCAAGGCAGAGAAGAACTACTGCGTCACCTGGCGAGAACTACTGGCAGTAGTAAAGACCTTGGAGCACTTCCACAAGTACCTGTACGGTCAGCCATTCCACCTGAGGACTGACCATTTCGCCCTCACCTGGCTAATTAGCTTTAGGAACCTGGAAGGCCAGACAGGCCGTTGGGTCCAGCCTGTCCAGAGGCTGCAGGAGTACGACTTCACCTCTGAACATCGTAGAGGGAAGAGCGACGGCAACGCAGACGCCATGTCACGAGAACCCTGCCCGGAAGAGTGTGGCCAATGCACAAGAGTAGAAGAGAAGGAGCGTGCCACAGCTGTCAGAGTGGTCATGGCAGTGTCTGCGGACGGCTGAGATACTGCAGGCCTGAGGAGGGAGCAGCTGTTGGACGCCGACTTGGGACCACTCTTGAGGGAAGTGAAGGTAGGGACGAGGCCGACCTGGGAGGACATCGCACCCAGAAGCACTTGGAGGAAGTACACGCCGGCACTTCAGGAGTACACCTGGAAGCAAACCGAACGATCGACAAACTCCTGCAGCGCTACTACTGGCTGAGGCTCCGAGCAGATGCTGAGAGATGGTGCCGTCAAGTCACGTGTGTGCGGCGAGTTGTGGCCCCCAGACTAGGAACCGGGGTCGCATGCAGCAGTACAATGTCGGAGCACCTTTCGAACGCAGCGCTGTCGACATAGCTGGACCATTCTTAGTGTCCGACCGAGGCAACAAGTACCTGATGGTGGTCCTGGACTACTTCAAGTGGCTGGAGGCGTATGCCAACCTGAACCAGGAGGCAAAGACCATCACAGACTGCCTCATGGAGCAACTGTTCTGCCGTTTTGGAGTGCCATTGGAGCTCCATGTTGATCAGGGCACCAATTTTGAGTCTAACCTGATGAAGAAGGCTCTGGAAAGACTTGGGGATAACAAGACCTGCACAACACCCCTACACCCGCAGTCGGACTTCATGGTCAAGAGGTACATCAAGACCCTAGAAGAACATCTGAGGAAGGTCGTGGCCAGCCATCAGCGAGACTGGGAAGTAAAGGTGCCACTGTTCCTGTTGGCATACCGCTCGTCGACACACGACACCACTGGGATGACGCCAGCCAGCTTAATGTTCGGCCGAGAGTTACGCCTCATTTGTGACCTTGGTTTTGGGAGCCCCCGGAAGCGAAGTAGCCAGCAAACGAGTATGTGGAAAACTTGGTGGACCGTCTCCACGACTTGCACGAGATGGCTCGTCAGAACATCCAGATGGCGTGTGACCGCATGATGACCCGATACGAAAGGCAAGCCAACAGCCAAGGGTTCCAGCAAGGTGACTTGGTCTGGTTGTACCGCCCTACCCGGACCAACGGACGCTTCAGCAGCCATGGCAAGGACCATACCAGGTGGTAAAGAGGATTAACGACGTGGTCTATTGCATCCAGAAGGTGCCCCAAGGAAAGATGATGGTGGTACACCTGGATCGTCTTTACCGCTACGATGGTGCTGTTTGGGACGACCAGCCTTGAGGATTGAGCAGTGTCGCAAATACATTGTTGCGACGAGGCGGCGTGGCCAAAGCATTCAAAGAGACTGACAGGGCAGTGCGGAGATAAAAGGTCGCCGAAACGGTCGGGGGAAGGAGACGGATTTCTCGACAGTTTGTCTTCATTCTAGCGCTGTGTTGATTGAGAACATTCCGGATAGTAAGTAATCTATAAAATGGGAGTCGCCGCCCGCCAGAGAGTCAGTTGTTAATTGAACTCGCGTGCGTGAACAGCTGTGTTGTCATCTGCGACTGTAAAAGTTGACAAAATGTGTTTCTACGGAAATAAAGAGCAATTTTTGGTGATTGTAACCTGGACTTTTAATTTCACGAACCCACATAGTCACAATACCTACATAAAAATAAACATGGTTTAGTAAATTTTGATGTCACGTATGAAAATGATCTCATTACACAATACATCCAACCAGGAAATGTCATATACAAGCCACACTTGGAAGTGCAGCAGAGTGTCTAGGCTGATGATGGAGATAACAGTCTTTGAAACATGTTCCGGTAAGTTTAGGTGTAGAAAGTTAAATTGTAGCAATTAAAGTCTCAGTTTGTGCATTTGAATGGGTAAATGGTGATATCTTTTTTAATGGAAAACACTCATAATCACTTTTTGACTGAAATTACCGTAATTATGGATGGTTAGTTATATGCCATAATTTTATGTTGTACTGTTTTGAATTAAAGCATGGTGTTGGATGTCATAATAATAACACTACTGATTCCAAAAATGTCAGACATTTTCCATTACCCACTATTTTTTGGTAATTTTGAAAATAATTTTTTCCCTGTTAATTAGCATTTGTGGTATACATGCTGATTATAAGGAGTATTTTGCATTCATTTCGTTGTTTCAATATTTGTCTTATAACATTTGGTGTTTGTTGCTTCCAATTCACATAGACATTCCCTTACAGAGCTGTGATTATAAGGCAACATTCAGTTTCTTGAAAGAAAGAGGCTAATTCTGTGCTCTCTTCTGTTGTCAATTCAGATAGAAGTGTGTCTCCAAGTAGTACATTATAAGGAGTAGTGTAGAAGTATATAGTGTATAAGAAACCTGTCTGTAAAGTGAGTTAATGAGAGAAACAACTTTTGTCATGTATGTGGTGAGCTGACTATCAAAGCACAGAGACGAAATTTTACTCCTCTTATAAGAGAAACTTATGACTGTTATTTTAACAACAAAATAGACAAGAACAGGATATGGGCCCCGGAAATCTGTAGTGCCAAATGTGTATCACTATTCATTTGCTAGTTGAAGTGAACCTTGTTATATGCCATTTGCATTCCCTAAGGATAAGTTGCAAACATAAGAATCATTTGACACACTAGTACATCTGCTTGATGAATATATCTAGAATAAGGTTTTCAGAGATAGAATCAGACTGAAAAATTCAATACCATAGCCAGGATTTGAACCACGGATCTCCAGTTTCCATTTGGTTGCTCTTAACCATTGAGCTACCATGGCAACATGCCAGCACATTGTTCAAATCCTGGCCATGGCATTGAATGTTTCAGTCTGACTCTACCCTTCGAAAACATTGTGCTACACACAGCTAGTGTGGAAGAACAGTTAATTTCCATCAATTAACCTGATATCTGGGATAAGTTTGAAGTCCAAATGTACTGTTATACATCTATCTTTAGATTCAGCAATTTCACTGGTGCTTCATGGGCTAGAACTTCCCATACCAACTGACCAGCTCCACTAGATGACATGACATAATGTCTAATGACTTCGTGATGAAGAATCACAGAATGATTCGGACTACTGCCTGTGGTGTCGCATGTAGTAAAATGCACATTAAATACTACACATGATTCAGATTTTCCTGAATGAACCTCACGTTTTAACACAGAAAGATTTAAATGATAGGATTTGGCATCTTGGTTTAATAAAAGCAAGGCATAAGTGTTTGCCTTAAGATTGAGAAGATGGAAGCTATTACATGTGACACCAAAGTAAGTTTTTTTCACCAACATCAAAAGGAAATTGAGTATTTGTTTTTTTAAAGAGAAGGACCTAGTTTTCTGCAATAATGTTCCAATTACTGCAATGAAATATGTAATGTTTAGCCTCTTTTACTACATGTGATGCCGCAGGTGGTGACACTGATGATATATGAGATGAAGATTGAGTACCGATGAGATGAGATGGCGGGGGAAACTGGAGATTCTGGAGAAAACCTGCTCCAGCACCGTGTTGTCAACCACAAATCTCTCTTAGCAGTCACCTGGGATCAAACCCGAGCTGCCTTGGTGAGAGCGGTCTAACCACTGAGTCACGGTGCGACCCATTTCAATCAAAACACATATCCATCTATTCCTTTAACTCATGCAATTGGTTTGAAGAAAAATTATGAGAATATGAAGTTCTTACTATCTAGTAAGTTTTTACTACCCACAATCAAGTATGACAACTATCAAGTATAACAATCAAGTATGGAAACTATGAGTATTCAGATAGAGATTGGTGTGTGTAGGCTTGCAATATGCAGCATGTCCCAGTGTACCGTTGCTGTAGTTGTGTAGTTTCCATCATAAGTCTCAACAACTGGGAGTTCTCAATACACTGGCCCACAGAGCTTTGTCTATCTCTGATCCCAGCCACTTAAAACAAGAATTATAGCACCTGAGACTCACTTTCCGTCAAAACGGCTACTCCGAATATGACATTGAAGCCTCGATCACCAAAGCTAAGAAAGGGAAACCTGTAATACAGCAAGTGTCATATAAGCCTACCACTACAGCCTGCATCCTGTTTACTGGCAATCTATCCGGCAGAATTTGTAGAATTCTCGCCAAATACAACTTCAGGACTATCCACAAGCCACCTCCAAAGATTAAACTTCTGTTGAGACCAGTGAAAGACAAACTGGGCTTCTAAGTTCTGGGAGTGTGCCGCATTCCCTGTGAATGTGGGACACCGTATATAGGATAAACCGGAAGGGCCATCGCTACTAGAATAATCGAACATGAACAGATCATTCATTTAATGCAACCTGAGAAGTCTGGGCTGGCAGAGCATTGTTTTGATAACGACCATAGAGCCAATTTTCGGGAAACGACCATCTTGGCAAAATGCAACAGTTACTGGGAGCGGAGAATTAAGGAGGCTTTGGCGATTTCCTCTTGTGATGCTGGATTTCAGTTCAGCTCCTCTTGGAAACCAGCCTTAAAAATGGAAATCTGTTGATTTAAGAAGCAAAGATCAATACAGCTTGATAATCAAGTTAAGTAGTTATGTTTCTTTGACACAATTTTCTATACTTGCGCCATCTCCTGACCTGGCATTTAATTTACTGAAAACAGTCTTTTGTTCAGTAATGCAAATGTTGATAGTGTTTTGTCTTTGTTTATAGTTGTGTTATATCCAGCATTTCATTTGTGATTATAACATTTTATAAATATCCTGATGATGGGAGAGATGCGCACTCCCGAAACTTTGATTTATAATCACCTTTTCACCTGGCTGGCTGCCTGAGATGAAAGTGAGCACATTCGTCGCCAAGAAAGCTTCAGGTCTTATTTTAGTAAACTCCCCTTCTTTCTCTTCCCCTACATCACCATTACATATTACTAAATTATTTTATTCACAGAAACCTAACACCTTACTGCCCTCCTTATTTGTTATTTTGTCTCTACTTTTTCTCCTCCCTCTTCATATTCTTCTCCGCATAATTTACTGTTTCCCTATTCTTGCATTAAAATCTCCCATTATTATAAATTCTATATCTATAAACTTCCTTTTCAATTCGTCCATATCTTCCTCTAAGTCATCATATAGTCTGGGGTTATGAAAAGCTGATGCATCTGGAGGGTTATATACTACCCCTCATGTTAATTTTTCCTATTTGCCTTATTATCAGCCACACTTCCTTGTCCCTATCTCTTAATGTCATTGTGTCCGTAGTCACTTCTAGATCTTTCCTAAGAAGAATTCCTATTCCTCCTGATGCCCTGCCTCTATCACAATTTTTGCTTGCTGTCTTTCCTATAAGCTTAAACTTCTCTAACTCTATATTTACATTCTTTTCAAGCCACGTTTCCAACTATTCCTACAATGTCTATGTTCTCAATTTCTCTTTTCATCTCTCCTGTGATTAGCTTGTTTTTTAAACCCTCCACATTCCAAAACATCAGCTGTAATCCCATTCCCTACTTATGTTTTTGTTTTGTAAATGAGAACCTATCTAAATTGGACCTTGACCTTGATCTTCTTGGAGAAAAACTCTCTCCATGTGACCTGCTCTCTCGAAGCTCCTTTCCGTATTCTGTCTTCAGCAACTTTTATTACTTTGTTATCCTCTCCCTTTATCTTGCGTACCTCCTCCAATCTTTTGTCAGAAATTACTTTTCCCTCCCCTTGCAGCACTGAATCACCCCTCACACTGTCACACCCACTTGCCCCTTCCATCTCCCCACTTCTCTTTTCTTCACTTGTTCTCCTGCCTTTCACTGCCAGCTGCAGACTCTCCATTTCTGCCGATGTCGGACTGCCTTCTTTAGCTCCTCCTTCTGCTGCACCCACAGCACTCTCTTACCCTCTCGATTTCGTAACCATTGGAACGTGACACATGCCAGTTTCTCCTCCCTTCGATCTTACATCTGACGGTCCGTCCGTTGACCTGGTTGAACCTTCGCTATGATGCTGATGTCTGCTAATTCTTTCATGGTATTTACTAACATTCATACTCCAATTCTCTCTGTTGACAAATAATTGTAAGCCTTAAGGCCTTCTTCCTGGCTATCCTTGCTTCGTTTCTTATGATGAACAACTCCTTCCTTAATAGTTGCTCTACCTTAGTGTAATCCTGTTCTATATAGATCTTTGTTCCTTTTAATTTTCTTGAGTTACAAATCACTTCCCATTTCTTCCTTAGAATTGTAAATTTTACTAATATTGGCCTTGTTCTCCTATCTTTTTTTCACTAGTCTGAATCCATCTTCAATTTCCCAGCCATAAACTTCCATACACTATATCTTCTACACTTGATCCATATTCTTCCTTTACTCCAAAAATTATGCAGTTCCTTTCTCTTTGCCCTGCTTCTCACTTATTTGATACCATCTCAATTTTCTTTCTACAGTCTTCAATTTGTTGTTCCAATTCACCTCTGTGTTTTTCCAGCACTTCCTTTAGCCGTTCCATATTATCATCTATCTTTTTTCCCAGGCAGTCCTGCATGTCTTTAATCAACATCTCGATGCTTTGTAAATATGCGGGTCCAGAATTTTGCTCCACTCCACCAATCACCAATAATATGGCAATTAATATTGCTAGCCATACTTGCTGGCTTATTTTAAATACACCTTTTCTTCCTAATTTCCATCTACCAAAACTTCCTATTCTCGCTCTTTACTGTTGTATTTCAATTCCAATGGCGCTCTCTGAATGCTGCTCACATGTCTGTCTCTTACAGCGTCTCACGGCACACTCCCCCAGTTTCACTTAGTGAACTCATTCTCTATTTTTCAGTATTAAAAATCTTGGCAAATGCATAAGAACTCCATATTTGCAGAAATGGTCCACTCATAAAAACTTTTCTTTACCTATAACTTAATTTTCACAGAAGTAATGCAAACATGGGTAAAGATTAACAGATTACGTGCATGTAGGAATCTTACTGAAACATCACTATCATTCCTTTCTTGGAAGTGTTGAAAACAGTGTTGTAATAAATTAAATTTAAAGGGAGTCGATTAATGACACTAAACAACACTTACTTTTAAATTTTCCCGGAACATGTTTCAGAGACTTTGCCTCCATCATCAACCGGACATCAACTGGTTCTCAGTGGTGTAGCTGGCGATATTTTCTCAGAGGTCTCCTCTGGTGGCGGTTCGAGGAACTTGCTGAACAAATCTTTCTGGAGGATGTCGAAATTGAATACTTTGTTCCTATGGGAACAAATCTTCATTTCAAAAAATAGGAACAAAGTATTCAATTTCGACATCCCCCAGAAAGATTTGTTCAGCAAGTTCCTTGAACCACCAACACAGGAGACCTATGAGAAAATATCGCCAGCTACACCACTGAGAACCAATCGATGTCTGGTTGACGATGGAGGCAAAGTCTCTGAAACATGTTCCGGGAAAATTTAAAAGTAAGTGTTGTTTAGTGTCATTAATCGACTCCCTTTAAATTTAATTAATCACTATCATGTTTATATCTCTGGGGCTTTTGTTTCAGCAATCTGAATCCACTGTATCTCCACATTTCTTGGAATTTCTCCGTTCATTAGGCTGGTCAGTGAATGTTTTCCAACATCCTGGTTGGACTGGTCATATTTCTACAAGTTGGAGAGTAGTGCAACCATCTGGTAAGATTTGTTAATATGTGTATGTTTATTCAACTATATGAGAACCTCATTTATCCAGCCCTTATTAACCCATATTTTTTGTTTATCAAAATTTCAAAGTTTATCTGGATTGATTTCTGTTAACTTTTTCACCATGAAAATTTCTATATGAGATATTTAATCAATATATACAAATGTGCACTGTAGTATTTGTATTTATTTACCAACCATTTGTACAGAAAGTTTTTACAACTTTATTTACTTACACATTACATGAATTGCTATTTTATCGCTTAGTCCACCATACATATTAACGTCTGGTTATTTATGCATGTTGAACCTTAACTTAATTCATATTACCTTTCTTTATTTTTCTATACCATTTTCCCCTTGCCCTTCCCATAAATTCCCCTAGCATTTTTATATCCTGTTCCTTCAGTAGCTTCATTATCCTAATTTTTAGAACTTCTATATTGATATTCTCCCTTTTTTTTTTGGTTGGTAAAAATTGTTTTATCCACAGCTTTGTTTCTTCTTATTCTACTATATAATGTAAATCATTGTCTGCTCCTCCACATATTATCGAAGTTCACTCCCATCCTATCTCCTCTTAACCTATATACACTTAATCTAGTCCAAGCTCAACCTTCCCTTCCTAACCTGTTGCATACATCCACCTATTTGTCTCTACCCCAATTCATCTTTAGTTGACTATAAAATAATAAACTTTTCTTACCACTGAGACTATGAAATAATTCTTGTTTCTCTATTTCTTCCACTCTATTCCTTACTTCAACCCAGAAACCTCTGACTAACTCCTCTCTCTCTTCCCATATTTTACCCATTCCAATATCCTGTAATATTCTTATACCCTGAACCCAATTCTTCCCAGCAAAAGATTTCTCCTACATCACTAAACATTTTTTCAAAATATTATGCTCATCTAGTGATTTTATTGTATACCAGTATTTCATCAACCTTTCTACTATCATCCTCTTACCACCCACTCTTCCCATATCCAGCATTGTAGCCATGTTTGGTGATGAGGTTATTTAAAGCCAACACCCGTTTACAAAATGATCTATGTATTCTGTCAACAACTGTTTTATACACTTTTTCCAGCCAACCAATTTGCATTTCTGGTATTTTCTGAAGGCATGACCTTATGACATTCATTGCTACTTTTCCCTTAGCTAAGACACTAATCTTAGGTCATTCCATCTCCCATTACTACTTAGTCTCACTCCTAAATAATCAAATTTCCTTACAATTTACAGCTCTTTCGTTCCACATACCACTTTTCCTCCTTCATTTTATGCCCCCTTTTAAATACCATTATCTTTGACTTCTCAAAATTAATTCTCAAGCCCCACTTCTTGCAAAATGCATGGACAATCTGAAGAACTCTTGTCAAAACTCCTATTGAAATTGAGCCTACCACTAAGTCATCTGCAAAAAGTAATCCTGGTATTTCTCTGTTATCCTTATCTAGTTCTTCCAGTATATCATCAAGGAAAAGATTAAGTAATATTGGACTGAGCTTACACACCTGCCTTAGTCCCAAATTGCTTGCAATCCTTCCCATTGTTTCATCACCATTCAACCTAATACAAAACTTATTATCCGTGTAAATATTCTGAATTGCTCTGATGTATTTTGAACTTAATCCCTTCTTATTCAGTTTGATCCATAATGCTTCTATATCTATAGTATCAAATGCTTTCTCTAGATCAATAAATGCCATATAAAGTCTACCTCTTTTTATACTTAAGTATTTATCTACAACTGACTTTATAAGAAAAATATTATTGACCATTCTCCTTCCTTTTCTGAATCCCACCTGGAATACTGATTATTTATTTTCCTCCTCTTCCCAGTAAGATAATCTTCTTGCTAAAATCCCAGTATAAATCTTTCCTAAAATTGACAATAAACTAATACCCCTATAATTTGCTGGATCCTTGACATTTCCTTTCCCCTTATAAATAGGTACTATTATTATACTGGCGTCAGCGTGTGCAGAACGTGATAATGCTTCCGTAAATTTAGTGAAAAACTGTGAGTATTCGCTAAGAAATCGAGGTGAAAAGCGTGTTACAGCATATCGGGTAGAAAGTGACACGAACAAACAAATAGGTAATCAGAAATACAGTTATAGTGAGATAATAAAACAGAAAAATAGTGCATCAAATGGCGATGATGCAGGAAGAGAGAGTGATACGATAGCGTCGCTTTAAAAGGTTATTGAAATAAATAAGAAGGACTTGAATCATGCACTCTGTGAAATTGACAGATTGAAAGACGAAAACATCAAACTGGAAAGAAGGATAAATAACGGCTATAAACAGCGTGAATTCTGCACAAAATAGAGCACTGTACCTGGACAAAAGCGGCGTGTGCCCAGCAGCAAGCACAATACTTTTCAACAAGAAGATACCTTCAACAGCTATAACAGATTCATGCGTTTGGCGGATTCTGAATCCAAAAAAGAAGTTTCGAATGTGATGTTCAACCTGGCAAATACGGTAAACGCAGGTAAAAAGCAGATCCGAAATTGTGTACTATTGTTAACGGATAGTCACGGACGAGGACTTGCCAAGAAAATAAATCATATGGGACAAAATGCGACGATGGCAAATGCTATCGTGAAACCAGGTGCAAATATTAACGAGGTTTGCAGGAACATGGAGATGAAATGTTCAGATTTTACGAAGAATGACTGTGTAGTACTCATCGCTGGCACAAATGACGTAGGCAACGGTGAACCTGAGAATGTTATTCCAAAACTAGAATGCACGGTAAACGAGTTACAAAACACCAATTTGATCGTTGTCGAACTACCTACAAGATACAACCTACACTCAAATTCCTGGGTAAACAAGAAAATCTGTTCTATAAACTTACACATCACGGAGATGTGTAAAAACTATGGTCATGTGAAGCTAATCAACACCAACATAAGGCGGGATCACCACACAAGATACGGGATGCATCTGAATAAACTGGGGAAGAGGATACTCAGTGAAACACTAGTGAAAGTGATTTCAATTTGTATGAACAACAAACCAAGTTGTGAAACAGAACAATCTGAGGCAAATAGAGTAAATTTATCATGTGGTTCAAAAAACTAGGCATCTTTTCAGCAGTAAAGCATGAGGGAATGAGAAGAAATACAAAACACAGTGCAGGCATTCATAAGGAAAGGGTTAAAAAATATCAAAATGTTCTAAAATCTTCTAAAAATCAGTCGACAGAGTTAAAAATATTACATCATAATGTCCAGTCTCTGTCTAATAAAATCAGTGAGCTAGAAATTATCCTCAAGGAACGATCAGATATGCATGTGCTATGTTTTTCAGAACATTGGCTGAATGGAAACCATATTTTAAATACTAAGCTCACCAAGTTCAGTCTAGCTGCACATTATTGTAGAGAAACATATAATCATGGTGGAAGTTGTATATATGTAAAAGATGGCATTAAATTTAGTATGATATGCACATCCGGTCTGTCGCATGAAAAAGATATAGAAATCTCTGCAGTTGAACTCATTGAATATAGTACAAAAGTGAATCGAGAAGATATTGACACATTGCTTCACTCACACTGTTTATTCACAGGACATGTTTCAAGAGCTCTTGCTCCTATCATCAGCTGATACTCGACTAGTGCAAGTTGTAGTGGTTTCCTCTTTCTCCGTTTTGTCAATAGATGGCATGATGTACTTGTCAAAGATGTCCGGTGGTGGAGTTTCAAAATTCATGACTATGACGATTTTTGTTGATGAAGATTTTTTCCCATACGGAAAGGTCTATGAGGTGATTAACATATTTTATTAGAGATGTTTCCAAGTTGATGTCATGTCTAGTATTCAAAAGATGAAAAGCCACTGCTGAAACATGTCCTGTGAACAAACAGTGTGAGTGAAGCAATATGTCAATATCTTCTCGATTCACTTTTGTACTAATTTGTGCTTCACTGTCCCTACGCTTCTTCCAAGTTTATACTTCATTGAATATAACCTTATTGTAGCTTGTATATACAGATCTCCTAATGGTAAATTAAATATTTTTCTGAACAAACTAGGAAAGGTTCTTAATAAATTTAAACATTTAAGCAAAACACTCATTGTCTGTGGAGACTTCAATATTGATTTTGCTAAAATCTCAAAACAAAAGAATGACTTAATTGATTTGGTAGCTACATTTAACTTAAAACCTTTAGTAAATTTCCCAACCAGAAATACAAAATTCTCTGCAACCATAGTTGACCAAATTTTTACTAATGCTAGTCAGTTGTACAAAAGTCACCCACTGAATATGGGTTACAGTGATCATAATGCTCAGTTAATATCAATAAATATGGAAGACAGTATAAATCCAAACCTTAGAAAAACAAAATTTACCAGACAATTCAATGATTCAAATATAGACTATTTCTTGCATCTACTAAAAAGCGAAATGTGGCATGAAGTGGCATCTGATACTAATGAAAAATTCGAAACTTTTCAAAAAATATTTAGGTATTATTTTGATATAGCTTTCCCACTTGTACAAATAAAAGAATCCTTCTCAGGAAAATCAAATTTGTGGATTAGTAAAGGAATTATAACATATTGCGCGCACAAACAAAAATTACATGAAATTCTGCAAACAGTGACTGTCACTCCACAATTCAGTGACTATGTTAAAAAATATAAAGCCACATTGAAAAAAGTTATAAAACAAGCAAAAAAGATGGCAAACGATAAATTCATCAAAAGTGCCCAGAACAAAATGAAAGCCTCATGGAAAGTAATACACAATGAAATAAAACCCAATAAGAATGTAGATAATTTAGTACTGCAGAAGCATTCAAAATTAATAACAAACCCAAAGTTAATAGCAGAGACTTTTAATGATCATTTCATAAATCTTGCTGAAAATATTGTTTCACAAAGGAACTCCACAATGGGTACTTCAGTTATAACAAATGGAGTAAATATATGTGAAACAACAATGTTCTTGTGCCCTACTGATTTCGAGGAAATCGTTTCAGTAATATCCAAATTTAAATCCAAGTACTCTTCAGGTATTGATAATGTTCCTAATTTTTTGCTAAAGAAATGTTCTATTCTTATTGCACACCCGTTAGCAGACGTATGCAATAGCTCACTTGAACATACAGTGTTTCCAGAAGCTTTAAAAACTGCTAAAGTAAAGCCGCTATACAAAAAAGGAGATAAAACCGATTTACTAAATTACAGGCCAAGTTCACTCTTATCCAGCTTCTCTAAAGTACTGGAAAAGATATTCTATAAAAGACTTATAGCATTTATAGAGATGAATGATTTAATATCTAAAACTCAGCATGGGTTTTGTAAACAAAAGTCAACAGAAACTGCACTTTTTGATTTTGTAAAGTGTAATAAATACTTTAGATAGCAAAGACAAAATACTAGGCGCATTTTTCGACCGAACTAAAGCATTCGATGTACTAAACCACAATTTACTATTCCAAAAATTAGAACATATGGGTATTAGAGGGCATGCATTGGAATGAATCAAATCATATCTAAAGGACAGGAAGCAAATGGTAGAAATTTCACATACAGAAAAAGATTGCATTAAAGAATACCTATCAGACACAAAATATTTTAAGTTTGGTGTACCACAAGGTTCTATTTTGGGTCCTATTCTTTTCTTATTGTTTGTAAATGATTTACAGTCAAATATTACAGCTAAAACAATAGTTCAATATGCTGATGACACAAATATATTAATTGAAAGCAATGCACTTGAAGTACTACAAATCTTATTGAGCAGAATGTTCAGTAATATTTCTAAATGGTTCAGCAATAATAATTTAATTGTAAACTTGGATAAGACACATGTAATTCATTTTCAGTTTTCTCAGAATAAGTCTTCTGTACAATCACAATTAATATGTAATAATCAAGTAATTATGTAAATACTACTAAATTTCTTGGTCTTTGGATACAGAGTAACCTAAAATGGGAGACACATGTTGATCATCTAATTAAAAAACTGAATACAATTTGTTATAATTTCAGACAACTGGTACACATAGTTAACATAAAAACTCTCAGAAGCGTGTCTTTTGTGTGTACTCACTCCATTTTAAAATATGGCATAACATTATGGGGTAACTCACCACATTGTAAATCATTATTCATAATGCAAAAACGGATTCTAAGAATACTTGGAACATCTACGTGCAGACCATTATTTAAAAAATTTAAAATCTTACCTCTCCCATGTATTTTCATTTTTGAAATTTTAAAATTTACAAAGACAAATCTAATGAAAGGAAATGGCCACTGTTTCTTTAATGACACAGTTCATAATCATAATACTAGACAGAGAATGGATATTCATGTGAATAGAAGTAACACAAGAGCTCATCAAAACAGTGTAATAAACCTAGGAATCACTTTTTTTAATAAACTGCCTATAGCCAATAAAACCACTTGCAATTTTTCAGCATTTAAAAAGTCAGTTTTGGCATACTTGCTAGACCACTGTTTTTATTCTGTTAGTGAATTTATGGAAAGTTTATAATATTGTTACATTTCTGAATTAATTGTGTATATTATAAAATTTCTTGAGATATCTTTATAAAACATTATTTTGTACAAACACTGACTTGTCCTTATTGGATGTGACTTGTTAATTTACAAGTATAGTTAATTGCACTGTAAATTCACAATTTGACGTGTCTTATATCATAGTACTCATGTACAATGTATGATTTACAAGATGAATAAGTTATCTATCTATCTATTTACTATTCTTCCAGTTTTGCAGCACCTTCCCTCCCTCAAATAATTCATCAGGTTAGGCAGCATCTCATTCCTTTCTTTATTCTCCACCCATTTTTTCCAAAATTTCCCTGGTATACCATCAATTCCTGTTGCTTTATTATTTTTTAATCTTTTTGTTTCCACCCATATTTCTGATGCAGATATTTTCTTATCTAAACTATCTACATAACCTATATCTATAGTCTATCTATATCTAGAGTCTGATTTAGGGATCTGATTTGTTACTTTAGCTACCTTACCTAATAACTCTTTAAAGTAACTACACCATATTTCTGGTGCTATAACATTTCCATTTTAGCACATTTATACATTCCTCGGATTATTTGCCACACTCTACAATTATTATTATCATTTTTCCTAGCTGTTTCAAGCAGACTCCTGCTTACTCTCACTCTCCATTCTTTCTTTTTTACTTCAATAAACATTTATAGCTCCGCTTCATGGTTATAAGATTATTTCTAGATTCCTGATCCTCTTGTACCTTCCACCTCCTTAATTCACTGTAGTAAAGTTGGCATGCAGTTAGCATAGAGATTGCCTTATGACATTACAAATTATAGAGAACAACAAAACTGAAATGTAAGAGATTGTATTTAATTTGTTTTCAAGGCAGTCCTGATAGTGGTCATAGACTTCTCATCTGGACAGCTTTCAATTCTTAATCCCAATGAATAACTAGTGTTTACAGAAAGAAACCATGATGTTTTTAAGAATTTCCTTATACTGCTGCTATTCAGTATGCAATCAAGCTGGTACAATGCTACATAAAAACTATTCTCAGTATGTACACAACAAACTCACAGATACATTCTCATGATACCAGAAGAAAAGATCACCTTCATGTAATCACACATAGCACAAGTTCTTTCGAAAAAAGTTTTGTATATACTGGCCTCCAGCTTTATAATAAATGACCCAATTATCTGAAGCAAATGCTTGCACTGCATCGATTTAGGATTTGTCTCAAAAAACTTCTTTCACTCCATTGTTTCTATAGCATAAAGGAATATTATAATTACTTTGACAATGAATATTTTTAAGATATTTTATAAATGTATACACAATGTCTTTATTTAATATTTTGAGGTAATAGCTCAATTTTGTAATTTATATCACATGTACATATTGTTAAATATTGAAAAGCCTGTAAATAATTGTAAAGATCCTGGACGTGTTCTATATCATGTATTATGATCCAAAGAACGAATAAAACTACTACTACTACAACATACTTAGAACATCTCATAACATCCAACACCAATGTGACAAGAATATGCGGTCTTGGCAATCCATTTTGCCACATATTTTGTATCATACTTTGGGGCAGTAGTTGCTCTTCCTAATTGTACATAAAAATGTTACCTCATCTTGGATATAACCCTTGCAGAAGTTATAGTTTACACATTCTTCTGTAAATGTGATGTAACTTAATTTATAATTGTCTGTAAGCTTCTTAGTTGCTGACCGAGCAAAAATCCCTGCTGTAGTCAAATAGTGCATAGCTACACCATTCAAACTAGAGAAGTTAGAATTAGTTATGATTGTAGACACATCCTGGAAAGTATTGTAGAAGTGAGTGTCTTGCTGAAGAGTGGACGAACATTTTCAACCCCAATCAGGTTGACAAAGAACAATCCCTTACCTCTATATCGAGATTTAACTGTATTGGAACACCACAGTGAAGCGAAAAATTATTAATTTTTAGATGAGTCGTATTTTTTTACACATCTGCTTCACTTTCGTACCTATTTTGAGGACATGTTTCGCAAACGATGCAAACGATGATTTGCGAAACATGTCCTCAAAATAGGTACGAAAGTGAAGCAGATGTGTAAAAAAATACGACTCATCTAAAAATTAATAATCCCTTACCTGATATATATATATTCCCCATATATATAATAACACAAGGGACAATGACACTTGATCACGGGAGCATTTAGGAAATATAACAGTTAAACAGATGAAGTCAGCAATTGCTAACTTGTTTTGTAAAAACAGTCATAACATCTAGAGAAATACAAAATTGCTTAACCATGTAATAAACCATTGGAACTCTTCAGCTGGGAGAACATACTCCTAATCAGAAATCATGAGCAAAATCAAAGGGTTCTGTAGTTAAGTAGTTATCCATTTCAAGCTTATATTAACTATAGTATAGCATTATAATGCATAAAGTCTTGAAAACAGTGTATAAGTAAGTTACACATTTGGAAATTGTGTAAAACCAATATGAGATTTGGCATATTACAAGCTGTTCACCATGTTTTGCCATTTTCAAACAAGCTATATCTCAAGATGAATTGGACTTCAGTATGTCTTTATATATCAAATTAAACATGTTATCTGATTTTTGCAGGAGAACACAACATTTCCAATAATCACGGCGGTAGCTTGTACAATGGAGATACACATGTACTATATTGGGCAGATGCTACATCTGAGATTGCGTTTGTGGTGCCTACACATTGTTATGAACCAGAAGTTTCACCACAGTTTGAATCTGCAGCAGATATATCACATTCTCCAGGCCAGGGTAGGCTTTTGCATTGGAGCTTTGATAATAAGTAGCTAAACTTTTGAAATATTCAGCTTTTTATATTTATGTACAAAGCACCTAGAAAAACTCTAATAATCAGAAATGTTTGGTGGACTTATCATAGTAGAGTCATTTTATCAGAACTTCTTAATTTCTAGGATGGTATGAACGTAGTGTATCAGACAGTGCAGGTAGTGCAGGACGAGCAGGAGAAAAGCCTCGCACCTTATCATTAGACCTTGATAAAACATCAACATCTTCACCTGGCAGCACCAGTAATGGTTCTGGTCGTCGTCGTGCTGGTGCTATAAGACATCATATTCCTTCCCACACAAATAGCAAGGTGATGGTATTCTGGACTGAAAGTTTTGAAGATCAGCTTCAGCTCCCATTAAGTAAGTATTGTGAAGTGCAGTAAAATATTTTTAACAACACCCCCCACAAAGAATTATACATTTTATTATACTATTTATACTGGATCCCTGCATATGTCTCAGATAATTCATTATTATTTTATCTTTTATAATAAAAAAACTCCAAAAATGTGTACTGTAAATCTTAAAATAATTTCACTGTATTTTCTCTAAAGAAAGATTTCATGATTTTACCTATTTTATGTTTCCAAATCTACACAAAGCACTTTTTTTGTCATAAGAAAATGTACAAAAATTCCATATAAATTGTGTGATATAGCGACCTTGCTTTGCCTAAAAGGAACAGAACATTCATAGATGTTTCTATCAGTTTTCTTTGTCATTAAATTTCAGGATTTTTTTATGTGAGTGTTGCACATGGCACCATAGTTTTAAAGTATCATCATTGCCAATATTTGCTTTTAGAGGTAACCTAAGTCATGTACTAAGTTTCTATTATGGAACACATGCTGCTGTTACATTTCAGTTATTTTTTTCTCTTTCTCCTCTGATTGTTATCTTGTTGATCTTTAGGAGTTATATATGTATGCTGGAATTGCAATCAGGTTTGCAGTTCTCTGCAGGATGCAGCTACTTCATCCTGACAGAAATAAGTTTGAAGGTAAATGTGAGGATGATGTGTGAGCCTTAAAGCTCGCTATGGTAACTGTCCTCACATGATATGTCTGAGAATCAAACCTGGGAATTAAGAAACACATTGACCACTAAGACATGTGCTGACCTTATATTTAAACAATGGTGTTAAATGTAATAGTTTAGACTTTTACTATCTGTGCCTCTTCCACATGTAGCACTGCAGCTACATCACCTCTCTAGTCTAGCTACTATCCAGTGATTGCTGTCCTGAAGATAGAGAACATAAGTTTTCTTCAAAATATTGGGTTCTTCGGAACTGTAGTTCAAAGCTCATAAGGTGAAAAGAAGAACATTTCTACTCCATCACTTAAATTTCAGTTTTTTAATGTACATACATATTGCTTCATAGATGCATCAGGTGTTAATTGGCATGGTGCAATAAGACCTTCAGCTTCAGATACCTGCATAAATATGCAGTGACCAAAAGTGAAGAGTTTTTCTAAAAATTATCTCACGATAAATAAAGGCATCTATATTATGAAATAAGTGAGCAGAGAAATGTAAAACAGGTTTACTATGCATTTATATACTCACATACATATAAAGTATGACATAATATTGTGGGGAAATATAACAGCAAAACAAACACAAAAAACCTTTAAATTCCAAATGAAGGCAGTTAGGATAATGGGGAATATAGACTGAAGACAAAGATGCAGGGGTATTTTTAAGTCTAAATATTTTAACTCTCCTTTGCATATAAAAACCATAAAGTATGTTTTAAAAGAACAAAAGTTGTTTAAAAATTATAATGTATATAAGTATGGTTGAAGAAACAGTGATGACTACTACAGATCCACTTTAAGGGGCATTTTAAATAGTAGGGACATAGAAAGCACAGAAAAATATTTATTTAATAGATTATCTGTCACCACAATTTCCGCAACATTATGCAAATTTCGAAGCAGTGTGTGGTCTAGCCTCAGCCTGGAGCAAGAGTCTTATCTCAGGGTATGCGTGAGTGTATAGGAGTAAGGATGACATGGAATCCAAGTTTAATACTTGTTTTATAACTGATTCATTTTATAATATTCATGTAAATCACAAAGTTGCTGACACGTGTACACCAGTCTATATTAATGTCCGGAGTTACCATAGGTGAAACTTATACTACGCGATAACACATAGTTCATTATTTATGCAAGAAGCAATACTTCCTCCTCATGTCACGTCTTTCTTCCTGGACGACCAGCCCAGTTGTGTGTGATTCCTCTCAAGAAATATGTTATTGACACACCCAAATTACTCTAATCATCTAGCGTTTTGTTACTTTTGTTTCCGATCGACGACCATCCGCTAAGAAAGGTTCTCGCCTCTTTCACTAATGCCAACCCTCTGGACTGACCTTGAAGCCGACTCCCCCATAGTTAATTGCTCAGCCGACATCCTGTTTCACATTTAACGAATATATCAGATGTTCATATCTAATCTATTATGATTCTTAATTTATTGAATCCATAATTTTGGTATCATATCAAAGGAAATAAAAGAAATGAGTAATATTAAACTTATTTTAAAAGTTATCAAAAAGTACTTGACAGACAAGGCATTCTGTAACATAATTATGCTACACTTCATAAACTAGTGGAGAAAATCTCTTCTGAAGGGGAAAAAAATGTTATATTAGCAGGGGATCTAAATCTGCCAAATGTAAACTGGGACGGACAGTTAATAGGAGGTGAAGCTCAAAAGCTCGTTAACTTTCTGGTTTGGGAGCAGGGGTTATTTCAATTCGTGAAAACTGTTACTCGACAATCAGCATTACTGGACGTATTTTTATGCAAACCTGAGTCATTGTTTTCTGCATGCGATGTCTTGCCAGGTATAAGTGACCATCAGTGTGTGCAATTAGACATAAATTGGAAAGGGCAGACAAACCGGTTTGAAACGGAACAAGTAATTAGTTGGGATTTCCATAGGGCGAACGGGGAGGCTATCCAAACATTTCTCCGGGAAAAATATGGGATATTTGTAAAATCTGCCACTAGTGTAAATGAAGCATGGGTTAATTTCAAAACACTTATCCTGGAAACAATTAGAGAACACGTACCTTTTAAAGTTATTAAACATAAAGCGGATCCAGAATTTTATACAAAATGTATTAGGAAACTTAAAAGAAAGACTAGGCACGCTTATAATAAAAGGAAGATATCAGAATGGCATCTTAACAAATTTAAAGAATTAGCTAAACAATTACAAGACGAAAAGTTGCAAGCGCAGGAACGATTCTTAGATAACGTTTTTAGCGGGACAAATAATTGTTGGAGATCATTTTACAATTATGTAAAAAGGCGCAGGGGAAATAAAGAGAGCATACCAGATTTTAACGTTAATGGGATAGATTTATTAAGTGATAGGGACAAAGCTAATATATTAAATTCGCATTTTGTATCGGTTTTTCTTAAATCCGACGATAGTTCCGAACAGGAAATTGGGGAGAGTGGAGAAACGATTTTTCAAATAATGGCGCCCAAATTAAGCAAAAGGATTAAGATGCTGCAAAACCGAAAATCAAGGGGACCAGATAATATACCTACTGAAATATTAAAGCTTGGGGGTGAAGCCATGATTCCCTATCTAATGCTCTTGTTCAATATGTCAATTAACAACTGTGCCTTACCGGAAGACTGGAAAACAGCTATTATAGTTCCGATTTATAAAGGGGGTAATAAAACAGAAATAAATAATTATCGGCCAGTTAGTCTAACTTCAGTAGTATGTAAATTAATGGAGCATTTAATTGCAGAATATATACGAGAGGAGTTAGAAAATAAAAAGTGGTTTAATGAAGCGCAACATGGATTTAGACCTGGGTATTCGTGCGAAAGTCAAATTACTTCATTATTTCAAGATTTGGCAGATGAGGTAGATGCAGGGGGAAGAACTGATGCAGTGGTCATTGACTTTTCTAAAGCTTTTGATGTAGTGCCACATAGTTTACTTATTTGTAAGCTAGCTAATACAGGAATTGACAAACGCGTAGTATTATGGGTTAAACATTTTTTGAAAGGGAGAACGCAAAAAGTTAAAGTAGGTAAAGAGCTGTCTGATAGTGGAACTGTTAGTTCGGGTGTGCCACAAGGCTCAGTACTAGGGCCTTTACTGTTTCTCATTTTTGTTAATGACATTGCTGTTAATATTAACTGCCAGATAAGGTTGTTTGCAGACGATTGTATCATTTATAATAAAATTCGGAATACAGTGCATGAAACCGCTCTTCAGGATGATTTAAATGAAATCTGTAATTGGGCTGCGGCTAACAAAATGTCAATTAATGCCAAGAAAAGTAAGTCGATTGTTTTTAGTAGAACTAAGGGCAAAATTATTGTTAACTATCACATGGGAGGGGTGCAAATTCCACAGGTGGACAGCTGCAAATACTTGGGAGTGTACCTGGCAAGTAATGCTGGATGGGACGAACAAGTAAATTCCACAACTAGGAATGCGTGGAAGGCATTACATTTCGTAATGAGAATATTGAAAAAGGGGAGCGCTAGATCCAGGGAAATTGCCTACAAGGCCTTAGTGCGGCCGGTTATGGAATATGGAGTAGCATGCTGGGACCCGTATAGAGCTAACCAAATCGATCCATTAGAAAAAATACAGAAGAGGGCAATAAAATTCATAAAAAGAGGCAAGTATTTTGGGCCTATAAAAGGAGATGAGACTAAATGGGAGGAATTAAGAATTAGGCGTAAAAAACATAGGTTGGTAGCGTTATTCAAAGCTAATGCTGGTGTAAAGGCATGGGTGGACGTTAATGTAAGGTTAGATGATCCGGATTATTATGGACGAAACGATCATAGGTATAAAATTAAGGGTAGAAGATACAGAACCGACGTAGGAAAATTTTCTTTTGTTAATAGAACCATTGAAGAATGGAATGAATTGCCTGTAGCAGTCTTTCAGGGCTGTCCCCTGTCGTTGAAGAAATTTAGAAAAAATCTAAATGGTTTATAGTTTAACTTTTGAATTATAATGGTATATAATATGTAAATAGAGAAGTAATTAGATAAGTTTTAAGTGACTAAAGTAAAATAATATCATGTTTGTATTGTTTACTGTATTATTGTTGTAAATCTAGTATATGTAATTTGATCTGTATTCTTAACTCTGCCACCGGGTAGTACCCAATTGCAGTTAATAAATACATACACATACATACATACATAAAAGAAGTATAATGAGTTTAAAATTTAATGATAAATAATTATGTATATAATAGAGTCAACATGCAAAATTCAATGCCATGGCTGGGATTTGAACCACGGATCTCCTGGTTTCCATCTAGTCGCTCTTACCCATTGAGCTACCATAGCCAATGTGCCGTCCTGACATTAAATTCTCCAATTGACTCATATATAATCAATCCCGGCCATGGCATTGAATTTTTCATGTTGGCTGTATCAGAAACCTTAGTGTATATGTGTAAATGGCCAGTGTGAAGAAATGATTAATTTCCATCAATTAACTTAAATTATGTAAATACCTTGAAATTTTGACATGTCCTTTATATAAATCTTAAAGAATGAATAAAAAAGACTATGACTATGACTGTGATAATTGGCTGGTTTAACACACACAAAAACTATGTGTAGGCCGCCTCGGTAGCGTAGATGGCAGCATGTCTGCCTCACGTTCAAGAGGTCCCAAGTTCGAAACTCGTCAGGGTGAGTTATCTGGATAAGGTTTTTTCCAGGGTTTTCCATTATCCTGAGAGACGAATGTTGGGTAACTCTAAGATCCATGGACCCTGGACGCATTGAGCATCATTTCACCCATTTCATTCATCGT
Source organism: Mantis religiosa (assembly GCA_030765055.1). Classification (NCBI taxonomy): domain Eukaryota; kingdom Metazoa; phylum Arthropoda; class Insecta; order Mantodea; family Mantidae; genus Mantis; species Mantis religiosa. The sequence continues at coordinate 113,695,263 of CM060948.1, read as the reverse complement.
CGGATATGACTAAATGTTAGAGGATGTAACTTTTTTTTTTTTTTTAAAAAAAACCTATGTGTAGGCAAACTATGCAAATAATAGAAACCTTAATATGATTTTTTAAAGTTTTATAAGAAAAAGCTTAAAAGCTTGTTACTTGAGTACTTAATTTTAAGTCGCCATTGGGGTATGTGACCTCAAATTGAGATTTCCTTTTAGTCTATTGGGAAAATGTAAGTCAGTTGAGGAATGTAGTATCGTACTGGCATGTTGCCATGGTAAGTGGTCAGAGCAGCCTCACGTAGTTCAAAAGATCTGTGGTTCAAATACCAGTGATGGCATTGAATTTTTCAGTAGTGAATCTATCTTTTATAAGGTGTTGTTGCTCTTGTAAAACGGAAATGCTTGTAATTGGGTAATTTTTCTTTAGTATTTCCTAGACCATCAGCTAAAGTAAGAATTTTTAGAACAGGAAGAGCTGTGGTGTCTGCTAATAGAACAATGCAATAGTAATCTGTTAATCATGTTTACTTGAGTGCAATGCATTTAATGGGTAAAGGTATGCTCATGCTGCTCAAAGAAAATTCCTTAAACTCTATTATACTTATATATTAAAGAATGACCTTTTCTAATTGATCAGCTTCTTGGTAACATATGTTGCTTGTTTTCAACTTAGGTGAAAAAAATATGTAAAATAAAATATATCATAAATTAAAAATATCATGTTATAATTTGAACCAAAGATCTTTTTATATTTTGATAATTTTCAGTATAGCATGTTTCAGATGTAAGCGAAATATTTGTCATTTTTGCTTTTTTTTCATTTTGCAGGTGATTTGATTCATGCCACAAATACTGGTTTGGAAACAAGTTGTAATAGAACTCAAGATGATAGGGATTATTTTGTGATCTGTCTTCATGCTCTTTCTACTGGGCTACTTCGAGTCAAACTTCAGGGGCCAGCAGGAGGTCGCACCAGCCTGGCTACTCCACTTGTTGATGGCATGGTCGTCAGCCGACGAGTTCTTGGGTCTTTAGTAAGACAGACTGCCCTGAATATGTGCCGTCGTAGAAGGCTTGATAATGATAGGTAAGTACAATTAAATTATCCATAGAAATTGCTTTACATCCATGGAGATTGTGATTATTGTTTGCATTATTTAATTTATGAAAATCTTCAACTTTGTTGCTTAAAACCCTTGTCTGTAAGCTACTCAAATAAATCATGAAAATTAGTTCATATTTGTCTTATCTTTCACTAAAAATGAAACTGTATATGGACGTACGTACATGTAAAGTTATCTGTAAGTTGTTTTAGTAAGTGTGTGTGTGTGTGTGTGTTAATTCTGCAATAGAATAAGGCACTATTTCTCAACATTTTAATAAAAAAGTATTACTGTCCACCAATGCAGAGTAAGTCTCTGAAAGGAATGCGCCCCCTTACACAGTGGGACAAGGACAGCGAATGTGTGTGACAGAGAACACATGCTACACAATGAGCACAACATTAAAAAACATACGCCCTATTCACTCTGTACACTAAAACCAAGAAGATTCATTCACAAAAGTAGAAGCTGTTCAAAATGTTTTTCAATGGTCTGTAACTGAATTGGCATGGGGGTGTCATAAACTACTGAGGGAGGGTGTAGGAACCTTTTCCAACCTCCCCGCCTCTCATCTCCCAGAGACTTTTTTTCCTGTGGTATACTATAACTGTACAACAGCCACCAAAGCACCAGGAAATATCATCTGTGGACTTTGCTGCTGAAGTCATTGATGTTCGAACTACTTTGTTGGATGTTTTACATAGTGATGTGTAGACAATTTCTATGTAGATAGAAGTATTTATTTCTCTATATTTTTATAATTTGCTTATTCTTTTCTTTTGAATTGCTATTTTATTTCTTAATTCACCATACTTTTAACTCTGTAGTCATCTATGTATGGTGGAAATTTCTAGATAGTAAAAGTGAGTCTGTTTGCTGATATTGCATCACTTAATTTTTTAAAAAATGGGATATATTTTGAGAGCTCAATTACTCCTATATTCAATTTGATGCCAACTGCTGGAACATGGTGTTGTCATGTTGGAGATCACAGTACTTCGTTCTCTGGTGCCTTTTGAAGGAATTTGTTGTTGAGATTTGTCACTTGGATATAACTCAAATTTGAAAACTTGATATTTAAGTTAATTGATGGAAATCAATCATTTCTTCACAATAGCCTATATAGGCTAAGGTTTTGGATAGAGTCAACCTGAAAAATTCAGTCAACCTGAAAAATTCCAGTGGTCGGGATTTGAACCACAAATCTCCTGGTTTCCATCCTGTTGCACTTACCCATTGAGCTACCATGGCCAGCGTGCCACCCTGATATTAAATTTGTGAAATTAAATTAAAATTTAAAAAAAATTAATTTTAATTTAATTTCATTAGTCTTGTATGTTTAGGTATAGTATTAACCCATTGGTAACTTCACAGTATCATAAACCAGACTTAATGCGCTCTTTAGATAATGACATGGAAATTTTAAAAGAGAAATATGGAAGTACAGAGGTTATAATAATGGAGATTTTAATGTTATGACAGGAGAGAGTGATGTGAATGCAGACAGGTGATACGTTATTTGGAGACGAAATAAGAACAAAAAGCAATATAGATTGGCATAGAAGAGATAAGGCAAGTAAAAAATTAATTGAATTTTGTGAAGCGAATACTTTAGAGATTTCAAATAACCAATGTGTTACAGACTTTGTATTACGGCCTGTCAATTTGGGACAGTTATATCAAACAATAGTCATTTCATGACAGTGAATATAAAAATTAAACTAGAGGCACAGAAGGAGATGTAGGGGGAAGCAAAAGTAATATCATAGAGGATGTGGTCTTTAAATGAAAAGAACTGAAAAATTGATTTATATCACTATTAGGATCTAAATATAATGAAGTATGCCAGCAAGTAATAAGATTTATGTTAGCAAACTACAAAATAGATAATGCATAAATTATAATGAGTACATTAATGCAGGAAGCAGGAGAAGTGATGAGGGGAGGGGAGGAGTAAGAGGGGGAAGGATGGAAATGAAGGAAATATGTAGTACAAAATTGAATCAAGAATATATTGACACATTGCTTCACTCACACTGTTTATTCACAGGGCATGTTTCAAGAGCTCTTGCTTCTATCCTCAGCTGATACTCGACTAGTGCAAGTTGTAGTGGTTTCTTCTTTCTCCGTATTGTCAATAGATGGCGTGATGTACTTGTCAAAGATGTCCGGTGGTGGAGTTTCAAAATTCATGACTCTATGACGATTTTTGTTAATGAAGATTTTTTCCCATACGGAAAGGTATGGGAAATTAACAAAAATTTGAAACTCCACCACCGGACATCTTTGACAAGTACATCACGCCATCTATTGACAATACAGAGAAAGAAGAAACCACTACAACTTGCACTAGTCGAGTATCAGCTGAGGATAGGAGCAAGAGCTCTTGAAACATGTCCTGTGAATAAACAGTGTGAGTGAAGCAATGTGTCAATATATTCTCGATTCAATTTTGTACTAGTTTGTGCTTCACTGTCCCTACGCTTCTTTCAAGTTTATACTTTGAGAAATATGTAGTGTTTGACTCCCGCTTTTACTACATACGGCACCACAGGCAGTGACACTAATGATACTTGAGATGAAGATGGAGCACCGCTGGAATGCGATAGCAGAGGAAATCAAAAATCCAAGAGAAATCCTGCTCTAGCACCATGTTATCCACCACAAATCTCACTTTGTGGTCGCCTGAGATCGAACACAGGCTGCCTTGGTGAGAGCCAAGCTGTCTAACCACTCAGCCACAGTGCAGCCGCAGGGAAGGATGATATGATAGTGAATGCAGAATAGCAAAAGTGGTGTTGAAGCAATTCATAATAAAATGGAGGGTGGAGGAGATAACATAATAAAGCAAGAATATGTAAATAGTATAAATGTATATAATGCATTGCTAGAAAGTAAGATGAATAGAGTAAAAAGAATGAGTTTACCCTGATTGGAATTTTGAATGAAAATAATGTTACTAAGGTATGGAATCAACTTATAACAAGCAAATTGATGGAAATTAATCATTTTTCCACACTAGCCGTGTGTAGGCTAAGATGTGGACAGGTAGAATTAGACTGAAACAATTACCATTTTATAAAAGTATTTCTAATACATCCTGTATATCCTTCTTTTTAATTGAATTACACATACTAGTAAGTAATTTAATTCTATTAACATCACTATACCATTCCTTTATAAATTCTGGTGGGATTTCATCTATTCCTGGTGCTTTGCTTTTTTTCATCAATTTAATTTATTTGACAACTTCATCATCTCTTATTTCACTATCCAAAATTTCTATGACACTCATTCTAGTGTCCATCTTGGCTTTGCATTAAAAACACCACCATCCCCAATTAACATTTTAAAATATCCCATCCAGTCTTTTGGTTTAACATTCATTTAGTAACGTACTTGTTATAATAGGTAGAGTCAGACTAAAAAATTCAATGCCAGAGCCAGGATTTGAGCCACAGATCTCCCAGTCTCCGTCCAGTTGCTCTTAACCATGAGCTACCATGGCCAATATACCAGCGTGACATTAAATTCTCCAACTGACTTGTATTTTCCTGATAAACCACTAGGAGTTCTTTTATACAATGAGATATGCATCATTTGTGGTGACTTACTACGCTGTAAGTACTAAGTCCCAGGCATCATAGTTACCACTAGTAGGTAAATTGATAGAAATTAATCATTCTTCCATACTAGCCGTGTATAGGATAAGGTTTGGATAGCTAAAGTCAGACCAGACTGAAAAATTCAACTTCTGGCTTTGGTACTGAATTTTTCAGTCTTACTCTACCTATCCAAACCCTTGGTCTTCTTTGATCAATAGTCCGTAGTGCAACAGTTTGTGTCTTAGCAGGGCAATGATAAACAGCAACAAATTTAGATGACTCAGTTGTCTTCGGTCTGGAAACTCCCTCTGATAGAGCTGAGCAGCCTTGCATCCATTACCATTTGAATGACCATACATAAAAATCATGTCTGTCTGTCCACGAAACAAATATCCAGCCATGGTTGAATGAAACACATGCAGTTAACTCACTACATGTACACAATTGAAACATTGAAGATGGGCAACAAATTTGAGCAGGTCTCCATGGCAACACTTTGCTATCTACCACATGTAGTATAATGGGTCAAAGTCTTGTATGAGTGCATAGAGAAATGAAGTTACGCTGGACACCTAAGGCCGTTAAATGCACCAATTCGTTAAGACATGAATAACAAGGAAAGAAAAAGGATTATGGGATATATGTTCATATGAACTTTTTTCCTTTTTGTGGTATAAGGTACCCATACCCAAAGTTTGTAAAAGTGTTTCTGATACACGCTGTATACCAGAGCAGTGAAAGAAAGCAATAATCCACCCAATTTGCAAAGGCAAGGGAAGTACAGAGTTTTTAAATGAAGTGAAAAAGAAATGGAATTGGTCATTAAAAAGAGAAATAAACAAGATATAATTTTAGGGGAAATTAATGTTTAGCTAGTAGAAGTTGTATAATGAATATTGTAAGTTAACAGCCTGGGCGTAACACTATATATTCCTTGTATCTTTTATTTATAAGAAGCTTAGTGCAAATATACCTTAAACTTTAGGTGGCTTCAGAAAAATAAATGAATAGGGTAAAGGTATGGAGAGGATGGTGGCCAAACTAAAGATGAGTGCCTTCCAATGCAGAGAGCAGGAAGAGCAAACTTGGTTCAGATGTTTTTGCACAGCCAGGGAGAAGTAAGGAACAACTCCACATTAGTCAATTGCAAGCCACATTTTTATGCTGTCAGTGAGATGAAAAAATTTTAGTAAAAGTTGAAATCTAGTTCAAAAACACATTTTCTTGAACCAAGGAGTGCTAAAGTGGTCAGTTTTGCTCCAGTTGGATTGTATAAATGGTTTTCTAATCATTCCCATATTCATAATCATGATTACCCTAATTTTTTCCATTGTTGTCCAAAGCCAAGTTCTCTTTAATGTTATTGTGTTATTATTATATCATTGTTATTATATTACAAATTTAGTTCTCAATGCCATATAATGTTAATAATTGTTATGCTATTTTTGTTAGCAGAGGCAAGTTATGTATACTTCTTGCTAATTGTAACCATAGGTACAATTCCACCATGTTAACAGATTTACTTAACATAGATTTGCAAAGTTCTAAAGCTTTCTAATAACAGATTTTCCTTTACAGTTGCAATTCTAAAGATGTGCATCCTCAGTATTAATCCCTGTTTGGTTTTGTCTTGTGGAATTAATACTCCTGCGCTATATTGTATATTAAAATATTTTATTCTTCAGTAATGCATCGAAGTTGCTCCTCATATGAGTCATAATGTATGTAGTGGCTTGGTCACAATTTGGTGCCCAAAATATAATGGAGCACTATGTATATTTAAGTTGTTATGCCCGCTAGTGATGCCAGTGTTTGAAGATACACCGTTTTGTTGTGGGATTATTTCCAAGATGTTGGTTGTCAGTACCCAGAAATGTTTCCTATACTTTTTAGGGGAAAAGCACCTTAGAGATAACAGTTGATAGTATCCCCTTTCGATGTTCAGTGGGGAATGGCACACCAGTGAGGTTCATTTCACAGTACCATTTCAATTTTGCAATTTTCTATATCTTTTCTGGCTACCACACATGGACCTTATCTTGGGGAACATAGCAGGCATATGTAAGGATAAAGAAGGTGTGGAATTCAGTGTATTGGGGAAGTTTATATTATGTTCTAGACTTGTCAATATTCATACATGGGTTGATTTTTTAATAGTGGCAACAATACTGTAACAGTGCTATGAAATGGAGCTATTTTTTTTTTATTAGGCAATATCATTTATACCAGATGTAGGTTAGATGCCTACCCTACTTCAGAGCAAATGAAGTCACCCTCCCCACAACATGCACTTGTGCAGCAACAACAGCAATAATGCAGTTTTGAACAAACACTTGTGGAGTGCAGTCTCAATGATTTCAGAGCAATCAGAGGAGCTGGTTGAAAATTATGTACTAGAGGTCGCAATGCAAGAGTCTTGCTGTGAAAGTGGATAACCTCATGGTACAGCAGCAAGATGGGTAAAAGCCTTCAAAGAAGGATGACAAAATGTAAAAGACATGCTTCATCCTGGTCATACTGCAGTAAGGGAAGATGATGTGCAGTGTGAGTGCTTTAGTGCTGATGAATCATACGGCCATGATTCATTAATTGGCCAAAAATGCAGGACTGAAATCTTTCAGAAAACTGGCTCCTTTTGATTTGACTGAAAATACAAAAAGGCTGTGATATGATGCAGTTCATACACACTTGGAGCACTATGAATGCAAAGGTCTTCTAATGGCAAATCTACTATTGACAAGACCTGGGCCAGAACCTGGGCCTGTAACAGTTCGACAGACCATAACCAATGTGAAAGTTATGCTGATTATTGTGTACAACTGGGATGATCTGCATGGCAATGCAAGGGCGAATGCAGCAGGATCTGCGATTGATTTGTTCAGTTGCCAAGGCTGAAAAGTCTTTAACAGCTGAAAAGTCTTTATTCTCTGAATGTAAGTCCCTGTGACTACAATCTCGCCCCTAAAATAAAAGAACGACTTTATGAGACCTGCTTTCACACAGTTGATGATGTTCTACACCCAACCACCTGCTGTCTTCACAACATCCACAGATTAGACAATGCCAGTGGTATACAACAGCTCCCACATCGCTGGGAACACGTGATACACAATGGTGATGATTACATTGAAGGCCTTTAAAAGGCCAACATTAAAAGGTCTACCCATGTACATATATGAACACTATATTTTACACACTTCGTAAATATATTTTGTATATCCGTGCTATGGTTAGATTTTTGTTTTGTTTCTTTCCAATACAATAATAACAAATGCTTATAGTTAACTTATTTCCATGTATGCACACAGTAAACATTGGGTCTAAAATATGTATGGCTTGACTTCTTTTTGTTGCTTGCTTGTGCAAACTCATTCCCGATAGCTGATGGCCTTTGGGTCTGACTGGAATCATTGAGCCAGATAGTCTGTTTCAATTTCTGTGGAAGCCAAGATGCTTGGATTTTAAACAAATTATTTACACATCAAATTGTCTAATGAGCAAAATAAACCTTAAATGTAAAATAGATGTTGATTAAATCTTTCTGAGTAAATGTGTATCACAACTTTAGAATTAAAATACCAAGATATTTGTTAGGTTATTAGTAATAAGATATAATAATATGTATAAATTTTGTTCCAGCATCCCTCTGCAATCTTGTCACATCCTCTCAAATTGTGGATTTGTTTAGTGACTGTTTTTCATTGTTTAGCTTAGTAGAAGTAGTGGTAGAAGTGAGAGGTATAATTGTAGTGGTAGTTCCTTTCATTATTTCTGTTTAAGGTGAACAATTTGTGCTTACTCTAGTATTTCTCTAATTGAATTCATTTATCTTTTTCAGCTATCAGCCTCCTCATGTACGACGACGACTAAAAGTTCAGGAGTTAGTACAGAAATACCATTGTGAACTGAGCCATCCAGAACTCTTGACTTATTTATTTAGTGATCCACCTACATGATCATCCTTTACTGTTAAAACTCCAGAGTCATTCCAGTAAATTATATGCACCAATTATTGTATTATTGTGTTTCATTTAATTAAGTAATTTCCAGTGTAATTTTGCTATGAAAGTGTTCATATTTGAAGTTCTAGCAAAAATCTATTTTGATTAATTTATAAAAATATTAATAAACTTATAATATGAATTAAACCTGGAAGTAGTAGAAAATGAACTAAAGTAATAATTTTATAGAACACTATTTGAAGAGAGTTTACACTTATCTAACTACAGTAACTTTTGTGAACTTCGAAATTGAATTTATTTGGTTCCAATCTTATACATTTTGGACTGCTTGGAACCCGCCTTTTTGTCTTGGACTGCGCTTGCAAATACATTTACATTTTTACTAAAATTAGGCAAATGAGTCAACCTTGTATATACTTTTCTCCACATTTACATTTTGTTGTTGGATGTGCTTGTATCATGCTCATCTTTCTTTATCTTTTACATCCATTTTTTCTATATCGTTTATTTTCTTTATCTTCCTATACCTCCTCTCATTACTATTTCCCTTCCCCACTTTTTACCCATTTCCGTACCCAAGTTCCCACTTCCTAGTTATTTGACAACTGAATTCCTCTCCTTCTTCCGCATTTTTCTTTATTCATGAAATTTCCTTACTTCCTTACTTTTTATTTTACCCACCCTATCTCTCTACTCCTATTTACAGATTTTAAAACCATTTGTTTGTTGTCACATGGTGAGGTGTGTCTGTTGCGGCTATGTTCTGTTTTTTACTTTCTGTCTTTAGCTTTTTGCGAGGCATAATCCACTCATCTATATTCACATCTTTCCATATCCAACATTAGCTTTTCTGATCCTCTTTCTCTCTATTTACTAAACATTTGTACATGGCATCCAGTTCTTTGGTTTCTGTTACAACCTTATCCATTTCTGTTTCATCTTATATACTGGTTTTTCTTCCACTTTCCTTTGTGATTGCACTCTTACGCTCACTACTCACAGCCTCATTAATCCTCTCATTCTTTCACACCTTTCTTTCCATTTACTAATCTTCTTTTTCTCCTCTATTTCTGCCAGAGCTCCACTCTGGGTCATTAGCTGCACTGTTTCTCATGGTACTCTGTCACTCATGAATCTGCATTCCTTGATCATTCACCTCACAAGTGTTCTCATTCACCTAAAGTGTCCTGATGTAACATGTTCTTTGTGTCACTTTTGCTTTCTTGTTTCATTTTCTTCTTTTTGCCTACTGTATTAAATGTTGCTTATGAGGTAAATCCCTGTTGATGTATGTAGATATCCATTTTTCATTTCTTCTCCCTCTTCTCTTGCCAAATCTAAACGCTTCACAAATGTTACAACATGTTACTTCTATCCCTAATCTTCTTCCTAAAAGCTCATGTATCTCTCTTTTCTTGCATCCCTTCCTGTTCTTTCCTCAATTCCCAAAATTACCATATTGTACTGTCAGCTCTTAACTGAGGTTCTCCAGTCCTCTTCTATTGTTTAAAATGTTGTTCTTGATTTCCTCCTAATTTGTATTAATCTTTTCTTGTCAGCCCTTCCCATACCTATGCTTTGTTGCTATAAAATCCTTCCAACTCTAATAATTCTTCCATTGTATTTTTGCTTTTTTCCTGACAGCCATATATTCATTATTCCCTTGTTCCTGTCACTTACAGGCACTGCCTCAACACAGGTCCGCGTCCTGCTGCTGATTTAGAATCCTCAAATCTTTTTGAACTCAGTGAAGCTTTGTTAGTTTACCCGTACAACAGGCACAAAAGTAAGATCAAGCAATTTGAAAAAACACAAACAAAAACCCAGGATGTACAAAATCAACTGTAAAGACTGCAACAAAAGCTATACAGCATAAAAAAATGAACATTGGCACCCATGTAAAAGAACACTCATGCATACTAATAGAAACAAATAGAAAAATCAGAATATTGGTACTTTTTTTCCATCTATCTTTTAAGGCATGTTCAATAACAAAAATAAGTAGACAAATGGAAGAAGATATTCATAAAGAAATATAAAGCATATTCAATTAATTATAATATTCCTGCCGAACATAACACACTCCAGAAGTTCATAAGTGGCCAGCAGAGGAAATCCAAGATCAAGAACCAGCAACATTTCTGACTGTTGGATATATCTGATGATGTAGATATCTCTGTAAAGTATGTTCTCTACCAACAAGGCTAATGAAGTGAAATGAGTGTAAATTCAAATCAAATAGTACCCTATAAAATTACACTTCCTTAATATGCAACAGGTTTAAATCATTGCCACATAGATCTGCCATTTTTCCTTTAACAACATTGTACCCAAAACTTTCTGGAAGTAGAAATATTTGGGAGCATAAGAAGGATATACTGAGATAGGCAACCTTGAAGATACCTTTAAGAGTTCCTTATTTGGTTCTCTAGAATAGGGAGATAAGAGGCAACTCAATGGAACCTATGAAACTGTCAGTATGTTTAGTACACAGTGACTCATAATGTTGCAATGCTCAATGCTGTAAAAGTTCTGCTCAACCTTAGCCTGGCCAAGCCTGTGTGCCAGGTTTGGACTTAATTTGTCTGGTTCAGGCTTGAAAATAATAAAGATGAAAAAAATAATGTATCACATTCAACATAGCGGTTATTTGTCATGTAAATACAGTAAAACTTTGTGATTATTCTCCCAATTATAATACTGTCCCATTTATTATGATCTATCTGTAAAGTCTCAGACTTTTCATATTATAGCTGTATAATTTTATCCCCTTTAACATTTCCAATTCCTGTTATCAGTGCTTCTTTCGGATAAAAAATTAATAAAATACATATTGTATATAGGTATGTACATACATAATTTGCTACAAATGTAATGTCTTAAAAGCATCATAGTTTATGTGACTGTAGTGAGCAGTCATTGTAGTTGAGTGCTTTACCTATTAAACTCTTCTGGTCCACACCATTGATACCTTTTCAAGATAGGAAATTACACTTGCAAAAGGCTCGTTTTCAGTGTATTTCCTTAATCTTTCTTTGAATTCTGTGCAGCATGTAGCAAGTTGTAGTACAGGCACAAAATGACAAAGCAAAAATGATTTCATGTAAGCAAGAAATTACAAATTCTACAGAAATATGCAAATTCCACCCTAAATCAAAAGGATTTTCTGAATCTCTAGGAATTTCCTCATCTAGTCTATAAATTGGGCATAGACTTTTCTGCTTCCAATGGTTATCTTGATGGATTCAATCAGAGACATGACATGACATGACATGACATGACATGACATGACATGACATAGTCATGTCACATCCAACCGACAAATGTGAGATATCAAACATTATTAAAAATTTAAAAAACCGTAATAGTATGGGAAATGATGGCATACCCATCTCTTTGATAAAAGCATGTAGAATGGCAATAGCTGACCCAATTGCTAATATTATAAACTCCTGTTTAGAATATATCGAGATTTAACTGTATAGAAGTTGGAATTTTCCCAGATATCCTAAAAATAGCAAAAGTTATACCAATTTTTAAAAAAGGAAAGAAAGATGCCATAAATAATTACCGACCCATCTCTATCTTACCAGCACTAACAAAAATTTTTGAACGCGTTCTTTTCAATAGAATTATGAATTATCTCTTAAAATTTGACCTTTTACCCACACATCAGAACGGTTTTGTGAGAAATAGCTCCACTACAAAGTGTATCTCAAGTTGCATTGAAGAAATAATAAGCAATATAGATGCTGGTAACTACGCGGCTAGCATATTATTAGATCTCACTACAGCTTTTGACTGTGTTGATAGTAACATACTAATGAATAAATTATATGACCTTGGCATCCGGGGCCTTGCGCTTAAAATGATGAAATCATATATGACAAATCGAAAACAGTTTGTAATCCTGAAAACAGAAAATGGTGAATTTAGGTCAAAAACTCAAACTTTAAGCCATGGAGTTCTGCAAGGTTCCATTTTAGGACCTCTTCTGTTTATTCTATACATGCACGATATTGACCAGCTTATACCCAATAATGCAAAATTATTCCAGTATGCAGATGATTCCACAGTAACATTCTGTCACAGAAATATTACTACTCTACAGAATACCTTAAATGAAACCACTGATAAACTGTTGCATTATTTTTATAATCTGAACATGTTTGTGAATCCCAATAAAAGTGAATTAATTACATTTGGAGCTAAAAGAACAGATCTTCTAATCCATTTAAACATTGATAGTGAACCAATAAAAATGGTCAAGAATACTAAATTATTAGGTGTTACACTAGACAGTACTTTAAACTTCTCTGAACATATTGATAAACTTGGCAATACCATCAGTAAAAATTTATCCATTCTGAAATATCTAACAAAATATATACCTACGCCCACAGCTAAAATTATCTATTACTCTTTAATCTACTCGTACCTCTCATATGGGATCGAAGTATGGGGTAACACAACTAAGGTAAATTTTAACAAAATCTTTGTATTGCAGAAAAAAGCCGTCAGACACCTTGGGAATCTAAAACATAACGAATCTTGTCGTCCAGTATTTATAAAATTGAAACTTCTAACCCTTCCTAGTTTATACATATACCACACAATAATGCACCTTAGGAAATTTAACCTACACCTTGAAACCAACTCTGATAGACACAATCACAACACTAGACATAAAGACGACTTAGCGATTCCTACCCATAGACTGCACTTTTATGAGAAGACACCTAGTTTTATGGGCATAAAATTTTATAACATACTACCAATCACTATCAAGAATTGTAAAGATAATAATTTTAAATTAATGCTGAAATGTTTCCTAATTGACAAAGCCTATTATAGTGTGGATGAGTTTATTAATACTAGTTAGAACTTTATTTTTATAAAGATTATTATTATTATTATTATTATTATTATTATTATTATTATTATTATTATTATTATTATTATTATTATTATTATTATTATTATTATTATTATTATTATTATTATTATTATTATTATTATTATTATTATTATTATTATTATTATTATTATTATTATTATTATTATTATTATTATTATTATTATTATTATTATTATTATTATTATTATTATTATTATTATTATTATTATTATTATTATTATTATTATTATTATTATTATTATTATTATTATTATTATTATTATTATTATTATTATTATCATTATTATTATTATTATTATGATTATTATTATTATTATTATTATATTCTTCACCTACTCGAATTCGATTATTTAAAAAGCCAATGATCTTGTTTCCTAGCATATAGCCGCCATCTTTGTGTATTATACCATATGAGGCCTCTAATTCATTTTCATCCTTCTTTCAAACTTTCCGTATATAGCTGACTATATTTTCTCTGTCCTCATCCTCAATTGGCTCATTATTTTTCTGGCTTTCCTCCTTTGTTATAGCTGTATTCTTTTTCTGGAGTTGTGATATATTGGTGCAGCGGATCTGTTGCTGGTTGAAGAGCCTCACACTTTACTCTCTGGGTAGCGAACTGATGGCCTTTTAGTGCCCTCAACGTTTCTCGTACAGCGTCAGAATGCTTGACTGGAGATTCTTTTAGTCTTATGCTTTCACTATCCATTGTGCAAATGGTCTCATACTAAGAGATTGCATTCATTTTATAATATAGGTGCAGAAGGAGCTTATATGCAAGCACTAACTCTATGGGGAAAGTACCTGAATCGAATACATGATTTGTTGGTGGAGTGAATCATATGTGATCGCCTCTTTTAATGATTACAGGATAGATCTTAATGGTATCCTTATTTATTGAGATTGTAATGTCGATTTTGTGATGAGCAAGTATGCCCTCGCCGCTCCGTAATTCTTACTCGGGCACTGTAATGGTGCACGATAAGCGTCCTTCATCTATTGTAAATGAATAGTACCTGACAACCATAGAAAGTATGTATCCACCGTCACCGGACTGATTGGAAACGCGTGCAGTTAAATAATAAGAATGTCCTCTCCTTAATGATATCCCTGTTCTCAATGTATCCACTGCTTTAGCGATCTGTTCTGTTATTGCTTTTGCACGTTCAAAATTGGAATTAATATTCTTGATCTGACTATTCATTTCACTTGATTGCATATTACATCTATTTTCTAGTGCTTGATGACTTCTTTAACTAGTGTAATAGAATTTCTCAGTCTATCCTTAGTTTCTTTCGTAGAATGAGTTAGTGCATCCACTGTATTGCTAGTCTTGCTGAAATGTTCTCTGATTGTTTTCAGGTTCTTTTCTATCAGTGTCTCAATTTCCCTAGCAACAAATTTGTTTAAGTGATACTCTGTCTCGTTTGTCTTTTGAATATCTATGCTTCGGAGAAGTCTTTTATTTCCAGCGTCCAGATTTCCGATAGGACCTGCTATATCAATGATGCGCTTTTTGCCGAATGTAAAGTTGCCGTTATTATCTTGCGGCTTCCTGCAAGTTCATATAATCGGTGATGAACTTTCTATGTGCTGCATTATTATCATGAAGAGGATCTAATAATACTTTCAATGTAGCATTATCAATCACATTGTTATTTTCTTGGTCTCTCTTAAACATGTACTTTGGAAAGTTAGTCTCAATTCTTCCGGTATTCTGCTGTGAGAAAACAATCATCATATTTTCGAATGCACTTATATATCGCTTAGTGTTCGCATCACTACCTTCTTCAGAATGCAGAACAATGCATATTCTCTTTTTCTTCAATTGGTAGTTTCCTTTCCATCTCTGTTTATGATAAAGTGGTGAAGTTATCTTTTTGTTGGGAGAGCTCCTAGTGCTCCGAACCTATCAAAACTCATGATAACCTCAAATGATATTTTCTTTCCTACTTTAATATATGCATCAAATCCATTCCTATATCGACCGCCATTCATAAAAAATTCGGGAACTATTGTTACAAAAGATCTTCCTTCTGTTCCAATGTCCCAGACACCTTTGTACAAGTCTTTAAACTCTGTATATTTCATTCAGTGTTTACATAATCTTCATACATACGTTTCAAGTTTAAATTATCTTGCGTAAAGAGAATAATCATGTTCGTACTATCGCGAATTAAATGATTCGGGAGTTTAGCACAGAACTGTGCTAAATATATTGAGTGTACGTTGCGGTGTCTACTCATGCTATAAAAGGAGGCAATCTTTCCCTGATTTTTAGTGATGATATCATCAAATATAAAGATTGAGTTTTCTTTAACATCGGTTGTATGCAATAGGCTTTCTCCATCCTCACTAGTATTTACTTCCATTCCGCCAATGCTTTCAAGCAGTTTGATGAGATATTGATACTTTGATTTATAATTGAACTTTGAGTATATGCGCACATTTTGAAAACGAAAGCCGTTCTTATGAAGCAGCCAATTCATTAATACATTGATTTTTCCTGCACTGGAGCTCCCTAGAATAAGAGCTCCGAAGTTAGAAGGAAATAGCTTCCCGTGGCGTTTGCGCCTGAATTGGTTTAAAGTTCTAGCACCTGAATGGGTAAAAAGCAATCATGCTTCACAAGCTCCATCTTAATGACTGGCTTATAAGCACATGCCTACTGCTTATATACACCAACAACACTTTAAGGATATTATGGGTGCTGAAATTCCTCAAAAGGAAGGGCGAAACCTGAAAAAATGCATAAAAGACTCCAGTAAATCATCAAATAGATTATTTTATAATGGGAGCGAGGAGGAATAAGACCTCAAGAGGACCAGGAATACCTAATTCCCTTATTAACCACCTGCCGTTTGAAGTACATTTACCCGATTTACCGATATTGAGGGCCCGGGACAAAACTAGAGAAACACCTCACGAGAGGAGACCCTGGAATTAATTCCTTGGATGAGGCTGGTAAATTTTATGACATAGCGTACGCAGCGCACAAGGACACTGCTTCGAGAAATATTGCTGATAAAGTCTTAGCAGAAAAGGCCCGGAAAGCAGTTCAATCATCGGGCGCCAGCCCGGGAGGAAAGTTGGCTGCAAGGCTGGTAACATCAATTTTGAAGGGCAAGGTAGCTGTTGGTGCAGGGAACCGAAAGAAAGAGCACGGCGAATTTCTGCCACTCATACCCATTATTGCAACCTTGGGTGCTGCAGCTGGAGGTGCGGCTCAAATTGCACCAGAAGTGAATGAGAGGAAAGCTGTAGATAAACGGCTGGCAGAAATGATTCAGTATAATAGAAAGATGGAAGAGTGAGGAAAAGGTCCCCGAGGGAGAAAAAGTAATAAGAAGTTTAAAAAAAAGAGAACTTGTGGTTTTCTCCCAATACTACCGCTGGCCGCATCTTTAGCAGGTGCCTCCAAAATTGCCAGAGCCAGAAAGGGAAATAAGACTACTAAAGGAAATGGTCTGAAGAGAAGGAAGCATTCCCAGAATAAGAAACAGACCCCAGAAAACTCAAGTCTGGGACTATACTGGTCCAGGAAAAAACCTTAAGTAACATTGAGCCTGAACTATATGCTGATCGTTTAAGAATCACCCATTTTAGAGGTGTATATATGCTGGATAAGCTACCCTCAAAGCTACATTGACGAGGGAGGAATATTGTTCATCTCGATTACTCTGATAATGAGGGAACGCACTGGGTAGCTATAAAGAAGGAGGGTGATATCGCGTTTATTTCGATAGCTTTGGAAACTTGAAACCTACAAAAGAGGTAGAAAGCCATCTCAAGGGAGTTAAGCTGATGTATAATACAACAATAGTTCAGAGTTTTAGCTCAGTCATCGGTGGACAGTTGTGCTTGAAATTCCTATCACAATGAGTTACACTATTGCTGTTGATTTTCCTAGCGGGCGTTCTATTAGATCTCTTTAAGGATTCAGTGAAAACAAAGTTATTGCTCCTAATCAGGTGACTGAATCTGATTTCCTAGTAAACATATTTATGGTGAGCATCATTCGAATCTAGTGTAGTATTGCGATAGGCTCTTTCATGGATGGTAAAAGAGGACACTCGATCTATGAATTTTTCCCTTCTGTCCCGCCTGGATATCGCATTTCTCAAGAGACTCCACACCTTATTTACCAGTCTATCATAGACACCAGCCTTATCGATCAAATCATTCTTCGGGTAGTCGACCAGAACGGTGATAGCATCAACTTTACAAACGAGGATGTAAGTACACATCTTCATATTCATTGAAATGGGAGGAGAAGCCATCGCAAAGGATATAATAAGACAGTAAAGCTACGTATTCACCGTACTCTCCCTTTGACGCTCAGAGTATTAATATCAAGCAGCAAGAAGCTTCTCGAAGCTTTGGGTTTCAGTATTCTTTAATGGACATCTTTGATATGATCGAAACTCCTTCGTTTGAGGACACAACTGCTAAAGAAGGGGAATATGTATTTCTCGCATATAATACATCGACTCTGGAGCTAATGATGAGATTAGGATGCCTTGTCAAGCTGAAGACTTATATACTCTGCGTAACCGGAGCGATGTCTACATTGAGGGACCTATTTCTAAGCCTAATAGAACAGCTACGCTGGCGAAGCTGACTAACAATGCTTTGGCGTTTATGTTTGATGAGATTCGCTTGGATATGAATGGAACTTGTAGAGACAGAACAATGAATCCAGACATTATATCGACTATGCACAACTATGCTGCTGTCATCCCTATGGCATCGAATTGTTTGCTGAATGCCAGATGGTGCTACCCTGTAGAAGATGTGGATATTGTGCATTCAACAAGCAAAGCATTCAATGCCATAGTGCAACTGTCAATGTTTCTGGGATTTGCAGATAACTAGCAGCAGCAGATGATGGCAGCTCAATATCAAATTTGAGTTATCGCTCATTCGATCTAAGGACTCTTGGAACTGCATTCTGGCACCCGAAGGAGAAGGAAATGCCAACGTTAATCTTACTCGCATCGAATGGTGGATGCCTGTAATTGCCTTTCTGTCGCTGAAAAGCTAGAAATTCTCAAAATCGTCAAGTTAGACAGAGCAGTGCATCTGGCATTTAAAATCGTGGATCTACATAGCCTGCTGTCGCGCAAACTAGATCTTTTATATGGGACGTCGCAACAACTTCGAAACCGAAGAGGCCGAGATTTGTTATTGTGGGGGCCCAGACTTCAAGAGCAAATAATGCATCGAAGGACTGTTCCGGGTTTGGTCATTGCAACATAATATTGAGGCTTTATCTTAATAGTCTGTGTTATCCCTATCACGACATGAACAAGGATGTTGAGAACTCAAGATTTCCAACTTTATATGCAATGTATTCAAAGTTCAAAAACTCTTATTACGGGAAAGATAATTACACTCTACAAAAGAGAAAAGCTTTTCTCATACATGAGCTTCTATTCATCATAGACTGCTCGCATCAGGTTCATCATAGGTTCATGTATAATACACAATATTATCACATATATAACCCACACACAACACCTATCACTGCAGCTACTGAAGCGAGCATTGGATCTGGCAGCATTGGTGACTCATATGTACCTTGATACACTCATTTGATAGTAAACAGATCCACTAACAGAGCAGATTAACAGTTCAAATTCCTCTTCCCTTCATTCCCCGCTTGCCTTCTTGTGTTGGGCAGACAGTAAATATGTCTTTATGTTGGACTGTAGAACACCTTTTCATCGGCTTTTGGAGCACCTGTTTCATCGAAGTACGTTGAATATATAACTGATTTTATTTCTTCATGGGCTTGTTAATGTAAAATGTGTTTCTAGTTAGGTAAAGAAATCCAAAAATATGTTTAAACGACACACTCAAATATATGCCAAACAATTTTTGTAGTATTAACCATTCTCCAGATAATACTTGTTATTGGTTTCAGCTTTCCAATACTTTTCAGATTTTTTAAATCCCAAAGTTACTATTCTTTTGTTTCATGCAAATAGTGAAATTTCAAAGGTGGCATATGACGACATCTTTCAACAATATGATTATTTTAATCTATTATATCTCTTTTACACTTAAATTATATTTATAACGAAATTGTGATGCGGAGACTTTAACTTGACTAAATGAAGCAGATAAAAGTGTCTCATGTGCTGCACTCACATTACTTTCTCCACTCTTGTTCAAACTATTTTAGCAAACTTAACTCCTTTATCCATTTCGTGTTATTTAAGTTAAAAATTGCATAGTTTTTACTGTTGATTCTCTTGTCGATGCAGTACGTATATGGGAGTACAGTAGGCTTTAACATATGGTCAGTTATTTAAAGATCTGGTGGCGACATGATAGGTTTGAAATTTTGTTCTCTTTGCATGGCCAAGAGATACTTAGGTGCCTGCAAAATAGGAATGAACATAAAGCGGGTCTAGGCGTGGCTGTTCAATGGCTACTAGCCAATTCGGTGCGTGCAATGTTGTCCACTTAAGCACGCATACTGGCTCGGTTTGCCGAACCACACGGCTAATTTCTTTGCGCGCTGTAAAGATACCACTTAAATAATTATTTTGTTTTCTATGTTACAAAGCTATTTTTTCTGAGTATTACTGTCCAAACCCCATGTTTGTAGCACGTCTAGTTTCGGAGATATGGAAAGATAAGGCGGCTGGCTAGAAGGGAAAATAATTATTAAGTGTCGGTGAAGAAAAGCTCACAAGTGCTATGCTGCAGTTGCATTTTATACTCTGCATTCAGTAAAGCTTTGATCTTTTAATGGCGCACTCGTGCTTTTCAAAGTTAGTAAGTATAACGTTTAGCAAACCTAGTACTGGTGCACGTAGTAGTAACTGCGAAACAACTCTTAAGATTTTACATAAATGGGCTACAAATATTCTTGTTAATGTGTATTCTTTTTCAAACAGATGTCAATTAGAGACATTTTCGAAGGTATAAATTTCGCTCAGTGTCGAGAATTAGTTACCAGTTGTCACGTGAGTGCTCATTCTGTGACGAACATTGTTAAAGAAGGCAAACAGTATACCAAATTATGAGAAGCTTTCATATTTAGATCTCCAGGGAAACAGCTATTAAACGTGCTACCAACTAAGACGATTTTCAAAAGTATGTTTCACGTATAACAATTTATGATGTATATAATAAGGGTGAATATGAAGGCTGACCAATTGAATGAGTGGGAAAATAAAATATACGGATTCTGTATCTTCTATGCATAATATTCTGAAATCAATTGAAATCTGAAGTCTGGTTTCAAATATGGGAGAACCAATGATGGTCGCAAATTTCTGCTTGAAGGAAGATATATTTTTGCTGCAAGACTAACATTTCGGCGTACATGCATACCATTAGTACATGAGATGCATGGTGTAAAAATTCTTCAGAAATAGACATTCATATCTTCCGTATTTATTAAGTATTTTAATGGAACAAAAATTGGTTTAAAGTCCATTACAGGCAATATACACATAGTGCATCAATAAAACAGAAACTATATTACAGATTGGAAATTAATTGTTCTTTCACACTAGCCGTGTGTAGGACGCAATATGAAAGGGTAGAGCCAGATTGAAAAATTCAATGCCATAGCCGGGAATTGAACCACGGATGTTCTGGTTTCCGTCCAGCCGCTCTAACCATTTGAGCTACTATGGCCAACGTGCTATGTCAAATCCCGGCTATGGCATTGCATTTTTCAGTCTGGCTCTGCCCTTTCTTATGTTACAGATTGTTGAAATGTCAGTATTTTGCCACCTTATTTCGTAGAACGCATCGAATTTGAATCATTTTTATGTGTGTATACAAACCACAGCGACGTAAGCGAACTGTTCTCCATTTCAAGGTTTTAATATTCAGTATATCTTCCATCTCTGTCGTGTGCTAGTCGTGGAACTGGCAACACTAAGACAGTAGGATAACCGTATTGGCTCAGCCCATGTCCATTCTTATTTCGTAGCTACACTTTGTATTATGCGAGGAGACTATAATGATAGTAAAATAAGAGGTAGGCACGTTTATGTAACGAGCGAAGTGGGTTGTATAATATTTACACGAACATTTTAATTGTCATTATAGAGATCATACAAATATTTATGCTCGGCCACGAGTCTGTTAAAAATCTTAATAAATTATTTATATATACTACGTTTACCTTAATTGCATTGACTTTGTCTTGCACAGTCAAACAGCTGACAAATTTTTGCTATGTGCATAGACGCGGAAGTCTGATGGTACATATAGCATATATGCTATAATCTTAAAGAAGGTGTACTTTGAAAAACGAAAAGACAGATTGAATGTATTCGCATATTGCTTACAATTAAATATAATTCGGAGTAGCTTTACTTCATATACAAACTGTTTTCTCTACAATTGTTAATATAAATTTGTGGGAATAAGCTTAATGGAATACTAGAAGGTGATGGTAGATGATAGTCAATTTACGAGCTTTTTTATATAATACTATATTTGACATTTTAATTTTATTTGTATAGGTTCTTCAATGCAAGCTTGTGCCACAGTAGTGGACTTCTACCAGTCATGGCGTTTTAAAGTTGTTAGGTCTCCACCAGCATCTACTTAAATTGTATCAGAACTCTCTCAGAACTCTTGCTGAAGCAGCGCCCTGTATTGAAGTTGGGGAATTTAAGATAAAAATATTTTCCCCATATTACCCAGCTTATTTAGGCCGAATACTCTGCACATTATGTTTTATATTTTGGTAATATATAAAGATGGAGTGTTCCGGAGCAGGTTTATATACTTCTGGCATTATCATATTAGTTGGACGTAAAGGTTCTAGTTAATATTTTCTTAGTGTTTTGGATTAGTAACACTTATATTTGATCCAAAAACACGTTATCAACTTTACTTGTTTTAGCTCATGTCTTCGACAAGCACCTATTATTCCAAAAAACTGTTGCCAGCTGTATCAAAATTGATCGTGTTATTTACTATTCTTCCCCTTGCGCTCATGTTATCCCATTTACACTAATTGTAAGAAAACCGTAATACGAACATAAACTTAACTAAAATCACGAAATATTTAGTATACCAGGTACTTAATGTAGAAATATCTTCAATCTTTCAAGTTAGAACATTTGGATTGTCCCCTCATATCAATCAAATAGCTTTTAGAAAATATCTCCATTTTGAATACTTAGATGCGTCATTTTGGTGCTTTGATATTTAGTGTTAATTTGAAAATAGAACAGGAAGTCCAAAAGGTCGTTGCTCGATCCAAAAATTTTACGACAATTCTTTGAAGTACTCCAGCCTTACATTTTATGAAAATGAGATTATGATTTCTTAATTCTCCAATCCATAAATCGAGCATATAATTTTTTGCACACTTCCCTTAATTTTTGTGTAAATAAGCTATTAGTCACATGAAGTGCTTTTGCAGAAATTTCCGGGAGTGAATGGTGCAGCTCACTGTTATTAATTTCCTACATTTTTACTTTTTCTAACCTCGCGTTCGCTTTTCTCGATTGAGCAAACAGAATAATTCATACACTTCAACACTTTGTGCCTGGTAAGCGTTACGAGATGTACGCTAACAAGAAGTATTGGATCTTACAAGCTGATCTTCTGTATAGTGGAAACCTGCACTTTAATAGAGAGGTACACTTAAATAAGTTCCATTAAAGTGCAACTTCCGAACGCAATTTATTATATTTTGTCACATTTGGACATAAATCTAACGTGTTGGACTCATGAATTTTTCTGTTTTTGTACAAACTATTATTACAAACGCGTATTCCTCTACCTACTTCATCGAGATAAGCATAAAGTTATTGTTAATTTTCTTGTAAGTGTAACGTAATATGAGAATACAATAGGCTCTATGAGATGGACAAATCTTTGAATAGCTAGTCTCTATATAGGTAATGGCTATGCAATTTCGCTCGATTTACATGGGTAAGAAATAAAAACGAATAACCTACTTACATTTCAGAGAAATATAAGTAGTGGGCACTTCAATAAAAACTAGAAATAACTTCGAAATGGTGCACACCATAACGCATTATTTGATATAAATTGTAGGTTTTATCGAGCTCTACCTTTTTGTGCAGTAAGGATTTGTCTACCTCCTCGATTAACCAGTCATTCAAAAAGCATTTAAAATGAAGAGGACCTCAGAGGACATTCCTAGAAATATCAAGGTATATATGTATGCATTTCACAAAATTATCTTACGCATGCGTTACTTTAATCAAAACAATTAGAGCAATATCAAGTATTAAATTAAAATTTTGAATGAATCTTCGGTTTAATTGGTAGTCTAGGATAGAACATTTTCTTCAAGGTGTTACTGTCGCATAATTGGAAGATGTTAAATGTTAGTATACCTACCAAGTTTTATATTTAACCAAATTTTTGTTAGATTACAAGAGGCGTTATTCAGTGTTATTATAGAGTAATATTTCACAACCAGCTAAACCTGTAGGTGATTTTCGATTATAGAACTTATCACTAAACCTTTAACTTTAAGTGTAAATGTTAGGAATTTCGTGCGTTATACAAAACGCATTATTTATTATAAGTTTAATTACATTTCGTTAGCTCTCTTCGAAATATTACTGTTTTGTTAGGGAAGCAGAACGTCAGTTGTCTGCCACTCAGGCTGTCCTTTGTTTAGTTACCAACATCATGCAATCTAATCAAAAGCAACAAACCTGTCCTGTGGACAATGCTACTGCACCTCGTGAGTCTAATATCCGCCCAAGTTGGTTCACAAATGCCCGTTTGAAGAACTCAACCAAGACGACGCCTCCACTTCAAATGATGTTTTTTTCAGCCCCCCCCCCCCCAAAAAAAAACATACAGCGTCAGCCTCAGGTATTAACTCTAAATCATTGTGGACTTAATCCCCATATAATAAATTTTCCCCTTTGGAAACAATGGAGGCAGATGAAGATTCAGCTGCTGAAGTTAATTCCTCTGCAGCTCCTAAAATCAGGATCCTACCTATATTTCTCAATGAAGTCAACAATTATCAGCAGATTATCCAAGACTAGGTGCTATTGTAAAAGACAACTATTCAACACAAGAACAAAACAAAGTTCTTAAGATAAACACAACACAGTTAAGGACTTCCAAGCTCTTACAAAATTCCTAGATGAATCAAAGCTCCCTTTTCACACTTTCCGGGATACATATTACAAAAGGCTCATGAGAAATGTTTCTCACTCCCTTATAAACGACGACATAGTTACAGTAGTAACCACTCTGAAGCTACCACTGACGAAAGTTACCAGGCTGTTTTACAAAGATCGACAACCTATGCCCCTGTGTGCTGTAGAATTTAAAAACGAGCAAGGAAAGAAGATCTTTGAAGTTAAACACATTCGGCATACTTTAATAAAAGTTGAGTACCGTAAGAAACCCACAAACAGCCCACAATGTACACGATGCCAGCGTTATGGGCATACTAAAAACTTTTATCGACTTACACTTCGATGTGTGAAGCCTCCCGCTAATCACCATTTCTTTGAATACACAAAAAACAAAGACATTCAGCCTTCCTGCGTGAACTGTGGAGAAGCTTATCTGGAAAATATCAGAAGATGACGTTATTACCTGGAATTTACGAAGAAATCCGGTGGAAAAGTAGCCCAGCCCGTAATATCACCTGCACCTCTAAAGCTAAGCGTGGAAAATTTTCCGGAATTGACACCAATCTCTCCCTCTTCTCCTAATGGAGCTTTTCAGTGGCCACGCTCTGTCCCTCCAGAAGACAAAAATTTCCTACATTCTAATCAGCAACAACCTACACAAAACTCTACTTCTGCTTCTTACTCCCCCAATCACACCGGGAAACTTCTACAGCTAGCTATTAATTTTCTAGCACGATACCTAACAAAAATGAAATCCTTTTTACTGTAGGTTTTTGCAAGTTTGTTTGCTAATTGCCACTAAAATCAAGTACATACATTCTCTCAACTAACTATACTAAACTACCTAGTACGGTACGAAAAGTTTTTAGTAGCTGTTTATGCAGCATATAGGTCCGATCGCAACGCTCTCGTCGCCTCGGGTGGAGTGGCCATCTTCATTCCAAAGGACATACACCACTACTCGGTCTTGCTACCCCAACTAACAAGCCTCGCAGCTTGTGCAGTTCTAATATTCATGCAAAGCTCCTCAAAAACGACAATAATTTCAGCATATAAGCCACCAGAACTCAAGTCTCAGTGTTCAGGATATTAATACTTTACTTTCTGACAGAGTGCCAACACTTCTCATGGAAGATCTAAATAGTAAGCATGAAACATGGGGATGCCGTGTGACAACCCTAAATGGAAGACGATCATTAACAGCAGATGAGCGTAATGCAGTCAACATCATAGCCCCACCTGGTCCTACTTTCTATAGACAAAATATAGCACCTTAATATACTGGATATAGCACTCTACAAAAAATCTATCAGATATTCCCACCATGGCAGTTCTACCTGAAATGGACTCCTATAATGGTAAATTTAAATTTACTTATAATGGTAAAATGCTAGTACATATAAAGCAATCGGATGATCTCAGTCCACAAACGCAAGAAAACCAAACAATTAATTTCTATCCAGAAAGCTTTCTTCATCAAATACAATTTCTCCTAACAACATGTATTGGCATTTGCAAGAAATAAGTTCTATCATAGCTAAAATATAACGTCCCTGACATAATTTTTTACTGTTTGTAAATATGGAAGCAAGCATCAACACGTTGGCTGTTGGAAACACGATGCAACCACACAGTTAAACAAAAAACGCATATTTCCATAACTATTTGTAGCCGGGAAAGAGGTGTCTTCTTGTTTCTCACGTGCATGGAATATATGGCCACATTTTTTGATTAGGGGAGGAAATATGTGCTATGTGAACTTGTTCATTCGTGCACTTGACAGAATTACAGATATGGGATATTACAGATATATTACAGAAATCTCTTAGGGCTTATAATTTGATATTATAATACAAATAACATTTTTATAACATTATAGGTGTTCACAAAATCAAATAGTAGCCATGTTTTCCACTGGCAGGTAGTTATAAATGTGTATTTCCTAGTATCTATTTTATTATGGTGGATATTGTGCTTGACCCATTCAACCACGTTTCAAACATTTCACAAATGCAAAGTGAAACATAAGATATAAGAATGAAACAAAAATTATTAATATTATTGTCGTCGACATCCTGATAAAAATGAAAGCCAACTACGGAACATGGTTTACAACACATACCGTACCGATTACAAGGGTCACAAAGTTAAACATGATCCCTAATAAAAGATAAAGATAAACATAGCCCGTGGTTACCCTTTGAAGGTAAAGGGTTTCAACTACCTGACGTTAGGATGACCTCAGCTCAACTTATATGGCGAGCAAATCCCTATAGGTCCCTAATTATCGGATTGTAATTCTTTTGTCTTCGGCTCACATTAACCAA
The DNA here is from genome assembly GCA_030765055.1 of Mantis religiosa. Lineage (NCBI taxonomy): Eukaryota > Metazoa > Arthropoda > Insecta > Mantodea > Mantidae > Mantis > Mantis religiosa. The sequence goes on along the minus strand of CM060948.1, from coordinate 113,668,243 downwards.
TAGCATCAATAAACAAATAAGTAACTAAAATACAGGCAATTAAGTTTGGGAGAAAGAAAAAAAAACGAAACTATGAGACGTCGTTTCGAACCTAGACTTCATATCACCACATTCCAGCAAGCTAACCCACTCCGCCAGCTGCCTCGTGTTCTCCGGTGCCCTTTAGGAAAGTATTCGTTTATCACCTTGTTAGTATTTTATGCAAGAAAAGCCCTTTATTTAAGCTTTTCGCAACTTCTTGGTCCTCATTCAGGGCTGTAAGTATTAATGCTGGGTGACGAGTACCGAATAGGAGGACAGACCTGCAATAACGGCTTTCATGCTAAAAGGGTCAGTGTTTTCTCATTAGACTATAAACTGCGGGTTGCATAGATCACAATAAATAGGGGCAGAAGACTCGCCTGGTACATATAATGATGGCAGGCAAACCTCCCTGCAACCATTATTTTGTCTATTTGATTGCATTGTACAAGGTGTTTATTCCTTAAGACTCCATTTATTGTCCTCCACACCTTTTTGTTACAAATAGTTTCATTTGTATAATACTTATTGCTTCACTGTAACTAGCTTCATTTGCTTCGTAATATAATTATGTAGTTATATAGATTACACAGTATATAAGTATGTACTTGTTTATAACAAATTTTGCACTTAGCTACTCAGATGGGTCTTTTCTGGAAAAGTGCTTCACACCTGCGCAAATGTCTAAAGAAGAAAATTACATTTTACTCTGTTGGCTTCAAAAATCAATCAATATTTTTAACACTTTAGAGATTTATTTTTCTAATTTGGATATTAACTTTAACATTAAAATACAATTAACACAGATTGTTTCTAGTAGGTCAAAAAAGGATAAACAGAAATTATGTCTTTGGGATTAATGTCTTTACAGTGAACATTGTTTGGACTGTTAGTCTCATCGGAAATTGTGGGTTCTACTTTTAGTGTTACCAGGACCAGCACGATACTGGAATATTAGGCTTAATATGTAAATACACCGTACTTGTATTGTCAGAACCCATGTTAAAACACTATTAAGTGTTATCACACTGTTCTACTAAGGCATGGCCTAAGAGAGTTTTAAATGGCGGAGGGAGGAAATCGCCATCCAGTTCAGAGATGGCGCTGTAAGCGTTTGCAACAACTTTAATGTGAAATTTCTTCTAAAATTATCATTTAAAACATAATAAATATGTATTGAGAAGCCAAATTGGTCCAAAATTCTTTCCATTTTCTAAATTGAGCTACATCTGGACATACATCAGGATATACTAAATTCCGATTGATGCGACATTTTGTTTCTAGGAACAAAACATTATAAATGTGAAATATATATGTCATGAAATTCTGGAAGTATCAACGATACGATACGATTCGAGATATTTCTTCTAATTTCTGAGCAATTTATATGGTAAAGAAGACGTGGATCAGCTCTCGCCACAATATCTTCTGTATTACTCAAAACAATAATGTACCTACCTATGGTAGGTTGTCAGTCATGAATTCACGGTTCAAAACCGTGAGGTCGATTGGGATTACGTACGGGTCTGCTTAAATGACTCCATACCTCCTAACCCACACATTACAGATATACCGACCCTGGAGACGGCGATCTCCTCCTTCACCTCCATCGTAGGACGAACTGTTCGTAACCTCACCGTTCACACTCCAGCACCTTTACTCCCTCACGTCATCCCGCTAGACATCCATCTACTCATTCGTCGCTCTTGGGCGGCTCGCAGACTCTATCAGTGACACCGCACTCGCCCTAATCAAGTTCTGCTCGCGCACTTGCGCCGAGAGGTTCGACTTCGACTACGCGAGCACCGTGTGCGCGCGTGGGAGGAGTTGATGTCTTGAGTGAATTTTGAGAATGGCGAGGCGTGGAGACTTGCAAAAGGACTCCGGAATCGTGGAGGAGCGCCAACCACCCCTATCCAAGGCACGTCTCTTCGAGACGTCGAGGAGTGAACACCGTCCAGCGAGCACCGCAGCAAGGCCAAAATAGCCCTTTTCAGGGCTTGGCTCTTGCCTACCAGCACTCATCGCCGTGAATTTGCCGATCGAGGTTGATTGCTGCTCTGCAGAGACAACATCTAGCCTGCGAGTCTACAAGAGTTCCTGCTAGACTGCCAGGAAGAGCACAAACAGCACTGTAATTGGGTAGATTAGCAAGGCCGCAGCCAACAGTCCTCTGACTGGTTTTTAGGCGCCCTTAGGGGTAGGTCCTCTGCTCTTTGAGCTTCTTAGCGCCCTAGACGTGCTTCTTTTTTCTTTCTATCATTCTTATTTCCTCTATTCTATCTTTCACCTCCCCCAACACACAGACGAACGATTGACTTACTGACTCCTGATTAGCCTTTGCATTAACTAATGTCATTGGCCAATATGGACCCAGCCAGCAACACCACCACCACCACTGCCTCGTACACGGAGGTAGACTACTATCTCCTAGGTGGAGATATATGCTCTTTCATGGGTAAAGAGCTTATCAACAACCCACCGATGACAATGAGCCAAGCCTGCCATGACTTACTTCAGCTGGAGCTTCGTGCTAGGCAAAAATATTTTAACAAGGCTGATGAAAGCCTTATGAAGAGCGCTAAGGTTAGCGATACCATTGCCATCTCAGACTTCAGAGTCTACGTGGCTCGCCGCTCTAGGATTGAGGCCATCCTGAATCTACTCACAAAGCACGACCACAGCAGTGCTTCCACATCATGGGAGACAGTTAAGAAGAGGACCGCAAAAACGTCCCAAGCTGCTCCTTCCACCACCACCAGCAACATGTTTGCTCCTCTTGAAGCGTGTCTCCCTGATGAACCCACTTCATCACAGAAGAAGCGTAAGTGCTCCACAACAATCTCACATCAACCACAACCAGAGCAGATGGAAGAAGATCATCATGCTCCTACAACTTCACCAGCTGCAAACACAACGCAGCAGACAGTTTCCACTGCACGGGCTAGTCGTCCAACGCCCATTTTCCTGCGCAATCCCGCAGATGCCAGGAAAGTACTATCGTCTGGTGTGTCTGCAGAATACACCATAAAGAACCTCCGTGGTACTGTGGCTCTCTTACCTTCCACGGCCAATGACTATCGCCGACTTAGGCGTCATTTAGAGGAGCAGAACATCGAAGCTGTCACCACTCTCCTCTCTGAGGACCGTCACCTGCATGTGACAATTAAAGACGTGCCTTCCTTTGTTACGGAAGAAGAAGTGCGAGACCACCTTGTAGCAAAAGGCTACACTGTAGAGAGGGTCGCACAACTGACCACCAGAGGTCCCAAACCTCAACCACTTCCGCACTTCCGCGTGGCACTCAAGAAGACAACAACAGTGCGTGATATCTGCAAAGAAACGCACATGTTCCACGCCACAGTAAGAGTGGAATCATATAAGCCACCACCAAGACCACAACAGTGCACAAACTGCCAACAGTTTACGCACAATTCTGCTGGATGTCCACTTCAACCAGTCTGTGCTTTCTGCGGCGAGGTTGGACATAAGCGTGCCAACTCTCAAAGACTCGGCATCCAGGGAGCTACTCCTCGATGCTACAACTGTGGGGACTCCCACTCCTGCAGATACGCAAAGTGCCCAGTTTGGCAAGAGGCACGAATTGAATTGCTGGCAACAAAGGACGGGCAAATGTCCAAATATAATGCCAAATTCAGGGTTCGTCACAACACAGAGCTACCCAGAGAAGCCTTTAGTGGAGCACGATATCCAGGACTGCCACCGCGTACACCAATACAGTACCCCAACTACGCAGCTGCAGTGACTAGCACTGTCAGTCCAGCTCCAATAGCAGACAAGGTGCCGGAAGAGTAGCACTTGAAGCCACCGCAATCCTCTTCCTACACAGCTCCAACTGTAACATCCCCACCGCCTTCCAGGCCCCAACGGCCTCCCTCAATCAAGACAAGACAGACTCCGGCGCCCAGATCACCTAGGGCAGAAAACCCGGAACCGCTTCGGCCTGTTCCTACCGCCAATAACAAGTCATCGTCTCATCCTACCATTCCAGATGAGGCATCCTCAATACCATGGGGCAGATCCCCATTAACCTACAACCTCTGTTTGCCGCATATCTAGCTGAGGCCCTGAGAACTCGCCCCTCCAAAGTTCATCCCTACACCATCTTCGTGCATGCCGTCCTCACCTTCATGATCAATAATGCTGTTAGAGGGGGCAATACTACAGATCTTCTATCCCTCACAGTTTGCTACTGGAACGCTAATGGACTTAGACAGAAGTTGCATGAAACCTCCAACTTTATAGCAGACAAAGGGATGCATATTCTACTTGTGCAGGAAACACATTTGTCTGCCAATATCAAAGCCCGAATACCTGGCATGACATGTTATCGCACTGACAGAGCAGATGGTTATGGTGGCACTGCCATCTATGTGCGCCGCAACATTGCTCATCACCCATTGGTCACCCCACAGACCCCCAACTTGGAAGCTACAGGTGTACAGGTGGACACAAACAGAGGGCCTCTTCATCTTTATTCCGTCTACATCCCTCCCGGCAAACCCATTGTTGCTGGCGAACTGGATCAACTATTCACTTCCACTGCTGCCACCCTGGCCATGGGTGACTATAATGCCAAAAGTCCAGCCTGGAATTCCAACATCCGAAACGCGCGAGGAGTAACTTTGGAGCACTACGTCAACAACAGAAGCCTCGTGGTACTCTCACCCTCATCTCCTACAATTCACCATGGGGATCGTAGCCCGCCGAACTGGCTAGATATAGCCTTAGCTAAAAATGTCCGATACCATCCACGGCTTTTCACCCTTCCCGAACTATCTTCTGACCACTATCCTGTCCTCTTATTATTTAAATCTCGACCAAATTTCAAGGCAAAACGCCTCTTACCAAACCCCCGGCGCACCAACTGGGAGGAGTTCAGCGAGATAATGGCCTTCAATAGATGTGAGACCACCAATGACGCTGACGCTGTGCTCATGAACATTTCATCCAGCATCACTAATGCCATTACCAGGGCTACACCACCTACCCGCAACACCCATGGCACAGTCCGGAAGCTCCCACGCCACCTGCGCGATCTAATCGCAGCAAAAAGCAAGGCTCGGAGTCGAGCACAGCACACAGGTTGTCCCCCGGATCGTAGGGAGTACAATAGATTGAGGCGTAATCTCAAACTAGAGCTTCAAGAGCATGCCAATGCAGATTGGGAACGCCGGCTCTCTACCCTGGACACAGAAGACCAGTCTCTCTGGAGAATGTCCAAAGCTCTTTTACGCCTCCCGGCTCAGGACAAACCTCTTCGCCATGGCCACATCACAGCACAGTCTGCCAGAGAAAAAGTGGGACTCATGGCCACCTATCTGGAAACCACTTTCTATCCAGCTAACACCTGCAATCAGGACCACATCCAACAAACTAACGAGGCAGTTAGGGCATACCTCTCCCGACCACATGATCACGAACAGCTCCCACCTACAAACCTGACTGAACTGCAACAATGCCTATCTTCTGTCCAACCTTTCAAAGCAGCAGGCTACGACAACATTCCATATAAGGCGCTACAACAACTACCAAACTGCTGGAAGAAAGCCTTAGTAAACCTCTTCAATGATCTGCTACGACTGGCATACTACCCGACCATCTGGAAACATGCCAAGGTGATCACCCTCCCGAAACCAGGAAAGGATTCCTCCACTCCGGAGGGTTATCGACCTATTAGCTTGCTCCCCAGCTTGAGCAAGATCTTCGAGAAAGTCATCCAATCTCGACTTAATGAATCATTGGAGACACTTGAGATTCTAAGACCAGAGCAGTTTGGTTTTAGAAGGCAACATTCCACAGTCCACCAACTTCTCCGCCTAGTGGATCACATCATCACTGGCTTCAACAAACGCCACTTCGTCGTAGCCCTGCTTCTTGATCTAACACACGCCTTCGACTCTGTCTGGCATGCAGGCCTTCTCTATCGCCTTATACAATACAACATTCCTTCTTACCTTATTCACCTTATCAATACCTATCTCCATAACAGAACCTTCAGTGTCACTATTGAGGAAGTCACCTCTGACACCTTTCCTATTCACGCCGGTGTACCCCAAGGCAGTGTACGTGGACCCGTTCTTTTTCTCATATACATAAACACCCTGCCATCCTACCTCAGTTGCACGCTTTACCAGTTTGCGGATGACACTGCGATCGCCACCAGCTCTGTACGCCATGAACTTGCAGTGCGTAGACTACAAAAATATGCGGACCAACTGACAACCTGGTTCAACACCTGGCGGCTTAGTGTCAATCCCACAAAGTCACAAGCCATCACCTTCACCAGGAGAAGGGAAGACAACGTCCCGGAACTACGCATTGCTGGCAGTTCTGTTCACTGGGCAACACAAGTCAAATATCTCGGTGTCATTCTCGATAACAGGCTTACCTGGCAATCGCACATAGAATATGTGCACAACAAGACCTCCCGTAGGATGGCCCTACTCTATCCCCTCTATCATCGAAATTCCTGCATGTCCATTCACAATAAACTCTTGCTCTACAAGCAAGTCCTTCGTCCCGCCATCACCTATGCTTGTCAAGTATGGGGCATTGCTGCAAAAAGACACTTCAAAAGACTACAAGTCCTCCAAAACCGCTTCCTCAGGATATCGGTTAATGCTGGCTGGTATATTCCCAACGTGAATATTCACCGTGACACATCCATGCCCACTCTACGTGACTATATTCTCTCTCTATCACAAAAATTCTTCGACTCTCTCCCGCAAAGCTTCAATACTCTCATACGAGGTCTCGGAGAGTATGACATAGACCCCGGCGAAAAGCTACAAACGACCCAGACTTCTCCTCACAAACTGAAATCACCCCATCCTTTAAACTTACCAAACCATCCCCCTTTCTCAATATTACAATCTACCTTCTAATAAATTAAAATCCACAAACACTATCCCACCGTTTTTCCACGATCTGCTATAAATCACCACCTTTCTACCAGCAAAGGACCTAGTCCTGGCACGGTAACAGTCAGGAAAGCACCGCCTGCAAGGCGACTCAACTTTCCAGCGACGCGTACCCATGGAAGTACCAACGATGCGATGCGATGCGAAATGTTTCTTTCTAATTTCTGAGCATTTTATATGGTAAAGAAGACGTGGATGAGCTCTCACCACAATATCTTCTGTATTACTCAAAACAATAATGTACCTACCTATGGTAGGTTGTCAGTCATGAGTTCACGGTTCAAAACCGTGAGGTCGATTGGGATTGCGTATGGGTCTGCTTAAATGACTCCATACCTCCTAACCCACACATTACAGATATACCGACCCTGGAGACTGCGAACTCCTCCTTCACCTCCATCGTAGGACGAACTGTTCGTAACCTCACCGTTCACACTCCAGCACCTTTACTCCCTCACGTCATCCCGCTAGACATCCATCTACTCATTCGTCGCTCTTGGGCGGCTCGCAGACTCTATCAGCGACACCGCACTCGCCATAATCAAGTTCTGCTCGCGCACTTGCGCCGAGAGGTTCGACTTCGACTACGCGAGCACCGTGTGCGCGCGTGGGAGGAGTTGATGTCTCGAGTGAATTTTGAGAATGGTGAGGCGTGGAGGCTTGCAAAGGGACTCCGGAATCGTGGAGGAGCGCCAACCACCCCTATCCAAGGCACCGAAGGCCTGGTGTATGAACCCCAAGCCAAAGCAAATGTGTTTGCCGATTACCTAGAGGGGACCATGAGGCCACGAGATGATCCCCAGAATCTAGACTTCATTGGCCGCGTCAAGCGGGAGGTTCGTCAGTACCTTCGACGTCCTCTTGCTGAGGCGGACCGACTACCTGTCATTAGACCCAGTGAGCTCCAGGGCGCACTCCGGCGTCTAAATCCCAAAAAAGCGTCGGGACCTGATGTGTTGACCCCTATCATGCTCCGTGACCTTCCCTTCAAAACCGTTCTTTTTCTTACTCGGGTTTTTAACATGTGTCTCGCGCTGGGCCACTTTCCACGACAGTGGAGGAAGGCTCGGGTGATTTGTATTTTGAAGCCCGGTAAAAATCCGGCACTCCCCGCCAGTTACCGCTCCATTAGCCTCCTGTCAGTCCTCTCGAAGGTTTTCGAGAGGCTTGTTTTAGCCCGCTTGTCGCCCCTACTGGGGGACATTCAAGCTATCCCTCTCCATCAGTTTGGTTTTCGTCCTGGGCACTCCACATCACAGCAGCTGCTCCGTCTGGTGGAGGCCGTTGCCCTGGGTTTCCAGGAAAGGGCATTCACTGCGGCGGTATCTCTGGATGTCGAGAAGGCCTTCTCTACCACCTGGCATGCAGGCCTCCTACATAAACTAATCACCCTGGGTCTTCCTGCACACATGATACACATTTTACACTCATTCCTCAAACACAGACATTTCACAGTTACTGTGGCGGGAAAGCTATCTACCAGACGACCCATCAGAGGAGGCGTCCCCGAAGGTCTGTCTTATCCCCTACACTCTTTAGCGTGTATGTGGCGAACCTCCCCACGGAGCTACACTTCAACATAGCCCAATATGCAGACGACGTGCTACTATACAACACAGATAGAAACGCATGCAGAGCCTTCAACCCAATACAGCGACACTTAAGCCTCATTCATCATTGGTGTAGGCTTTGGCGATTGTCTATCAACCCAGAGAAAAGCCAAGCCATACTCTTCACTAAGCGTCACTTTCCCGCCAACCTCCCTGCCTTTAACTATTCTGGCAGAAGGATAGAGTGGACAAACTCTCTAAAGTACCTAGGTGTAAAGCTGGACAAGGGCCTAACATTTCGGGGTCACATCCAGGAGGTAGCTCATCGGGCGTGCGGAGCTTCGGCTTCGTTATACCCCATGATGCGCTCAGGAATGCCGACACCCCTTAAGTTGCGCCTTTTTCAGGCTTTAATTCTTCCAGTCATGCTTTATGCTTGTGAGATCTGGGGCATGGCTGCAGGAACCAATCTGCGACAAATTCAGCGTGTACAAAATAGATGTCTTAGGGCCATCTATTCTGTTTGCTGAAGATTTCCCGTGAGATACCTTCATGAAGCCTCATCTCTCCACTATGTGGAAGATGTCATGAGGCGCCGGGCCACAAAATTCTACGCGAGTTTGCCTCAACATCAGAGCGCCCTGGTTAGGTCTCTATGGAACTATAGAACCTCCGAAAGACGCTACAAGCTCTACCGGCTTCTAACAATAAAATTCTTATTACAACCTTAAAATTATTACTGTTTGAAATTAATAGACTTTTTAAATTAAACTCTTCCTAAAATTATCACACCAGCGGTGCTCACACAGTGTTGTACCCGAGTTGGCTACCATGAGGAGCTACGGCTACCTCCCTTCTTTTCATCTACCTAATTTTAAACCACCACCCTGCAAAACCCCACATTTCCTGTCATTAAGTGGTTAAGTCCGTGTAGGACAGGTACACGAATGACACACATCGTGCTGACCCTCAGTCAGCCGCCAGCTGCTTGAATGAATGAATGAATGAATGAATGAATGAATGAATGAATGAATGGAAGTACCAACGATGCGTTGCGATGCAAAATGTTGCTTAGCTGTCTAATTTCTGAGCATTTTATATGGTAAAGAAGACTTGTCAAGTTATTAAAAGTGAGATATATTTTTATAGTCCTAGTCTGAGTGAGTAATCTTAAAAAATTCAGCATGCCAGCTACTCATGATTCATATAAGAACGTCAGTTGTCTGCAACGCAGACTCTCTTTTGTCTGGTTGCCAACATCGTGCAATCTAATCAACAAGAACAAACCTTATCAAGTTCACGTTGTATCAATCCTGTGGACACTGCTACTACATCTCGTTCAGTCTTACATCCAGGCAAGTTAGTTCACAAACGCCCTTTCGAAGAACTGAACCGAGACAATGCCTCCACGTTAAATGATGTTTTTTCACTCCGAGCAAAAGACATACAGCGTTAGTCTCAGCTATAAATTCTAAATACATTGTGAACTTAACCTCCATACACAATAAATTTTTGCCTTTGGAAGCAATGGAGGATGATGACGACTGAACCGCTGAAGCTAATTCCTCTGCAGCTCCTAAAATCAGGATCCCACCTATTTTTCTCCATGAAGTCAATTATCAGCAGATTATCCGAGATATATGTGCTATTGTGAAAGACAACTATTCAAAAAACAACAAAACAAAGTTATTAAGAGTAACATAACTTCAGTTAACGACTTCCGAGCCCTTACTAAATTTCTGGATGAATCAAAGCTCTCTTTTCATACTTTCCAGGATCCTAATTCCAAAAGGCTTGAAGTTATCTTGAGAAATGTTTCTCACCCCCTTATATACGACGACATAGTTACAGAATTAAGCGCTCTGAAGCTACCAGTAACGAAAGTTACCAAGCCGTTTTACAAAGATCGAAAACCTATGCCCCTGTGTGCTATAGAATTAGAAAAAACGAGCAAGGAAAGAAGATCTTTGAAGTTAAACACATTGAGCATGCTTTAATAAAAGTTGAGTATCGTAGGAAACCCACAAGCATCCCACAATGTATACGATGCCAACGTTATGGGCATACTGAAAACTTTTGTCGTCTTACACTTCGATGCGTGAACTGTACCTCTAATCATCATTTCTCTGAATGCCCAAAAACCACAGACACTCAGCCTTCCTGCGTGAACTGCGGAGAATCTTATCTGGTAAATTTCAGAGATTGTCGTTATTACCTGGAATTTATACAGAAATCCAGTGCAAAAGTAGCCGAGCGCCTAATAGCACCGGCACCTCCAAAGCTAAACGTGAAAAATTTCCCGAAGTTGACACCAGCCTCTCCCTCTTTTCCTCCTGAAACTCCTCAGTGGCCACGCTCTGTCCCTCCAGAAGACAAAAGCTTCCTGCCTTCTACTCAACGACAATCTACATTCTTCTTCTGCTTCTTCCTCCCCTGATGACACAGGCAACCTTCTTCGGCTAGCTATTAATTTTCTAGCACCATACCTACCAAAAATCAAATCCATCTTTTACAGCTTTTTGCAAGTTTGTTTGCTAATTGCCACTAAAATACATTCTCTCAACTAACTATACTAAACTGGAACGCTAATGGAATCATAGACAAGCGGAAGCCTTTTCAGAATTCATCTCTAGATACAACATCGTAGTAGCTTGCATCACTGAGACTCACCTAGTACGGCACGAGAAGTTTTCAGTACATGGTTATGTAGTGTATAGGTCCGATCGCAACGCTCCCATCGCCTCGGGTGGAGTGGCCATCTTCATTCGAAAGGACATACACCACTACTCGGTTTTGCTAGCCCAACTAAACAGCCTCGAAGCTTGTGCAGTTCAAATATTCATGAAAAACTCCTCCAAAACGACAATAATTTCAGCATACAAGCCGCCAGGACTCAATCTCAATGTTCAGGATATTAATAGTTTATTTGTTGATACAGTGACAACCATTCTCCTGGGAGATCTAAATAGTAAGCATGAAACATGGGGATGCCGTGTGTCAGCCTCAAACGGAAGACGATTATTAACAGCAGCTAAGCGTAATACAGGCCCCACCTGGTCCTACTTTCTATAGACAAAATATAACACCTTATATTCTGGATATAGCACTCTACAAAAATCAATCAGATATTCCCACCATGGCAGTAATATCTGAAATGGACTCACACCACTGTCCAGTCTTGATCTTCTTTGACGATACTTTGATTCTATGTTCACTACCCACTTGGAGACTTTGCAAAGGTTTCATAAACTGGGAGACCTTCCAACATGTAATTGATAACAAGTTGAAAACTGCGTGCAATCTGAAAACTCCCACTGACGTTGAAGCAGCAATTCTTGAGTTCACAATAGCCATAACTTCAGCTATAGAGAAATCAGCTCCAGCCAGACCTCAGCAACAAAGAAGCCCTATTATTAAACCTTGCACTCTAACATCAGATGTCTCTTGAAAGAAGAACACAAAATGCACCGAATTTGGCAGAAGTATAGAGAAGCTTGGAAACTTCATCGTTTGAAGCAACTCACAAGACCGGTAAAGAGCACATGGATGAATACCGGTGTTTGACTACCAACGGCACCTCTCCAGCATTTCACCAGAGGATTCATCCTTGTGGGAAGAAACCAAAAGAGTATTAAGTATATAAAATCAACAATATTGAGTGGATAAAGTAATATGTGTGTAAAATAACATTTTTCTTTGAAAAGTCTTTTAGCAGACCTAAAACATGTATTAAAAATTATAACTCGGAAAAATTTGAGTGGAATACAATATTAGTTAATGTAGACGCAAGACAAGAAGGCGAGCTAGAGGAATTTGTAGCGTAGTTACTTTTGCTGTCCCAAAGGTTTTAAGCTCCCCTTCCGAATATGACAAGGATGGAAGGTTTGTTTAAAATACACAATGTTGTCACATAACTCACCCATACAAAATACCTATCGCTGCATTAACTGCAACAAATATTACACCGCCGTTGCCAAAGAAGAGGAAAGGATGACAATGTTAGTGATGATGTTGGTGGTGGTGGTGACGAAGATGTTAAAGTTGCATGACTTGTTTTGGCGGTCCTCTTTTTACTATGGATTAGAGCCTCAGAAGTTGGAGTAATGTTTAATCCTGAACATTTTTAGACTTTGTCTTATAAAATAGTTGCTATAAAAGGAATTATTGCTTAAGTTCGCAATAATTTAATAGACTGTAACAAAGCATATTCTGGGCCCACTTGTACGAATACTGGTAGACTACTGGAAAAGAAAGGAAAACTCTGGAGCTTATAGACCTTTACATTTGCATATAACGCTACGGTTAATTTTGTTGTGGCTATCATTTTATTCTACGAGAAACACTACATGCTGTTGCACATGTAAAGAACGCGTGGTGACACAGAGAGCAGTTTTTCTTTCTTATTTATGCCAGGCTACTAATTGTCGTATTACAAGACAGTATCATACCGGGAGAACAGATAAGCCATCTCCCGTGGACACCAGATTATTCAATCAACTTGTTAAACACTAATTTTAAACGCAAGTCTTGTTGACAGTTCCCCCTCCCCCTTGTTCTTTTTCCCGTCGAGTTTGTTACCTCATGGCGCGATCCCAGCATGGGTTCCATTTTCCAATAAAATAGAGGGAAGAGAAAATAGTGAAAGGGTGGCGGGAATTGAAATTCCTGCTCATATAGCGGCGGCGGCCACGTGGCTCCCCCATAACATGTTCATGTCGTCATTAGCAAAAGGAATCAATTAGGCAACAAGTCACAGTGACAAACAACTAATGAAACAGGTTTAGAGAAAACTTCCATTAGCCTCCCGCTGATTCTCTACATTTTCGTGGTGTTCACTGAATTTGCTTATCGTCTGCGTTTCCACAAAGCATATTGTATAAATTTCAGTGAAACCGATGCGTACAGAATGCAGGAAAAATTAATGTAAGTTAATCAAGAAATTATGCCCCATTAAGTTCCAGAGATTGCAGTGTTTTAATCTATATTGTAAGAGTGTTCGCTTTTCACCTTTCTAGTGTGACTTAGCTCAATATTCAATATTACTTCACTTTTGCTTACGCATTTCTGTTCCGAACGTATAGCTGATCGAGTTGTCTTTTGTGGTTTAGCAGTGACATTATCGGGACATTAATGTCCTGCATATATTATGTGGAGTTTCCTCTTTGAATGTTTTGTATTTACAACAGCAAGTTAAACAATACTACATCACTGTGATGTGATTATAATTCATATGTTTAAGTAAAATACCTTTTGAATAAAACTTAATCTTCTTCCGATGATCGATGTATTTTAATTTAGTTTAGGTTTAAGTCTTTCATATGTCAATCTTTATTTAATGCTTTTTGTTTGCGTGTTGCCGCTCAAAATAATACCTCCTGCGAGATGTACGCTAAAGACATTTGAATTAGAATTTGTGAAAGATCACTTCAGTGTGAGAAATGGAAATGTCAGTAAGGTGGAACTGAAAGTTAGAACATGTAGTTGTATAAAAAGGTATTGTAAAGCAGAAAAACATCCATTACTTGGAGTTTATTCGTACTGCAGCAACTTTGAATGCAGATGATAATTATTACCAGTGACACTTTTTAGAGATTTAATGATAGTTGCAAATGAAGTTATATACTAATGTTTTGTTATATTTTGTGCATGGCTTGTTTTGTGTAAAACTGATATTTAGTGGTATGCACCGATGTATAATTGTTAGTGCGTTTATATGTTTATACCTTTAGTTGAACGGACAATTTAAATTTCCTTAAAAAACCTAATTTGCTCAAACATCAAAGATGCCATTCCATCCAACAAAAAATCTGGTATATATCAAATTGAATGCAGTGACTGTAGTCAAATTTATATTGGAAAAACCAAAAGAAATTTAGAAACAAGAGCAAAGGAACACTTTAGAAACATATAAACAATTAGAAAAATCAGCAGTTTGCCACGCATTTTTGGGGAAAAAACCACAACATAAATCCAGAACCAAAACTACTAAAACATACATCAGGAAAACAAGAACTATCCACATGGGAACAAATCTTCATTTCAAAAAATAGGAACAAAGTATTCAATATCGGCATCCCCCAGAAAGATTTGTTCAGCAAGTTCCTTGAACCGCCACCAGAGGAGACCTATGACAAAATATCGTCAACTACACCAATGAGAACCAGTCGATGGCCGGTTGAGGATGGAGGCAAAGTCTCTGAAACATGTTCCGCAAAAATTTAAAAGTAAGTGTTGTTTAGTGTCATTTAAATTTAACAGAGAACAAGTTCAAGATGGCAGACAATATATGCCTTGTATGCGTTGATAGGACTATCAAATCTCTTTTGAATGTTATGGAGACAAACCAGAATTTGAGTTTTGATTTAAAGAAATATATTTTGAAAGTGATGTGATTTAAGGAAGTGTTTTGCAAAATTGAAAACTGAAGTGAGAAAGACAGAGAACTGAAAATTTTTTGAGAGGAGACAAAGAAGTGTGAACAGCTGCTAATAAGCAGTTACCAACCTAAATCTAACAAATTGTTAAGAGTAAGAATAGTCAAGTCTTCAGTACATATGTCTCTAGTTAAGATGAAATTAAATCCTGTGGAAATTAAGACACTTAGTGGTGGCCAGTTACTGTAGAATCAGCAAATAAATCAGAAATTGACACTTGTCATAACATTAATGAAAAATGTAGTGATGAACTTCAAACAGCCATCACTAAGAAAAGAAATCCTAGAATAATTGTTTTCAACATACCTGAAGAAATTACTACAGAAAATGTGCTTGAAGCCATCATGGCACAAAATGTTCAATTATGACATTTCTGTGGAGACAGAAATAAGAACAAAAATATTGAAGCATGGTGCAAGAAAAATATTGGGGAGAAAAATGAAAATTGGTTACATCTACAACTGGGACTACATCAAAGTAACATGTGCCCATCTTGGTAGCATGTCTGCCTCATTTTCAAGAAGTCCCAAGTTCAAATCTCAGTCAAGGTGAGTTATCTGGATAAGGTTTTTTTCTAGTTTTCCCTTATCCTGAAAGATGAATGTCAGGTAACTCTAAGCTCTGTGGATTCTGGGCTCATTTGAGCATTGTTTCACCTATTTCATTCATCATCCAATATGACTTAACATTGGAAGATGTAAAAAGTAACATGATGTTACAAGTGCTCCAAGTACAATTGAGCCCAGGAATGTAAAGGAACCCACCCAATGCTGTCCAACTTGCACAGAAAACCATCAACAAAAAGACTGCTGCAAAAATAAAGAAGATTATAAATGCATTAAGTGTATGAATCTTAAAAGGCATAACGAGGAAAGTGATGGGATGAAAAACACTCTGCATTACAACAAAATTTTCCCTGCCATCAACTGGTGCTATGAACACTAACAGACTATTGCAGACTGAGATGTTACCAAATTAATTTACAACACTCCAAAGTGGCAACTTTTAACTTGGTGCAACTAATGAACGAACAGCATATTGCCTTACTGTTTATACAAGGGCTTGTTTAATAAATAACAAATTAGCTGGCATACCTTTAACATCAAGGATGTCATATCTATGTATTTCTCCCTTTCCTATATAGCTTTCATTTGTTTTTAGAAGACTAATGATCTCCTATTGACTATCGCAATAACATGTTTTGTATTTCTACATCATTTTTCAACAATTATTCATATTATTTTCTCTTCTTCTCCTTATCTCCCCTAACCCATTAATTTACCAATTTTTCCTACAGCCATTTACCCATTCATTGTTCTTTAACTATCTTACCTGATAATCTGTTTTAACAAATTTCTTTCTTCTAAATTCAAGACTCTATACCAAAATTTTAATGCCCTTTCAATTACCTTTCCCTTACTTGCCACTCTACCAAATTATATTTGCGCTACCTACTGAACAGTTACATTTAGAGACCAAACATTTCTCTGCAGAACAGTTATGCATCTCATCAATAACTTCCCATCCTACTTCTAATTCTCATACTTCTACACCATATATTATGCCATTTAATATTCTTATTGGGTGCTCTATATTTGCAGCTTCTGATAGCTGAAAACACTTTTTTTTTTCTCCTGATTATGCCACCATCTATTTTAACTTCTAAATAATTAAATTCTCTGATAACCATATATTATTTTCATTCTTTATATTTACTCAATTTCCCCATTTTCTTGAACAGTCTTATTCTTATCTTGTTTCACTTTTGATCATCATTCCTTACAGCATTCATCACTTCCTTTCAAGGAGTGTTTCAAGCCATAACTATTTGCTCCTGCCACTAAACTGTCTGCTAAAGGTAATTCAGGAAGCTGGATATTGGTTTTATTAAACACAACACAATTTAAGTTTAACAGAAAAATGTTTCCTTCTTTATTGTCCTATTCATTTGAAGAGATCACAAAACAAATACAGGTGAACCTGATTTATGCATATATCAAGGGGAAGAGGGAAGACATAACTAATAATTACTTACAAAAGAGATTTGGATAAATAATCTTTTATATATATATATATATAAAAAGAAGGAATACAGTAGCCCTACAAATATGTTGTTTTCAAATGCTAGGCTTTGGCAATGAAGCCATTAGCTCTCTTGCTCTCCAGTATTTCTGTGTAGTGGGTCCGGCAGGTAGAGCTTCACAGGTAAAAGATATTCTTCAGTCATTTCCTTTTCTTTGCTGCACACAGGGGCCTACAAATATAAAATTTTACAAAGATATGTATGATAAAAACTTATTTTGAACTTGCTCTTGCTTTAAAGAAATAAGTTAATTTGGCTTGTTTCACTTTTCTTGCACACACCTCATTTTGCAAACTGAACTTAAAGCCTGTTCACTACAACTTTTTGCACTGATGTAATGCCTACACACAGTGACATCAAAATGGACAAAATTCACACTCTCCAGAGTAGAATTAGGTCATTTACAGGCACAATTCCATCACTACTGGTATCATCACTGACAGCGTCTTCCTGTAAGATACCAGATTTAAAGAAACTGTTTGATTGTGGAGGATGACAGTGCTTCCAGGCAGCCAAAATACCTTCCATGGCTTGTAGTTAAGGGAGATATTTTCATTTCCTTCATCAGTCAGTGTTATTAAATGTTGAAGCGGCATTTTTCTAAAATGAACTTTGAAATTTGAAATGATGTCCAAATCAAGTGGCTGTTGATGACTGGTACTCTTAGGATGGAAAAATTCCACTTGAATTAAATTTCCCTTGGATGTTCAAACTCTGTCAACAATATGTAGATGACATCTTTGAAATAGTACCAAAAAAACAACAGTGATGCACTAAAACTTTTAAATATCCAAGAAAAAAGCATCAAGTTCACTGTAGAAATAGAAAAAGATGAGTATTTACCATTTTTGGATCTAAAAATAATGAGAAATAAAAACAGATTAAACTTTGGCATTTACAGAAAACCAACACAGACAGACAACTACATAAAAGCTAATGGCTACAACCCAAGATCCAACAAACAGGCAATCTTCAATAGTTTAGTACACAGACTGGTCAACAACATCCCTCTCACAGCAGAAGAATACAAAACAGAATACAACAAAATTATTGAAATAGCAAAAAAAAAGACTTTCCCAAATCATAAGAAGACAAAAAAGTGAACTTAGCAAAAAAGAAGAAGCTAATAAAGGAAACCACAACCCTCTCAGCTACAGAAACTAATATGATTTTCAAAAAATTCACTTACCATCCATGGGCCTTTAATAAATTCAAAAAAGTCTTCAAAAAACGAAACATTCAACTAGCACCAGTCAACCAATTCTCCTTAAAAAACCTAATTTGCTCAAACATCAAAGATGCCATTCCATCTAACAAAAAATCTGGTATATGTCAAATTGAATGCAGTGACTGTAGTCAAATTTATATTGGAAAAACCAAAAGAAATTTAGAAACAAAGAGCAAAGGAACACTTTAGAAACATAAACAATTAGAAAAATCAGCAGTTGCCACGCATTTTTTGGGGGGGGGGGGGGGGGGGGGAAACCACGCAACATAAATCCAGAACCAAAACTACTAAAACATACATCAGGAAAACAAGAACTATCCACATGGGAACAAATCTTCATTTCAAAAAATAGGAACAAAGTATTCAATTTCGACATCCCCCAGAAAGATTTGTTCAGCAAGTTCCTTGAACCACCACCAGAGGAGACCTATGACAAAATATCGCCAACTACACCAATGAGAACCAGTCGATGACTGGTTGAGGATGTAGGCAAAGTCTCTGAAACATCTCAGAAACTATTTGTAGTTGGTTTATTAATACTCGTCACTTGTTTATATTTATGAGAGACTAGTTTCAAAGGCATTCGCCTCCATTTTCAATCTCTTTCCAACTGGCATCTGTTGTTGTCTGCTCTCTCTGGTGGTAGACTTAAGATTTCTAGATTAATTTTGACGTCACTGTTACTAAATTCCTCCAAACACATATCTCTGAAACATGCTCCGGAAAAATTTTAAAGTGTTGTTTAGTGTTATTAATCGACTCCCTTTAAATTTAATTTATTATAACAACACTGTTTTCAACACTTCCAAGAAAGGAATTCCACTTGAATGTTTTCCAAAATTATTTGAGGTGGATGTGCTACACACTGATCCATAAAAATATATTTTTCTGTTTCTTTTTTCATTCTAATGTCCTAATAAGTAACTTAAATGTGTAATGTCCATTTTAAAGTGTAATTTCTTTAAGCATTTCTCCATTAAAATAAGATTTCCTATTGGATTCACATTTGATAGGTTTTGTTTTCAGACTCTCAAAACACCTTGCATTCTTGGACCTTCCAGTGTTGCACTGTGATATCATCCACACTACTCAACCGGTCACAAATGGTTTTCTCTGTGGTTCCATGATCTTGAACCATCCAGATGAAGCCTTGAAATCAATCATGATGTTCATAATTTTAGCTATATCTATTGCTTTTACTTTCAGCATGTCACCTCTGATTGATAAGAGCACAGCCCATTTCACAGCACAGCATTCCACAGCAATTTTGGTTCTGGTTTTGTGCCTATTAAGTTCCACCTCTCGTATGAATTTTACTTTCTGATCTAACATATAACACTTCCTTTTTCTTTTCTCTGTGGCTGATAAAAACCAACTGAGAACTGAAAGGCAAACAGCTGCTAAACAGGAAACATCAGATACTAAAAAATTGTATCTTCACTTCTTTTTTGTTGTTACAACATTGCCACACCAAAAGCCGATGCTGTATCAGAAAACATCTCTGCCTTTTGTTTTCATGTCTGAAAGTCATCAATAAAGATAAGGAAAATACACTTCAAGTTTCTTGCCCACTTGATTACGTAAAACTCAGTTGTGTTTCACTAAAAGTTAATATGTATAACAACAAATTCTATATAAATGCATTAGGTATAACTATGAATTACTTAGAACTGGATTACGTATAAATCAGGTTCAACTGTATATCATACAATAAATATTTACAGATTACTTTTCTTAAATATATGCATACATAAACACATACATATGTTTATATGCACAAATTAAAGTGTTTATTTCTCTACCTTCTTTTTAAGTTTTCATTGGCATAAAAGAAACCAGCAGTACTCTCCATTTGGGAAAATATATTCATACACAAACACAAATTATCCAAATTTAATGTCCCATATGAAAAGGATTTCACTGTACAATACATGCAGCCTAAATGCTATCTAAAAGTTACAAGAGGAACTGCAACAATAAATCTACATTGATGATGGAGGCAGCCAATAAGTTCTGGTGTAGAAAGCAAAGCTAAACCAATAAACATTTCAATTTGTGCATATAAGTGTAAAAAAAAAAAAAAAAAAAAAAAAAAAAAAAAAAAAAAAAAAAAAACACGCAGTGTATTTCCCAAAAAAAGCATGTGTTGTTACAACTGATATGCTCAAACAGTTTCTTCTCCATAAACATAAATTAGGCCCTGGTAACTACACAAACTTGAGCAACTGGGCCTTACTTTGATCTATTTTCTCAGTTGCTTTATTACTACCAAGGTACACTCCTGTTTTTAAAAGGCACTTTCTGAAGAATATTAATGCTTCAGAGATAATTGCCTCAAAAATAAATTTTCTTCACAGAACACTGATTACAAATATCAGCAGTTTTTATATGCACACATTTCAGATACTCAAACACTATTTTGTCCTAAGATGGCCACTAAGTTCAGTCATTAAAAAAATATATACTAATCTTCTAAAATTAGAATATACAGCATGCTAGGAGCATGAGTGCATATATTTAAGTTGAATAGGTGTAAGCCTTAAATTTATTATTGAAAACTTATTTTTTAAAGCAAAGTTTCGCCATTTTGATATCAATCAAACATTGCATATTATATCGAGATTTAACTGTATTGGAACACCACAGTGAAGCGAAATAATTATTAATTTATAGATGAGTGGTATTTATTACACGTAAGTGAAGCAGATGTGTAATAAATACGACTCATCTATAAATTAATAAATTGCATATTATGTTGCAAAAGGATTTAAGAGGTGATGCAACATTAGAATTCATTCATTTTTTTTATTTTCTATGTCAAGAGAGAAAAATGCTAGATTTATAGATTAAAAAGATATCAAAGCCTTCAAGCTACACCTGTTTTAAAATTTTGGTTACAAAGTCATGTTAGTCCTCCTTGAAAAAAAGGCTTTTCTTTCCATTATGTGCCACATTATTATTTTTTTTTTAATACATTCCGAACTCACTTGCAATACTGCATTCTATAAGAAGTCACAATCATCATCAAAACATAAAAAAGTTAAATTTAAATAAATTTGAAGGCTGTCGATTAATGACACTAAACAATACATCCTCTAAAAACTTGCATACAGTCATTTGAAAAAACAATAGCAAAATCAAGCATAATACCAAACAAATATACAGTTAAACCGGATAACCCAATCTTACCTAGACTTTATGGCTTACCCAAAATATACAAACCATCCATAACAATGAGACCTATAGTTAGCAGTATAAATTCACCAACATACAAACTTGCAAAGTGGCTAATAAACAAATTCAACTCAATATATCGAGATTTAACTGTATTGGAACACCACAGTGAAGCGAAAAATTATTAATTTTTAGATGAGTCGTATTTATTACACATCTGCTTCACTTTCGTACCAAATACAACTCATCTAAAAATTAATAAATTCAACTCATTTCCAAAATTCGACAGCCTAAGCATAAAAAACACCTATGAACTTATAGAACACATTAAGGATACTGAACTAAAAGAAGAGGACACACTAGTCTCGTTTGATGTTAAATCACTGTTTCCCAGCATACCAGTTAATCAACTCCCACCGTTGATAGAAAAATGGCTCAAATCACTTGGAATGGCATCATGTGAAATTTCAGATTACATCAAACTAACCAAATTATGCATAGAACAAAATTTCTTCCAGTTTCAAACAAAATATTTCCACCAAACTTCAGGGTTAGCAATGGGCAACCCCCTATCACCCTTCCTGGCCGATCTGTACATGAGTGTATTAGAAATAAGGATCACCAAAGATTTCCCTTGGATGTTCATACTCTGGCAACGATATGTATATGACATCGTTGCAATAGTACCAAGAAAACACATCAGTGATGCACTGAAACTTTTAAATATCCAAGAAAAAAGCATCAAGTTGGCTGTAGAAATAGAAAAGGACGAGTATTTACCATTTTTGGATCTAAAAATAATGAGAAATAAAAACAGACTAAACTTTGGCATTTACAGAAAACCAACACAGACAGACAACTACATAAAAGCTAATGGCTACAACCCAAGATCCCACAAACAGGCAATCTTCAATAGTTTAGCACACAGACTGGTAAACATCCCTCTCACAGCAGAAGAATACAAAATAGAATACAACAAAATTATTGAAATAGCACAAAAAAAATGACTTTCCCAAATCATTAGAAGACAAAAAAGTGAACTTAGCAAAAAAGAAGAAGCTAATAAAGGAAACCACAACCCTCTCAGCTACAGAAACTAATATGATTTTTAAAAAATTCACTTACCATCCATGGGCCTTTGATAAATTCAAAAAAGTCTTCAAAAAACAAAACATTCAACTAGCACCAGTCAACCACTTCTCCTTAATATAAAAAAACCTAATTTGCTCAAACATCAAAGATGCCATTCCATCTAACAAAAAATCTGGTATATATCAAATTGAATGCAGTGACTGTAGTCAAATTTATATTGGAAAAACCAAAAGAAATTTAGAAATAAAGAGCAAAGGAACACTTTAGAAACAAACAATTAGAAAAATCAGCAGTTGTCACACATTTTTGAAGAAAAAAAAACCACAACATAAATCCAGAACCAAAACTACTTAAACATACATCAGGAAAACAAGAACTATCCACATGGGAACAAATCTTCATTTCAAAAAGAGTATTCAATTTCGACATCCCCCAGAAAGATTTGTTCAGCAAGTTCCTTGAACCGCCACCAAAGGAGACCTATGACAAAATATCGTCAACTACACCAATGAGAACCAGTCGATGGCCGGCTGAGGATGGAGGCAAAGTCTCTGAAACATGTTCCAGAAAAATTTAAAAGTAAGTGTTGTTTAGTGTCATTAATCGACTCCCTTTAAATTTAATTTATCATAACAACACTGTTTTCAACACTTCCAAGAAGGGAACTGCAATAAAAAAGTTACTTAATCACAAGACCTAAACCTTCAAAAATACACTAATTTATTTGAAACAAAACGAATAAAATCTAAATGTACTTACTATGCATACACACAGAAAGAATCAGACAAGTTACATTGCTGCCAACATTGCTCCCACAGACACCTGTTCTTTATATTCAAGATATTCTCAGGCTTCAAGCCAGGTGTAAAGACGATTAGACACCAACGTTTCGGCAGCATACATCTCTACCATCATAAGGATGATGAATGAATAAAGAAATGTTATTAAACACTAAACTGAGATAAAAAAATTAACGACAAATCACTAGTAATACTTGAATCCCTACCGCTACATCCTGTTTAAACTACCAGCAGAATTCTCGCTAAATACATCAGGACCAGCCACCTCCAAAGATTAAACACATGCTGAGACTGGTGAAAGACAAACTGAACTTTTAAGTTCTTGCTTTGATAATGACCATAGAGCCAACTTTTGGGAGATGACCATCATGGCAAAATGCAGCAGTTACTGGGAGCAGAGATTTAAGGAGGCTTTGGTCATTCCCTCTGAGAGGAGCATGGTTAATTGTGATGCTGGTTTTCAGTTCAGTTCCTCTTGGAAACCGGCCTTAAATATAGAAATCAATTGACTCAAGAAGCATAAATTTATACAGCCTGAAGGTCAAAATAAGTAGTCATGTTTTCTATGACTTACTAGTTTTCTACACCCATGCCATCTCCTGATCTAGTATTTAATTTACTACAAAGTCTTTTGTTCAGGGATTCAAGTATTGATAGTGTTTTGTCATTAATTTTTTGTTATCTCATTTTAGTGTTTAATAACATTTCCTTATTTATTCATCATCCTGATGATGGGAGAGATGTACACTCACGAAACGTTGTGTCTAAATTGTCTTTAGACCTGGCTTGAAGCCCAAGAATATCT
The DNA here is from genome assembly GCA_030765055.1 of Mantis religiosa. Taxonomy (NCBI): domain Eukaryota; kingdom Metazoa; phylum Arthropoda; class Insecta; order Mantodea; family Mantidae; genus Mantis; species Mantis religiosa. Next base: position 113,644,112 of record CM060948.1, on the reverse strand, counting down.
TGAATATATTCGTTGCCAGGAAAGTGTCAGGTCTTATTTTACCCTATTCTTTATTGCCAATGTTAAAATTCAATACACTCGTCAATAAATGAAATGGTAAAAGTTTTATCTGATCTAAGGTATAATTAAACTAGTATCTAAATTAAAGTTTTCACTAAACCTTAAGGTAAATTTTCCGGATGCTTTTAATCATTTTCACTGATCTAAAGCATAATAGTTTAGTTATCCAAAATAAGCTAAAATTTTAATTAAATCACAAAGCAAATCTCCTGTCCTCAATCAACTTTCCTGTTTTTGTAGTCTTGGCATCACAGGTACTCCACCAAATATATATATGTTTGATTGTGTTGAATACCGCTCCATGACAGGCGATGCCGTAAAGACTCAATGTTGTTAGTTTGGACATTTGTTCTTGGGTCTATGAAATGCAGGCTATAATTTACAGTTAGGTGGACTTCAAAATCTCCAGCCATTAAGCCATTATATCCACTCCAGCAGTCAGTGTAGATTCTAGTGGCAAATTCCACATCTCCTCAATTAACACTAACTCTTCGGTTATTAGGGCATACTATCATCCGTACTTCGTTAGTGACAATGCTGAACAGTCCAAGGACCCAGCTTCCTTCCACGATGCAGCCACAATGGTCACTCCTCCTTCCAATTATGCATTTGTCAATCTGAATGATATGGCCCGCACTGCCTATTTTGCCCCTGTTTATATATATATATATATATATATATATATATATATATATATATATATATTTGTTGTTTTCAAATGCTAGGCTTTGGCAATGAAGCCATTAGCTCTCTTGCTCTCCAATATTTCTGTGTAGTGGGTCCTGTTTATATATTTACAGTCCATTATGGATAAGCACACCTCCCAACAACAGCTGAACCAATCAGATATTGTTCTGTGGCTTATATTTGTGTCTGCAAGGGAACAATGGATAGCAATTTAGTATGAGAATGTGCAGGCATAGCTGAGTCTAACTGAAAGTACTTGGGCAGGTGGTAACCTTGAGTTCTTGAACCAAGTACGCCTTGCATAGACTCCAAGAACTGCTCATGCTCTTGCCTACATGAAAATATCGTGTATCTGTGATCCTATTTCCTAATGGGGTGAAGAGCATCATCACACTCTCAATATAACATATGCCTCCTTAGTAAACTTTTGTCATATATTGCATTGTTCATCATGACCCAATGGTGTGAGATCAAAAATATTAACAAATCATGCACTCATGCCACTCTAGCACACTGTAAAAAAGGTTTCTGTTTATAATACACATGCTTTACCTAATAACTTGATTGACTCAGCACAGAACACATTATTACTCTATGGCATTAACAGAAACTTAAACAGATTGGAATGTGTCTGAGCCAGATACAGTCATTATTCTAGTTCTGCTGCTGATCAATAAAATAATGAAATGAAATCAGCAAAGTTTGTGATTCATCTTAAGGCTTCCTTTGCAAATTAGCTGCACAGTTCCTGTAATTTATCTGGTATTAAAGCTATCTTTGGAATGCCACTTTCAGGTAAAAGTCACTGTATTTCATAGCCGCTTTCCTCTTGTACTGTTTCTTGCATTTCTTATCACTGAAACAGAAGTTAATTAAATATTTAATTACTTTACATACTAAAGACATACAGAACAGTAATAATAGGTTGGGTCAAGTTCTGGCTTTTTTAAGTGAAAGTTTTGTGTACAAAACAAAATGTTTTGGCAATACATTTTATATAATACAAATAAAATATTTAGTGATTATTTTCCACTTATCTTAAGTAGACATTTGCCCACATCTTCAGTCAAACACACTTCGTTGTCAAAAACAACAACTTGAGTGTTTGACAACTTGTGTTTGAAGATGTGGGCAAATGTCTACGAAATTAATTTCAATTAGAGAAGATAGAAGTATTGTCATCAACTTCTTAAGATAATTGGAAAATAATCACTAAATATTTTATTTGTATTATATTTATTATTCCACTGTAACTAGCTTCATTTTCTGTGTAATACATTTTATGTTATTTGACAGAGAATTAAGTGCTTTGCAAAACTGTTTGGTTTTGGCACCTCGGCCACCTTTGGAAAATGCAAAAAACAAAAGGTGTCACGTTGTCTTGACATTTTATTTTATTACACTGAAGAAACAAACTATACATAAGCATACATGAACTAAACAAACTATTTTGTAGTGCACATAATTCTTCATCAAAAATATTAATGTATTGTCAAATTATTTTATTTAACATACAGAACATTCACTACAATAAAAAAAAAAAAAAGAAAAACACCTGTGGAACAACACATTACAAAAAAGAGCCTCAAATTTCGGCTCTTCTTTAAGTTCTAAAAATTAAAAAGTTTTAAGTTTGCTTTAACTTTTATAAATCATCTGGCTTATGATATAAAATAGCTATAAATTTCAAATTGCACAAATGATTAAAACTGATATTTTAGGAAATGGGAGTGCTAAGACAGCAAGGAGGAATAAGGATGCATGTCAAGAGAGCTCAAAGTGTTTAATGAAGGATGAAAAATGGGGGTCGTACAAAGGTACACAAAGGAAGAATTGGAGGTTTTAGGAACATGAAAGCTATTAAATTAAGAAGACAAGGAAAGAAGAATTGGTGAATAGCTTTACCTTGCTGAATGTGATTGGCCTGTTACTGGTTACTAGAGAGGTGGACATCTATCTGAGCCCTAAGGGTAACTGAGAAGCTTTGGAGGAAATGTTAAAAAATATGCAAGGGATGGAATAAAGAATGGGAAATAAACTGAATAATCTAAAAAGAGAGATTATGAAAGAGACATGGGTGAAATTACAGCAAATGAAGGCAGTAGTCCAGGATATTAATATAAGAATGGAAAGTCTGGAGGACAAGCATAGGATATTCATTCAGCATGTAGGAAAGAAGAGTGTGGCCAACAGAGGTAAAAAAGATCTTAGATAAGTTAGAGTTGGAGTTAAATGGTTTGGAGATCACAGAAATTTTTCAAGTCGGAAGCAAAGAGAAAGAAAGATGATCATTGTAAGATTTGTATCAACACAATCGATTTATGAAGTAACAGTAAGAAACTGCAGCTATTGACAGTGAAGCAAATATAACAATTAGTTTAGTCACTTCTTTTAATTTATGGATTTATGAAATATTTAAAAGAACAAATAAATTAACAGGAACAGACATTTACATCAACAGAGATCTATCAATTCAGCAGAGTGCCCATGAAACTTGAATTAGTACAACAAATAAAGCAAATGAGGTCAGAAGGAAAGCAAGCTTACGTTTGTAATTTATGTTTATACACAGATAGTCAAATATATTTAAAAAAAAGAAAAAAACAATCTAAGGAATGTCTGGCAGAGAGAAATGGAAGTGACTAGGAAATGAAGTCAGGAAGTCTGAAGGATGGTGCACACACGAGTTTTATAAGATGATGACTGACAGGCCAACACAGGATTCAGTCATAGAAAAGGACAAACTCCTGTGAGAGAAATAATAATGTCCACATTACAGAATGCTAGACATGAAACTTGTAAAAGAGATGCTACAGCTGCCTGGAAGAATTGGATCAAAGTTAACAAACAGGTGGGAAGATGTGATTAAAGAATCTGCAGCATCCAATGTTATTTCAATGCCTAGAGGAAGTATTCTACAACTATCAGGAATAAACAGTGATAATGAAATGCAAAGGGAAAGAAGAAAAAAAAAAAGAACTGAGGCAAGAAGAATGCTAAAGAGTAGGCGGCAATTAGAAACATTAGATTTTGATTTGATTCCCAATAACAAATAAGGGAAGGAGATAGTGTTACAAAATTAGGATCATGGGGGTTTGTTAAAAGCTCTGGGTTATAGACATATTACCAAAATATAGCAAACTGGAAAGATTTTACAAATGAATAAGGAAACAAATGTGAAACATCAATAAACAAATCAACACTCAGAAAAATTAAACAAAGACTTATGTGATACAATTTTGAAAACAGCAAAGAAATACATACCAAGAGGATTAACTAAAAACTATAAACCTTTTTGAAATTCACTATTAGACAAAATGAAAAAATAAAGGGTCCTAGCTAGAATTGCAGCAGAAAAATCTAAAGATCCAAAAGAAGTACAAAATTGGAGAAAATTGAGTGCTCAATTCAAAAAATAAACTAACAACACCAAAAGAGAGCATTTTAATAATTTTCTAAAACACTTGGACTATAGAAAAGTTGCACAAAAAGTATACAGATTCATATATAACATACAAAACAAAGACAATAAAAAATACCTCTATTTACAATAATAAAACAATTACAAATGACAATGAAATAGTAATAAATTTAATAAATATTACACTAGTAGTACCTATCAGTTATCTGCTAATACTAAAAAAGAACAAAAAAATATTGCAGAAAAACATTAAAGAATACATGAACTCAACGTTATAGAAGTAATTAATAATTACATTGTAATTAATAATTTAAAATTGAAAAAATCTCCAGGACCTGATTATATACATGCAGAATTCAACAAACACCTTGGTAAAAAAGCAAAATTAAGACTCCTAGATCTCTATAATTTGTCATGGAATACAAAATTACCAGACGAGTGCAAGATGATGATGATAATAATAATAATAATAATAATAATAATAATAATAATAATAATAATAATAATAATAAAATAATAATAATAATAAAATAATAATAATAATAATAATAATAATAATAATAATAAAATAATAATAATAATAAAATAATAATAATAATAATAAAATAATAATAATAATAATAAAATAATAATAATAATAAAATAATAATAATAATAAAATAATAATAATAATAATAATAAAATAATAATAATAAAATAATAATAATAATAATAAAATAATAATAATAATAATAAAATAATAATAATAATAATAATAAAATAATAATAATAATAATAATAAAATAATAATAATAATAATAAAATAATAATAATAATAATAATAATAAAATAATAATAATAATAATAAAATAATAATAATAATAATAATAAAATAATAATAATAATAATAAAATAATAATAATAATAATAATAAAATAATAATAATAATAATAATAAAATAATAATAATAATAATAATAATAATAATAATAATAATAATAATAATAATAATAATAATAATAATAATAATAATAATAATAATAATAATAATAATAAGAAGAAGAAGAAGAAGAAGAAGAAGAAGAAGAAGAAGAAGAAGAAGAAAATAATAATAATAAGAAGAAGAAGAAGAAAATAATAATAATAATAATAACAATAATAATAATAATAATAATAATAACAATAATAATAATAACAATAATAATAATAATAATAATAATAATAATAATAATAATAATAATAATAACAATAATAACAATAATAATAACACTAATAATAATCAAAGTATAAACTTGAAAGAAGCGTAGGGACAGTGAAGCACAAACTAGTACAAAATTGAATCGAGAATATATTGACACATTGCTTCACTCACACTGTTTATTCACAGGACATGTTTCAAGAGCTCTTGCTCCTATCCTCAGCTGATACTCGACTAGTGCAAGTTGTAGTGGTTTCTTCTTTCTCCGTTTCTTTTCTTTTCTTTCCGTTTCTTTGACAAATACATCACGCCATCTATTGACAATACGGAGAAAGAAGAAACCACTACAACTTGCACTAGTCGAGTATCAGCTGAGGATAGGAGCAAGAGCTCTTGAAACATGTCCTGTGAATAAACAGTGTGAGTGAAGCAATGTGTCAATATATTCTCGATTCAATTTTGTACTAATAATAATAATAACACTAATAATAACAACAACAACACTAATAACAATAATAATAATAACACTAATAATAACAACAACAACAACAACAACAACAACAACAACAACAACAACAACAACAACAACAACAATAACAATAATAATAATAATAATAATAATAATAATAATAATAATAATAATAATAATAATAATAATAATAATAATAATAATAATAATACCTATTTTGAAATCAAACAAACCAGCAGATAATTTTTCAAGTTACACTGTTCTACAAATTTTGAAAAGTTGAATGTTACAGTAAAAATAATACGGCTTTCTTATGCTTTTTAGGTTGCTGAACACGAAAATGATATTTAAATTGATTGGTTAGCTCTGGTTTTCAAGAGAATATCACTTATATATAAGTTACAATAAAATATGAAAAAATGAAGGCATCCAAAAAAAATTGTTACCTAATGGCGACTCCTTTTGGGTTGTCTATGATATTCTGTTTCAGGAGCATCCCTTTTCACCATCCAGCAATAATTAACATAGCAGCATTCCATTTCCCTTTGTACCTTTCTTCCATCTCTGAAATGTCCTGATGAAATTGCTCACCATGTTCATCACTGATGTCGCCACAATTTGGAGGGAAGAAGTCCAGTTGGGAATTCAAGAAGTGCATTTTAAGTGACATATTGCTTCCCAGCTGTTTATACGAGTCCATTAGATTTTCTACATGTTCTTCAGAATTTGCAGCTTTAAAATTTCCCAGAAAATTATTCGAAGCACTTTTAAAGGATTCCCATGCTGCTTCCTCTTTTTCACTTAACACTGTTTCAAACTGTGATTTTTGAAAAGTTCTCTGATTTGAGGTCCAAAAAATGTGCCTGATTTCACTTTTTCTTAACTGAGCCTTGGAAATTTTTCACGTAAGTGAATGCAGAACCATTTACATCTAAAGCTTTTACAAAATTCTTCATAAGCCCCAATGTTATATGTAGTGGGGGTAGTTCAGTTTTGCTTGACTCTATCAATGGTTCATGTGCAACATTTTTTAATCCTGGTGTTAATGACTGTCTTTTGGACCAACTTTTCCTAACATAGTGACTGTTTTGCGCACGGCTATCCCATTTGCACAGAAAACAACAGTACTTGGTGTAGCCGGCTTGCAGTCCTAATAAAATGGCAATTACCTTGAAATCACCGCATACTTCCCACTGGTATTTCTTATAATCTACTCCCATCAAAATATTTACATATTTATATACATTTCTTTTGTGTTGGTAGCATATGTCACAGGAATAGAAGGAAACTTATTTCCGTTATGTAAAAGTACTGCTTTAAGACTTGTCTTTGAAGCATCAATGAATAGTCGCCACTGATCAGGAATATGCCTCATATTTAATGCATCCACCAGGCAATCAACTTCTTTGCAGTACATGAAATCTCCTTCAGTTATAAGGAATTGCTCCAAATCTTTATTTCTAGTTCGAAATGTTGTCACTTTCACAGAGGGGTGTAGATAATTCTATTGTTGCAACCTCTATGCCAGAAGTTCTGCCTTATGTTTAGGAAGATCTAGTCGCTGATTAAATCATTGAGCTCATCTTGTGTGATCTTATGATTGGATGCGTCTGTGCTTGACATGTAGTCTGGCATCTCTTGAAGTTGATGGCTCCTGTTCTTCACTGTTTGAGGAAACCCTATTCTCTATTCATTAGAGTCAACAATAAAATTTTGTGGAGGTTGAGGAACAGGGAGTCCTTCACTATGAAGTACAGGCCGAATTGCTGAACATATATTAGGGTACACAAGTGTTGATGTTTTCTTCATGGACATACATTTCTTGATAGGGGGTGCCATACAGAAATAACAATCAGTAGTATGATTGATAGGCTCCCTCCAAACCATGGGCACTGCAAACGGCATACGTCCTTTTCCTTTGACCCACGCATTAAGTTTCGATGAACATGTAGTGCAGCACACATGTGGTACCCATTTTTGTCCTGCTCCACTATCTTACACCCAAAATATAACAAATATGCTTTTTTAATATATGGTGTTATCGAACACCTCCTCAATGCAAATGTAACCTCTCCGCATATATAGCAAAAGTTATTCGGATTATTCACACACTCCCGAGGCATTTTTCTACTTGTCTATAAGAATAGAATGTGAGATGATAATGAAGAACAACAAAATTATCATGAAAACACTTCGGAACACAAGAGGAATAAGACCACTTTTGTACAACACTTTATAAGAACTGAAAACCCTTCCAGGCGACAATTCTATCTATCACGTGATGAACATGTGTGCAGCGAGAATGGATGATCACATGATTACACAGTGTTGTGAGATTTATGGCATGCTGCCAAGAGTTTACATGGAGAGCCAACATTTAGTGGAAAAATATGTAATATCAGGCTATGGCCGTAACTTGAAAACTAGAGCTAAACTGGAAATTTCAATGTCATTTTCGAATTCAGTGGCCCCGAATTAGTCAATATTAGCTATTCTCATTTCCATAACATTTTGTGTGTAGAACAGTGTTATCGTCCAATACTACTTACAAGCATATTAGCAAAAATCATGGAAGAAATGATTTCTAACTGATTAAATTGGTCTAAATAAAATAACTTAATTTCAACTAAACAAGCAGGATTTAGAATATACAATTAAACAAATGAACAGATTTTAAATCTTAGTCAATAAATTAAAAATGCATTGAATAAAACAGAAGAGACTCTAGAATACACAAACTCTGAAACCTCTTCATGTGTCCTGAAACAAATAACACTATAAATATAAATTTAAGATATCTTGCCAATGAATAGCTACATGTTTAGACTGACGGTTCCAGCTTACCAAATATTGGTGGTACTGGTGCTGGTTCAATATGCCCACTTTTCTCTTTCTACAAAAGATTTAAATGCTACAAATTTTGATAGAGAAATTTCGGCAATCCTTCAGAGCTTACAAAATCTTCTATAATATATAAATAAATTTGAAAAATTTGTATATTATCTGACTCTAAAGCAGCTATAATATACATAACAACTAATATAACACCTAAAAACCTAAATATTGCAGAATGACATAAAATCATAAAACAGTTATTCAATTTAAATAAAAGATTAATACTTCAATGGATACCAGCAAATTGCAGAATACATAGTACTGAAACAGCCAACTTTCTAGCCAAAAAAGGCAGTAAAATTAGAGTCAAATTCATTTGAGCCACTGAGTTATTCTATCAAAAGAATAATTATAACATGTAATAAAAAAAATTACAGAAGATAAAATATTACAAACAAAAGGAAAATTATGGGAAAATTTATAGAACAGCATGACTATAATCAATACCCTATCAAGAAAACCCTCTGTAGCAACTTTTAGACTTGTAACAGACCATGACTGACTCAATAAACATTTATTCAGCATTGGTATAGTGAGCTCTCCTCTGTGTCCTTTTTGTGCACTTAAAGAAGATATGGATGGAAAACACCTACTCTGCTGTCCAAACTTTAGTCAACGTACCAACATAACATCAAAATACTGGAGTGCAAGAGAGCAAATGGTTTCACTGCCAACTACCTAATGATACTAATCAACCATATTGTGACTGAATGAGTTGTAAAGATTTGGAAATCTGGTTTGCAGAAATTTAGAACAGCAAAAGAGATGAAATTGACAATCAGCTGTCTTCAAGGCTGACTCGATGTTTTGCTGCACAAAAACAAATGAAAGAAATCACTGAGGTACATTTCAATCGTCAACTGTCGCAATAACCAACAACTGCCGCTCTAAAACCTTACGGGGTATTTATACCTCCCAGCCATTGTTTCTAGAAAGTCACAGACCTTTCAGGAACTTTAGCAGCGGCAGCAGCAGCAGTAATGGGCAGAACGTTCTGGAGCCTCTCTCTGTCTTTTTCTCATGCACCCGGCTCCAGTCTGTGGAGCAGCACAACAATGCCACAGAGTGACAATATTAACTAAATGTAAGTCCAGTTTTTAACAGCAGTTAAAACATGGACAGATGATCAACCACGGGCACGAGCTCAGAACCTGAAGTGGTGTAAGGAAGAAAGGACATATGGAGGCTCAGGTTTGTATGATAAGACTATGCTATGTACAGAGGTGTGAAAATTATTAGATTCAAACAGTACTTTTTGTTTAAAATCCTGAATAGATGCTTTGAAATTGTTTTATTTGCTATTAAGTACATAATTAATACTTTCTGCGCATGCCTTTCACTTTAATTAACATTTCAATTTGGTTAGGCATGCTTTCTATTAAAATAGGACAATTTTTTCTGAATCTCTTCATCGCGGTGCCATATTTCTGTTAGAACCTCTATTAGCTGCACCTTAGTTGTAAGCTTTTTCTTCTTCAGTCTGCTTTACACAATGGTCCATAAATTTTCTTTTGGGTTCATGACAAAACTATTCTCAGACCATGGCAGTATTTTCACATTTTTTCGGCCAAAAATGACATTACTAACTTGGCTTTATGACAGATAGCACCCGCCTTACATAAAGCTGCACTCTCCATTGGGAGACCATTCCTCTAACTGAGGCAGCGGACTCATTTGAGCATCATTTCACCAATTTCATTCATCGTCTGATATGACTTAACGTTGGAGGACATAAATTAAAAAAAAATTGAGGCAGAAGGCAAGTTTCCAGAACTTTTCTGTATTGATGTTGATTCATTGTCCCTTCTACTATATATAAATGCCCTGTTCCTTGAGTTGACATAATGCTCCATACCATGACAGAGGTTGAATGTTTGACATTTTGAACCACACGATTGCAAAAATTCCTTCTTTGGGGTTCTCCTTACATACTGATTGCTTTCTTCACATATGCAGATCATGCATTCGTCAGAAAAACAGACCTAAAACTTAAAAATGAATTATGTCACAAAAAGTCAAACATGGGTGGCATGTAGCCTTTACATAGAGTATATGGTAGAAGTTCCATAAGTATTAATGTTAAACATTTCCTAAAATGACCTTTTAACTCATCCATCACATATGGAATTAATAAGGCTCTAAGTGACTCTCTAACCTTTATCCAAACATTTTTAAAGACATTTTGGACTTCATAAGCCCATTGAAGCCTCTTTTTTTGCCATTGCAGGTGTTAATTTTGCTTTTTCCCTAGGCCGACATGCTAGAAATTCTGCAGCTCTGAGCTTTCTTTGAACAGTGGAAGCCAAATATCAACTTCACAGTCTTCCAAAGATTTATTTTAATCTTGACTGGTGGCTTTTCTGTTTTCCCTATCCATCTGAATGAGTCTGCGCTTCCCCCTTGGACTCAATTTACTCTTACAACCACATTTTCTCACTTGATCAAAATAGTAGTCAAGACCATTTTAAAATTTTTGGTTCACATGGCTTACAGATTTCTGTGGAATTTGTAGTTTTATGGCTATTTCTTGCTGGGAATACCGCTTTTCTTGCAACAGTACCGTTGAAACCACAGTTTATCTTGGAGAAAGGTCATATTTCTTCTCCATAAACTAAAAAATCTGCAAAAATTGAAATACAAAAGTATAATCCATTGCAGGGTGCATATCTTCCATTTCATGTTTAAAAATTAATGTAAGCCTTTCTATTAACGGTAAAGGTGTTATTTACTGATACAGCTTAGCTGCCTACCTTATGCAGTGTTACCAACATCGTTTCAAAACTCACGGATACCAACTTACAGCTTAGAGTCAACTTAAATTCCTTTATAACCATAACAGCATAAAAGAACCCAATATCTTACAGTTTTAGGTGTCTACAACAAAGGAAACCAAGAGAAAGTAATATTTTTGCTTTGAGTCTAATAATTTTCACACCTTTATATAGTAAAGAAATATACTGCAGATCAAAATAATAGAAACTGGAAAATGAAAACTGATATCTGAGTGTAAAGGAATGGAAATGTGGAAAAAAATGAGTTTATAGATCAGAAATGGTGTAAAATAGATGGAAGGAATAAAGGACAGTAAGTAGGAAATATATTTATATAAGAACCTTATTGTAAATAGTAAATACGAATATGACTACTAAAGAGCATGGGCTGGATACCAGTCATATTCTCTTATTACAAAATAAACTAAACCAAAATATCAGCAAGTAAGACAATCAATAGTAAACTAAATTTAAAGGGAGTCGATTAATGAAACTAAACAACACTTACTTTTAAATTTCCCAGAACATGTTTCAGAGGCTATTTTCCTCCACTGTCAACTTGACATCGACTGGTTCTCAGTGGTGTAGCTGGCGATATTTTGTTGTAGGTCTCCTCTGGTGGCGGTTTGAGGAACTTGCTGAACAACTCTTTCTGGTTCAGCAAGTTTCTCGAATCGCCGCCAGAGGAGACCTACGACAAAATATCGCCAGCTACACCACTGAGAACCAGACGATGTCCGGTTGACAATGGAGGAAAATAGTCTCTGAAACATGCTCTGGGAAATTTTAAAGTAAGTGTTTAGTGTCATTAATCGACTTCCTTTAAGTTTAATTTGTTACAACATTTCAATACTGTTTTCAAATCTTCCATGAAAGGAACTAAATTAAATGTGAGGATCTCCTCCCATTAGTCCTGGACCCATAGGACCAGAACCCGGGCCTCTCGGGTATATTTAACCGTAGGACAGTACCTATTTTATAAACTGCCCCCACCGCCTGCACACGGCAGACGGGACGGAAGTGAATACGCCACTTATGCACCGGTCCTTAATGAACTAGCTACCGAAAAACCTTGGTAGGGCCGCTGATGATCTAGCACACCAACTACTAGCTCTGCAGGCTAGCACCCGGGACTTATGAGGCAACACTCTACCCCCTCCGGGCGGCCAAGGCCTGCCGGAGGTACCCAATTTCCCGTGGGTGGCGGGAACACACTGCCCCCTCGAGTCCAACCCAATCCGAACAGCTCCCAGAGGGAGGGGCTCGAATCTTCGGCCCGAGGTTCCTCTAGTAACGTCAGAGGTACCACGAGTGCTAGGGGTCCGCAGCGCCCGCACCTTGGCAGCTGAAAGATACGCATCCCTCCCCCTATGAAAGGAACTATCAATAGTAGCTAATACTGTCAATACAAATTATTGGATAAAATATATAGTAATTAGGATAATTTTGTGCTTCATTGTATCATAGCCCATCCTCATTAAGAAAATATATACTGCTTTAAAACATGGAGAGAAATACAAGGTGTTCATTTTTATCTGCAGCTTTTACCACGCAAAATTTGACGTCATTATTAGTATCGCTGATGGAGCGAGTTTATATACGATTCTCCTAGTGGCTTGCGATCGTGCTTGATCTGCTGACAGCAGGTTTGAGGGCTCCCTCTACTGGCAGGTAAATATACTATTTCAGGGGTGGGTCCTGCCCGTGTAATATAAAGGTGCGTAATTTCGCCTGGTGCGCAGATACAATAACTGTTGTAGTTTGTTTTAATGAATGTGAATACTAACTGACTGATAAATGCAAACAATCTCTTGCAATCTGATGTTTCTCTGTGAATATATATAACTTAATATAATTTAATAAAGAAATATCAAATTAATATCAGTATTAGTTTCAAAACATTTTAATAAAAAAAAAAAAAAAACAGATTTTTCTTTTTTTGTCCTTTCAACAGTGCACATCATATCGAACAATGAATAAATAAATGAATGAATGAGTGAATGAATGAAACGAATGATATACTCAAATGAGTCCAGGGTCCCTAGAGCTCAGAGTTACATTCGTAACATTCTCTTCGTAGGATAAGGGAAAACCTAGGAAAAAACCTTATCCAGGTAACTCATCCTTAGCGAGATTCGAACTCACAACCTCGAGTGTGAAGTACACACGCTATCTCACACCACGGAGGCGGGCAAGAAACAGATTTATATTATATTTTTTATAATATTTACTTATTATGTTTATTACTTCTAAATTGAGAACGTCACTTTATAGCGTCGAGTATTTCTCATTTTGTAACTGATCTTGTAAATGTTTGATTCACCTATTGGTTTTAAAAGACATAAGGATACCAACATTAAGAATAGCATTTTAATTAAGCGTGAGAATGACAAAAAATTGATATCATATACTGATAAATGTAAGACATTTATATTGCAAACCAAAGTATGTCAATTTGACATTACCTGGAAACTTTTGACAACATTACGCTCCGAGGGACTTCTCTGAATACCAGATAGCGCTGCATAAACTTCTCTATGCAGCGCTTTAAAATATATTTATATGTCACACTAATTTTAATGCTGGTACGAAAGTAGCATTCAACCTTGAAGACGTGGTGCTCTTCCTTTCTTGTAAGTGTTGAAAACAGTGTTGTTATGATAAATTAAATTAAAGGGAGTCAATTAATGACACTAAACAACACTTACTTTTAAATTTTTCCGGAACATATTTCAAAGACTTTGCCTCTATCCTCAGCTGGCCAAAGAGGAGACCTATGACAAAATATTGTCAACTACACCAATGAGAACCAGTCGATGGCCGGCTGAAGATAGAGGCAAAGTCTCTGAAACATATTAATTTTTAGATGAGTCGTATTTATTACACATCTGCTTCACTTTCGTACCTATTTTGAGGACATGTTTCGCAAATCATCGTTTGCATCTTCGGCTCTTATGCGACTAAAGCTTGATCCAGTGGTGTGGGTAATTCTGGGGTTGCTGCTGCCATCTGTTGATTTAGTGATGAACTTAAATGTGGGATTCTCTTCTGGCGGGATTTCAAAGTTCATTAGTTGGTTTTTATGTTTTTCTATGTATATTCTCTCCCATATGACGAGTTCACTATGTTTTTGTACGTATTTTAGTAATTCTGTGCTATCTTCAATTTCATTATTTTCAGACCAGAAATGAGCTGCTATTGCGGACTTATCAATATTTTTGAATTACCCACACCACTGGATCAAGCTTTAGTCGCATAAGAGCCGAAGATGCAAACGATGATTTGCGAAACATGTCCTCAAAATAGGTACGAAAGTGAAGCAGATGTGTAATAAATACGATTCATGTAAAAATTAATAATTATTTCGCTTCACTGTGGTGTTCCAATACAGTTAAATCTCGATATCTCTGAAACATGTTCCGGAAAAATTTAAAAGTGTTGTTTAGTGTCATTAATCAACTCCCTTTAATTTAACGTGGTGCTCTGTTTACATATTCATCTTAAGAGTAGAAACGTGCTACTTTGCATATGTACTAGAATGATAATCATGATTACCATAAAGAGGGGTTTAAGGCATGGCCAGTTGTATTAGTTATCAGAACAATCACACTCAGAACGTTGTAGTTAGTTACTGTTCTGCAAACATTACCGCTTCTTCTCCGTAGAGGGCACTATGATTTCAAGATAGACTCACCAGTCAACTATGACGTCATTCTTGCTCAATCGGAGGGTGGGAAATAAATAATAAAAATGAACACCGTGTATATTTCATGTCCTTGGATAATTCAGTTTTTCAGGATATCATTACTTGTAAGTTTAAAGTAGGTAGCATGAGCACCAAAAGGCAGAATTTTCATGTGCATTTATAGATATTTTTCACCAAGGCATGGTATGCATGGTTGACCTTCATGTCATTCACATGTGTCACCTGCTAAAGGTGCTGTTCCTTTTTTACAGTTAAGTCTTTTATTGTATTGCTGTTGATTGCTATAATGTCTATTACATAATGATTGCCATCCTTAAGACAATCTGCCAATCACCCAATTATCAGAAAGCCCGACCAACGACAGCTGAGAAGGGACCAGAGGCATCCGGGCCACACCCACCCATTTATCTCAGTCACTAACTGAGGGGATAATTAGGGAATTGTCACTTGTCGCTGGCCGCCTCTTCCCCCTTCCCCTGCCATCTGGAACCTTCGCGGTGATTCACTGAAACAATAGACTTCGAGAAAACGGCGATATTCCTATAAAAAGCGCTGCAGTGAGTGAATTGAGTCAGTTCTTGTCGAGCAGTCGTGAGGATCGCCCAGTGAAGGAACGGACTGACTGGTGAATTGTAATTGTGTGCATTACGTAACTGTGTAATCGGCAAGTGTTCCGATTGTAATTCGGTGGAAATAAAGAACATTTTTGAATGGTGCAATTGGACTTGTCATTTCACGAACCCATAAAGTCACAATATGCCTTCTATTTAGCAATGTGAAGAGTAAGGAAATGAATGAATCTGCACAATATACATAAATATTGCATAGTAGTTATTCCAAAATGTGCCTAAGGGTTTAAACTTCTTTACAGGAAAATTGTTAGAAGTGTCAATTGCTGATTTCTTCTATGTAAATTTTACTGTGGAGGCATCCCATTACATTCTGAAGACATCTGTTTACTAAGAACAAGAGATTTTCTGTTACTCATCCAGAACTTGGTTTTGGGATTCTCTTTATAGACTTCAATCTGCTTTCCCTTATGAGGTATTGCATTGTATTTATTTTTATTTCTTCCTCAGAAACATACAGGTTATGGGACACATCATTTAATTTCTTCAAAATGCTGGCAGCTTGTGTTAGTGGCTATAGATCGAAGCTTTGAAATAATGTAAGAAATGACGAAAACAAAGCACAGCACGGACATAAAAGTGAGTGTTATAAAATTGCTGACAATAAATAACATTACAGAAATGAAGGTAGTGCCAAAAACTCAAAGGAAAAAGAAACATATACGGAAAATGCCACAGAGAAACAGATTGCGGCAAAAAGTTTGATAACCTCGAAAGACGACAAGGAAAGCATCTTATCTTTACAGCTGATTATAGAACTTTTAACGAAAGATTTAAGGGAAGCAAGAAAAGAAATAGTGCAACTGCATGTGAAAAACACCTGCCTAGAAAAAGAATTACGAGAAAAGGAAGAAAATAAAAACTGGGAAAGACCGAAGTGTCAATGGAAAACGTGGCCAAAAAGCAACGCGATACAGCACGAACTGGAAATAAAAAACCGATTCCAGCCTTTTGGACTCCTAAATGAAGAAACTGAGGGAGCTGAGGAGGGCAGATGGCAAAAATCAACAAAGCTACATGCACCTACAAGGAAGAAGATTAAGGTGCAGCAATTAAGAATTCTAGCAGACTGCCATGGTAAAGGACTCAGTGGGATACTAGCGGACAAGCAAGAAGAAATGCAAGTTGAAGGCTTAGTGAAACCTGGTGCACCGTTAAGGGAACTGACAAAAAACTGTGGACAGTTTGATGAACTAACCTTAAAAGACCATTTAGTACTAATGGGAGGTTGAAATAATGTGTCAAACAACGAAGTACAAGGTGTGTACAGTAATCTTAAACGATGCTTAGCAAAACTGCAACATACTAATGTGTTAATTGTAAATTTACCACATAGACATGACCAAAATAGTAACTCCTATGTCAACACAAAGAGAATGTAATGAAAATATAACAAATATCTGCAAGAGATTCCATAATGCTAAGGTAACAGATATAAGCAATTTAGGCAGGGATTTACACACAACACATGGGCTTCATTTAAATATAAGGGGGAAAGAATGGGTGGCAAACAAGTGATACAGGCAATAAATGATAAGAAATTCAAGGAATCACTAAAAGTACCAATACCCTTAGTAGAGAAAAATAGGTCAGAACAGGGAAATGTTTAAACATGGCTGGTTTGTTAGAAACTCAGCCAGTTGCTAGTACAAATATACATAGTAAGAACTCAAACCTGCTTAAAATAATTCATCAGAATGTACAGTATCTAAGTAATAAGTTAGACGAAATAGCTCATTTCTGAAAGAACACAAT
This sequence comes from Mantis religiosa, assembly GCA_030765055.1. Lineage (NCBI taxonomy): Eukaryota > Metazoa > Arthropoda > Insecta > Mantodea > Mantidae > Mantis > Mantis religiosa. The sequence goes on along the minus strand of CM060948.1, from coordinate 113,626,543 downwards.
CCAGAGGTGTTGGCAATCACAAAACATGGGTTAAATGATAACGAAATAGGTCGATGCCAATTTGATGGTTACAGAAACTTAACTTCATATTGTCGACAACATTTTAAAGGTGAAGGGACATCCACTGCTAGTAAATAAAAATTGTGTGTGTGTGTGTGTGTGTGTGTGTGTGTGTGTGTGTGTGTGTGTGTGTGTGTGTGTGTGTGCGTGCGTGCGTGCGTGCGTGCGTGCGTGCGTGCGTGCGTGCGTGCGTGCGTGCGTGCGTGCGTGCGTGCGTGCGTGCGTGTGTGTATTTAATGCTCAGAATTTGATAATAAAATCATTTTTCTTCTTGCTTCCCAATATTTGGAGACTAGATCTTGATTTTTGAGAGTTTCACATACAGTTAGATGATCAATGTTCATTAAATCGTCTTTACCACATAAACAGCACTGTGGAGAAGTTGTTAATCCAACCTTGAATAAATGTCCATTCAAACAATCGTGGCCGGTGATTAATCTGAACATTGCTACTGAAGATTTTCGAGGTAGTTCTGGATTGTCTTTAGTTTGTTTTGGAGATCTTTCCAATTAAGTTTTTCAGAGGAAACTAGATAGTTGTTATATAGTTTTGTGAAGATGTTTTTGATTAATAGTAAATAAAAATATAAAAAATGTTAAACCACTTACATGGTTAAAAGAGAAAAGTATAGAAAACGTATGCGAACTGGCGGGAATTGAAGTACAAAATTGTCAAGGGAAAATCATAGTCGCTGTATGCTACCGATCTCCATGCAGCAGTACTAAGGAATTTTGCCAAAACTTAACTAAAATACTAGATATAATTGAAGGGGAAAATGTGATATTGTTAGGAGACAAACATAAATAAAGATGAAAACAATTATGAATATAAACAAGTATTAGATGGAGCAAACATATATAAGATGTGTTTGACAGTTAATGAACCTACTAGAGTTACCAACAAAACTGCAATAATAACTGATCAGATTGTCACAAACATACCCTCAAGCAAATATAAAGTTAGCGTAATACAGAGCCATCTTTCAGATCATTATGCACAGGAAATTCAAGTTCACTTTAATATTCAGGTACAAAACTTCTATTATAAACAAATGAGGAATTTAAACAATGACTCTTTTGACGAACTGTGCATATTAGTGCAGGAAGAAAAGTGGGGGGAAGTCTACAATGAAATAAACAAGTTAAAAAATGGGACAATTTCTATAAAACATTTAATCATTACTTTAACATAGCATGCCCTAAGGTAGTGAAAAAAATATGTAGAAAGCAACAAAACAATCTGATAGTTAAAGAAGTATCTGAAGCTAAACTTAAAATGAAATTATATTATGATATATATAAGCAGTCGAAACTAGAAACAGATAAAAACAAATACACAAAGAGTAAAAAAAGAATTTAAAGTTATATTAAATCAGGCCAAATCCAAACACATCGAACAAAAACTTGGACTTTCAACTAACAAAACAAAAACAATGTGGACGGAAACCAGGAGATCTGTGGTTCAAATCCCAGCCATGGTATTGAATTTTTCATGTTGACTATCTATTAAACACTGATTTTTCTTGCTGTTAACTTCTGTGAACCTAATATGACATTCAAAAACAACTACAACATTTCAAAATTTAACTGTATTGGAACACTACAGTGAAGCGAAACTATTATTAAATTATAATTATAATTTAATAACTACAACATTACAACATTATTTTACACTACTGTATATTACTATTGTCCATTCCAAACCAGACTGCCTGTCACTGTAAACAAACTCTTTGTATTATCTGTGTAGTAGTACACAAACCCTACTTCTAATAGCTGCTCTTACTCTTGCACATTATATTCATTCATTCTTTATTTTCTGTCACTAAACTTGTAACCAGTTTCTGACAATGTCAGGAATATACAATTAATTTATATGATAAAATATTTACAAATGAAAGATACATAAGTTGCATTAAATACCTATAAATTAATCATAGATTGTAATTACAGGTCTGTAAGTTTATATAAACATTTTTCAATTAAAACGTGTTTCAATTTGTTTTGAAACTGTTTAGTACCATTAAACAACTTAAGAGAGTTGGTAATTTATTATAAAATATTTGACCCATTATAAAAACATCCTTATCAGTTGATTTTTTTACAGTTCTTATCCTGTAATAGTCATTATTATTCCTTGTATAATAGCTATGTACATCTTTTGTTTTTACGTTGTTCTTATCAACTGAGAAAAGAATAGCCTTATAAACATAGAGTGAGTAAATCGTAAGTATATTATTTTGTTTAAATATATTCACACAAGAATCAGTGTTCTTAAGATTAAACATAAGTTTAATACATTTTTTCTGCAGGAAAGATAGACACTTGGACAACACCCCCAAATTTCAATTCTGTATGACAAGTATGGAAAAATAATGCCATAATAAATCATTCTTAGTAAATTAAAATCACCTATTGGCTTAAAATGCCATTATAAAAATAGATTTACTATTTTTTTTTATATATATATGATCTATATGCGTAGACCAGCTCAAATTATTGGCAATATATATATATACCCAGAAATTGATGAACACTTACATATTCCATAATAGAATTATTCATCTGAAGATTGTTACTGTATGGATTATTAACTAAACTAAAACACATTGCCGTTGTCTTTTGCATGTTACATTTAAGGTTATTTAATTCAAAGTAGTTAATTAAATTATCCCCTACATAGCTCATACCATTAAGCAATTCATCCTCATTTTTAGAAGACATAATGGCAGTAGTATCATCAGCATATGATATTGTGACTTTGGTGGGTTCGTGGAATAAAAAGTCCAATTACACCACTCAAAAATGTTCTTTATTTCCACCGACTTACAGTTAAACTCTTGCCAATTACACAGAATTACGTGCTGCAACAATTACAATTTACCAGTTCGTCCGTTACAACTTCACTTGTACTCGCGATTACATAAACCCCGATACACATACACAGTTCGTACAGTCTTCCGTTGCACAACCCTTTCGTTCATTAACACGTCACTGACTAACACTGCCTTCTTACACCAAGAACTGTCCTCACACACTAACCAATTGACTGACTGACTAAACCAACAACTGACTGACTCACTCCGTCTGTCTGTAACCCTCTTTATATCGGAATATCCCGCCTTCTGGTGTTTACAGGATTGTTCTAGTAACAGAAAGATCGAGAAACAGGTGTAGAGAAAACAGGCGACACAGTCATGTTTTTTCCCTGACCACAGTCTGTCACCACCACAAGACAAACGAGGAGGAGGTGTGGCTAACCGAACCTTCCCTGTCTCCCGCTGCCAGCTGCTTTCACAGGGTGTTCCAGCGCTCCCGTTACAATATAATTTTTGCAGTATTAACATTTGGCATGTCATTTACATAAAAAATAAAAAGAATTGGCCCTAATATACTTCCCTGTGGTACCCCATATTTAATAACTTTACTAGTGGAATTATAATTATCAATATGATAATCGTCGTTATATTGTACCTGTGTGTATTGAGTCCTATCTTTCAAATATGATTTAAATAACTTAGGGGGTCATCCACGTATGCCATAGTTATCCAATTTTCGCAATAGCATTATATGGTCCACACAGTCAAATATCTTTGATAAATCAAAAAATAAGGCGCCTACCTTTTTATTACTTCTAATTTTGAAGAAACCTCATGTATAAACTCTGCAATAGCAGTAATAGTAGATAATCCTTTTCGAAAACCATGTTGAAAATCCTGTAAAATATTACTTGTTTTTAGGAATGATAAAAGTCTATTTAAAATTACCTTCTCAAATACTTTAGCAAGTACTGATGTCAATGTTATCGGTCTATAATTATTAATATTCTTTTCATCACCCTATTTATACAAGGGCCATACAATGCTCACTTTAAGACAATGTGAAAATTACCTTCTTCTATGGAAAGATTAATTAAATAAGATAAAGGCTTTGAAATAGCATATTTACAACATTTCAAAATTATAGGACTTATTTCATCCCAACCATGAGATGATTTACTTTTAAAATCAGAAATTATATCAATTATCTCCTTATCCAATGTTGGATTTAGGAAAAAAGAACATCTAACATTTATATATTTATCACAGTTAACAGAAAGCCTATTTAATGAAGTTGATCCAACATTAAGAAAAAAAATTATTAAAAGCCTCACTGACATATACTGCATCATCAACTATATCATCATCTACTTTGATTTTGATGTTCTTATAGGTTTCCTTATGTTGTCTGCTTTCGTTTATAAGTCTCCAAGCAGTTTTAGATACATTACTGGATTTAATTTTTATATAAATTTAACTTCAAGTTATTAAGAGAATAAAAATATTGATTTGATTTATTGATTCAGCCATTAAAACATGTACATGTTATAGAACACGTCAAATTAAAAACTAAGTACAATATTTACAATTAAGGTAGCTAACTAAATATTTACAAATTTAAAAAATCTTCCACGCTGTAGAAGCTACTGGCTTTAAGGAAGTTTAATAACAATTTCTTAAATTGATGTTGTGATTCAATCTTTTTTCTAGATTCAGGTAGCTTATTGTAAAGATGTAAGCCAGTATATGTGAAACTATTTTCATACATCTTTGTTTTGTGTGACTTCACAAATAAATTATTCTTTAAAAATCCTTTCATGGAAGTGTTGAAAACAGTGTTGTTGTATAAATCGACATCCCCCAGAAAGATTTGTTCCTCGAACCGCCACCAGAGGAGACCGAAGACAAAATATTGCCAGCTACACCAATGAGAACTAGTCGATGTCCGGCTGAAGATAGAGGGAAGGCCTCAGAAACCGGTTCCGGGAAAATTTAAAAGTGAGTGTTGTTTTGTGTTATTAATCGACTCCCAATTAACTTAAATTATTCTTTGTTCTAATGTTGTGTATATGAATTTCAGAATTTGTTTTGAATAAACTTAGGCTTGCTTTCATATGTACAAGAGTTTAATATATGTATATACTTGGCAGTGGTAAGATACCTAATTTACTAAAGTATGGCTTACAACTAGATTGTAATTGGCAATGTCAGAAACTGCTTTGCAGTCTATTGACAAATAAATAAATAAATAAATAAACTAGTTGTGCTTGAGAGATTCGCTATGATTCTAATTATTTTCTTTTGGTATCTGAATACTTTTATACTGTCTTTAGAATTTCCCCAAAAAATTATACCATACGCCAACAAACTGTGGATATATGAAAAATACACTACTCTCCGAACTTTCAAGCTTGAAATGCCTGTAATTGCCCTGATTAAGAAACACATTTTACTAAATATCGAGATTTAACTGTATTGGAACACCACAGTGAAGCAAAATTAATAAACATTTTACTAGGTTTTTTCGTCAATGTCTCTATGTGAGTTTCCCAACTTAAATTTTCATCTAGTATTAGTCCCAGAAATTTGATAGTTTAAACATAATGTATTTGGTCTTGTCCCAGCATTAATTTTGGATAAAATTGACTTCCACTCATTTTATTATAGAAGCTTAGGGCTGCTGTTTTCTCCTTACTCAATATTAACATATTGGCACTAAACCATTTTTTAATATATTTTAGACTATTTTCAATATGTACATCTGCCCCTTCCTTATTCACCCCTTTGATAAAAATATTTGTATCATCTGCAAAAAGTGTAACATTTATATCTGTTCTGTTTTCTACATTATCTGCCAAATCATTAATGTACACTATTGTAACGCGACCGTTGGAACACCCTGTAAAGCAGCTGGGAGCGGAAGACGGGGGAGGTCAATGTTAGCTACGCCCTCCCCTCGTTTGTCTTATAGTGGTGACAGGGACGACTGGGGAAAGAAACATAATTGTGCGGTCTGTTTCTCTTCCACCTGGTTCCAGAAATTACGGGATCTTTCATCATCTGGAAACGTCTAGAAGACGGCGAGATGCTTATAAAAAGGGCTGCAGCTAGTCAGCGAGTCAGTCAGTCAGTTGGTTAGTGTGTGAGTGAGGACAGTTCTTGGTGTAAGAAGGCAGTGTTAGTCAGTGACGTGTTAATGAACGAAAGGATTGTGCAACGGAAGACTGTACGTAACTGGTATGTGCATCGGAGTTTATGTAATGCGAGGACAAGTGAAATTGTAACGGACGGACTGGTGAATTGTAACTGTGTGCAGCAAGTAATTCTGTGTAATTGGCAAGAGTTAAACTGTAAGTCGGTGGAAATAAAGCACATTTTGGAGTGGTGTATTGGACTTTTCATTTCACGAACCCACAAAGTCACACTGGTGTCAGGAAGCGGGAAGACAACAGCACCGAACATTACAGCCATGGAATCCGCAGTGGAAATGCTTTTGGCGAAGATGAACGAGTTAATAACAAAAACAGAAGCGGCAAGTAACAATATCACCGCAGAATTGAAACAAGTGAAGACGGCCAACGACAACATCACCGCGGAACTGAAACAAATGAAGACGGCCAACGACAACATCACCGCGGAACTGAAACAAATGAAGACGGCCAACGACAACATCACCGAGAAGATGGAAGAAATGAAGGCCGAGTTAACCACGGAAATGAGAGCAGCGAATGACGGTCTGGCTACCGAAATGAAGGTGGCGAACGAGGCTCTCGCCGCCAAGTTTGAGGAACGGTTGGCCGGCGTGAGGGATGACGTCGCGAACCTGGGCAAACGGAAGGGTCAAGTAGACGACCGCCTTAATGATTTAGAGGAAAAGGCCGACAACATCGCAAAACCCCTCACCCGCCTGACGGAGGAAAACCGGCCTTATGTGTGGACGGAGGACGCCGAAGACGCTTTCCAGCACCCGAAGGAGACCCTGTGCAGTGCTCCAACTTTGGGTTTCCCACAACCGGGTGGCGCCTTCATTTTGGACACCGACGCTAGTGACCATTGCATTGGAGGTGTCCTATCGCAGATCCAGGACGGCCATGAGCGCACAAGAGTGGAAGAGAAGGAGCGTGCCGCAGCAGTCCGAGTAGTTGTGGCAGTGCCTGCTGAAGGCTGGGATAGCGCAGGCCTGAGGAGGGAGCAGCTGGCGGACGCAGACTTGGGGCCACTCTTGAGGGAAGTGGACGCAGGGACGAGACCAACCTGGGAGGACATCGCACCGAGGAGCGCCACCTACAAGTCGCACTGGGCCCAATGGGACTCGTTGAAGACCAGAGAGGGCGTGCTGTTCCAGGTATGGGAGTCACCCGATGGGAAGGCGCAGAGAGAACAGTTGGTACTTCCCCGGAGCAAGGTCCTGGAAGTTTTGGAGGAAGAGCACACCGGTACTTCAGGAGGACACCTGGGAGCGAACCGAATGATTCGCAAACTACGGCAGCGCTACTTCTGGCTGAGACTCCGAGCGGATGCTGGTGGTACACCTGGACCGCCTCGCACGCTACGTTGGGGCTGTTCGGGGCGAACAGCTTTGAGGAGGGAGCAGTGTAACGCGACCGTTGGAACACCCTGTAAAGCAGCTGGGAGCGGAAGACGGGGGAGGTCAATGTTAGCTATGCCCTCCCCTCGTTTGTCTTATAGTGGTGACAGGGACGACTGGGGAAAGAAACATAATTGTGCGGTCTGTTTCTCTTCCACCTGGTTCCAGAAATTACGGGATCTTTCATCATCTGGAAACGTCTAGAAGACGGCGAGATGCTTATAAAAAGGGCTGCAGCTAGTCAGCGAGTCAGTCAGTCAGTTGGTTAGTGTGTGAGTGAGGACAGTTCTTGGTGTAAGAAGGCAGTGTTAGTCAGTGACGTGTTAATGAACGAAAGGATTGTGCAACGGAAGACTGTACGTAACTGGTATGTGCATCGGAGTTTATGTAATCGCGAGGACAAGTGAAATTGTAACGGACGGACTGGTGAATTGTAACTGTGTGCAGCAAGTAATTCTGTGTAATTGGCAAGAGTTAAACTGTAAGTCGGTGGAAATAAAGCACATTTTGGAGTGGTGTAATTGGACTTTTCATTTCACGAACCCACAAAGTCACACTATAAATAAAAGAGGCCCAAGCACCAAACCTTGAGGGACCCCATATTTCATTATAGCGCTACTTGAAATCTGAGTTTTAACTTCACTCGTCTCGCTATCAAAATACTCTATTCTCTAGATAAGATCTGAACCAATCTAAAGCTAACCCCCTTATGCCATACGAGGATAATTGTTCTAGTAGATGTTTGTGATCAACCAGATTAAATGCCTTTGTAAGATCTAAAAAAATGCCTATCCCTAATTGTTTACTATCTAGTGTTTCATAAAATTGTTCAATGAAATTCATCAGTGCAGAACTTGATTTATTTTTTCGAAAACCATTTTGATTGTCTTTAATTACTTTAAATTTTTCCAAAAAGCTTGTTACTCTTTTATACATTATTTGTTCGAAGATCTTTGCAAAAGTTGAAATTATGGAAATTGGCCTATAATTTCCTACCTCCCCTTTGTTACCTTTTTCAAAGATGGGTTTCACTTTACCTTTTTTTAACCTGTTGGGGAACGTCCCACTTAAAAGTGAAAGATTTATCAAGTATGTCTGGTTCAATTAGGAATAAGGAGCAACGCTTTATGACGCATTTCTTATTCTTCAATTTTTTTATTTTTTATAACATATTTATTCCTGGCATTTTGAAATTTCTCTTTATAATAATAAAAACCAGTATTTTTTTTGTAGATAATATAATTCCTTCATTTCTTTTTAGTTTGCTTAACTCCAAAGGAGGTTTAATTGGCTTTTTATTCTTATTTGTAAGTTTAGTACAGATCATTGGACAATAAAAATCAAAATAGGAATAAAAAATTTTATAGGAATATCACATATATAACACTGAACATTGTTTCATTTATAAAAAAGGTGATCTGCATGAAAATCATACTTCAAAATACAACCTTCTTGATTATTAAGTATGCAGAAATGAGCTTTTTATTTACGTTAATTGGACATTTTACTTACATTAATTGCAAAGGTGCAACACTCAAATTCGAATCCACTGAAGATAACTGACATATTGGAATCAGTCTATTTATATTCCCTGCACATTTTGATTCCACTATTCACTGAAGTACATGTAAATCTGGGTATTATTTTTGTAATGTGCACTACTGCAAGCAACAGATATTTTTGTAATGGCGAGTTGAATACACTTAAGTATTATCACTGTTCAGCACTTTTCAATGGTTTCCTGCTTTTGTATTTGAACAGTTGTTATTCACAGTACATGCAGCTTCCTCTGTCATTATAAATCAAACACTAACTGACTAAATCACAAGATTTGACTTCAGCTTAGAATATGTGTCCTAGTGTATTATGAATATATTATTTCCTGTGTTATGCAAAGTGCTTACACGATACTCAGATAGTACTTACGGGAGATCATTGCTGCATTTTTATATACAAAAGATAATAACATATACAGTGGGTAATTAAAAAACAAGATACTTTAATGTATAGAATAAAAGGAAGTATTTCAGAAAGTAGAGTGCCAGTGTTATTAAAATTAGGCAAATGAGTCAACCTTGTAAACACTATTCTCCACTTACAAGTTTTTTTAAAAAGACTAGTTTCTGAGAACTTCTTCCCTATTCTCAGTTCTGTGGTTGACTGATGGTGCAACTGGTGTCTGCTTCCGGCTTGGTGTTGTGCTACCATCTGATAATCTGGTAAGTTTGATGATGTCATCCTTGGTGGAAATTTCAAAATTCATCAGGAGGTTCTGTTTCTTAGTAATGAATATGTTTTCCCAAATCTGCAGATGTTTCTTTGCATGTCTGATCAATTCTATTTCTTGCTTGATGTGATTCTCAGACCAGAAGTGATGTGCTATGGCAGACTTGTCCATGTGTTTGAATTTAATGTTTCTGAAATGTTCTTTCATTCTTGTTTCTAGATTTCTTTTTGGCTTCTCAATGTATAACTTGTTACAGTCCTGGTAGCTCATTTGGTAAATGCCTGATAATTGAGTTTTTGGTGTGCTATTTGAACAAATACAACACAAATTTCATCAACAAATTGATTTACAAACACAAAAGAAACAAAAACTTAAAGGAAATTACTACGTTAAAAAAAACTAGAAAACCCAAACGTCAGATATGGCTAATTTACCTTTCATCCAAAACGCTTCAGATATTTGAAAAAATATTTAAGAACTTCAACATAAAATTAGCCCCTCAGAACAAACACAACATCTGCATCTTAATAAACCATCCTCTGAAAAATAGCACACCAAAAACTCAATTATCAGGCATTTACCAAATGAGCTGCCAAGACTGTGACAAGATATACATTGGGAAGACAAAAAGAAATCTAGAAACAAGAATGACAGAACACTTCAGAAATATTAAATTCAAACACATGGACAAGTCTGCCAGGGCACATCACTTTTGGTCTGAGAATCACATCATCAGTAAGAAATAGAATTGATCAAACATGCAAAGAAACCTCTAGAACTGCAGATTTGGGAAAACATATTCATTACTAAGAAACAGAACCTCCTGATGAATTTTGGAATTCCTGCCATGGATGACATCATCAAACTTACCAGATTATCAGATGGCAGCACAACACCAAGTTGGAAGCAGACACTGGTTGCACCATCAGTTGACCACAGAACTGAGGAAGGGAAGAAGTTCCCAGAAACTAGCCTTTATAAAAAAAATTGATAGTGTTCATTAACTGTAGTATCACACTATAGGTTTAAGAATAGGAAAGCACTCCTCTGTACTAAAGCAACCCCAACTGAAAACTCATTAGTCAGTTTCTCAACTTAATGTGTTAGCTGTTTTGCAGCAGAGTTACCTACTTTATACTTTTTGTTTCATTAAAGGAATAATTGAAATGTTATATAGAATAAAAAGAAGTATTTCAGAAAGTGGAGTGCCATTGTTACTAAAATTAAGGCAAGTGAGTCAACCTTGTATATACTTTTCTCCACTTAAAAATTTGTAAGTGGAGAAAAGTATATACAAGGTTGACTCACTTGCCTAATTTTAGTAATAATTGAAATGTTATCGTAATTCATGATTTTAAACCTTTCACTGTTCATGAATATATACACTAGAGTGCCGTCTTCTTTTATGGTCATTGACTGTACTTAGTTTTGTTTCTTCTTCTCTTGTAATGACCTTTATGCACTTGGGATAAGCCAATAAGTACCAATAGGTACTTCTAACGGATCATGTTTTGAATCTGAATGCCATTTTATGGTTTTTATCCTGCAGATTGCATCTCACATAGTTTATTCAATATTTACCCAAGTTTCCATATCTTTTATGCAGGTATTATTAGTCTCCTTTAAGTTGCCAATAAGTCTGCAAAGCCCTACTGAGAGTCAATTGGGCTGCATATGACTTTCTGTGAATGCAGCATGAGACAAACCCAGCATGCACAGTGAAGTCCAAATGCAAACAAGATGTGCAATGGAAGTATGCAGTCTCAAATTGTAGAAATAGTATTCGGTATAGAATGAACAAGGTTGACAGAGGTGAGCGTTAAATTTCAACTTGAATTTCAATAAATGAAGTGTAACCTACACAAAGCAGAAAGACAGTGCCATCTTATAGCAAGGTTAATAGCACCATGTTTTTCATGGTATATATTTCATTTCACTGTACTTCCAAAACACTTACCTTTCCTTTTACTCAGCCAATCCATTTATGCCTTCTTTTGAAGTACCTTCATTTTTTAAGGAGCTGGAATGAGTGGATGTATTTAAAGTATCTGATATAATGAGTTTGTCACCTTCGTCACCTTTCCAGCCATTTCTTATAGTGATTACAATACCAGTTATTAAGAGTAGAGCACCAATGCCAGCAAGGCCAAGAAATGTAGCCATGCCAATAACAGGAAGATTGACCAGAAGTTTCAGCATGCCTGCTAATTTGTCAGTTAGCTTTGCACTTTGTGTGAACCAAAGTGTGGGGATGAAAACTGTTGGCATGTCTTTGAACAACCTGCAAAAAGGTCATTATATTAAACTCTGGCTTAGTAACAGTGCAGTAAAAAGGATAAAATTATTTTCATACTTGCCAACTTTCTGAAATTAAAACCCATAAAGTTTTTTCTCATCCAGAAAGGCATAATAATTTTGCAATAACATGAAATTTAGAGTGTGTAAAATATTCAGTGAAGTATATTTACAAAATTAAATATAAAATAAATGGGAATTCTGATTCACAAGAATCTATTAAGGCCTCGAGTACTACTGCTTTCTGTCACAAATGCTGAAATTCTTCCTGGTACAACAGTGAAACATATATTAAAGCAAAGAACACCCTTTTCTGTGTCAACAGATTTCTAGTTCATATTTTTTACTTCGTAATATGAACTATGAACAAAAACTGTCATCACAAAAAATTGGAAAAATATGGTGCAGCCAAAAAGAACACAAATTAAAAAAAAAAAAAAAAAAAAAAAAAAATTTACTTTACGGACTTTCCTTTACATTTACATCCTCCATTACTAAATATTTGTGCCTGTTTACTGATGCTTAGTAGAGGTCACTAAGTGCAATCAAATGTTTAAATCTACACTCTACACATTCTGTTGTGCCCTGAAGAGGATGCATGATCATTATGTAGTATACACATTCTATCTGTAATTTTAAGTTTATACATAATGCAATGCAATGCAATGCATAATGTTTTGTCATGGCCATGATGAAAATCTATAACACTTTGAATCTGACTGCAAAACCAGAGATGCCTCCTTTGCCATAATGTCATAAAAAGGCTTCTGCTTCCATAAATGTTATGCAGAAACTGTAAAAGTTGACAAGTATGTTTTAAATTAAAGCTCCAAAGAGCTACATGGAGAACTTTAATTACACTAACAAACTGCTGGGAGTGCTTCCTGACTGGAAATGGAAGAAAAAAAAAAAAGATCATATCGCTATGTGTCTGGAATGGATGGTGTGTGGGGGAAAAAAGAGCAAATCGTCCCAACACACACATGGTCTGTATTGCAACCATGTTGCTCACAACAGTGTTTGAAAAGGCCTCCATAAAATGCAATGCTGGCATTCACATGTCATTTAACAGATAACCTCATTCTTTGAATGTTCTGGCCTATCTGAATGGCATTACATGCTACATGGACATGCTGTTGTAAGGTCTGCACATTAGGAACCAGCTCAGCACATTCAGCACTTTCCAGATGCCATTACAAGTAAAAATCCAGGGCTATAAGTCCAATGATTGACCCAGCTATGCAACAGGGTCTCTGCATTCTAACATCTGAGGAACAACATGTTAAGATGTTGGCAAACAGTAGTGTGGAAGTGGGGTAGTACTTCATCATGGAGCAGCTGCATTACCTATCATACTGCATAAGTATGGCAGAGGCAGAGTGTTCTGCAAGAAGTTCAGATATTATAAATAATTGGAACAATTTATGAAATCATTTATCTGTTTTTCAATTGACAAATTCTCCAGGACTAGTTTTATTATGTTTAAATTACATCTTCAGCTGGCAAACTGATAGTTCAATGGTTACTTCCATTAGGGACAGATTATTTGCTATCATCAAGAACAACAAAAACTTCAGATATGTTTGTTCCATTGAGGCATTGTGGAAGTATAAGTATTTGGTAGGTGAACATCAAATTCCTGCCCAAAGACTTTTTTTTATTTATTTATTTTTTATTTATTTATGATGCTGAACCACTGCTATTGGGATGCTTCAACCATTCTCAAAGAATTTTCTGTTGTCCACAGGTGGTGATCATATAGGTGGATGATGCTATCTCCAGTTGAGATTGTTTCACTGATGTCATAGATGGTGGTGACCTGTGCAAAAACCAGAGGAAAAAATCTTCTTGCGGAGGGAAATCTGATGATAATTCCTGTGTACTTTTCAGGTGATAAGGACAATAGTAGTTGTCATGCAGGGTACACATAATGTTTGGCTTACACCATATTAGCAGACCACTTCCACTTGCCTGGAGCTCGTACCAGGTTGGTCTCTATCCTGTAGAATATGTTCCTCCAGATCTGATGTATGTACATCATGCAGCCAGCATATGTCTGAAAGGACCCACGCTCACACAAATGCCTAAAAATCTCTGCCCCAATTACACAGTCTGCAACATACAAGAAACACAAGTGGTCCGAGAGAATGTTGTGCATTGCTATGATGCATGTTTTGGAACACATGTTGATATGACTCTTTTTTCCTTCATTTCCAGTCAGGAAGCACTCCCTGCAGTTTCTTGACGTAATTAATATTCACCTGTATAATTAAGATGACAGCTGAGTAATCTCTATGAATTTTGTACTACTTATATACAAAATTTATAAGCATATGTTGAATTAAAACCTTTTCCCATTATAACAAAGTTTATATAGCTATATTTGTTTAAAAATACACACTGATGAATAATTAGAGCTTAATTGTTTGACTGCTGATCAGAGTGCAAACATACTGTTGATCAGCAATGTCCACAAGAGATTTTAGTGCACACACAATCTTCACAGTAACACTCATAAGAGCTTTTAGTGCAATCACACTGTTCTCAGTAACATCCGCTCACAAGAGCTATTAGGATAAACATGCTGTTCATAATAACACGCATTCAGAAAAAACTTTTATAATGCATTAGATGGAATGGATGTCAGATGTTGAGCACGGGCATTGTTGGTGGACATTAACTTCAAAATGTGGTGTAGATGGTACACATACTTTACATCTGCCAGCAATAAATAATTGAAATTAGAATGTAATAATTATTCAGAAGACTGCTATAAAAAAGCTTTTGATAGAAGATCCAAAATATCCATTGAAATAAAATATGCTTTTTACTTTTGTTTTCCTTTCATTTTATACCTAAAATGTATCATACTCTTTGAAGTGTCCAGTGTTCTATAAGGACTTCGTGATTTGTTTCAAGACTACTTTGATTGTGAAATGCAATTTTATATACAGTGGCAGCCACCTACTAGCATGGATACTATGGATTAGTCTATCACATAATCTCTAGTCTTTAGGCCTAGAAATTTGATGCTGTAAGTTCGCTTGTCGTTCTCCAGAGCTACTACAGAAATCTGACTTACTGTCAAGTTTCAAAGAGACTGACTGTCCAGTTTGCAGCATCTCTCTTGTAGATCACTAGTCTTATTTCCAATTTCACCAACAGATGTTAAAATCGACGTTAACAAATGTAACGTAACAGTTGTTACAGAGTTAACAAAAGTGTTAAAATTCTTACATTTCACCAACTCATTTTCTGAAAATGTTAACAAACATGTGTTAATGTCGAGAGACTTGTAAATATTACAGAAACAGATGGCTGTGGATTAATCTTATTGTTTTCTGAAATTACTGCCATGTGCTTTTGTTTTTATTTTCGTTTACAAACAGCTGAAAAATGGCAAGTGAACACAATCAGAAGAGAAGCCATGGACAAATTTCTCATCAATGGAGAAAGAATTGTTAGTTGAATTAGTAACTAAATATGAGGATATTGTAGAAAATAAAAGAGGATAGATGCGATAAATGTGAAAGAGAAAGATGTAACGTGAGAAAAGATAGGAAATGAGTGTAATTAGAATGCAAATGTCACAACCAGAAGTACGAAGCAACTTCAGCAATATTACATAAATTTAAAACGAGGCACAAAGAAGGACAGAAGTGACACGTGACTTGAACTTTTCAAGACAAGAGGTGAACAGTATACTATCCACATAATTCAGTGAATTATAAAATGCAGTCATTAATACTTGAAGCAAAGGCGAGATTGGCATATTCCTTTTGATGCATATTCAAACCTATCTTGTACTTCTGCTGTAACCTTCATAGCAACTTGTTTCGACAGTCTATACCTCTGTGGAAAATCTTCTGATAGCTCCTCAAAATCATTTTAGGCAGTACTCTATTATGAATGCCATTTAGACAGTCTAAATATAGTAAATCGACATCAAAAGCTGTGTTCACGCAGTGTACAATTGTTAAGGACTTCACAACAGAAATATGGTTTGTTAGTTTAACAAGAGATTTAACATGAGTGTTAAGCTAACACTTGTTGGTGAAATGCAATTTTTGTTATAGCTATTGCTAAACAGACTAACAGCCATGTTAAGTCTTAACATCTTGATGAAATCGGGCATTAGTGATCCTTTGCTCAGATTTTCAAGATTTCAGGAAATGTATTAATAATAAGAACATTAAAATAGTTATAAGGGAAATGATACAATTCTACAAAGTTATGGCAATACCAACTCAGCTACATAATGTATGACATGGGCATACAAAACAGGTAAAAAGACTAAATTACAGTGTTAGTTAAAAGTTAATGAACAGCTTCAGTATACATGAAAGAACAACAGAATATACAAATAGATCTTCAAAGATAGTCAGATAGCACTATAGCTAAACAGGATCTTCAGTACCTATTAAATATTTAATATCTAGTTTACTAACAGATGAACACTCAAATCAACATAGGATCTGTGAAGTTGAAAGTAGACCCATTAGAAACAATCAGATAAATAACACCAACCAAAATTCCAACTTGCACCTTTGAAAATTCTTTTATTCCGCACTTTCTTTTCAGGAGAGGGGAAGTTTACTTCAATATCTCAAAGTTTTCTCTGTATTCTCATTCTATCTTATTAATTAACTGTAGTAAGTAGGAGTACTGAATCCACCAAAAATTTGGTACTAGACTTTACCAGAAATATGTTTTGAGGCTTGCTAAATTCAGAATAGTACTTTTAGAGGAGATGTGTGCATGCACATGAGCGTGTAGAGCATTGCTAAAAACTGAAAAGCCTATTAAATACCAAATCAGTGCTTGAGTTCAGCACCTTTTATGCATATGACACAAAGATTTTCAAGAAAATGCCCCCTCACCCTAAACTACTCTTTACATGGCAAATCTTTCATTACTAGTGATTTTATAAAAAATGGCTCAGATTATTTTGATTAAAATACCATATGTTTCACATATTTTTATGATAAATAAAATTTATACTTTAATTTTTTTGAGAATAGCCTCTGAAGTCTTCTTCATTCTGAATTACTTTTGTATAACTGATAAACTGTGCGAGATGCACAAAATTTTACTACACAAAAAAATGTAGATCTCCTTAAAGCATACAATGTATGTCAAATCCTTTCATGACTTTAACCATTTCCGAGAAACTCCTTGTTATTAGTTTGAATTTTCGAACACATGCACTTTTTTTCAAGTTATTATTCTTTTTTTGTGTTCATGCAAAGATTATGGAATTTTGAAGTTATTATGTAGTGACATAGTCATTAAAAATGACAGTCATTTTACACACTGTATTTTAAAACAAATGTGTAAATTTCAAATGACAGTTTACCTGAATTAATAAAAAGATAGAATAAACTTTTGTACGAATATTCATGGAGGAGTGAGTTGAGAAAGTCATGTGAATGCAACACATCCCATTTTTTCTCTGTTTCTTTCTTTGAACTTACAGATATATGCACACTGTTTACATATCTGAAGATGTCAAGCACAGTCCATGCCGAAACAATGATATCTTCTATGTTTTCTGGCCACAGCCTCCGTCCAGAAAGTCCGGAAAATAAAAATACATTTGTTTACCTTGACACTGCCCATGAAAACCTAAGTTCATAAATAATTCAATGAACAAACCATCACCTTTACAGATTTTTATGGAGTATCAAGCATCAATGCTGATAAATCAGTATCCAGAAAGAATAGTATCATCCCTTCACTAGAGTAAATTAAAAGAAATATACTGTAATGCTTTATATAATTCAATTTACACGGGTGGAAAAAACATGCAACACCTTTTAGGACTGTTGAGGCTGAACCATGACTTGTCCATGAAATATGGACATAGTATGTGAATATTGAGGGTTTATAATATTGGTGATTGAAGTGCCATGGTCAGCAGACAATTGATGGCATTCCCCAGGTATGTATCTCTGGCCTTTGTGTCCACTTTGCAGACAGTCACTGTGATACCATCACAGTTGAATAGCAGTGTCAAAAGACAGTCTAAGGTGAAACCATGCCACAACAAAGTGAATGTGCTTCTGACACACAGCTACAACCAGTTGAACAGGGTTGAATTGTTGGTCTGCGCAACGCTGGATGAACCTATCGACAAATAGCTGCACTGTTGGGCACAATGTATCAGTGTTTTCAGCAATGATATGTGAAACATTCTCACTCCTGTAAACCAGGTTGTACAGATGCACATCTGATTTGACGCATTTTAAGGGCATCATTGGGTGCCCAAATAGCATCCAGGGAAGCAAACCGGGCACAAGTAGCAACTGGTGTGTCAGCACGGACTATTGGAAACATGTTCTTGCAGAAGGACTCAAATCCTGCACTCAATGTACCTCTTACACCACAACATTGTCATGCACGTCTTCTGTGGTAATGTGTAAGGGTTAATTGGACAATGGAATGGCACTCTTATCTTCAGTGATGAGAATACGTTCTGTCTATACACAAGTGATGGTCGTATACTCATATGACAGAGCTGGTGAGCAAACTTGTCCAGAGTACATTCAGCCACGACACAAAGGCCCAACTCCTGGCATCACGGTGTGGGTTGCCATCACAACTCACGCTCGATTTTGGTATTTGTGCATGAGACAAACCAGTGTGAGCTAAATCCAGCAGGTAATTAATCTTATGTTACTACCATCTCTTCAACAGGAAGGCATTGAGCTGTTTCAACAGGATAAAGCACATCCTCATACCTCTGCTACAATGCAACGTGCTCTTCATGGGGTACAACTTCCCTGGCCAGCATGGTCTGCTGACCTCTCTCCCATATAGGACATGATGGGGAAAAAACTGACTGGTTCTCTACAGGCAGCCACAACCATTGCAGAACTGCAGCAACAGGTGCAGGATGTTTGGATCAGTATATTGCAGGATTTGTCACCTTTACCATCATCTGCCAACATGAATACATACCTTCCCCCCCCCCCCCCTTTATTCATCCACATGTTCCATTAAGTTTGTAATATTACATGTTCTGGTTTGCTTTGCTTCCAGATTGATTGTTCATATTAATTGAAGTATTGAAATTATTGTGTTTTCAGATTGATTTCACAGTCACTATAGTCTTTTAGAATTAATTTACTTATTTAGTTATTCAGCACTTTCTAGATTGTATTGACATATTCACTAAAGTCCCTTAGATATTGTCCCACAAGTGCTGGTTTATGTACTGGCCACTTCCCTCCTTTCTTGTTTATTTGCATCCTTAGTTTTTCCCTTTGGTCCTTCCATTTGATGCAGTCATACAGGATGTGATCTGTGGTTTCGTCTCCTCCTGTATTGCTGACTGAGGGGGGTACATCAAACACTGATGCAACTATTAGGACATACCTTCTTGTGACATGTCTGCTTCATTTGTGCTGATTTTGTTACATGATGCCATCATGATGTATTACTTTTAACTTAACTCTTCATTAAAGTTAAACAATCCTTGATGGTATTGCATTTTTTGTTCACACCAGTGTATATTTTAACTGTGATAAAAGAAGTATATAAGTTCAAACGCATGAACAGCTTCGCAATTAAAACTTCCTCTATGAAGACATGATTTTTCCAGTATTCAAATATTTTAAGTAAGTTTTGCATGAATGCTTATAAATGGGTGTTAAAGGCTAAATTCAAAATAACATATAGTATATATATTATGTAGTATATATTGGTTATAAATGAATAACACTGCACAAATTTTGCTGGTAATACCATATTTTTCGTACTATAAAATGCTGTGGATCATAAGATGCAGTCATGATTTTGTTATGAAAAATTTGAAATAAAAATAATTCAGGTGTTACCCGCCTCAGTAGCGTAGATGGTAGCGTGTCTGCCTCACGTTCAACAGGTAATGAGTTCAAGTCTTGGTCAGGATGAGCTACCTGGATAAGGCTTTTTCTGGGGTTTTCCCTTATCCTTAAAGATGAATGACGGGTAGCTCTAAGCTCTGTGGACCCTGGACACATTTGAGCAGCATTTCAATCATCTCATTCACTGTCCAATATGACTTAACGTTGGAGGACTAAAATTTAACAAAAAAAAAAAAAAAAAAAAAAAAAAAAAAAGAAAGAGAAGAAAAAAAAGAAGAAGAAAAAAAAGCCCCATGGGATGCTGTGGGTAAATTCCATTTTTTCCTTCCACATTAAAAAAAGAAAGAAAGATACTGTAATTTGTGTATATAAGGACGCATTGAACGAGTGGTTTTTTTTTTTTTGCAGGAAGCTGTGAAGAGCGCAGTGCTAGCGCGCCGTGTACGTGGATTGACGACACCCTGGATACGCTAGCTGGTGCACAGTGATTCTCGAACCTCGACCTGAAGTCGGGCTACTGGCAGGTAGCTCTAGACCAGAGAAATAAGGAGAAGACCGCATTCTCGACAGGCGAAGGGCTTTGACAGTTCCCAGTTATGCCCTTTGGCCTCTGCAACGCACCAGCTACCTTCCAACGCCTCCTGGAGTCAGTGACGAGAGGACTGACTTATGTCGAATGCCTGTTATACCTGGACATCATCGTCGGCAAGACTTTCGAAGACCATCCCGAAAATTTGAGTAAGGTGCTACAGAGACTGTATGCGACCAACTTGAAGCTGAACGCGAAGAAGTGCCAGCTCTTCCGCAAGGAAGTCAACTACTTGGGCCTCATAGTCTCACTAACCGGAGTGGCCACAGACCCGGAGAAGAAACAGGCCGTAAGAGATTGGTCTTGCCCAAAGGATAAGAGGGAATTGCGCAGTTTTCTGGGGCTGTGCAGTTATTACCGCCGTTTCATAAAGGAGTTCTCCAACATCGCCAAACCCCTCACCCGCCTGACGGAGGAACACCGATCTTATGTGTGGTCAGATGACGCCAAAGGCGCTTTCCAGCAGCTAAAGAAAACACTGTGCAGTGCTCCTATTTTGGGATTCCCACAACCAGGTGGCGCCTTCATTGCAGACACTGACACCAGCGACTACTGTATTGGAGGCATCCTATCCCAAGTCCAGGACGGCCACGAGCGGGTGATAGCCTACTACAGCAAGACGCTACCCAAGGCTGAGAAGAACTACTGCGTCACCCGACAAGAATTATTGGTGGTAGTAAAATCCTTGGAGCACTTCCACAAATACCTGTATGGTCAGTCATTCCACAGAGGACTGACCATTCCGCCCTAACCTGGCTACTTAGTTTTAGGAACCTGGAAGGCCAGCCAGCAAGTTGGGTCCAGAGATTGCAGGAGTACGACTTCACCTCTGAACATCGTAGAGGGAAGAGCCACGGCAACGCAGATGCCATGTCCCGAAGACCCTGCCCAGAAGAGTGCGGCCAGTGCACAAGGGTGGAAGAGTAGGAGCGTGCCGCAGCTGTCAGAGTGGTTACGGAAGTGCCTGCGGAAGGCTGGGATAGAGGACGCCTGAGGAGGGAGCAGCTGTTGGACGCCGACTTGGGGCCACTCTTGAGAGAAGTGGAGGCAGGGACAAGACCGATCTGAGAGGACATCGCACCAAGGAGCGCCACATACAAGTCGTACTGGGCTCAATGGGACTCGCTGAAGATCAGAAAGGGCGTGCTGTTCCGGGTATGGGAATCACCCGATGGGAAGACGCAGAGAGGGAGAGAGAGATAGAGAGAGAGCAGATGGTACTTCCCCGGAGTAAGGTCCCGGAAGTCTTGGAGGAAGTGCATGCCGGTACTTCAGGAGGACACCTGGGAGCGAACCTAACAATTGACAAACTACCGCAGCGCTACTACTGGCTGAGACTCGGAGTAGACGCTGAGAGATGGTGCCATCAATGTCACGTGTGTGCGGCGGGTCGCGGCCCCCAGACTAGGAGCCGGGGTCGTATGCAGCAGTACAACGTCGGAGCGCCATTTGAACAGATCGCCTTCGACATAGCTGGACCATTCCCAGTGTCCAACCGAGGCAACAAGTACCTGATGGTGGTCGTGGACTACTTCACCATGTGGCTGGAGGTGTATGCCATCCCAAACCAAGAGGCAAAGACAATCACAGACTGCCTCGTGGAGCAAGTGTTCTGCCGATCTGGGGTACCATTAGAGCTCCACAGTGATCAGGGTACCAATTTTGAGTACAACTTAATGAAGGAGGCACTAGAAAGACTTGGGGTTAACAAGACCTGCACAACACCTCTAGATCCCCAGTCAGATGGCATGGTCGAAAGGTACATCAAGACCTTAGAAGAACACCTGAGGAAGGTCGTGGCCAGCAATCAGCGAGACTGGGACGTCAAGGTGCCACTGTTCTTGCTGGCCTACCGCTCGTCAACAGAAGACACCACTGGGATGACGCCAGCCAGCTTAATGTTCGGCCGAGAGGTACGGCTCCCTTGTGACCTGGCTTTTGGGAGCCCCCGAATGCAAAACAACCAGCAACCGAGTATGTGGAGAACCTGGTGGACCATCTCCACAACATGCATGAAATGGCTCAGCAGAACATCCAGAAGGCGAGCGACAGCATGAAGACCCAATACGACAGGCAAGCCAACAGCCAAAGTTTCCAGCAAGGTGACCTGGTCTGGTTGTACCGCCCTACACGGACCAAGGGACGCTGCCCAAATCTTCAACAGCCGTGGCAAGGACCGTAACGGGTGGTGAAATAGGATTAACAACGTGGTCTACCGTATCCAGAAGGTGCTCCGAGGAAAGATGTTGGTAGAACACTGGATCATCTGGCCTGCTACGATGGTGCTGTTCGGGACGACCAGCCTTGAGGAGGGAGCAGTGTTGCGAGACATCAGTTACAACTAGCCAAAGCCAGATGGCAGGAAGGGTAGGAGACAGATAGCGTTCAGGCCACGCTTTCTCATGTGGCTGGTTGGCACTCGCTTAGGGGGTGGGGAGAGAAGTAACCTAAAGTCACTGGGCTGTGTCTTTCCCCTTCTCCTGCCATCTCGAGGGACCGTGATGCTTCGTTAAAAGTCCGGAAACTTCTAGATAGTGCAATTTGTGTATATAAAGACACATTGGATGAGTTACTAGTTATTTTTTTTTTTTTTTTTTTTGGCAGGAAGCCATGAAGAGCGCAGTGCTAGTGGGCCATGTACGTGTGTGAGTTATCCGAGGTGTACGAAGCGTATTTCTACGGAAGTGAAGAGCAATTTGGAATTCTGCGAGTTGGACCTTTAATTCTACGAACCCACAAAGTCACAATATACACTACTGTTTGTGAAAATTGCAACACCAAGAAGGAAACGCATGAATTCATTTAATACTACAGGTTAGGTACATGACAAGTAACAAATGATTAACTTTTCAAATCAATACATGACCTTTGAGCCCTAATATTCAGAATTTCATTTGACCTCAATGAGCTGCAATTACAGCTGCTATACGCCGTGGCACTGCATCAAAAAAGGTTCTGAATACATTCCTGAGGGTTTTTCCTCCACGCAGTTTGTATTCAAGCCCACAACTCTGTGACACTGGTTATTGGTGCCGACCAACCATATCCCAGACATGTTCAATGGGCAACATGTCAGGCGAATGTGCAGGCCAGGAATCAATGGTAACCCAATGCTCTTCGAAGAAGGCTTGTACATTTCTTGCAATATGTGGCCGGGCTATGTTCTGAGGAGATGCCTGAAGCAGGGGTGTACCTCAGGCTCTACAATCATCATTAGGAACCGGTTGCTGTTCAAAGTGCTTGCAATTCGTAGGAGGCGAGATCAGTTGTTGTAACCAATGGCGCCCCAAACAGTCACACTTGGTATTTGTCCGTTATGCAGCTCAACAGACTCATCCAAAAAGACTACATTTTGCCACTCAGTACCCCAGTGATGGTGTTCACGTGCCCATTGCAGTTGGAGGAGCTTGTGGTTTCTAGACAATGGAAACCAACATAATGGCATGCGTGCAACCAGTTCAACCTGCAGCAGATGGTGATGAACTGATAATGCAGACAAGTTCACACCTGTTGCAGTGCTCTAGTACCGAGCCAACACTGTGGATGAAGCTGTACGGTCCGTTATGGCCATACGGACAAGATGACGGTCATCCCGTGCTGTGGTCATTTTTCGTTATCCAGTTCCTGCTCTTCGATGTATATGACCTTCATCTATCCACTGCTTCTACACACGCATCACTTTCATAGTGGCTGAAGTGTACGAGCCAAAATTTCATGGTATGACAAACCTGCTTCCCAGAGACCAATCATTCTACCCCGTTCGAACTCGGTCACATGCCAATATGGCTCCCTTTGATGTCGACAAGGCATACTGGCACTCTATTGTTTCCACCTTGTTTAACAGCTCTGCACTGACTACACCGGGTGCAACGCTGACCTCGTCAAACTGAAACATCAGGGGTGTGCTTGGCCTACGAAATCGGATAATTCCTTCTTAGTGTTGCAATTTTCACAAACAGCAGTGTGTGTGTATATGTAGCTATTGCATTATAATTAATTCCAAAGCAATTTATTTTTGTAATAATTCAGTCACATTTAGCAATTTAAAGCATGTATAAATTAACATTTTTGTAAGTTATCAGCTGAGCTTGAACCGGAATTTTAAGTACATGTTAAGTTTCCAGCGTGTACATACTAGTTAGGTCATGAATGTGTAAATGATAGCTGAAATAATTTCAAATAAAAAGTTTAAACATTGATTAAATGAAAACTTACAACATAAATGTTTCCTGTAAATCAAATTAAACTGAGGGTGGAAGAGAGGGAGGAAGAAAGGGAAGGGGGTGGGGAAGGGAGGGGAAGGGAAGGATACAAAAAAAAATCTTTGGTCATAGAAATTTGAAGTCAAAATTGTAATGCATGTGCACCTTCACTAAAGGTGTACCATTATGCTAACCATATCGTTTTAGAATTCGCCCATTTATTTTATCATATATTACAACTGAAGTGGACATGATCATGCAAATAACCTAGTAATCTTAAGGCACAACTCTGCAGTTTATATTTGTAGTTCATATCTCGAAATGATTGCCTATGAACCGTCTGTTATTAGTCAAATTCATGTGGTTTATTCATTTATACCCCATGAATGAATTATAAAGACCAATATCCTAAACAGCAGTGTTTCTGTCTATGTTAATTATTTGCATGCATATGTGCATGTACTACCACTGGTAGTTATTGTACATGTCAATGTAAATATTGATGTGAATGGTAGAATTATTTCTTGGTTCCTTTCTTGGAAGTGTTGAAAACCGTGTTGTTATAATAAATGAAATTTAAAGGGAGTCGATTAATGACACTAAACAACACTTTTTAAATTTTTCTGGAGTCTCTGAAACATGTTCCGGAAAAATTTAAAAGTGTTGTTTAGTGTCATTAATCAACTCCCTTTAAATTTAATTTATTTCTTGGTGTTGGCAGTTTTAAGGTATTTACTGAGAGAAAACAGGAACAATGTAGTAGTTTTAATCAATGCATTCTTATTTGCTCCTCATAGCCTCAACTCTACTCAGAGGACAATAACTTAAGCAATTAACACTTTTATGCAGTTAACTTCTCTTGTCAACAAATGTTGGCACATTTCTTATATCTGTAACAATCAACATAAACAGTATTTATGTCTTTAGCTACATAATAAACAAAATATATAATTTAAGATTCATATGAAGTAATGTTGACTGCCTTTGTGGTCTACTGCCTTAGTCATCTTCTCTACCTTATTCAGATAGATAAATGAACATTAGAAATTAAATATGTGATATACCACTCGTATGTTAACACCATTATTATACAGGACACATTTAAGAATGCTGTATCAATCTACAGCTCAATATTCACAATAGTATTAGTAAACCAGACAGAACCCAAAAGCAAACAATGCAACACAGGGCCCTCTAGACTACTCCAATTGAAGTTATGTAGTGGCTGACAATAACAATTCTCTTTCAAAATCAAAGCTATAGTAAAACTTCCCAACCAAACTTAGTCAAATCGAGCAAAATCACAAGAAGGCTGTTACATGAATACAGAGGCACAAAGGAAAGTATGGAATCTAACCTGCACAACCCGGTTTGTTACTTTCTGGAAGATGAAACTAGTTTTCAATAAATTATTATTAGTGACTAAACTTCACTTATCTTTAATATATATTATTCTCAAAGAAAGTGAAATTCAGTCACTAATTATAATAATTTATTGAATACTATTTTCTTCACTGCCAATAACTTCAGCTTTTTACTTTTATTTGAAACTAGTATTATTCCTCTTCTTTTTTCTTCTATCTTTTAAAGGTTTTTCTGTATAGGTTTGAAAGCAAGGTAAATGTTAGTGGCAATATCATTCTCAGACTCA
Source organism: Mantis religiosa (assembly GCA_030765055.1). Classification (NCBI taxonomy): domain Eukaryota; kingdom Metazoa; phylum Arthropoda; class Insecta; order Mantodea; family Mantidae; genus Mantis; species Mantis religiosa. The sequence continues at coordinate 113,600,266 of CM060948.1, read as the reverse complement.
ACTGAAAGCAAAATTAGAGCACAAAAAGCAAGCAAGAGCATTATATTTATAATATGTACTTTATAAAAAACTCAATCTTGTCTTTCATACTGACACAAACATTATTAATGGTCATGTAGGCATGATAAGCTTCCAGCTATTTATATTGTTTTTCTGGAATGTAATATTCATTTGCATTCTATTAGATTCTAATGAATATTTCTGACATTGATAAAACACTTCTAGCTTTGAAAGTTAGAATCAGAACTGAAAATTATTTTAGTTAATTGAAGGAAATTAATCATTTATTCGTACTAGCTGTATAGAGGCTAAGGTTTTTGAAAGATAGAGCCAACATGAAAAATTCAATGCCATGGCCAGGATTTGAACCATGGACCTCCTGGTTTCCATCCAGTCACTCTAACCCATTGAGCTACCATGGCCAACTTGCCATCATGACACTAAATTCTCCATTTGACTCCTATATTTCCCCGGTAAACCACTAGGGGCTCTCGCATTCGAGATACACTGTATGTGGCGACTTACTATTGTAAGTACTTGAGTCCCATGCTTCATCATTTAACTCTTATTATTTTAGTTGATGATAGTTCGCACTACAGGCCATGTAGGCCCTTGGCCTCCCTAACCATCCCCTTCCATTCTACTCGGTCCTCTGCTTTTCTTCTCCCTATGAATATCTTCTTAACTACACTGGTTTCCGGCATTCTCTGCACATGGCCAATACACCTTATTCTTCCTTGTTCAATTTTCACTACTATATTTGGTTGTCCAAATAGGCACTGTAACTCTAAGTTAGTCCGCATTCTCCATCCTTCCAAGTCCCTTATCACTCCAAATATATTTCTCAAAATCTTCCTTTCCCACCGTAATAGCCACTGTTCTTCTCTGATTGTCAACACCCAACTTTCTGAACCATACATTACTATTGGTTTCAGTACAGTTGTATATATATTAGTATTCCTACTGATGTTCCTTGATTTAAACATATTCTGCAAGGCATAGAAACATCTGCTACCTCTTGCTATTCTTTCTTGAATTTCCACAGATGTTTTATTATCTACCGTTACTATAGATCCTAGGTATTTAAATTTTTCCACTCTTTGATATTCTTTCTCATGTAATTTAACTGAAGGTTCTCTTCTTCTTGCATCCCCATCACCTTCCATCTTCATATACTTGGTTTTACTAACGTTCAGTACCAATCCTAGATCCTGTGCTTTCTCTTCCAACACTACATAACTTTCCTCAAGAGCTCTTATATTCCTTGTGAGAACTGCCACATTGTTAGCATATGCCACTATTTGTACTGATCTGGAAAGTATGGTTCCTCCAGGGTTTATGGGTAATTGTTGGATTACTTTTTCCAGTGATAAATTAAACAGCAGTGTGGATAGCACATCTCCTTGTCTCAACCTCTTCTCCTCGGTAAACATATCTGATAAATCTTGTTCCATTCTAACCCTGCATCTTGTCAATTCCATAGTCATTCTTGTCAATCTCACCCGTTTTGGTGGTATTCCAAACTCTCTCACTATCTGATCAATTTTAGCTCTGTCCAGGCTATCATATGCCTGTTTAAAATCTACATACAGCTGATGAAGCTGTCTGTCATATTAATAAAACTTTTCCAGTATTTGTCGTAATATAAAAATCTGGTCTAATGTACAGCATTGTTTCCTAAATCTTACTTGGTAATCCCCAAGTATCTTTTCTAACCCTCGCTCCAGTCGTATGGCAAGTATCTTGCCAAAAACCTTTTAAGTTCCATCTAGCAGTACAATCCCACAGTAATTTCCACTCTGCCTTGTCTCCTTTTTTATATATTGGACAGATTATTCCCACATTCCAGTCATTAGGCATTTCTTCCTTTGTCCATATTTCATTAATACACAGCCTTCTCCGGTTCTTCTCCTCCATATTTCAGTAATTCCAGCTCTATTCCGTCTTCTGCTACAGCTTTATTGTTCTTTAATCCTTTGTCTTCCTGATTTCTACTATATCAGACTGTTCTACTTCCTCACCCTGTTCCTGTTCTTCCCTTTACTCGTTCCTGTTTCTCACTTCACTATCAACTTCTTCATTTCTGGTGAGTAACTCGTAGAAATGCTCTTGCCACCTTTCCAGCATTTTTTTTCTTTCCCCGATAAGGTTCCCATCCTTATCCTTAAAAGAAAACCACATTATTTTAGTTGATGGAAATTAATAATTTCTTCATACTAGCCGTATATAGGCTAAGATTTTTGATAGTCAACATGAAAAATTCAATGCCATGGCTGGGATTTGAACCACGGATCTCCTAGTTTACGTCCAGTTGCTCTAACCCATTGAGCTACCAATGCCAACTTGCCGTCACGGCATTAAATTCTCCATTTAACTTGTATATTTCCCCGGTAAACTAATAGGGGCTCTCGCATTCGAGATACACCATTTGTGGCGACTTGTGTTCATTCTTTGTGTTACTAAGCCATCAGAATAGATACATAAATCTCAAGAAACAAACTTCTCTAAACAAACAAACTCTAACACTTTAATTAATATATTAATATATTAATTATAATCTTATTCTCTATGCATAGAGGTTATAAGAACTCGTTAAGATTCTAAGAATACAATGACATTTTTCATGAGAATGTACTTACAAGCTAATGTTCATAACATACTCAAAAGCAATTTTACCTAGCCAATGTATATAATTTTGTAAAACCTTTTCTTCTTTTAGAGTGAGGGAAGGATCATATCCAAAGAGGTTTCTATGGCCCAAAAAGTCATCACAAATAATGCAAATTACATGGCAGTTCAAACTAACACCATAGGATGGCTGATATTCTACACTTATCCTATTTTCTGAATGAATAGAGCAGCATTAGCGAGTAGACACATGGTAAGGTTACTCCCACAAGTGAGAGCAACAAAGAAGGGACACAGCAATGAAAGATACTACACTTAAAGCACTGAGAGAATTAAAGGAACTTAAAAATATGTTGGAACAAAGTAATGGGAAACACAAAAGTAATAATGAAGATGCAGTATGCAACAAATTAGAGAAAATTGTGGGAGAAGTCTTGTTAGTAAAGAGAAGACAAGAGAACTTAGAAGATAAAAACGGATGATACAACTGGTGATCATGACAATTGAAGAGAATGGAGGAAGAGAAGTGAGATGCAAAGTACAAAATCTTATAGAAGGTGGGCTTGGAAGTGGGAGAAGAAAAATATAGTGCAGTTCACCATTACATAACTAGTTTTCAAGGTGATAAAGCCATAGGCAAGAGAAATTGGTACAAGGGCGGATCAAAAAGCATCGCACATTTTTTTTCTGCCATGTTATTGCAGCTGGAATGTTGAAATTTCACACAGCTGTAGTTAGAAGTTTTCTCTACAGAGGGTTTATTTTTATTCGTGCAGCTCTAGCAGGAGAAGCATGAACTATGCAACAAAGATGATACACATGCTACTGTCTTCCACACTTGAAGAGCAGCAAGATGTAGTTCTATTTTTAAGGGCCAAAGGGCATAAACCGAATGAAATTTACAGGGAAATGAATGGCATGTATGGGGAGGATTGTTTGGACCGTAGCAATGTCTCCAGCTGGTGTGTATTCTTCCAAGCGGGTCGTGTGAACTTGACTGATTCACCACGTTCCAGTCAGCCTGTAACGGTCGGTACTAACCAGAATGTCAGAGCCATTGAAGTGGCAATTTTGGACTGGCAAGTGCAACTGCGAACCTTACCACAACAGTTCAATATTTCCTACAGTGTTGTGTACAATATCATTCATGATGCCGAAATTTCGTAAAGTTAGTGCTAGTTGGGCGCCTAAGAACCTGACAGAACCACAAAGGTCAGCAAATTATGACAAGCTTGGATCACCTAATGTGGTACACTGCAGAAGGGCATGGCTTTTGGCAAGGAATTGTCACTAGTGATGAGTCATGGGCATACCACTACACGCCCAAAACAAAGCAGGCCTCGCTGGAGTGGAAACATGCAGGAAAAAAATTCAACGTTACTCATACTCAGTCTGCTGGGAAAGTGCTTGTCACTGTGTTCTGGGATATGCATGGTGTTTTACTGCTGACTTTGATGAACATGGGACCACTGTGAATACTGCAGCCTATATAAAGACTTTGGCAAAGTTGCATTGTGCTCTTCATGACAAATGCCACAACATTAATGCTGACAGTGTCAAACTTCTTCATCACAACGCTTGGCCCCATGTTGCTGCTTCTGCTTGTGAAAAAATCAACGCATATGGTTGGGACGTGCTCCAGCATCCACCATACAGGCCGGATCTTGCACCATTGGACTTCCACTTGTTTGGCACCATGAAGAAATTCCTGGCTGGCCAACACTTTGCGACATGCGCAGAAGTGAAATCAGCAGTCCGTAGATGGCTATACACTAAACAGACTTCTAAAAACAGCGCATATTGAAATTGATATCATGATGGGAGAAATGTGTTGAGAAATTTGGTGACTATGTTGAAAAGTAGATACAAGATGTAAGTTTAGTTGTGATTTTTTTTAACTATTAAACTTTTTAAAAAAAAAAAATTTGTGCATTACTTTTCGATCTGCTCTCATATATATACAAAATTAAGTTATGTATACATGGCAAGTTGGCAGAAGGAGAAATTGATGTCAAGAATAACTTACTCGCAGTGAACGACGAAAGGTAAACCTGATGACAAATGCAGAGGCTTAGGACATTACTCTGACACAAAAATTTATGGATCAGCCAGTGTGGAATCAATCAGCAGATTCAGATGAGAATGGCATTAGCAGAAGTGATGTCAGAAGACAGTGAAACAGAAGAACTCAGAACAGAAGAAAAGAAGAGGGTAATGCTGACAGATGACAGATGGTAGAGGAAGGATGACTCAACAGTGTGAAGGTTACATGAGAAGAAAGTGAAAATTTTCTTGCAATTCCCAAAACAATTGGTAAGAAATGGAGAATTGAAGAAGATCTAAAATAAGAAAAGTCAGAATGGGTACATGAAAAATACACTAACAAGGGGCAGAAATACATTTTCTGGATGGAGAAGATGAAATGAGCAAAATAAGGTATTTAAGATATAGAGGGATGAAAAAGGTGAATGGCAGACTGGAGCGAGAAGTGATGTTAGAGAGAGCAAGGAACCAAAGAGGCCAAAGAAATCTGAAGGTGTATGTTGTGTGACAAGATAAACAAGTGGGGAAGGAAGCTCTGATAAAAGTAGAAAGGGAATGGAGTGATGAATGAATCAAAGTGTGTGGCAAAGTGAATAATGGTATACCTTGATCAAGAAGGAAAGAGGGAAAGAAAGACAAATTGGTACAGTGAATAAAATGAGAATTAAATAGATCTTAATAAAGGAATAAGTTAGAAATAACACATGTCAGGTAATAAATTTCAGTAAGGAAAGGTTAAGGAGAAAAACTGATGAAAATGGGGAAATTGAAATGAGGAAGGGAGGCTAGAAGTGAAATAATGAAAGAGAGAAGATTAGAGTAGACACAATGAAAATTGAATAAATGCTAAGGAAGGAGATAAGCTGAGAAGGAGGGTATATAAAATAAAAGGGAAATTAAAGGGAAAAGTGAGACCAGGATACATTAAGGAAAAGGTAGAAATAAATGGGCCCAAATGTAAATTGTAGATGGAAGAGGGTCACCGTACACAATATAACCATGTGTTTGGCTGTATGGGACCCTAAAATAATGAAAGTATTCCAAGTCTACAAAAAACTGCAATAATGTGTAATATGCCATTGCAACCAAATGTAATTATTAAAAATTCAGTCATTCATATCCTTCTTTCTACAGAATATTTCATACTTTAAACTAGAAATATCCTGAAATCACATGGTTACATATGTTTATTGATGATTTTTGGAAAGCACCAGATTATTGCACTGGAGCAAGTGTATTTTGTAAAACATTCAATCATATGCCACATTTAGCCAAGAGAGATTGTCTTACAATGGATCCCCTCACATTGTGGCTTAGAAGCAAAAGAATAGATCACTTGTACAGAGAGATAATGAAATCCTCTGGACTATGATGAAGGAAGCACACCATAATGCACACATTGCCACTGTCACCATTAATCAGTGTTGTGGGAAGAGCTGATAGCTTATGAAAAGAAAACCTCAACAAAATGCTTGGTTGACCAATATGACAGTCAGTTGCACATTTTATGACAGTGAAACATGACTGCCCACCCACTCATCCTACCTTTATGGAACTTGTGCAAACAGAGTCATATCATTGATTTGGAGTATCTAACCTACTAGGTCTCAGAAGGACAACACTCTGAGAATGATACTGCAGCTAAGATTTTGAAAATCTAACTCTATTGTATAGAATAAAAAGAAGCATTTCAGAAAGTGAAGTGCCATTGTTACTTAAATTAGGCAAATGAGTCAATCTTGTAACTGGAGAAAAGTATATACAAGATTGACTCATTTTTTAGTTTGATTTATAAGTCACTATGTTTACACTCAAACTTCACTTACTTGTTGTATAATGAAACGTTTTCAAGATCATTCGATCTCATCCTCAGCTGTTTGATGACTAAATGAACATTCCTCTTCTTCCACCACTACGGAGCTCCGATCACTCTGCCATCTGGTGTTAGGGGCACGAAGTTTTAATACTTCATTTAATGCCGAGATTTCAAAATTTATAACTTTATCACGGTTTTTTGTTATGAATATTTTTTCCCAAATATCCAATTCTATGGGTGTACTTAAAGATTTTAACAGTTTAATGTTGTGGCCAATGTTGTGGTTTTCTGTCCAAAAATGGTGTGAAACTGCAGATTTTTCTGTTTGTATCAACTTAATGTTCCTCTGGTGTTCTTTTTCCCTGGTTAACAAGTTTCTCTTAGTTTTTCTTATGTAGCTTTTTTCACAGATTTCACAATTTATCTGATAAATTCCTGATTTCAAGTTGTTGGGGATTGAATATTTTAGTGATTTGCCTAATTTAAGTACCTAACTCTTATTGGTTTACTTTAGTACTCTTTCTAGAACAATCATTTGTAACTGAACAACATGCTATTACACAAATAAAAATATTTGCCACTTAGGCTTCACTTATCTTAAATTGGTGTTGATACTTCTTTTCAAATGGAAATCAATTTCCATTTGAAAAGAAGTATCAACACCAATTTGTTAAGATAAGTGAAGCTTAAGTGGCAAATATTTTTATTTGTGTAATATTTATTGCTTCACTGTAGCTAGCGTCATTTTCTATGTGAACAACATGCTGTTATTAAATAAATTAAATAAATGCAAATAGTAAATACATTCTCTCTCTTGAACTGGAAAGTTATTAAAACTTACTTTGAATGGTTGTAGGACATTAAACGAACATTTATCTGCATTCGAGCAGCCACTTCTAAAGGAATACCTGTAACCTGAAAAAAATAAATTAAATATTTAATAATTATACACCTTCTATATCTTCCTCCCTCTTATTTCCATTCCAAAGTAAACAGTACTTTTTCAAAGAATGTAGACCAATTATGCATTGGAGGAATTTAGTAACAATGACGTTGAAATTAGTTAGAAAAACTATTTGTAGTGTTTTTTTAACACTTCATCACCCATCAATATAAAAGAATAGGTGATGGAGTGTTACAAAACTGACTACAAATAGTACAAAAGTGAATCGAGAATATATTGACACATTGCTTCACTCACACTGTTTATTCACAGGACATGTTTCAAGAGCTCTTGCTCCTATCCTCAGCTGATACTCGACTCAGCTGATACTTGAGTCGAGTATCAGCTGAGGATAGGAGCAAGAGCTCTTGAAACATGTCCTGTGAATAAACAGTGTGAGTGAAGCAATGTGTCAATATATTCTCGATTCACTTTTGTACTAATTTGTGCTTCACTGTCCCTACGCTTCTTTCAAGTTTATACTTTGAGTGACTACAAATAGTTTTTCAATTAATGTAGACCAAATTACATGCTTGGTGCTACAAAAAATAATTCCCCTTGTAGAGCCAATTCACTAAGCGAAATACATTACTGAAAACTACAAAATGCTTAATGTAAACTAGGTTATTAATGCTGTCTCATTTAGGCAATTTTATACTTAATATTTTAGCGAACATATCTGTTCCCTGTACAATGAAGCAATGTCAAAACAGGATCCAAAGCATCTGTCAGTCATGTTAGTCATGCACCTATACATGTACCATTTGCATAAGACAAGAAGAGGCATCACATGCGAAAGTAAATAATTTAAAGAAAAACAACAAAAGGTTAGACAATATACCATGCTTAATTCCTGCCTTTAGTATGAGATTAAGGACATACTAGTAAACTAACTAAACACATCACATTCATGATATACCTACTGGCAGAAGAGAACAATGTAAAAGCATTATTTACTATTGCTTTAAGTATTTACCAGAATGTTGGATTTGTATTTGAAAGCTTTCTTTTATGAGACAAATTTCAAAAAGTCAATGCCAGAGCTAAATGTAGCTGAAACAGTAAGAGCATCAGCATGGAGAACTGAAGATCAATTTTATATCCGATTTAACTTTCTGATCTACAGCCTGCACTTGGCTATTTATGAGAGAACAGTTACCCAATAAAAATTAATTCTTAGGGAGAATAAACACAATAATAAAGCATGGAAATTAAAATCACTTGCAACATTGCAAGTCGCCTTTGAGGTATCACATCTTGAGTATTCTAGACAGCCTTAAAGGTTTATTGGGATACTTGAATCAATGAGAAAATTCAATGCATGTATGAGCATCTTGCCATGGCAGCTGGAGTGGTAAGAGCATTGGCATGGAGAGCCAAAGAGCCATGGTTCATAGTACTGGATTTACATCTTATTCAACTCCTCTCTCCCTTCCCCTCTCTTTCTCAACTCTACCCTATTCCTTTCTCCTATCTGCTCTCTTTATTTACCCCTCTCACTCTTCTCTCTTCGTCTCTCTTACTCATCTCTTCTTTTCCAACTTTTTCCTATTTTTATTTCTTTTTTATCCAAAAATAAATTTATATATATATATATATATATATATATATATATATATATAAATTATGCATCTTATATAACTATATAAATTATTAAATAATATTAAAAAAATTATTTTACTTTTATAAAAAATATATTTCTGGAGAAATGTCTGTTTCATTTTTGGGTAGAATAGAATATTTCCTCTACTTCCTTAAGTAAGTCGTACAAAAGGTAAAAACATAATTAAAAGGGAAAAGGAGTAGAGTCACTTTAAATACCTTGTATATCACAGCACAAAAATTTAATAAAAAAAATATGTTTGAAAGTAAACTGAATTACTTTGTTACTTGACAAACTTAGAACATTTCTGAACAGCAGTATGCAAAGACAATTTGTGCACATCTTTGCTCTACAGATCACATGTGAACAATTCATCAACACACAACATTTCAACCAACCAATAATAGTGAATGTAGTTCTACCTAGCATGTACTTACAAAGCGGAGTAGGTGGTGAGCAGAAGCCACAAAGCCATAGCAAGCTGCAGCAAAACTTGGGGTTCTGTCATTTTTAATCTGAAATTGGCCTTAGGGTTAGTATGCACATGTGTTCAGTTTGGTTTGGTTCAGTTCAGTTCGGTTTATTTCTTGTCTGTTTATATCATGTGCATAGATGCATTAATATAATTATACATAATAAACTTAATTTGAATTAATTCCCTTTTCTACCACGTACAATCTGTGAGCAATCTATGTGTGTAAATGAAGTGTGTATAATTAGTTATCTTAACACTACATTTTTCCTACTCCTTTTCCAATAAAACCCAGTGCAACATTCTCAATTCTAGCATTCATTTTTCAAAAAACAATTATCAGCAGCTCCATTTCTAAAACAAACAATTCTTAAGGTTATTAGGACAAAAATGGTTTAGGAAAAGTGGATCAGGTAAAATTAATAACAAGATAAATTTAGGAACAATGGATTAGGGAAAATGGCCAAAAATAAATAATAAAAATGAAGTTTCCATTTTACATGCATTTTCATCAAATCCGTGCAATTCTAAGTTAGCTAGTAAGTTAATAAGGAGCTGTACATGTCTGTGTAGCATCAGCTTAGTATGAAATGCCATAGAAGCAGGTGTCCTTGAGAGTTTCAAAACACAATTTTTCTTATAAAACAATTCCACTATCAACATTTCTGCTCACTGCCTGAAATTTATTGGTGAACTGGGTTTTCAGAAAATTTGATATGGTTTGCTGGGATAATTCTTCTATGACAGCTTTGATTTATTAAAAGAATGCAAGATAAATTAATTTCTGAAATAAAAAACATATTCCCATGCATGTTTGGAAACCATGAAGGACTGCAATATAGCATAAAAATTTTCTGCATTTAATATGTTTTTAGCTTGAGATAAAACAACTGCAGTATTATTTATATGCTATCATTAAAATATTTTATATTAAATCTATCCAAATTTTTTATATTCCATCAAACACAAATGAATTTCACTATTCAGGTAAAAAAGTTCAACAGCGAATCCAATACACACCTGTTCAAGGTTTAGATAAAATTCATGCAAGCTTTTGTTGGGCCTCATGCCTTCAATGCTGTTCACATAGGAAGGATCTGCTAAGTAGAAATGAGGATATGAAACAAATGCAGGTGCTCCAAAACGACATTTTGAAATTCCTCGTACTCCACTTGGTACACAGTCTTCAGTGCAGGTGGTTACTCCAGATGGTCCACTAATATGATTTTTCATGCAGAAGCATCGGTCATATTTATACTTTGTTCCATTATCAAACACACTGTCATCCCCATAAAACCTGTAAAAAAAATCAAGGTGTAATAGATTATATGCTTCTCTAGTAAAGCATCAACTTAAAATTGGCTTTAACGTTGATGTACAACATGTGCCAGCAAAACCCAGATAAAACAATTTTTCATCTAGTCTTCTGGAGAATGTCATTTGTACAAAACCTTAAGAAATAAACAAAATTCACAGCATTACCATTTACTGGTATTGAATACTGCTATTTCTTATGTTTTATCTGCAGTTTATTGTTCACATATAATTTGCAGATAACCAAAAAGTGAAACACAGCCCTAATTTGAAGAAAACAGATTTTGCCTCAAAATTTCTAAATACTATTAACTTACTGGTGGGAAATTTATAGTAGTCTCAGACAAATAATTGCCTCTTAAAATCAAAATTTAAAATGTTTCTGAGATAATCATTCATTAAGTTCTCTATCTTATGAAAAAGAGATGGTTGAAATTTTATATTTCAATATGTTTTAGAGCAGTGATCAGCAGCAGCGTGCACCCTCATGCTATCGTCTCTTAATTGCATGCATGCTAGTGCACTCAGAACTGTTGATGGGTAAGCAGAGGTGCAGTGATGGCTTTTCCGTAATGTCTTACAACTCCTTAGTCACGTTCAGAGATAATCGAAGCATACAATGTTCACATGCATTTAAATAAGTGTATGTTATGTAATTAGCATAGCAGTTATTCAGCAATTTCTTTTAGGAATTTAATAGGCTAATATAAATATATACTTTAGGACAGTCTTATTGATGCTGTGCCACATAGAACATAACAACAATAATAATAACAATAACAATAATAATAATAATAATAATAATAATAATAATAACAATATAACAATATTCATTTAGCCTATAAACATGGTGCAGGTATGTTTCAGGCATCGTCCAGTTAAGAATAATTATAAGAATAGTCACAATAAGTTTCAGTTCTAAAAGAAAAATACAGTGAGGTTTCACAATTTTAAGTGCCACTATTTTCAATATTATTTATAATATTTACAATTCATCTATTCCATATAAACATTTATTTAAAAGATACCTTTTTAGCTCCCTTTTGAAATTATCTCTGTGTTCTTGGTAATCTATTGTACAGCTTTGCACCACTGCAAAGTGGGTCGTGTTCAGTTGTACCCTTATTTATGGTGGTCTGATACATGTTCTTGCCACATGTGTTGTGGTCATAATGTTGTTTGTTACAATGTGTTACATGCAAATTCTTATTAGTTTTATATATATATATATGAGATAACAGTGAAATAGCTTATTTTCTACAAAAGTATTACAATATGAAGTTTTATACCCTAAACCATATACTGCTCTTATACATTTCTTCTGTAATACCAACAATCTATTTAAATTATGTACACTGGTGCTTCCCCATACTTCAATGCCATATTGTAGGTAAGGATATATTACACCAAAATGTTATTTTCAATGTAGCCGTATCTAAATATTTTGAGAGGCTCCTCAATCGATATAAACCTGTACTTACTCTTTTACACACATATTCTATATGTGGATTAAATGAGAGGCTGCTGTCCAAAATTATACCTAGGAAATTAATTTGTTATACTAGTTCAATGATACTGTTCCCTCTTTTACCACCAATGGTCTTTCTGAATTCAATCTTCCATACTGAAAATGCAATAGCTTTGTTTTATCTATATTCACTTTTAAATTATTATGTTCCAGATATATAAGTCATTAAAAGTATATATAATAGAATTCTCCAAGAGATTCATGGTTTTGTGCCAATACAGTAAAGTGGTATCATCAGCATAGGATACATTTTTGCAGTTTTCATAGCGACATAAGTCATTTATATATAATAGAAATAATATTGGTCCGAGTACCAATCCTTGTGGCACACCATACTTAACTGTATCATACAGTGACATATAACATCTAATTGACCCATTGTTGTTACAAGTTATTATTGTGCATTGTTTGCGATTTGTTAAATAGGATTTTAGTATGTCATGCATTTTGCCCCTTATTCCATAATCTTCTAATTTGTCCAATAATAAATTTAACGCTCACTATCGAATGCTTTAGAGATCTAAGAACAGTCTTACTTTTTGATTACCTTTATCTAATTGTGAATAAATCTCTTGTACAAGATCTACGATAGCCGTAGTCATAGAGAAATTCTTTCTAAAGCCATGCTGTGTTTTAACTAGTAAGCAATGTTTATTTCCATTTCAATTACAAATTATTATACATTTACATACCTAATACTACACTGAGTTGCTGGTTACCCTTGGGCCCAATAGACTTAAACTCTGAGGTTGTTGAGCTAATGGATCCCTATTGGCATCTTATCTAAAATAACTTCATCTTCATTTTCATCATATTTACTTATCTTCCTCAACCATTTGGCTCTTAAAATTTCCCAATTTCAATTAAATTTTTCCTAGGTTTTACACTCATTAACTTCATTGCTTGAATTTCTTTTGGTAGCCTTGCCCATTCTTTTTTACCTATTTTCTCCCTAAGCAACCTAGTTTCTTCACATTCTAAAAGCAAATGCTTGGTGACACAATGGGCATTTCTCCAGATCTCTCCTCTTCCCAAACCCTTCAGTTTCACTACCCATTCTGGCCCATGCAAAGCCTTCTCTTGCTGCTTTATCAAAAATATCAATGTATTTTTCCCTGTTCCACATCACTTTCATCTCTCTATAAGTTTCCAGTGAGCTTTTCAAGTCAAAGTTTCCTAACATTTCTTACCTTTCAATATCTTCCGTTCTTAACCTAAGTCTTTCCAAAATCCACTTCGCAATAATTCCCGGTTTTGCCACATGACACCAAACCCTAACATTTTAACTACTATGTCATGTTTATCTAAGAAGTTAACTAGTCTTCAATTCAAAACTTTTTCAAATATTTTACTAAATACACAGGTAAGAGTTACTGGTCTGTAGTTAGCAATATGGCATCTGTGCCCTTTTTTAAAAATTGGTATTAATTTTTAGGCACTGTGGGAAAGTATTGTGTTCTATTGAGAAATTAATCAAATATACAATTATATCTATAAGTTCATTTTTGCAGTATTTCAGTACTCTAGTGGAGGTGCCATCCCAGCCACAAGAGTTTTGTTGTTTTAGTTCACTGATTATTTTACTAATTTCAGTATTATTTGTAGGCATGAGGTAGATTGAGTGTTCAATGGTATTTTTAGGTTCATAGTTGATAGGGAGTTTTTGCAATTTGATGATTCTGTTTGTAAAGTACTGGTTAAGACTATTGCAGACATCATTTGGGTTTAGTATCTTTTGCCTATTCATTTCTAAGGTTATATTTTTAACCTCTTTCGTTGTTTGCCTATAATTATTTATAATATTCCACGCTGCTGCTGTTTTATTTTTAGATTGACTAATGGAAGTGCTATAAACCTGGGATAACTGCATAGTGAGTGCCTTGCCATATTCTTTTTTTAGTGTTTTGTAGCAGTTATAATATATTTGTAATTTAGTTGCATGGTAAAATTTGTAAACAATTTCATTCTCTGTTTTAAATTCCTTATTTCATAAGTCAATGGTATTTTATGTTTTGCTTTATTACTTAATTACCAAGTCGCTTTTTTTTAGTGAACAAGCTGTATTAAAATGCATTAGCACTAATATAATTTTGAGTCGAATAAAGTGTTAGCAGTAGAAAAGAACAAACATTACAGAAATAGAGATACATTAGAAATAAAATTGTACAATTTGCATCAAAAACTTACCAAACAATAAGCAAATATATTTCGGGAAAATTTTGAAAACAGTTTATTTGCATATCTTAATGGAAAAATGAAGAGGAAAACAGCAAATTTAAAAAATAAACTTAAAAGTTTGTGCCAGAAAGCAAGCACTTTTGAAAAGAAAAACCAAAAAGACAAACACAACCTAAAAGATCACCCAAACAATGTTGTTAAGCTATCAAACCAAATTTTCACAAAATCAGAACTGAATATGCTGAATCTCGGTTTAAAAAACATTTGTAGACTATTCCAACCAAGTTGAAGATTATATTGCTGACATCCAAATTGCTACACACACTTAATGAAGAAAATAGAAACACAGTAAAAAAAAATGCTCCAAAATAAAACAAATTAAAAATGAAAAGAAAATTAATTTTAGTAACCAAGTAACGATGGTTTGCAAAACATGTCCTCAAAATAGGTACGTAAGTGAAGCCGATATGTAATAAATACGACTCATCTATAAATTAATAATTATTTTGCTTCACTGTGGTGTTCCAATAGTTAAATCTGGATATAATATTAATACTTTTATTGCAGCTAAACAGCAATTAAAGAGAGGCAGATTTACATTAAAATATGTTATATACATATAAATTACATATTTGCATACTCTGTGATAGACAGTTGCCTTTTGCTGCATACTTCTAAATGGCAGGGTTCACAAATCTGTCCACATAGTTTATATACACACATTTCCGATGGTTCGTGAAATCTTTGTTTTACATATCATATGGTGAAAACCGTGTACTGCCATTCTAGTTACCATATGCCTCATATCGAAGTTGGCTGCTGTCAACGTCCGGTCTGCCCCTCTCCCATAGAGTTCCAGGGGTACTTCTTCCCTTTTTCTTTCCAGTGATTTTAGTAGTTTCTCTGATATAGAGCTTTTACACTTTCAAGTACAGATGAGAAAGAGGACAAGAGGGGAGAAAGAAAAAGTATATCAAGAGAAGTTAAGGAGAATAGAGGAGTCCCACTGCTGCACCTCCGTTAGTCATGGTTGATACTAACTGTGCAGGTCCGGTTGGCTTTCCTGGCTATGGACCATGACACAAGGCCCAGACCATAGCCAATGCAATGACATGGGTTTGGAAAGGTTAATGGGAAGGATAAAAGATTGTTGTAAGAATGTTTCTTTAATTGTAATTTTAGTGCACCAGGAGTGCTTGGGAGGGCATGGACGCCTAGCGGCATCGAGGTCGCTGGTGTGTGTCTGATGTGGTGTCCATAAGAAGGCTTGTCAGGTTGGTTTGAATGAGTTCAATGCTGCTGTGCAATTGGGTGAAGTCCTGTTGGAATGATTCCGTTTCAAACGATGAGTTTGCCAGGGCAAAATGTAGATCAACTTATTTCTAATGTATTGTGTCCAGTAACTGTATTACGTACTTCTGTGTGGTTGAGGTGGTTCCGGTGTTGGATTCTATCTTATTCAGAAGTTTTTGGTGTACAGAAGTGTTCTTGGTGAGCTCCGTGACTTGTTCCTGTGAAGTTTTTGGTTGTGTGATGACTGTGGTCAGAGTATTCCTCCATGGTTCAGCAGGTTCGACTGCTGGTGTAGTCGGTGTTGTCTGAACTACTGCGGCAGTGACTGCAGCGTAGGTTGCAGCAAAGGAAGATGTGGCTGCAGTTTCCGATGGAGCAGTTTGAGTGGCTCGAGATGTGGCTTCCTTCCGGGAAGGCTACGGTGGCTGTAGAGCTTCCGCAGGAGTTTCTATGGAGGCGTCAGATGTTCTTGGCGTGTTTGGTGCATGTGACGCTTTAGGAGTAGCCCAGAACTTTCCCAATGAGAAATTGGGCTGCCCCTTAGCAGCTTCCTTCAATGGACGGTGTGACCATATAACTGCTATCCCATACATTAGGATTGGCATGATTTTTGTTCTGAACAGCACCATTGCTGTCTCTTAAGTTACGGATTCTAATGCAGCTGATTTTGTGCACTGTCCTTACAGCTTGCCCTGCTTTCTCTGTCACATGCTTTGTAAAATACTTGGCACTTGTTTGCAGTGTGATTCCCAGGTATTTGAACTCTTTTGTGATGGTTATCTTCCTTCCTTTGATAAAGATTTCTGCTGAAGCAGGAGCCCTCCCTCCTTGTCTAAATATCACCATTTCCGTCTTTGATGTGTTTATTTCAAATTTGTGTTGTGGCACCACTGTTCCATACTGTTCATTAGTTTTTAAGTTTTTTATGTCTTTTGAACCGACGGCTATATTGTTGGGATTCACGTATGCTACTATGTCACTCTTTTGAGCTATTCTCCTAATTTCTTCTGCTGCCAGGATGAAAAGTACAGGACTTAGTGGATCATTCTGTAGTACTCCCTTTACTAAACATAAAATGCAGATATTGATTAAGCACAACATTTATGTCAAATAGGTAATTTTGTTAAGTTAAACATTTCCGAGATATCACTTTCTTATTGGTTTGAATTTTCAAAAATGCTTCCTTTCAAGTGGTAAGTCCCTATTCAGTTCTTATTGTGGCAATGCATGGTGCATTGCCATCACAGAGCATTCTACTTTTTAAAATATCTATCACTTGAATCTAAAGTATCTTTGTATGTCTATAATGAAATTTTATACGGACGTTTTAGAGGAAGTTATGTGAATGCAAAATGTCAAGAGTTTTTGCAATATCAGATTTAGTTTGAAAATTGTAATTCTTCTGAATTAATTATTAATCACAATACAATAAAAACTGCAGAATGCAAAAGCCCTATAAAAATGGCTTTCAAAGAGAAGCTGTATTCTTTTCAGTATATAACAATTTGATGCAATCTGAAACAGTAATTCTTTTAAATTATCACCTATAGTACTATGTCCAAAATGGTTTCTTTAAAGGATATTGCTTTAATTCAAAAATATTATTAATTTTTGTAAAATGCACACCAAAGCACGTAAACAGCTGTAAATGTACATTTATAATATGCAGTACTTAAATGCCCTTAATTTGTCACAGTCTGGAAAACATACATGCAAATAAAAAATTAAGTAAGTTGACCAATCAACTGAGCATGAGGAGGATGTCTCCTTCAAATATGTTCTGTCAAGTGAGAAATAGAGCAAAAACTTTTTTAAAATTAACAGAAGTTAATCGTATAAATTTGGAAAATTAATTTCAATTTACAGTAACATTCAACATTCCGACAGAGAGCAAATGTAACTACAAGTTGTAGTTGTTCAAGATATCTACAAAGCTTAAATCTAATTGGAGACAAACTTGCTGGTATATGATAAATTACTGCACTGGCTATCTAATTTCAAAATGATCATATTTATTTTTATTTAAAATAATGCCAACTTTTGCACCATTTGGGTCGGCAATAACGGTTACAACTGTTGGCAAATACAGGCTACATGGTAAGGTAACCATATGTCTCAGTTTTTTAAATTATGCCCCAGTGTTCCATTAAGGACTACTTTTGTTCTGGTTTTTTATAATAACAGATATTTAAATTGTGAAAGAGTGATTCATTATATAAACTTGAATGATTTAACAATACTGCAGTTCATGGACTTGCAAGTCAGTTGCATCAGCAGTACTCACGTTACATACAAATTATGACAATAATTATTGGTGCTTGTGAACAGGGAGAGGCTTATGATTTTCCACAGGCTCTGTAAAAAATAAAGATTGACACTAAGCCTTGTGCTTGTACTGTATCTCAAATGATGGTGTATTATTCAGTTCGTTGGACAAGTTTATAGTTATGTGTGATTGGAGGAATTTAGTAACAGTGACATCAAAATTAATCAGAAAAGCTACTTGTACTCGTTATTAAATTATAGATGAGTCGTATTTATCACACATCAGCTTCAATTACATATCTATATTGAGGACATGTTTTGCGAACTATCGGTCGCATCATCGGCTCTAATGCAATAGTTCGCGAAACATGTCCTCAATATAGGTACATAAAGGAAGCTGATGTGTAATAAATACAACTCATCTATAATTGTTTCGCTTCACTGTGGTGTTCCAATACAGTTAAATTTCTATACTTGTACTCGGTTTATTGACACTTCGTCACTTACAGAAATGTAAGCGACGAAGTGTCAATAAATCAACTACAAATAGTTTTTCCAATTTTTTCGTATGTGTTGTGAATGTGATGTCAGTTCCTTCCTTTCTAGATCTGGACATTGGTCATTGATAACGCTGAAACATAAGTGCAGGTTTAACGAAAGTTTACAAAAAGAACTTCGTTTCCTAAAAAAGAGAAAATGTATGATATTTTGTAAGTTCTGCGATTGCAGTTTCATCATAATGCGCAGTGCAAAAAGTGATATTTTGGTACACATTTAATGTTAATTTAATAATGTTAATTTAATTTATACACAGCTAAACATTGTAACCAAGTGACTGACAGCACTGCTCTTACAATAAAAGTGATACTCTTTTTGTAAAACAATCAGTGCAAATAAAATGAATGGAACTTAGCTGCAAAGGAGGGTACATTGAAGTATCACACTGTTGTTCATAATCATAGTTTTAAATCTGAAGACAGTAACATGACACTACACAAATAACTGGTACATATAAGTAGGATTTTCTTTTTTAAGTATTTCCTACTTCTCTTTTTTTATTGTATAAGTATATATGTGTATTTGTGTGCACAAATGAGAGAGAAGTGAGAGAGGCTGTCCTGGTAAGAATTTCTGAAATTATGATCACTTAGTTAAGTTTTTATGTAACAGTTACCAGTAATGATTAAGTTGTTTTCATGGCATTATGTTCACAGTTGCACTACAGTAAAGGTTAACATTTGCAACAACTCAATATGAACAATGTCCACACAAACTTACTTTGCAATCTGATATAATATAAAAAGAAGTTTCTCTAGCGGTGTCAACACTTTGATTGCTACAGTGATTTATAATCGCAAAATGCATTTGCATTTGATTACACACACCCACGCCCACGCCCACACCCACGCCCACACCCACGCCCACACCCACACCCACCCCCCCCCCCACACACACACACACACACACACACACACACATATATTTTAAATGTTACGTCCTCCATTAAGTCATATCGGACGATGAATGCAATGGGCAAAATGATGCTCAAATGAGCCCAGGGTTCATAGAGCTTAGAGTTACCCGACATTCATCTTTCAGGATAAGGGAAAACCCTGGAAAAAACCTTATCCAGGTAACTCACCCTGGCCGAGATTCGAACTCGGGACCTCTTGAACATCTATATAGGAGTCTTAATGTAAACATCACGCGATGCAGATATAACAAAAGAAAATACATCATTACTGCCAACATAAACATGACTGAGGTTAAGCATATTATAACTTAAATATTCATACAGAATGTTGCATAAAACATTTTAATACATTTTGAAAGGCACTGCTGCCAGAGAGGAGAAACATTAATATCTAAATATATTTATATTTCAAAGTATAAACTTGGAAGAAGCGTAGGGACAGTGAAGCACAAATTAATACAAAAGTGAATCGAGAAGATATTGACACATTGCTTCACTCACACTGTTTATTCACAGGACATGTTTCAAGAGCTCTTGCTCCTATCATCAGCTGATACTCGACTAGTGTAAGTTGTAGTGGTTTCCTCTTTCTCCATTTTGTCAATAGATGGCGTGATGTACTTGTCAAAGATGTCCGGTGGTGGAGTTTCAAAACTCATGACTCTATGATGACTTTTGTTGATGAAGATTTTTTCCCATACGGAAAGGTCTATGGGGTGATTAACATATTTTATTAGAGATGTTTCTAAGTTGATGTCATGTCTAGTATTCAAAAAATGAAAAGCCACTGCTGATTTTTCTGTTTCACCATTTTTAATGTTTCTTAGATGTTCTTTAGTTCTGAAGTTAATATTTCTTTTTGTTTTTCCTATATAAATTTTAGGGCAAGTTTCACATTTGATCTCATAGATTCCTGGTTTTTCTTTGGTAGAGATTGAATTTTTAGGTTTAATATCAGAAATTTGTTAAAAGGCCCTCCCAAAAATTCAACAAAAATCATCATAGAGTGATGAATTTTGAAACTCCACCACCGGACATCTTTGACAAGTACATCACGCCATCTATTGACAAAATGGATTAATAGCAAAAACTATTTGTAGTTGGTTTATTGATACTCGTCACTTACTTTTTTATATTAATGAGAGACTAGTTTCAAAAGCATTGAAATTAGTCTCTCATTAATATAAAAAAAAGTGACGAATATCAATAAACCAACTACAAATAGTTTTTGCGATCCATATATTACTTAAAAGTAAAAAACTGAAGCTATTAGCACTGAAGCAAATATTGTTCAGTAAATTACAATAATTAATGAATAAACTTCACTTATCTTTGATATTAATACATGTAAAACTTACTCAAGGTGGAGTCGTTATGAGACCAAAACAATTTTCCAAATTGGACAAATTTTCATATTATGCAAAGTACAATTAGGCTACAGAAACTTTATCATTTTTCATGTATCATAAATATGTATTTGTAATTATACACTTATGTAATTATGTACCTTAACTCCTGTACAGTAGATGTTCACTTATTTGTAGGTATTTCATACTAGAGAATGCTACACTATCACACTATAACACTAACACAATATAATGGCATGAACAGTAATTTATATAATGATCTTCTTGCATTATTATCCTAGGTTTAATTGCCTTATATCTCACTCACTTTTTTTGCCACATACCAAAGAGGGAAGTCTGTCTGAATTTTCTGTTCACAGTTGTTTTCTTTGCATAATGTTTTGCATTTTATAATGCTACAACAGCTCTGGAGAATTTGCAAGTGTTGCAAATTCAATGATATGGTTTATGCATATGATTACTTCAGCCTATTAATTTTCCTAGGGATATTTTCATTTTGTATCTCTTTTTTCTGAATTTCCTCATCTTCTGCATTTTGGATGTGTATTAGATGTGTTGAAGTAAAAGTTACATGAGTTGACAGGTCATCACTTCAAATATAATCTTCTGGACTAAAGAAATATGGTATTCCGCATCTTAATCCTTTCAACAATTGCTGCTGCATTTTCCTCAGCTTCAATGAGTATAGGAGTATCTTTTCCATTATCTCCAAACCCTGTTTTGTTGAGGCATGTTGTGATTGTATCAGGCTTTAACTCCCTTACTGCATCCAGGACGGAAACTGACCGTGCAAGAGCAAATGCACTTTCAGCTTCAACACTTAATAAAAGACTGTTTCAAATATTGTCTATAATGGGACTTGAATATGTAAATAACTCCCTGGGTGATAGTTGAACCGGTTGGTAACCAAGCAATCAGATTGTCCTTATAAATGGAGAGCTATACTAAAGACGTTAAAAACAAGGGAATTATGTATTTATGAATTATAAGCCTCTTTTGGGTTAAGTGTTCTCGAACTGAGATTTCCTCATTGGTCTGCTGGAAATATAATGTCATGACAGCTTGTTGCCATAGTAGCTCCGTGGGAGAGCAACCACACAGAGCAGATCTGTGGTTCATGTCCTGGTTATGGCAATGAATTTTTCATTTCTGATTCTAACCTTCTGAAGCTCACCTACACACGGTTTGTATATGTTAGAACATACCTATCACTGAATGCTCTTATAAATGGAAAGCTGCCTAATGAGTTGAGGTCACTAGTTCATGATGTCACCCAGATTTGGTAACCATTAGTTACACTGTATTCATTACTTCAATAATCATTAGGTACATTAAGATATCCATTACATTATTTTCTGCCCATCCCTAATATGCATATCAAAAGACCTTTCCATTCACAGGTGTTAATCTTCCAATCTGAATAAGTGTTAGTGGTATTCATAATCCAGCAGATATATTTTCTTTCCAGTTGCCAAATTGCATTTGAGGGGAACATTTTAGCCTGTTTTATCTTTTTATTCTAAATATTAAGGGACTGATATTTATTTTGAGATACTGAATTGACTTACTTTCTTTCATTAACCTTAAAACTATTGGTCATAGTGATATGCAATAAATCACTATAAGGAGAAAATATATCAAGAAAAGGAAATAACTGTGTTGTGAATTGGAGTATTTAAACAAAAGATTTAAACTTTAAATTTCTTTTTTTATATGTGTAACAATTTGTTTTATTTTTTGGCTCAATGACTATAAACCCCTTCTGATTACTGGTAAGGGTTCTCTTGGATCAACAGTGTTTGACAGTCCTACGTTACACATTTTCAAAAATTAACTTCATCATTTACAAGTCTCTATGGGATTTTTTTTTTTAATTTCTACAGCTACCTTTAATTACTGCAGTCACATAAGCAGATGTCTTTAGAAACAATTCCTTTATATGTTGGTTCATTGACTCCCCCCTAGCTCTACTTCTAGACTCTTGTAGAGCTGTATGGTTATCATCAAAGGAAAATTAATATGCCCTTAACCTAGATATTCAATCTGCAACATCTGATATGAAAAGTTAGCATAA
This sequence comes from Mantis religiosa, assembly GCA_030765055.1. Taxonomy (NCBI): domain Eukaryota; kingdom Metazoa; phylum Arthropoda; class Insecta; order Mantodea; family Mantidae; genus Mantis; species Mantis religiosa. The sequence goes on along the minus strand of CM060948.1, from coordinate 113,577,268 downwards.
TAACAACTCAACCACAGAGATAGTTTTACAGGATTTTTATTAGTTTTCAAATATTCCATTGTTCCTTTGAACTTTCCAATCACTTATCTTTCATCCAATTACTAAACAAATATAATTATTTGTAATAAAACCTTCACTTATCTTTAAAGAAAATGACTTAAATTTCTTATTGATTGAGATTGCGTTTTCATTAACATTCGTTTACATCTTCAGTCATACAAAATCTCATTGTCAATGTTACGATCACTAGAGGTCTCTACATTTCAGCCTGTACTACCAAACTCTGAAAATGAAAAACTTAAAGACAGAATTTATTATCGGTATTTCAAAATTCATTATGCGATTTCTATTTTTTTACAATAAATATTTTTTCCCAAACCATTAAATCTATTGGACCATTTAGTTGTTTTAATAATTTAACTTCTAGATTTATTTCATGGTTAAATTACCAAAAATGATTTGCAATGGCCAATTTATCAGTTTATACCTAGTATTTCGAAAATGTTCTTTCATTCTGGTTTTTAAATTACGTTTGGACTTTCCAATATAAACCTGATCACAATCTAAACAATTAAATTGATAAATGCCAGATTTTTTATTATCAGAAATTTTATCTTTTTAGAGAAATGTAGAATTTACTCATAACGATAATTACATAAAAAATAAAAGTTTTAACTCTTTTCACATATATTTCCTGTTTTTAATAGTTTGATTTATAGGCTAATAAATACACCCCTGAATAAAGAGGAATTTAATAGAGAATATAAACACATTATTAATAATGCTTTAATTAATGGTTTTAATAAATACTTTATAAACAAAAAGATTGAACAATTTAAATTTAAAAAAATTGTTAATGATATTTCTACCTTTAAAAAAAATAAAAGACAATTATAATTTTAAAAAATTTATTTACCATCCTTGGGTTAATAAACATTATCAAAACATTTTTAAAGAATTTGGTATAACTTTGGTTCCTCAAAATAAATATAATATTAAAAATTTACTACATTTCTCTAAAAGAGATAAAATTCCTGATTATAAAAAATCTGGCATTTATCAATTTAACTGTTTAGATTACGATCAGGTTTATATTGGAAAGACCAAACATAATTTAGAAACCAGAATGAAAGAACATGTTCTAAATATTAGGTATATATTGGCTGTTGCAGATCATTTTTGGTTTTTTAACGATGAAATAAATGCAGAAGTTAAATTATTAAAACAATTAAATGGTCCGATAGTTTAAATAGTTTGGGAAAAAATATTTATTTTAAAAAATAGAAATCGCATAATGAATTTTGAAATACGACAATTGATTCTGTTGATATAATTTTGTGCTTCATTGTATCATAGTCCTTACACATTGGAATTGATTCTGTCTTTAACCCAGTCACATCACATTTAAATGCCTGAGCAACTAACCATGAAATCAAATTTAAATTCCCCAACTCTGAGAGTGGTGACAGCTTAATGCTAAAAAACTCATTTAAAAGCAACCAATAATTATTTTTTGCTGAATATTTGCATGCACAATACTGAAAGCATAAACTCATCAATAGTGTTGTTTTAATATTGCGGCTGTGTGATAAAATTCAAAACAATCCTCTAAATGAAGAGCAACACCACACTTTTTACACTAGCACACACTTTCACTTCACTTACCCCTGCTGTACACATGACACCTTTTAGTCAATTTTCTCTTCTTTTTAGTTGAAGGAATGTGCATAGGGAAGTGAGCCCATGATTTTGCCTGTAGTCTCAAAGGGATTGTGCTGAAAGAAGGTCGACCTCGAACCGAATACTCTGGCAGATGCATGGATTCCAGTAGCTGTTGTGCCATTGTTGTTCTGAAGTCTGCATAACTTCTCTTCTTCTTTCCCATCATCTCGTAATACACAATGAAGGAGTTGTGAATTCATATATCAAGAAGATAGAAAAATATTTTCCTATACCCCATCACTGTGTGTCGCATTATGGGAAACACAGCTGTCACTTGGTCCTGTAAATCAACACCTCCCATCCCCTTCTGGTATTCAAGGGCACATTTCAGTTTTTGGACCTTCTCTCTTGGTGTTTGGCTTTGTTTTCTTTTCATCTTTCCCGTTTCCGTGATGTCAGTTGATTTGTGTTTAGTGGGGAGGAAATAAACATCCTTATTATCCCTCCACCTTACACATAGGATATTTTTGGCACGCCATATCTCATGCTCCCCACGCTTTAGTTTATTTGTGCAGATATTGCGTGGCATATCTTTCTGTCTCACAGTCCCAATTGCATTTGTCTCTCAGTAAGTCTTCTAAATAAATCTGGAGAGGAATACCAATTATCTAAAAATGTGTGACCTTGGTTCAACAATGGTTCACACATACTGAGCACTACATTGGTACTGGCAGGAAGACTAGAATGTACTCTATCTTCACCTACATAGATTCTGAAATAAAGGCAGTAACCTGAATTAGATTCACAAATTTTGTAAACTTTCATGCCAAATCTTGCTCTTTTGGATCTATTACACTGCACAAATGAAAGACGGCCCCTGAATTTCATTACTTTCATCTAGAGCAATATCCTGACATGGGTGATATAATTATGAAAATTTGGAAGAGAAATGCTGTATTATAGGTCTAATTTTTTTTTTTAGTTTATCACATTGGTTTTCTTTGTTGTCATCCGTGAAATGTAAGAAAGGGGAAATCAATTTGAATCTCTCCCTACTAATTGTTTCACGAAAAATTGGAGTGTCAAGGCATCGGTTTTTGCTCCAGTACAATTGAATACGTGATTTTCGCACATGAGACATCAGAATAACTAAAGCTATATAGGCCCTAATTTCATCTGCCGTAGTGCTAAACCATATGCCTTGTTGCATAAGCATTCATTTCATCACTTATTTTGTCAAATAAAGGTTCCATGTATTCCGAGAAGATTGAAAGTGCAGAAGGCATCTCTGGCGCATGCTTGTCCAGTAAGGTTTTACAAACACCACTATTTGCAGTAAACAGGTATAGAATGGGGTTATTGTCAGTTTTAGTCCAAATCCAGTCACACTGATTCTTCTGCGTCATAATGCGAACATGTTTCGAAGGGCCTGGCACATCGTTACTTTCCTCTATGCTTTCTTCACTAAATTCACTTTCACTGTCACTAGAAACTTCTTCAGATTCTTGATAGATTGAGTCAACATGAAAAATTCAATGCCATGGCTGGGATTTGAACCATATATCTCCTGGTTTCCGTCCAGTTGCACTAAACCATTGAGCTACCATGGCCAACATGCCGTCCTGACATTAAATTCTCCATTTGACTTGTATATTTCCCCAGTAAACCACTAGGGGCTCTCGCATTCGAGATACACCTTTTGTGACGACTTACTATCGTAAGTACTTGAGTCCCAAGCTTCATCATTTAACTCTTATTATTTTAGTTAATTGATGGAAATTAATCATTTCCTCATACTAGCCGTATATAGGTTAAGGTTTTTTGATAGATTGAGTCAACATGAAAAATTCAATGCCATGGCCGGGATGCATTGAATTTTTCATGCTGACTCAATCTATCAAAAACCTTAACCATCAATTAACTAAAATAATAAGAGTTAAATGATGAAGCTTGGGACTCAAGTACTTACGATAGTAAGTCACCACAAATGGTGTATCTCGAATGCGAGAGCCCCTAGTGGTTTACCAGGGAAATATATGAGTCAAATGGAGAATTTAATGTCAGGACGGCACGTTGGCCATGGTAGCTCAATGGGTTAGAGCGACTGGATGGAAACCAGGAGATCCGTGGTTCAAATCCCGGCCATGGCACTCAACTTTATCATGTTGACTCAATCTATCAAAAACCTTAGCCTATATAAGGCTAGTATGAGGAAATTATTAATTTTCATCAATTAACTAAACTTCAGATTTTGTTTCATATTCTGAACAACTGCCACATTCAACACTTTGTATCAATTTTCTTAAACCATCCTCGTCATCCCCGCGAACTTTCCTTGCGGCCATGATTGCTACTGAGGCGAGGGAAATAACACTAAGATAAAATTGTTTTTGCTTTGTTTAAACACAGCTGCTGATGTTATAGTGAGCAAAATTACAAACATTGCATATCAGTGATTCATTCTAGAGGTATACATATGACATCTATGAGATAGGACATAAACTACCTGGAATTTTATGGAGCATTGCAGCATGTGAGCTGAGCTCGTCATATGATTCAAATGGCGCATGATGAGCCCTGGTCGTCAAATGATGCAAATGGGTTAAGTTTATTTCATTTTCAGAGTTTGGTAGTACTGGCAGAAATGTAGTGTCCTCTAGTGATCGTAACGTTGACAAGATTGTATACAATTGAAGGTGTAAATGAATGTTTAGGAAATCGCATTTTCAATCAATAAGAAATTTACATCATTTTCTTTAAAGATAAGTGAAGTTTTTGTTACAAATAATTATATTTGTGCAGTATTTGTTGCTTCACTGTCACTAGCTTCATTTTTTTACGTAAGTTTCATCCAACTGCTCTTGTTCTTCCATTACACAACAGCTGTTGTATTTTATATCATGTATGAGGAAAATTAAGAGATCCACACCCTCACCTATATCCTTCTATGCCTAGCCTCTCTACTGTTTCTTCATCTTTAGTCAGCCTGAGTGCGCTACAAAGTTCTGGTGCAAAAATGGAAACTGAATCATCTTCTGGTCCTGGTGGAAACAATTCTCCAGTTGAACCTTGTGCTCTACCACACTCATCATCATAATAAGGGGGATGAGTATCATAGTTCCAAGCATTTAACAAACCTAGCTGACTTATATCACCTGCACCCGTAAACATGTTAAAAACTCCATCATATGTTGGTGAATTATTCCTCTGCAACAAAAAACAAAGCAAAATTGTTCACTAAGCTATAAAACTGATTAATTTTCAACAGCTATTATGTAAGTACTTGGATGTTTCATATTACTGTTGGCATAATATTATTTATTTTAAAGAACTGATATTTATGATAGGTCTTCTAGCTAAAGAGTTCACTAATAGTTTGTGCATGCTGTCAATTGTTTATAACCTGTAGTGTACTATTTATATAGTTCTGTCCTTTCAATATATATAATGCACAATCAGTATATTTATAATCTACAATGTCCTTAAATTGTTTCGTTCTTACATACTGTGACAATGCTATAGGCCTCAATTACAGAGTAGAAGCGATTGCCCAACCGACCGACTGACCAACCAACCATTTGAAGAGATAGAGATTAGAGTAGCACTTTCAATCTGCTTCAACACCAAAAGCAATATCAGGGGATAACAGAATTGTTCCGGAAGACTGTTTCTCGTCACTTACTGCAAACATTCTAGAACTCTTGAAAACTCCCGCAGATACACTACTCTCGAAAAGTTTCCAGACAAACCTCTAGTAAAGTCCTCTACAACATTCATACTGGTTCCAGAATAGAATCAATACTAATTTGATTTAAAATTAAAATTAAAAGAAAATGTTTTAATTGATCAGAAGTTATTTGCACAGCTTTCAGTAAGAATTATTGAACAAAAAAAAAAAAAAGAAGAAGAAGAAGAAGAAGAAGAAGAAGAAGAAGATAACGACGAAGAAGACGACGACGACGAAGAAGAAGAAGAAGACGACGACGACAAAGAAGAAGACGACGACAACGAAGAAGACGAAGACGACGAAGAAGACGACGACGAAGACGAAGACAACGAAGAAGAAGACGAAGACAACAAAGAAGACGACGACGACGAAGCAGAAGAAGCAGAAGAAGCAGAAGAAGAAGAAGATAAAAAGATATACAATTTCAATTGTATAGTTTTGGAGAAGGACAAGATTTTGTTATAAATTTGTATGTAACCATGTAAAGGTGCCATATGTTCAAATAAATTATTTTCATGTATTTGTATGCTCAAATATGAAATATATAACTAAATCCTGTGTGTGCAGAAACTTTTCAGGTGTAGTGTATTTATGGTCAAGCATACTTCAGGGCAATTGGTGAGCAAGTGGAACAGGGACTTGTTCGTGATATGACAAAGTGGTTTTATGAGCAATATATTAATGATAGTTGTGACACAAAACAAATGCTGCTACTGTAAGAGATTAGAGCAATCTTGTGTTCAGTGCCCCTGAAGGAAAAAAAGCATACACCACGCATACTTTATTATGTCACTACTCTGCAAGAAGAAAAGAACTGAACCACCATTGTAAAGTAACAGTGAAAAATGGGCAAAGTCACTGCACATATACATTCTCTGCTTTCAGCTGAGTTTCTCCTTCTCCCCTTATATGACTTAATTGACTGACTACTGAAGTCTCTGTTGGTACAGTTTTGATTGACATCTCTCAGCACTGTCTCTGACTCAACTGAACCCTAGCTGAGTGCTAACAGTTCCTTTCAATAACAGTGGAATGTTCTCATTCCTTCTGCCCAGTAAGTTCCAGAACTGAGCAGAGAGCACATAAGGATTTGTTGCTTGTGCCATTCAATCTAGAGGCCATAATTGTATGGACCACTTGTTTTAAAGGGGCTGCTGCAACAATCCAGGAAGCTACATAAAGGGGCAAGCATACTTTCATCGTGGTTTTGCTGGTGGCAACTCTTGCATGTGTCACACTTCCAACAGTTCAAGCAGCTGGACAAAGAAGCTGATATATGTTCCTTAAGTGCGGCCAAACAGCAACTTATGCCCTAAACAGCTAAACAACTACACAACTCTAAACAACCATATGAAGTATGTAAAAGAAACGGCAGTAAATGATATGAAATTAGCGCCCATTGTGCAAAAGAGCTATAGAATTCCTTTCACAGCAACAAGGATATACCACATGAGTTTTGTAATAGGTATAATAGGATATGGTGCAAGTACATGGGCACATAGGTTAAGGGTCAAATCCTGTGCAAATTTAATCTGAAAAACTCAGAGGCAAATACCACTTTGCAGCAGCGGAGATACAAAAATGACATCTACTTTAGCCCTACTAATAGTAGCACGAATTTTGCCTATTGACTATATAATTAGATTAAGGGGTGCAACTTACTGGCTAAAGAAGGAAGAATAAGGGAATGTAATCTCAAAAACTATTTGTAGTTGGTTTATTGATACTCATCACTTACTTTTTTATATTAATGAGAGACTAGTTTCAAAGGCAATCGCCTCCATTTTCGATCTCTTTCCATCTGGCTGAAAATTTTTTAAAATGGAGGCGATTGCCTTTAAAACTAGTCTCTCATTAATATAAAAAATTAAGTGACGAGTATCAATAAACCAACTACAAATAGTTTTTGAGATTAATTTTGACGTCACTGTTACTAAATTCCTCCAAACACATATAATACGGGAATATTTTTAAAATAATGGGAAAAAGTTGCAGTACTAAGAAAGAAGTTAAGAATTATTTATTACAGGAATAGCAAGAACAGTGGAATAATGCACACGTAGGAAGAGGAGTACATGATTTATTTCTGGACATTAAAGAGAGGCTAAAATGGGAACATATAAAACCATGAAAAGGATTTTTTCCACTTAGTTACAGGACATGGTCCATATAATGTATATTTAAAAAGAATAGGAAAGAAGAACTCAGATTTATGTGAGCAATGTAACTGTTCAGATTCACCTAAACATGTTATTTTTGAGTGCAATAAATATAGTGAACTAGCAGAAGACGGTGAAAGGAAACTTCAAGGAAAATGCTTATGGAACATCTTAAGAGACAATAAGAATATGCACATTTAGAAAATATGTCTCAGATAATATCCATTAAGGCATTAGAGGAATATATGATGTACAACAGAAGAGTTCAAGAAAGAAATATAGCAACATTTCAACCTACAAGAAAAGAATATTATTTAAGAGATCATCAGAGAGAAATTGGACCAAGAGAAACTGAAGATATAGATTACCAGACTTGAGAAGACCTAACTTTAATAATAATCATAATAATAATAATAATAATAATAATAATAATAATAATAATAATAATAATAATAATAATAATAATAATAATAATAATAATAATAATAATAATAATAATAATAATAATAATAATACTAATAATAATAATAATAATAATAATAATAATAATAATAATAATAATTATTATTATTATTATTATTATTATTATTATTATTATTAATTTGTACTTCCATTTTATTAATTACGAGTAGCTGGCATGCTTTAATTTGTATAAGAGTACTCACTCAGACTTTAGATGTTCAAAATTCCTCCGAAACATGTTTTTTGGTCAGCTCCTGACCATCTCCAGCGGGACATGCTGCAGCAACTGAATGTGGTCTTTCTTCTTCCTCTCCAAGAAACTTATAATTCTGCCCATTGGAAGTCTCCTGATTTCCAATGCCAACCTTTGAACTGGAACTCTACCACTCTCGACTGAAGAGATGATCTTACTGGACACAGATAATTGGATGTCACCTGTGGTATTGACAAGTTGAAGTTGGATCGTCTCTGGACATGAAGAAATTAAACTGTTAGGTGTTTGTTGAGGGCGATGTACTTTCTCTTCCATCCCCGTCAATAGAATCCTGCACTGGTTGCCAAATGTCTGTTGAAGGTGATGCACTTTCCCTTCCATTTCCTTCACTGGAATCCTAGGCTGGTTGAAATCTGAATTACAATTAACTTTATCTGTAGTAGATGATTTAATAATAGTTGGCTGGACCTCATCAACATTGACATTATTGAAATTTTTACACTGGATTGTTTAATAAACTGTAGAACACTATTAAATACTGGTATATCAAAATTCAAGATATTTTCTTTATCACTTATTTAGGATATATATTTAGGATATATATATTTTTTTTTTTTCCAAATATCCAGTTCACTTATAAATTGTACAGATTTTAACAGTTGTATATTTTGACCTATTTCATGATTACATTTCCAGAAGTGGTTGACAACTGCTGATTTATCTATTTGTTTTAATTTCATATTTCTTAAATGTTCCATTTCACGAGTCTTTAAGCTTCTCTTAGTTCTTCCAATATAAAACGAAACACAGTTATTACAATACCACAGGTGACATCCAATCATCTGTGTCCAGTAAGATCATCTCTTCAGTGGAGAATGGTACCAGAGTTCCAGTTCCAAAGGTTGGCATTGGAAATCAGGAGACTTCCAATGGGTGGAATTATAAGTTTCTTGGAGAGGAAGAAGAACGACCACATTCAGTTGCTGCAACATGTCCCGCTAAAGATGGTCAGGAGCTGACCGAAAAACATGTTTCGGAGGAATTTTGAACATCAAAGTCTGAGTGAGTACTCTTATACAAATTAAAGCATACCAGCTATTCGTAATTAATAAACCAGATGTCTCACTTTAAACACTTTGATAATATCGAAATTTAACTGTATTGGAACACCACAGTGAAGCAAATAATTATTAAATTATAGATGAGTCATATTTATTACACATCAGCTTCACTTACATACGACTCATCTATAATTTAATACTTTGATAATACTTTATAATTGTACTTCCATATCTAACAATCTCAATTACAAGTTTTACAATTCTAATCTAGGTACAAATTTGTCTGCTGCTTATATTACAGGCTGATAGTGGTGTTGGCTCCCTGGCCGTTTACCTCTATCCTAGCCCTTATACGACCTTGACCTAATGTTCTGATTGTGTCTTCCATTTCTCTACCTCTTATTTCCTTGCCCTTCTCAACCATTTCTCTTTGATTTTGTCAGCAAAGTTCGACAAAGTTCCCCTATCTCCCTTATTCTTTTTTCTCTTTTCAACGTAAGCATTTTTATTGTTACCACATAAGCCCCTTTGTTATCCCAGTTCTTATCCCATATTAATTTCCTCCAGTTTTTAATTTCTTTACACTCCACTACATAATGTTCTAAGCTTATTTTCTTTCCACATAGAATGCACTCCTTTGGTGAAACCCCTCTCATATGGCTCCTGTCCTTAACCAAGCTAAACCCTCCCTCTCCTATCTATCACATATGTCTATATATGTTTCCCTTCCCCATTCTGGGGAAGGTATACATTTAGTGATTTCTTACTTATCAGATTTCCCCACGTCACTTGTCTGTCAATGTCCTCTATCCTATTCTTAATAATTGTCCAAAACCTTTTACATTTCTTTCTCTCTCATGCCAGATATCCCCCATTCCTATTTTGACCAGTGTTCTCTCTAGCTCTGCCCACCAGCTGTCCTTAGAAGTTGAATTCTTCTGTTGTGACCTAATTTAAGACGCCAGTTATGGATATCTGAAAGAAGAGCAGAAACCACCGAATGAAGGAGAATCCCAGGAGAGCCCGAGGAGATATATGGAGAGAATCAGAGAGGACAGACACAAATGATTACATAGAAGAAAGATGACAACCCAGATATCTGGAACTGATGAACCAGTTCCATCTACTGATACAAGTCCCTTTAGGAGATGGATACCAGTAGGAGGAAGCTTTGGATACCAGATGCAGAAGAGGAAATCTAAAATTGCAGGAAACAGTCTTTTGTAGTTTGTTATAGTAATTAACAGTAGTAGAATTGTAGATTTGAATTACATTGTTGGAGCAGAAGTAAAGTAAAAGAAAGACTGTTTTTAGATAGATTAGATGAGTAGATTTGTAAGGTTACTGGAATCCAGTAACCTGTAGGTTTAGTTAGTTCGTTAAGGTAGCAAGTAGATTATATCTGCAAAATCTGTTAATTGTTTTACATAATTTGATTTAAAAATGAATAAAGTTAAAGATGAAGTTTGCATAATAAGGGCTGGTATAGATTCCAGAAAAAGGGCTATTGGATATGCAGATTTTATTTTATTTATCTTAACTCATGCACTTGATCACACAGCTCCCTCTTCAAGGCGAGACACTAGTATACCAACAGCTTCTGGATGCCTTTTAGTACATTTTTTTTTCACAACATATGTCTTATTATTATTTATAAACTTATTACTCTTAATATAATTTTGAGTCGAACTAGTACTCAATGCTCAATGCAACCAAAAAAATGACATAAAATGCTACCTAAAAAATCAAAGAAAAAATGAGATTCGTTTCATTAAACATTAAGTTCCTAAAGTCATGCATGAAAAACAAAGCATGCCCAAACTTTGTTAAAAAATACATAAAAATGAACCGCAACATAAAACAACAAAGGGTACCCGAAAAGAAAATAATAGAAATGGAAATTTCAAAACACTACAGTAAATTATCAAAATTAGATTTGAACCTCTATGAATTACATCTGAAATTGTGCAAAACATTAGGAAACATCGTTTGGGACAACTTGGAAAACTGTGCTTTTATGCATATAAACACTCACGTAAACAAAAAAGCATGAAAACAAAATAGGAAAATGCAGGGTCTAATCTTGGGGAAAGTCAACAACATGAAATGTCAGCCTACAAACAGAATCAGAATGAAGTAATAAATCTATCGCATGAAACTTTCACACATGCAGAAATAGCATTCTTAAACAAGGAGTTAAAAACTTGTGTAGATTTCTCCGATAACACAGAAGATTATATAGTTGAAGTAGCTACCGAGGGTCTAAATACTGGGTAGAAATCAGCAATCAGAAGCAAATGTGAGAAGATCTTAGAAAAAATATAAAGGAAAGCAGTAGAGTCAAACCATACTTGAAAATACTTAAATCTCTGAATAAAAAATATGTTCATATGAAAGCAGACAAAGGAAATAAGACGGTCATCATGGACAAACAAGACTACATTTCTAGAATGACAGATTTATTGGCAAGTGATGAATTCCAGGAAATAAAGTCTGACCCTTTAAATATGTGTGTAAAACAGTTAAATGAAACAATCAAGGATAAAATGATCATACCAAAAGAAATTAAACAAATACAATTTTGAGTCAAACTAATACTCAATGCTCCATTTATTGCTAGTATTTACCTAGAACGCGTTTCGTTAGGATCTTCCTAACATCATCAGCTGTTGTCGACTAATGGATGCCGGTTCAGTGAACTCCTCGGAGGTGATAATAAAGAAATAGATAAATCGGCGGTAGCGTACCATTTTTGGAAGGAAAATGGTGACATAGAACAAGAAATTCACTTACTAAAAAGTGTCCAAGGTCCAGCTGCATTAACCACGTGGGAAAAAATCTTTATAAAGAAATATGAAAGTAAATTGTTTAATTTCGATACTACCTTTGAAGAAAATCCAAATTTCAAGTTCATCAAGATACCGACAGAGACGCACCTATCACCTGCGAGGAGTTCACTGAACCGGCATCCATTAGTCGACAACAGCTGATGATGTTAGGAAGATCCTAACGAAATGCGTTCTAGGTAAATACTAGCAATAAATGGAGCATTGAGTATTAGTTCGACTCAAAATTGTATTAATTTTGTGCTTCATTGTATCATAGTCCTTAAACAACGGAAAAGTAAACAAAGTTTAAAACCAGACAACCCTACAGTAGCTATAATATATGGATTACCCAAAATTCATAAAACAGGAAATAAGATGCGTCCAATCATTAACAACATAAACACACCCTGCTACAAACTATCCAAATGGCTAAACAAAAAATTTAAGGAACTACCAAAATTTGAAAGCCACAGTATTAAATATTTGTTGGAATTCATCAACAAAACTAAAAGTCTACAATTTTCTCCCAACAACCGAATGGTAACTTTTGATGTAATCTCTTTGTTCCCAATTGTGCCAAGAGACAAACTCGTGGAGTACATGCAAATATGGCTTCAGTCCCTACAATTACACCAAAACATCATAGAGGAATACCTTCACTTAAATATTTGCATTGAACAGTCCTTTTTTTACATTCAATACAAAAAATTTCAAACAAAAATCAGAACTATCTATGGGCAACCCAATGTCCCCATTTTTGGCAGACCTCTTCATGAGCTTTTTGGAAACCCATATCACAAAGGCATTCCCACTAATTTTCAAACATTGGTATAGATATGTGGATGACATTTGGGCAATAGTAAATTAGAAACAAGTGGATGATGCATTAAAACTACTTAATTTACAAAACCCTGCAATAAAATTTCCATAGAAAAAGAGACAAACAATGAAATACATTTCTTAGATTTGAAACTTCCAGAAAACATACTAAACTTGAATTTGGCATACATAGGAAGGAAACACACACAGAAAATTTCATAAAATCAGATGGATATAACCCAAGACAACACAAGCATGCAGTTTAACTTACAGGCTGTTTAATGTACCTTTAAACAAGATGGAATATATCAAAGAGTACAATAATATCATTCACTTTGCAGAATACAATGGATTCAGTGCTGAATTGGTGAAAAAGAAAATTGATACATTCAAAAGACAACAAAGATGCAAACAAGTGACTACTCGTTTCCCAATCAGCAATGAAACTTCACACAGAAAATTTACACATCATCCCAGAGCTACACACCTTTTCCAAAAAGTCTTCAAAGAGCACAATATTACTTTGGCCCCACAGAACAAATTTAGTGTACAACACCTTTTGAAATCACATAATACAAAGGAGATACCCACAGACAAAAATTCAGGTGTGTACCGGATCAACTGCAAAGGCTGTGGCAACTTTTACATTGGAAAAACTAAAGGAACTTGAACATTAGGCTTAAAGAGCATTTTAGGAACATCAGGAACAAAGAAATAGATAAATTGGCGGTAGCGTACCATTTTTGGAAGGAGAATCATAATATAGAACGAGAAATTAACTTATTAAAAAGTGTCCAAGGTCCAGCTGCATTAACCACATGGGAAAAAAGTCTTCATAAAGAAATATGAAAGAAAATTGCTTAATTTCGACACTACCTTTGAAGAAAACCCAAACTTCAAGTTCATCAAGATACCGACAGAGACACACCTATCACCTCCAAGGAGTTCACCAAACCAACATCTATTAGTCGACAACAGCTGATGATGTTAGGGAGATCCTAACGAAACATGTTCTAGGTAAATACTAGCAATAAGTGGAGCATTAAGTATTAGTTCGACTCAAAATTATATTAATTTTGTGCTTCATTGTATCATAGTCCTTACACATTGGAATTATTACTTTATTTTGAAATAATAAATTTACAAATAATAATAAGGCATATGTTGCGAAAAAAATGTACTACTGATGTAGTCTAAGGCATCCAGAGTATTTAACCACTTCGCCAATGGCTATTTAAACCCTGCATAGCCGGGAATGGATACCCAATAAACAGAACAAGACATTTAAATTGTTAAATGCTGCAAAAATGCTTCACAAATAAATATTTGTATCTTCCGTATTTATTAAGTTATTTTAGCGAAACAAAAACTGGTTTAAAACCCATTAAAGGCAGTATACATCTACGGTATCATTAAAATATGCATAATTTGAGAAATAGGGATATGCATAATTATAATACACGACACAACAATGATTTTTTTAGACAGGGTTTTCGTATAAATAGTATTAAAGATCCAAACGTAATGGCACGAATTTTATACAATAAACTGCCAAATTCTGTAAAGTTGCTTTGTCAGAAAATACGTTTAAAAAGGAGCTTAAGATTTACTTAATAAATAAGGCACTGTACACGATTGATGAATTGTAATTCTATTGGCATATGTATTGTAAGTTATATATATATATGTAAACATTGTAATTGTAAATGACACTGTCAGAAACTGCTTTGCAGTCTATTGACAATAAGAGACTTTATATTAATTTGTAATATTTTCAACAATATTGTAATTCATATTTATATTTTTGAAAATTATTGTCTGTATTATTGACGATGCCATGAGTCTGGTTGACTCCTATGACAAATAGATATATAAATAAACAGATAAAAAAAAATAGAGACTATATTAATAAATCGTTGAAATTTCAGTAATTTGTATCACTTTAGAGAAAGCTGTTCTTTGCGTCAAACGTGCCTAATGCTGAGTATTTTTGTTTTACAAACTATATGTGCATATCAGCTGCATAAGGGAAGTGTTGGGTTCAAGGTTTATAGGTTTCAGTTTATGCTACCACGCAATAGTAATAGTATATGTTGCATAACACACACTGGAAAGAAACCTCTGTCAGCATCTCGCTAATTGCACAACCAAAGTTTATGGAAGCTGATGTAACTGTTTTCTTCACTCAGTTCATATAGTAATTTTGACTGTGTCAGAGTTCCAAGCGATTTCATTAGCTAAAACACATTTGAAATAGTGTCCTCAGTGCTAATCATGGCTTCAACTAGTAATGTAGCAAATAAATTAGCTAGTGTAAGAAGAGTGCGGACTTCTGATATTACATCAGAAAATGTGGAAGACTTTTTGCTGTTAAGACAGTGATTTGGACATTGATGGCGAGTTTTCAGATTTTGAGGGCAGTGTTGAGGATATGGGTAGCAGTGAGGAGGAAAATGACTCATTTCCGACATGTGTTCGTGAAGAATCAACATTATGGAGGTGTCAAAATAACTAACACAAATAGACATACCTTCACAAACACAACCTCTGGTGTACAAACGCATACTCAGCTAACTTCTGACAGCCAACCAATTTACATTTTCACAAAATTTTTTACTACTGACTTACTGTCTCTCATTGTTTCGGAAACAAATGTATATGCGAATAGGGTGAAGGAAGACCTGATTTCTAAAGGCAATTTAGGACCTAAGAGTAGAATTCACAAGTGAACAGAAGTAACAATGAATGAGATTTACAGACTACTTGGTCTAATTATGCTCATGGGTGTTATTCGTAAACCTTGCTAGACATGTACTGGTCTACAGATGACATGCTAGCTACCCCATTTTTTGGGAAATTCATGTCAAATAACAGGTTTACTTCCATTTTGTGCTTCCTTCATTTCACCTGCACAGAAAATGTAAATGATAAACTATACAAAATCAGACTATTTTTTTATTACATTATTTCAAAATTAAAAGAAAATTATGTGCCTAGTGAAAAGATCACTGTTGATGAAAGCCTGATGCTTTGGAAGGGCTGCTTAGATTGGAAACAATACATCAAAACAAAGAGGGCCAGATTTGGCATAAAGAGTTTTGATGAGAAAGTAAAACATGACATCTTTACAATAGCTGCATATACACTGGCCAAGGAACTGATAACACCGGAGAAAAAGATTTGAGGTTTTGTAGTTCCATAGTAATGTACCTGATGGAATCTGTACTTGATCAGGGTAGGACTGTATATTTAGATAATTGGTACAGTTTCCCTACATTATTCATGGCCTTACGCAAAAGAAAAACAAATGCAATTGAAACAGTATGCTCAAATCGTATTGGTTTGGCAAAAGATGTGAATACGAAGGTCTAAGAAGAGAAATGCAGGTGCATCAGCTCCCACCCTTGATCTATGTTGCTTGGCAAGACAGGAGGGTTGTTACAGCATTATCCAATTGCAGCTCTAACATTTTGATGATTGATACTGGAAAAATTGATGCTCGTAACAAAATGTCAATTTTCAAGCCCGATATTATCCAGGAATACAATATGCATATGGGTAGAGTGGATCTAGTAGATCAGGTATTACACGCATATCCCTCTTTGCGAAAAACAATTAAATGGTATAAAAAAGTATTTTTACACCAGCTGGATATAACCATATACAACTGTTTAGTAATTTGGAGAACTCTAAACCCACGGAAGACAATAATGTACCTGGGCCTTGGCATATCAATAGCTCACAGCCTAATTGAGCACTATAAAATTCAGAGACCTCTCCATAATGGGGGTAAGAAATCCACCACCCCAGCACCCCTCAGACTTGAAGGAAAACATTTTCCTAAAAGGGTACCACCAACAGCAAAAAAGTCGCATCCCTATAGTAAATGTCTGGTGTGCTGCAAGAAAGGTGTCCAAAAGGAAACTAGTACGATTTGCTGTGAATGTGGAGATGTGCCCTTGTGTGTTTATCCCTGTTTTGAGGTGTACCATTCAAGAAGAAACTTTTAAAGGTAAGCTTTTACTTCTTATAGAATTTATTTAAATTTACTGTACATGACAAGTGATCATAATTTAATTTTATTTTATTATGTAATAAAGGATAAAAAAATAATAGATTACATAATATAAATTATATATAAAATGTAATTACAATATATAAAAAATAAAAATATATATAAAAATACAAGTATAAAATCTATATAAGAATATAATTATAATAGATTATAAAGAGAGAGATGATTTATTTTATAATTTTAAACAAGCTAATTGGGGATTAATGAAGGAGGAATTTAAAAAACAAAATGTCTTACATAAAGGCACTTCAGTTGATTTGGATGCTGAGAATTTAGCAAAAGCTATAAAATGGGCAATGCATAAATCAGTACCTAGGATGAAATCAAAGAGGTGTTGAGAGAAATTTTGGATGGATAAACTACAAAAAGTGAGATCTCAAATGAGGAAATTAAGAAGAATGTATCAAAGATCTATAGTGTTTACTGTAAGAGAAATTAATTTACAACAGTATAGGGATGAAAAAGCAAAATATAAAGAATTATTAGAAGAAACAAGAAATAATCACTGGAATAACTTTGTGGAAGAAAGAATAAATCAAAATATATGGAGTTTACCATACAAGATTATTATGCATAAAATTAACAAACCAGAGATAATTATGATCTTAGATAAAGGAAATGGAGAGATGACCAACAGTTGGCAGGAATCCATATATTTATTATTAAATACACTACTGCCAGATGATGAAACAGACCAAGAAGATGATATACAAAGAAGAAAAAGAATGCAAATGTAACTTGGATATAATAACAATAAGTTTATGTATCCAATTGATATATCAGAAATAAAAATATTTTTTTAAATGTTAAAGTTAAGAAAAGCTGCAGGACATGATATTATAAATGAAGTATTATATAATCTTAAAGAGGAAATAATAGCCTTTTTGCATTTACTTTTTAACAACTGCTTGTGGAGAGGAAGGTTTTCCAATTCATGGAAAGTGGCAAGAGTTATAATTCTAAACAAAGGTGCTAATAAGGATCTGAAACAACCAAAATCTTATAGACTAATATGTCTGATTAATACTATGGGAAAATTTTTTGAACAATTAATTTACAAAAGATGCAGTAAATGCAGTTAAAAAAACAGTAGAAAACTGTAAGAGTAAATATGTAACTGATAATATAATTTTGAGTCAATCTAGTACTCAATGCTACATATATTGCTATTATTTACCTACAATGCGTTTCATTAGGACCTTCCTAACATCCTCTCAGCTGAAACGCATTCTAGGTGAACACTAGCAATATATGGCGCATTGAGTATTAGTTCAACTCAAAATTATATTAATTTTGTGCTTCATTGTATCAGAATCCTTATCCATAGGAAAATGTAATTGGTATTTTAATAGATATCGCAGGAGCTTTTGATAACTTGTAGTGACCATAGTTTTTTGAAAGGCTAAAGGAAAAAGATTATCCATGTAGCATTTATAGAATTTTGAAAGATTGTTTAAATCGAAAAGTTTGTGTTGATAAAGTAATTTTTAAAAACATAGCAAAGGGATGCCCCCAGGGCTCTGTTTTGGGGCCTCTTTTCTCGGATGTTATCTTGGAAACAGTACTGGAAGATATGCATAAGGATGTCCAAGTATTAAATATAATAGCCTATGCTGATGATTTAATAATTTTGATTGAAGGCTATAGCCGGCAAGAATTAGAATCAAAAGCACAACCAAGTTACTATGAAATTAAATGATTATTATGTGTTTCAAATGGGATGTTTGTCCTTGAGCGCTACTAGGTGAGCAACCAATCGAAGTCCTTCAGTGTTGCCATATTGCATTCCCCCTATGTGGTGTGTGACGAGTGCCAAACTAATCAATCTCTAATAAATGCTATTCGCGCTAAGACAAAAATTCATATTTTGCAAAAACTGATCCATGAGGAAGGAGAGAGTAATGTATTTAACATAACCATAAAAACCACATATTTTTAGCTCAAATAGTTTCCCTAATACAAATAAAGTACTATTATAACAATGCATTGCAATGTAAGCACTGTAATGAATATCATTATTGGTTGGCATGTATATGTGTACGTAGATTTGAAATTACTCAGAACTGAAACGTACACATTTGACATGACGTGATAAAAGAAATACTTTGAGCCAAGGTGTTTGTTAAATTTGATGAGAGGAAACCATACACTTCCTGCTGGTCTGGAAGAACATGTCTGGTCACATTATATCTTTGGTTATGAATGGTTCGTAATCTCTATTTACTCTCAAAAAAATTCAAAGCAGTATTATTCAGTTACTCTTCCGTTTAAAAACCATGAAAAAGTGTATCAGATGGATCAATGAGACATGATCCACCTTCCCCCTTACTACTGCCAGAACAATCCAATTGAGTTAATGTGGGCTCAAATTATGTTGCAAACAGAAATAATATTTTTAAACTGACTGACGTTGAATGATTTATTCATGAAGAAATTGACAAGGAACACAACAAGACTGGGAAAACTGCATGAGACATCGGATAAACTACAAGACGACGTTTGGAAAGAAATAGCATGTAATGAGATTTTGGAACCTATCATAATAAATTTGCAGTACTCAGATGATGACGATGACAATGACAAATTATCTCTTAACGTAAGTAACATTCACAGCTATATGGATGCACCATTGGCATTTTCGTTGGATAGAAAAAATATTTAATTCATAAACTATAATTAATTTTAAACTAAATATTTAAACCATGTGTGTAATATACGAATATCCATGTTGCAATTGTGATTTCAACTACATTATTATAAAACTTTGGAAAATTCAGTTGCAAGTGTGCAAGAGAGAGGGAAATATAATAAAAGTGGGAGTAACGAGGTGGCAACACCAAATGCGCTAACACATCTGATTCGCTACAGGCGAGAACTCTTCCCATTTGAAACATATAATAGTGTAATAATACAAAATTAAAAACAGCTTCAAATAAATCCAATTATATTTTATTTAAAGGAACTTTAAAGAGAGATCCAAAAATAAAAATAACCTAAATATAAGAAGAAAAAAAGAGGCTAAATATTTGGGAATTATTTTGGATGAAAAGTTTAATATTAGAAAGCATACAGATTATGTAAGACAAAAGTCAGAAAAAATTATGATGAAATTGGCACCAATAGTGCAACAATTTTTTTAAGATTTCATTAAAAACAATAAGATACCATAATATACATAAATGCAAAAATATAGTTATTCTTTCAGACTCAAAGGCTGCTATACAAGCAATAGGAACACTCCCTAAAATGGGGGAAAAAAAAAATTGTATTACAATGGATTCCATCTCATTGTTGAAAAGAAAAGAAAAGAAAAGAAAAAGCAGGCTTTTTGGCAAAGAAAGGAACCAAAATTGAAAAAAAAAAAAAAAAAAAAAAAAAAAACTATTATAAAATTTTCTTAGGAATCAAGCCAACGCATTGTTAAAAGAAAAATAGACAGAAACTATATATATATAAAATAACACAAGAAAATAGAAACTATATAAAATAACACAAGAAAATAAAAACTCACAATGGCTGCAAATTACATTACACAAAACCCTAAAATAATTCCAAAACTACCAAGAAAATCAGCTGTTGCCATCTTTCATCTCATAACTGGACATGATTTGTCTGAATATCTTTATGGGATTGGACTTTCAAGCTCACCACACTGCCTACTGTGTACCAGAGAAGAAATTATGAATATGGAACATCTAGACATTGCCCTGACATTGTCACCAAATACTGGGAGGCTAGGAGAATGACTTGGTTGTCAATTCCTGAGCACGCACGCACGCACACACACCATAATACAATTTTTGGGTTTATCATTACATATGGTGTAGCAGTATGGGCAAATAGTGTGAAAGATGTTGAAATTAAATGATTGTTAAGGAGATCACAGAAGAAGATATTGCTGCATTTTACAGGAGCTGTAAGCACAACACCTACAATGGGTTTACTGGTGGCAACAGCGATATGGCCAATAGATTATTTAATAAGTTTGAAAGGAGTGAAATATTGGATGAAGAAAGGCAAGTTAAATATGGTGGATGAAATAATTGGCAAGCGATGTGATACTATTTTGGAGATGAAAAATAATTTAAAAATAGAATGACAGAAAGAATGGGAAGATATAGTAGCAGGGAGCAGAGTTTACAGTTCTTTTTTTTAACAATAGATGAGAAAGATTACAATTAAACTATATACAACCAACTAAAGGCAATACACTACATAACTGGCCACGGACCATATAAGACATATTGGCAAAAGATAAATAAAACAATGATATGTGTGAAATATGTGAGGTACAGGATACCCCAGAGAAAGTTGTCTTTGAATGCAACAAATATAGCCAGTTAGTCTCAAAAACTATTTGTAGTTGGTTT
Source organism: Mantis religiosa (assembly GCA_030765055.1). Classification (NCBI taxonomy): domain Eukaryota; kingdom Metazoa; phylum Arthropoda; class Insecta; order Mantodea; family Mantidae; genus Mantis; species Mantis religiosa. The sequence goes on along the minus strand of CM060948.1, from coordinate 113,555,891 downwards.
ATTGATACTTGTCACTTGTTTATATTAATGAGAGACTAGTTTCAAAGGCATTCGCCTCCATTTTCAATCTCTTTCCAACTGGCATCTCTCTCTCTCTCTCTCTCTCTCTCTCTCTCTCTCTCTCTCTCTCTCTCTCTCTCTCTCTCTCTCTCTCTCTCTCTCTCTCTCTCTCTCTCTCTCTCTCTCTC